>CANTUR010000886.1:0-1200000 GCA_947683625.1 Mallotus nudiflorus | reverse complement strand
AAAAGAATGTAAAATTCTACAAAAGGAACCATCAAGTCAATTTATAGATTCTGATTAACTCTAATAGAGGTGGCAAATACTTAAATACTGACCAAATAAGGTACCAAACATGATCATGTAAAGAAAACTAAAAATATGAAAGCATGGAAATACAAATCATACATAAGCTACAAAGAACATCAAGGCAAAGTTGCACAAGACTTTGTCAAGAGGGAATCGCGTCATTGCACAGGAGATGTCACCTGATTAACAAGCGTAGAGACTCTCAAAAGAGCTAAAAACTTCAATCTTAAGTAGACAATATCTCATACAAATGACCCAAGCTTAAAACTATATTTATTACCTTAATAGATCATGTTGAGAATATGGTGTGAGGTGATCAATGGAAATAAGAAGTAAGTAAACAAGCAAGTAAACAACATATTATGCAAATCTATAACTTTAATAGTGAAAAGAAGTGAAGATCATTACTACTATATGAGTTATTGATCCAAAATAGTTAGCCCTTAGAGATTGTTTGGTCTTGATCCTCTACTCAAAATTCAAGAGTTCACCTTCTTCTTCTTTTAGATATGGACCTTCAAGCAAGGGTTTTTTCTCTATCCTTCTCAAGGATGTTTTTTCCTCTTTTTCTAGAGCCCCCTCTCTCTGAAACTCTTCCTCTTTTTTACTAAGTTCCCCTTTTTTAATCTCATGCCTAGCCCATACCCCCACCCTTTTACTCATCATTACCCTTTTTAGCTCTCAACTTCTCCCAAAAATCCCTTTCTTCACGAAATAAACTAAGTTCAGTGGAAGGTGGGCCCATAAGTTGGCTGCCATGCTCACCTCTACATTTAATGCAGAGGCAAATGGCTATGTGCAAAGGTGGTGCCTCTATGATGAGGTAGTCGCCTCTTCACTTGCTATTATAAAGGTGATCGCCTCTTCACTCGTTATTATAAAGGTGATCGCCTCTTCACCTGCTGCCATAGAGGCAATCGTCTCTTTAAAAAGGCTTCACCTCTCTGGCCCACCTTGCATTGAGCCTAGTGGGCCAGGGTGACCTGGGCTTATTCTATAGGGGTTTTAGGCTCAAATTTATGGGTTTCAAGCTCTCGAGCTCATTTTTAAGAAGATTTTAAGTTTTTCTCTTGCATTCAAGCTTTGCATTTCTTATCATTAGACTTTATTGTGGGCCGACCAAACCGAGTATCCATAGTTCGCCCCCTATCACATGTCGATCAAATCAGGTGTCTACACATACTCTAATAATTAATAGTTTATTAAAACACTTAATAAATACTCATTTAACACTAAATAAATAAAATAATAATTTAAACTTAATAAATTCCCATTTTAGCTTAATAAATAAATAAAGAAAATATAGATCTTTATAATCGTCTCCCCTTATAAAAAGATTCATCCTTGAATTTTAACAAAATAGAAAAAATATATAAAGTTTTACTAAGAAAAAAGATAGGGGTATGCCACTCGCATCTCTACCTCGGGCTCCCAAGTACAATCTTCCACCGCATGGTTGCTCCATAGTACTTTAACTAGAGGGATTTCTTTAGTGCGAATGATAAACTTGTCGATCCACTATCACCACTGGATACTCCTCATAAGTTAAATCTTCACTAAGCTCCACTATTTGAGGCTGAAGAACATGTGAAGGATTGAAGATGTACTTCCTCAACATAGAGACGTAGAATACCAGATGAATATGAGATAACTTTGGTAGCAACACCAGTTTGTAAGCCATATTGCCTGCCCTTAAATGAATTTCAAAGAGTTCGATGAATCTTAAAGCTAACTTACCCTTCTTACCAAATCTCATTACTCCCTTCATTAAAGACACCTTGAGGAACACCATGTCTCCAATAGAAAATATTACATCTCTCCTCTTAGGATCGACATAGCTTTTCTGTTGGCTAAAAGCTATCCTCATTCTCCGTCGAATGATAGGAATCTCCTCTAAAGTCACTTGCACCAATTCTGGGCCTATTAACTGTCTCTTGCCAACTTTCCAACATAAGGGTGATTTACACTTCCTTCAATGATCTCTTTTCTCAAATCCTCTACATATGGCACACACAATATAGTGCCTAAGCATAATATGCCTTTACTATTGATTATAAAATCCTAGGACTAACCTTGCTCTACCTCCAACATTATCTTCCGTAATTGTGGGTCCCTTCTTTGTGCTGCTTTAACTCTATCCAAGTACACAGAAAGTACTTTAAATTGAGTTAAAAGACATTTCTTAGTTACCTTCAATTGCAACCCCTAATCAATCAGCTCATGCAACTGCTTAACAATCAGCCTCCTTTCTGAGCTAATGTGAGCAAGACTTCCTACTAACTTCCTATTCAATGGATCAACTACCACATTAGCCTTACTTGGATGGTAAAGAATGAAGCAATCATAATCTTTCAAGATTTTCATCCATCTACTCTACCTCAAATTCAAATCTCTTTACTAAAAGATATACTTCAAACTTTTATAATCAGTGTAGATTTCACAAGTCACATCGTACAAGTAATGCCTCTAAATCTTCAAGATAAACACTATAACTGCCATTTCCAAATCATGAGTACGATAGTTTTGTTCGTGCTTCTTTAACTAACATAAAGCATAAGCAACCACTCTACTATTTTGCATCAGTACACAACCCAATCCTACTCAAGAAGCATCATAATATTCTATATACCCTTCACTTCCTGAAGGTAGAGTCAACACTAGAGTTGATATCATCCTATCTTTAAGAATCTGAAAATGCTCCTCATATTTGTCTAACCACACAAACTTAGCATTCTTCTGGGTCAACCTCATTAAAGGTGCAGTTACCTTAGAGTAGTCCTTCATAAATCTCTTGTAATAGCCAGTTAAACCTAAAAAGCTTTTTATTTCAGTCACTATTGTAGGTCTCTGCCACTCCATAATGGCTTCAATCTTTTTAGGATCCACTTGAATGCCATCTTTGGATACTACATGGCCTAAGAATGCCACTTGCTTGAACCAAAATTCACATTTTGAGAACTTGGCATACAATTGATGCTCTCTCAAAGTTTAAAGTATCATCCTCATATGCATAGTATGCTTTTCTTCATTCCTTGAATATATCAAAATATCATAAATAAATACTATCACAAATCAGTCTAAGAATGACCTGAACACCTTATTCATCAAGTCTATAAAGGCTGCTGGGGCATTAGTCAACCCAAAGGACATCACCAAGAATTCATAATAATCATATCTCATATGAAATACAGTCTGAGGTATATCTCCACTTTTAATTCTCAACTGATGATACCCTGACCTTAAGTCAATCTTGGAAAAACATCGAGCTCCTTAAAACTGGTTAAACAAGTTATTAATCCTTGGGAGAGGATATTTGTTCTTGAGGGTGACTTTGTTCAGCTGCATATAGTTGATACACAATCGAAGGCTGCCATCTTTTTTCTTTATAAAAAATATTGGTGCACCCCAAGGAGACGTGCTAGGTCTAATGAAACCCTTATCAAGTAACTCTTGTAACTGCTCCCTAAGTTTTTTCAATTCTGCAGGTGTCATCCTATAAGGTGGCATAAAGATAGGATTTGTACCTAGAACAACATATATACAAAATTCTATCTCCCTGTCTAATGGCAATCCTAGCAATTCTTTAGGAAAAACATTAGGAAACTCATACACTACTGGTACATTCTCAACTGCCTCTTTATCTACCTTTGTATCCCTAACCATAACTAAATAGCCTTGACACCCTCTTCTAAGAATCTTTCTAGCTGTGATTACGAAGATAAGATTTTGAGGCATTAAACTCTTATAACCTCTGAATCAAAATTCCTCATCATTTGGGATTTTGAAAATCACTAATTTCTTTGATAATTTAGAGTGGGATAACATCAAGCTAACCAATCCATCCCTAAAATCACATCAAAATCAATTACATCCAATAGAACTCAATCCGCTAGCAACTCTTTACTTTCTTTCAACACTAAAAAAAATGGAAAGACTATATTTATCTCCAACTCGTCGCTAAGTGGAGTTGCTATAGATAATAGAATTAATAACTTGGATGGTTGTCATCCCATTCTTGAAGTAAACATAGGAGAAATAAAAGAATATGATGCACCTGGATCAAATAAGACTCTAGCATTAAGAGAACAAACTAAAAAAGTACCTACCACAATTGTATTAAATGCTTGAGCATCCTGAGGAGTCAAAGTGAACACTCTAGCCTACCCATGACCAGCCTATTGTGAAGTGGACAGTTGTATAAATCCTCTACCACTAGGTCTCCCTTGTGGCCTACCTCTTGCACTTTGGCCCTGCTGACCCATAAGTTGCGTCGATCTATGCTAAGGATATATAAGTGCCTGGTAGGGCTAATGCACCTGCTAAAATAGCTGAGCAACCAAAGATGAAGATCCTAGAGTATAATATGGTTGATATCCAGTATTAGGACAAGCTCTGGCAAGATGACATATTTTCCCATACCTAAAACATGCTCCTATCAACAAGTGGCATGGCCCTTGGTGTACTTGGCCATAAGTAGGACATGCATAGGGCCTTGAGCCTATGATGCCATACCCAGAACTTTGACTACTAGTGCCACTACTAGCTCTAGGTCCAAATCTTAAAGGTCAGCTACTCCGTCGGCTATGTCTTCCACGCTTATGCGCACAATTACCTCTATAGCCTTGTTATGAGGTACTAGCAATCTAAATGCCAATACTGCCCATCTGAAACACAGTTTGCTGAATCCCTTGAGCTACTATTGATCCACTATTATCGTTCAAATAAGGGTCAGGGATAGTCCTATGCCAGATGTGTCGCCCCTCTAGCTATTTAGCCTCCTCAATAACACTCTCTAGGTTTTGATCCTTTGTTCGGATGCCAATATAAGTTGGGCCTAACCCTATCACAAATAAATCCACTGCTCTCCTCTTATTCATCATTATATCCACAATATGATCTGACAACCTAAAAAACTTATGAGTGTATTCCTTGACTGATCGGTCACCTTTGACTATATGCAATAACTGCCATCTGTAATTATCTCTCATGGAAGCTGGGCAGAAATATTCTAAAAACTCGAACCATGCCATGGTAATCATATATGGCTAAATCGTCTATATAAACCAGTCCTGAGCTACAACCTATATCAATAACTCCATAATCCTCTAATAATTAGTGTATCCAGTTCTTGTTCTAGCCTCGATGGTATTTATAAAATCCAAAGCATCGCTAGTGCCATCAAAAGAAACCCCTCCAACTCTTGAATGCAATAAAGCTGCATCTGCATCAGACATCCCTTGATTCCATTGTTGTATCATCTATTGTACCAATAATATATCTTGATTAAGTGCTATGAAGCATGGGTTAATCTTTGCCATACCAGTTGTAAACGCTACAAAATCCACTTTTAGAGCTTCTGGCTCAACTTTCTACTATTGCTCTTGCCTCCCAGCTGCAGCAACTCTAGGCCTACCCTTCCCTCTACGTCGTGGGGTAAGAGGAGCTTTATCTTGAATAGACTTGTCACGACCCAAAACAGGGGCCATGACCGGCGCTAGGGAACGGGAATTCTTTCGAATCCGGAACCCGTAGCAAGCCTAAAAAATAAAATAAAATATGCAATAATAATAATAACAATATCAAATGCAGCAGAAATGAAAATCATAAATATAATAATAACATTCTCATTACTGGATTTAAATCAAATCTCATCTCATATATATATAATCTTTCAGTACAAATCCAGTTTCAATATAATACATCTCTTTAAATAAAATACATGAAATCCAATACTTTAATTCATAACTACTGCAGTGTCTAGATTATAAAAATAAGACTCAAGTAAGCAGTTTACATAAAGAAGCCGGGGCAGAAGAAATCCGGCGTATCGACTTGCTACTGAGGTCTGAAGAAGTTGACTCTCCTGAAAAATTATCAACGGAGGGGAGTCAGACCTCACTGAGTAAATTACTATAATATATATACATACACACTAAGTGACAATGCATACAATCAACAGCATATATATAATATGTATATATACAGGCAATACACACAGATGCAATAAAATCATTTTTATATATATTTTATTGAAAATCATCTTTTATGAAGGATCACATAGAACCCTAGAATATCGCAACCTCAAAAATAGTGTTAGACAACACTCTAGCCATACAGGCTCACTTATTCCAAATATATCCACTTAATCCATTTAGACAGTAGACTGGCCCCGAGACACTAAGTCAACAGAGCTCCAGCAGTCTGACTGCCAGTGTGATTGGCCCCGAGACACTTGGTCAACCGAGCTCTAGCAATCACACCTCCAAACCACATCTCATATATCAAATAATCATATCAAATCAATATCCACAAATAGTTAGTAATATAGCCTAAAGCTATAGGCGTACCGGTACATACTCGGTCCTAGTGCTGCCCACTAGGTAGCACGTTCTAATGATATCCTTCATCATTAATAATGTAAAACATTCATGCACAAAAATAAATGATGCATGAAGTTCAATAAAATCTCAACATAAACCATATATATACTAGAAATATACCAAAAATAAACCAGGTATATTTCGAGCATATATACGTCAAATAAATCCAATCAAATTATAAATTAAACTAGAAATATATTTAAAAACATTTTAAATATAATTTATTAACAAAACATGTATACAATTTATTATATACCAAAAATGTACTTAAATACAAATCACATTATTTATGCATTTTAATCAAAATAAAACATATATTTCTAAATCATGCATCCTAAAGCATATATATATAGTATAGTAACTCACCCTATTGCGCTCCACG
Organism: Mallotus nudiflorus; assembly: GCA_947683625.1. Lineage (NCBI taxonomy): Eukaryota > Viridiplantae > Streptophyta > Magnoliopsida > Malpighiales > Euphorbiaceae > Mallotus > Mallotus nudiflorus. The sequence continues at coordinate 1,193,175 of CANTUR010000886.1, read as the reverse complement.
AGACGGGTCCGACGGGCCTGGTCCACTAGCCCTCGGTCTCGGTGCAACTAAATAAGCAATAAATAACCGACATTAGAATAAACCTAACAAAAATCCTAGAATTCGATCTAGAGTATTAAATACAGAAACAGAATTAGGGTTCGACCGGATATCACATTTTATGAGAATTCTACCAAAAATTCGGTAAAACCTCCCCTGTAAAATGGACATCTCTCTACTCAAAAGAGTAGAGCCGACCCTGCAAGGAAATACACTTCAAAATACGAGCTCAACACTCAACCACAACCCCTCGGTCGAACTCCAAACTACAGTCTACCGATCGGGGTCCACAAACACAGAACAATTTCAAAAATACCAAAAATACCCTAATAACATAGAAATACATTTTATACGTAGAAATTACATAATTAACCTTTAAACACTATAAAAATCAATAAAAACTCATTTTATTAGAAAAACCGTATATTATATATATAATTGAAAATAATTCACGAAAAATAGTTTTAATTAGTTAAAAATACTAAATAATTTGTAGAAATCAATTTTATACTTTAAATAACTATTAAAACCAATTAAATTACATTTTTAGCCAATTTAGGGTAAAATTACCAAAATACCCCTATATATATAAATATACCAAAATTACTTCAAAAATTCACCAAAAATTATACAATTATCCAAAATTAATTTTATCAACATATTTATCAATAATATTAATAATTAAACTCATTTAACCAATTAAATTCAATTAAAAACACATTTAACCTAATTTTCCCAAAATTACATAAACTTCAATAATTCAAAATAAATACTTAGAAATTCATAAAAATTCCAAATAAATTCCTATAATTCATTTCAACACCTAATTTAACCATAAATCCCAATTTAATAATTTAAATAATTAATTTACGAAAATTAGAAAATAATATTAAAATATTCAAAAATACCCAAAAATCCAAAAAATCTCCAAAAATTCTAAAAAAATTCATACATGTAGATTAAGCTACTAGGAACAATATTTGTGAAGGTATTTTTCATGAATCAATCAATTCGAAGCTCAAAAAAATCGAAAACCCTAATATGGCCGAAATTGAAAATTCGAAACCTAAGCAATTCTAGACCATTTCAGCTTAAACCAAAGCTAGAATCACACTCACCGGAGCTTAAGGAGAAGAAAGAGATCGGCAGTGTCAAAAACGGTGGCCGGAAGAGGGAGAACGGCGTGAAGCTCGACTTTCGGCCTCTCAAGCTATTTCCGACCAAACTCGACGGGAAAGGGAGCTGCTGGCGGCGAGGAACGGCTGGGGATGAAGGTGGCTCACCGAGAGGCACTCTGAACGATAGTGAACGGAAATTACAGACGGTGGAGGTGGGAGTTGCGTCCGGAGAAGAAGAAGAGAAGGGAGGGGCAGTTTTGTAAATAAGTTAAACTTTATTATTTTGATAATTTTTAATGTATATATGTATATATATATACTTTATACTATATAATAAAATAATACTAAATTACACACATTAAATATACACCACACACATAAAATTTAATATTTTAAAATATAATAATAAATAAAAATAATTAAATAACAATAAATTAATAAACAAATAATAAAATATTAGGGTAATACTAAACCCTAATTAAATAAATAATTATATGTATACACGGTGTTTAATATTTTAAAAATATGTATGAGTTCATGCAAGTCCGAAAATATATTTAAAATAATTAATATTAAAATATTTACGTGAAAATTTCCCCGAAAATGCAAGTCTCGGGAAAATTTTACGTAAAGCACTGTAAATAAGATACAGTAATTAAAATAGATTTTAAATACATAACAACTCATAAAAATATCATATAATATATTCAAAAATTATTAACACTGTATATCCCGGTACAGTGTAAAAATATTTTAAAAAAATACGGGATATTACAAGACTGCTCGCCCTTATCATAAGCTACATCCACAGCAGGAGCATTTTACGCTCTCCTTCTCATTCTGAAAAAATAAAACCAATGAAATTCAAAACACAATAGGGAACCGATATAAATATAAAATTCTAGAAGCAACGATGACAACAATTGACATTTACCACCTATTTACCATAATAGTTCAAAGAAAAGACAGACATTAACAACCAAAAGAACAAGGATTAAACCATTGCTCTGATACCAACTTTATCATGACTCGAACCCATAGGTATATGACCGACATTAGGGAATGGGAAATGCATAATGCAACTGAAACCCGTAGTAAGCCTTAAAAATTTTTGCAAATAGAATCTATCATCTCAAAAATAAAACCATAATAAATTCACCAATATTAAATACATATGACAATATCCCCAAATACATCAATATCTCAACTCAAAATAAATCCACAATACCAATAATATAAGTTCTTTAATTAACTACTGCGGTATCTAGAATTCAATTACATAATACTTAAATCAAATAGACATACATAAGGCAGCTAGTGAATAAGAAACCCAGCACAAACGGTGATGAGTACCAGATTGACAGTAAGGTCCTGAAAAAAATAAGTTGAGGGGAATCAGACCTTACTAAGTGAATCAATTTTATAAAATGTATTTTGGTTTTAAAAACATTTGTTAAAACTTTTTTTTTAAGGTAAAGTAAAGTAAAATAAAATAAAATAAATATAGATATTGAAATCTTTTACTTTTCTCAATTATCTTTATACAAAATCCTTTTTAAAATTCACAATTCAATTTAATATAAAATCCTCATACGAAATCATATAAATTAATTATTTTAGTGGAAAACCTAGCAGAACACCTAAACCATCAATTTCTAATAGCTTTTTTACTCTTTTTAACCCAAGTGACTACCGTCCTGAGAGCAAGCTCAACTGAGTTACAGCCGCAGTCCATTCACTTGTTCCTGTATTGATGTCTCGAGAGCAAGCTCAACCGAGGTACATCTTATTTCTGGCTCGAGAGCACTAGGTCCACTGAGCTCAACCCATACTTTGACCAAGAGCACATGCTCCACTGAGCCCAACCTATACTCTGCCCGAGAGCACACGCTCCATCGAGCCAAATTGACATATTTTAATATATACTAGAGATCTCAACCTATGTGCACGTGGCCCTAGTAACACTTACTAAGTAGCACGTTCTACCATTTTCTCCAAATTAATTTAAATTATAAATAAATAAAGAAAAATGAAATAAATTTCATTAAAGCATCCTTTCAAATACTATTCATGATAATAAAAGAAATAATCATGCATATGACAACATAAATATTTTCGTAGATAAATTCATATAATCAACTTCTTTATTATTTCTAACCACATGAAAATATAATTTAAATATCCACAACACACATTCCATAAAATTAACTCACAAGTTGAGCATACTGGGCGACGCATCTTCTGTTGCCCAAGTGCTATAGCTCTTGCCTCGGAGTTCTCTAAAATAAATAATATTTTTTTAAAATATGCTTATATGATAAAATAAATAAATTCATAAAAATTCTCAAATTTATTAAAATCATGGAATTAATGAGATTGACTCGATCTACGATACAATGCGATACAAACTTGAAAACTAATACATACCAATGTCACGTTTTATAAGAAATCTATCAAAAATTCAGCAGAGTCTCCCTTGTATAATGAACATCTCTCTACTAAAAGTGGAGTTGATCCTGCACAAAACGACACTTCTATAACTTTCACAACTCAACATCTTGGGTTGGGCTCCCGAACTACACTTTATGCTCAACCGAGAACCAACACAACAACATATATAAAAAAAATATAATTTTCTCAAATCACTAGTATATCATATAAATTTAGTTAACCAATACAATTTAATTTATTTATATAATAAAAATACAAAGGAAATTTATTTCCAATAAATACTAAAATTCTAGTTTATAAATAAAATTTCGTTAATGAAATCAAATTTCATTTATATAACTAAATTAGCATTAATTATAAATAACTATTTAAATCACTCAAATATATCATAAAATAATAAAAGACTCATTTAAGTTTGAAAATAATAAATAAATTTATTATTCGTTTATTTTTCCAAAATTACTACTAATTAACTAAAAATTTGAAATTAATTATAAAGAATATTTTCATACTTTTATTATTTAAATTCATTCTAAAACATAAAAAATAATAATAAATTTAATTAAAATTAAATAATTACTAATTTCTAATAATTTTTCTAAAAATACATTTTTTTAAACATAGTTTTTAAAAATTCATATCTTAAATTATGCAAAAAATCTCACAAAACTTCTTTCACAAAGTTTAATCTACATAATTTATAGAATTTAATAAAAATATAAAAAGGTTTAGGTCAAAACAATATCGAAACAGTAACCCGAGACCCGAAAAATTTAAAATTTTCAAAAAATTAGAGAAAAATTATAAATGGATAGATCTCAACTCCAATTTCAATTTATATAACTACAACCAAGCCTAATTCTAACTCAAATTAACTAAATTAACCAAAATACTTAAAATCAATTTACCTCAAATTGGAGTGGTTGCCGAAGCTAGCCATTTAAATTGATTGAGGGCAATCGCTACCCAGAGAAAGATGAGTTGAATGAGACCAATGGTGACACCATGTGACACCGAAGCTAAAGATGGTGGCCCTTTTTCCATTTGGCCAAATGAAGAAAATGAAGAAAAGAGGAAAGGGAGGTGGTCGATCGGAGTTAGGTGGTTGCTGGCGATGATCCGGAGCTGCTGTGATGTCTGGCATGGTGGTTGGTGGTGCAAAAGTGGCGGTGGCAGCAGCTGGATCGGGAGGAAGAAGAAGAGAAAAGAAAAGGAATGAAGAAAGAGAAAAGAAAAAAATTGTTTTTATATTTTTTTAATTAAAGCCCAAAGTAAATATATATTATTTAAAAATAAAAAAATCTACTCACCTTTATTCATACACATAATATATATTTATAACATACTATAATAATTGATAATTTATTAAAATACTTAATAAATACTCATTTAATACTAATTAAATAAAATAATAATTTAAATTTAATAAACTCTTCTGTTAGCTTAATAAATAAATAAAGAAAATACAGGTCTTTACAAGTTAAACTTAAATTAATTAATATTTTTAATTTAATTATTAGTTGAACTTTAAAAATGGCATCAAATTATTTTTTTTTTTTGTAAATAAAAGTATTAAAAAATATTGAAGAAATAAAGTGTCATAGCTCAAATAAAAAATTTACTAAAATTGTAATAAATTATAAGTTCAATAGGATTGTAATAATAAAATTTTTATATAAAGAAAATATAAATTTTATTATTTTTAAATTTTTATTAACAAATAACTAATAATTTTTATTATTTTATGATTAATTATGACCATAATATTTTTTTAATATATAAAATCAGTTCTAGAGTTGAGAAATATTAGTCATAAGAAATATTGAAGTAGTATCATATAGTTATTTAAATAAAATATTTATAAAAATTATAATGAATTATAACTATATTAAGTTAATATCAAATTGTAATATAAATAAATAACAGTGTTATTATTTTCAAAACTTTTATTTAATAACAACAACAATAATAATAATATGTTTAATTGTTTATTTACTATATATCACAAGTCAAATAAATTTTTTAAAGTAATAACATATAATTATTTAAATAAAATATTCATAAAAATTGTAATGAATTATAACTATATTAAGTTAATATTAAATTATTATATAAATAAATAACAATGTTATTATTTTTAAAAACTTTTAAATAATAATAATAATAAAATATGTTTAATTGTTTATTTATTACATATTACAAGTTAAATAAATTTTTTGTTCATGTGTGAAATATGTGTTTGTTTATTAGAATATATATATATATATATACAAGAAGGGGGACAAACAAAATTATAAAAAAAGTCTTGACTCATTTTTATATAAAAATTGGATAATTTAGTCATTTATTAATAAAAATTAAATATAATTTTAATTTAATTGAAAGTATATTTTATCTTCTAATTAGATTAAATTCGATCTCTAATAAAAATTAAATTAATTAAAAAATAAATTCTACTTTAATTGAAAGTTTGTTTCCTATTTTAATTAGGTTAACTTCTATTCTATTTCTAACAAAATCAAAGTCAATTAAATTAATTAAAATGTAATTCTAATTTAATTGAAAATATATTTTCTATTTTAATTAGGTTAACTTTTATTTTATCTCTAATAAAAATTAAATAAACTAAAATATAATTCTAATTTAATTGAAAATATATATCCTAAAATTAGGTTGACAAATAAATAGGGTTATTTACATTTACAGTCTCTAACTTATTACCCCTTTCCCACCATCATCCTAAAAAATCAATTGGGCACGCAGAAATCCTTGGCTTTTAATTTCAATAACGATGATCCCCATCCGTCAATTTTTTATGAAATCAATATTGAAATGCTGACGTGGGCAAATAAAGGATAATAATATGGTAAAATTATTTTTAATAATGAATCAGAGGCTATGCCATGTGAGGTTTTTTTATTTACGTAATAAAGTTTGACAAGAACCCACGTGACCTCTGATTCATTATTAAAAATAATTTTGCCATATTATTATCCCCTTATCTGTTCACTTTAGCATTCCGATGTTGATTTCATAAGAAATTTTCAAATGGGGGATCACTGTTTCTAAAATTAAAAGTCAAAGGTTTTTGTATGTCCAATTGATTTTTTGGAACAATGGTAGAAAATGGATAATAAGTTAGGGACTGTCAGTGTAAATAATCCCATATAAATAAAAATAATACACTTATTATTTTTAAATACTTATTAAATTAAATTTTAGGCAAAACCCATTATGAGGCCCTTAAACTTATCAATTTTTTAACTTTAGGCCCTAAAGTTTTGTTTTGTATATTTAGACCTTTAAACTTAACGAATTTAAAGTTTAAACCCTTTTGTCAAATTTTTAATATAAATTATTTTCTTTTGGTCTCTTTATCTTTATAATAATCATACCATTTTTCACTTTTTAACACTTATATTACTTTTAAAAATTTTTCACTAGTAAAAAAAAAATTTACTTATTTTAATTTCTAATATTTTAAATTATTATATACATATTAGATAATTTTAAATTTTAAAAATAAACAAACAAGTTAATGCTAAGATAAAAAAATTATAATAATACTATTGTTTTTCACAATATTTTAAATTATTATAATACTTTTTTTCATGTACCCAAAAAGCATGATTAAAAAATGAAGGTTAAAAATAACAGTTATAAAAAGTTTGAGTTTGTTGAAAAATCTATTGTTGTTTTTTGGTTATATACAGGCATACATTGGTATCGACTATTTATAAAAGTCATATTATAAAAATTATTCATAATAATTTAATTAAAATTTTGTACAAAAAACTAACAAATGTATTAAAATATAAAATTTAAGTCTTGAAGAATTATAAAATAATTTTTTATCATAATCTTTTGATTATGATGTTCTTTTTCATCATAATATTTTATTTTGAAAAATAGTAGTTTTATTATAATTTTTTATCTTTAAAATTAACTTGTTTATTTATTTTTAAAATTTAAAATTATTTAAAAATGTATATAAATTTATATTTTAAATTTTAAATATTAGAAATTAAAATAATTAAATTTATATTTTACCGGTGAATAAATTTTAAAAGTAATATAAGTGTTAAAAGTAATATAAGTGTTAAAGGGTAAAAAGTGGTATAAATATTAGAAATATAAAATTTTAAGGACTAAAAGAAAATAATTTTTATTAAAAAAATAACAAAAGGATTTAAAACTTTAAAATCGGTCTAGATATACAAAATGAAACTTTGGGGGTGTAAAACTAAAAAACTGATAAATTTAGAGGCCTCAGAATTAGTTTTGCCCAAAGTTTATTGAACAAATAATTATAATTATAATTAATTAAAATTTTTTATTTGTCTTTAATCATATTTTAAAAATAGAACATATATTTTTTTAGGGTAATATTTATGTAAAAAACATAATGTAATTATAGTTTTTAATTTTTTTTATAAAATTTAATAAAAAAGTGTTAAAATTAAATTAATTCATCTTTATCATTTAATTATTGGTTGAAATAAAATGATTCATTGTTCAAATAATGATTCATTGTTCAAATAAAAAATTTACTAAAATTATAATAAATTATAAGTTTAATAAAATTGTACTACTTAAATTGTCATATAAAGAAAATATAACTTTTTTATTATTTTTTAAGAAAATAACTAATAATTTTGTATTACCTTATGATTAATTATAATCATAATATTTTTTATAAAAAATTTATTTTAGAATTGAGAAAAATATTAATTATAAAAAATATTAAAAGAACATTATATAATTATTTAAATTAAAAATTTATTAAAATTGCAATAAATTATAACTATATTTAGTTAATATTAAATTTTTATATAAATAAATAACACTTTAATTATTTTTAAAATGTTATTTGAAAGAAAGTGAAAATCTTAAAAAAAGTAGTTTATAATTTTATACATAAAAATCTTTTCTGAAATATTTTAATTAAAATATGTGGCGTTCTTCTAGATTTATAGTTTTGTAGTCCTTTTTTCAATATATATATATATATATATATATATATATATAGGGATATTACATGAAAAAAATTCCAATATTTGAGGGTATTTTTAAATAAAATTTAATTTAATTTTTCTTTTCAAATCAAATCATAATCTTTAATACATTATAAAAAATAAAGTCATCATTTGATGACTGTACTAATAACAAAAGATGAAATTTTTTTTTGATCCATGAGGTCCACTTGAATGATTGTACTGGTATCAGGAGATGAAACCGATACATTTGTCACTAAATTGATATTTTTATCTTTCTAAACAGTCTACTAATCTAAAATGAAACACTTAATTGGAGGGGAGAAAATATCAATTTTGAGACAAATGCATTGATTTCATCTTTTATTATCAGTACAGTCATTCAAATAGACTCATGAATAAAAAAATAATTTCATCTCCTATTATCAGTATAGTTATTCAAAGAGTATTTTTTTTAATAACGATTTTAAAATTGTAATTTAATTTGAAAGAAAAAAATTAAATTAAATTTTATTTAAAAATATCTTCAAAGATTGGGGTTTTTGTTATGTAATTTTCCTTATATATATATATATATATATATATATATATATATATGACTGTTTTGTCGGTGAGAGCTTTTGGCAACATTGGTCTATTCGTACAATAATTCTTTAGGTAATTTACTAACACCCAAGAGCCGGTTTCGCCATAATTATTGCTCATAAAAATGAATTAAATACCTCTTTCTCCAGTTTTCAAATGGCGGTCTGATGATAAAGTTGTGGAATCCCGTCGATTTAATTTGATATTTACTTGTAAGCTGTTGCTAGCTCAAGAGTAGTTGGTGGAATCCCAACGCCCGGTTTCATAGATTGTAACTAATTTTATTTATTTATTTATTTATAGAATTATAAAAAAAAAGAGATATAATGGTAAAACTCACGAACTGCAACATATTCCCGCGGTAAACCATTTTCCATTTGATTTGATTTTATTTTTTTGCGGTGTGTTTAAGAACTTTGATAAGGGTGTGGCCAATAAAATTGAATTATTGACGGTGACAAAGCATTCATTGGCTTCTGAAACGAAACAAAGAATTCTGAGCAAACATCGACCAAATTTTCTTACTAAGGTACTAGTTTGAGCGGCAACATTTACAAGCACATGGCAACATTTACAAGCACATGGCAACATTTTAAATATATATTTTAAAATAAAAATTTAACTTTAACTAAAATCTTGAAGTAAAAATTAAATTCAATAATAATAAAATAAAAAATTAAAATAAAAGATATTTGATTTTTCTATTTTAGTTTGATAAATAAAAAATAATATTTCTATTTCTATAGAATAAAAAATAAAGTCTAATAAAAAAAAGGATATTTATATCAATTTACAATTTAAAGTAAAATACATAAAAATTTAAATCTTAAATCTTGATAAAAACACCAATTTAATTTTTTTTGGCCAATGCAGATATTTAATTGTAAAAAAAATATTTAAACACCAAAATAACAAAAATTAAAAAAAATTAAACACTATTTATATATTTATCCCAAAAAAAATTTCTCAAAATATATGATCCATGTAGCTTTAAATTTATTAAATTTTATGGGTGGTGTAGCTATGATAATCAATGCACTCAACTATATATGTCCTAGACGTTGGTTAGCTAAAGGAATCGTCCAAACTTTATTTTTAACTAGTAGTGTATTATGTATTGCGTATGTTATTTATTAATAAATTATTTATTTATATTTTAATATATTTTATTAGTAAAAATTTTAAATTATAGGATATATATAAATAATAAATGCATTGATTAGCTATGATAATCAATGCACTCAACTATATATGTCCTAGACGTTGGTTAGCTAAAGGAATCGTCCAAACTTTATTTTTAACTAGTAGTGTATTATGTATTGAGTGTGTTATTTATTAATAAATTATTTATTTATATTTTAATATATTTTATTAGTAAAAACTTTAAATTATAGGATATATATAAATAATAAAATTTATAAAGAGGAATTAGTTCGATGCCCCAAATGAAAAAAAGATTAATTATAATAAGATTAGTTATAAATTTAATTTTTTTTATCATAATTTTTTAGTTAGAATAAGATTAGTTTTAAAATTATTAGATTAGTATTAGAATATATATAGTAGTGTTTTAGTTAAAAAATAATAAGAAATAATTATTATAGTATTATACTTTTAAATTTTTTTGAAAATAAATATTTGAGTGATTTATAAGGTAGAAAAATATATAGTATATAAATATATTTAAAATTTGAGTAGTATATATATATATATATATAATATAAAATATTATTTTAATTATATTAAAAAATGATACGGTTCCATAGGAAAAAATATAGTTATATAGAAAAAAATATTTTTTAATTTTTTTTAAATATTCAAAATTTAAAAAATTAAGTATAAGTGAATGCTCAATTATGAGGATAGACACTTGTCATAATTTGAATTTAATGATTTTTATTAGATTAATATTAGAGTATATACAACAGTGTTTTAGTTGAAAAATAATACTAAATATTATACTTTTAAATTTTTTTAAAAATAAAATTTGTAATGATTTGAAATATTTGAGTGATTTAAGGTAAAAATATATGTAGTATATAAATATTTTTAGAATTTGAGTAATATTAAGATATATATAGTAGTGTTTTAGTTACATTTAAAAATAATGCGTTTCATAGGAAGAAAATAAAGTTATATAGGAAAAAAAAGTTATTTAATATTTTTTAAAGAAAAATCAAAATTCTAAGAATTAAGTATACGTGAATACTGAATTATAAAAGTAGACACTTGTCACGACCCAAAACAGGGGCCATGACCGGCGCTAGGGAACGGGAATTTTTTCGAATCCGGAATCCGTAGCAAGCCTAAAAATAAAATAAATATGCAATAATAACCATAAAAATATAATATGCAGCGGAAAATAAAAATCATAAATATTACAATATCATCCATATCAACTGGATTTAATTCAAAACTCATCACATCGCACATATAATCTCATAAATGTATAATCTTTATACAAATCCAGTTTTACTATAATACATCTCTTTAAAACAAATACTTTATTTCACAACTACTGCAGTGTCTAGATAAAATAAATAAGACTCAAGTATATAATTTACATAAAGAAGCCGGGGCGGAAGAAATCCGGCGTATCGACCTGCTACTGAGGTCTGAGGAAGTTGACTCTCCTGAAAAAATAGTCAACGGAGGGGAGTCAGACCTCACTGAGTGAATTACTATAATACATATACATACACTCTAAGTGATAATGCATACAGTCAACAGTATATGAGTAATATGTATATATACAGGCAAGTTCATACAGATGCAGAAAAATCATTTTATATATTTTGTCTGAAAATCAACTTTTATGAAGGATCACATAGAACCCTAGAATATCGCAACCTCAGAAAATAGTGTTAAACAACACTCTAGCCATACAGGCTCACTTATTCCAAATATATCCACTTAATCCATATGGACAGTAGACTGGCCCCGAGACACTAAGTCAACCGAGCTCCAGCAGTCTGACTGCCAGTGTGATTGGCCCCGAGACACTTGGTCAACCGAGCTCCAGCAATCACACCCAAACCACATCTCACACATCAATAATCATAATCAAATCAATATCCATAAATAAGTTAGTAATATAGCCTAAAGCTATAGGCGTACCGGTACGTACTCGGTCCTAGTGCTGCCCACTAGGTAGCACGTTCTATTGATATCCTTCATTCTTAAATATAAAACATTCATTCACAAAAATAAATGATGCATGGATATAAATGAAATAGCAATATAAACCATATATATACCGAAAATATACCAAACATAAACCTGGTATATTTTGAGTATATATATGTCAAATAAATCCAATCAAATCATGAATTAAACTAAAAATATATTTAAAAACATTTTAAATATATTTTATTAATAAAACATGTATATAATTTATTATGTACCAAAAATATACCAAAAATATACTTGAATAGAAATCATGTTATTTATGTATATTTAGTCAAAATAAAACATGCATTTTCTAAATCATGCATCCTAAGCATATATATATAATATAGTAACTCACCTAATGCGCTCCACGAGACGGGTCCGACGGGCCTGGTCCACTAACCCTCGGTCTCGGCGCAACTAAACAAGAAATAATTAATCGACATCAGAATAACCCTAACAGAAATCCTAGAATTAAATCTAGAGTATTCAACACAGAATCGAAAATTAGGGTTCGACTAGATATCACGTTTTACGAGAATTCTACCGGAAATCCGGCAGAACCTCCCCTGTAAAACGGACATCTCTCTACTCAAAAGAGTAGAGCCGACCCTGCAAAGAAACACACTTCAAAAATAAACACCATAATCAATCACAACCCCTCGGTCGGACTCCAGACTACAATCTGTCGACCGGGGTCCACAAACACAGAATATATATTCAAATATACCAAAAATATCCTTAAATCATAAAAATACATTTTATAGGTAGAAATTACATAATTAACCTTGAAACACTTTAAAAACCGATTAAAACTCATTTTATTAGAAAAACCGTATATTATATATATAATTGAAAATAATTCCCGGAAAATAGTTTTAATTAGTTAAAAATACCAAATATTTTGTAGAAATCATTTTTATACCTTAAATAAATATTAAAACCAATTAAATTACATTTTTAGACAATTTAGGGTAAAATTACCAAAATACCCCTATATATATATATATACCTAAATTACTTCAAAAATTCACCAAAACTCATACAATTATCCAAAATTAATTTTCTCAACATATTTATCAATAATATCAATAATTAAACTCAATTAACCAATTAAATTCAATTTAAAACACAATTAACTTAATTTTACAAAATCACATAAACTTCAATAATTAAAAATAAATACTTAGAAATTCATAAAAATTCCAAATAAATTTCTATAATTCATTTCAACACCTAATTCAACCATAAACTCCAATTTCATAATTTAAATAATTAATTTCCGAAAATTAGAAAATAATATTAAAATATTCAAAAATACCCAAAAATCCAAACAACCTCCAAAAATTCTGTAAAAATTCATACATGAAGATTAAGCTACCAGGAACAACATTTGTGAAGGAATTTTCCATGAATCATCCAAATCGAAGCTCAAAAAAATCGAAAACCCAAAGAGGCCGAAATTTTCAAATCAAAACCTAAGCAATTCTAGACCATTTTAGCTCAAACCAAAGCTAGAATAACACTCACCGGAGCTCAAGGAGAAGATAGAGACCGGCGGTGTCGAAAACAGTGGCCGGAGGAGGGAGAAACGGCGGTGAGAAAATGGTGGTCGGCATCGGGCGGGAGAGAAAGAAGAAGAAGAAGAAAAAGAAAAAGAAAGAAAAGGAAAGAAAAGGAAAGAAAAAGAAAAAGAAAAAGAAAGAAAAAGGAAAAGAAAAAAAAAGAAAAAAAAAATAAAATAAATTAAAATAATTAAATATTAATAAATAATTAATAATAAAATAATAAATTTTAATAATTTAATAATAAATAAAATAATCAAATAATAATAAATAAATAATAAAATATTAGGGTAATAATAAACCCTAATTAAATAAATATACACACACAGGCTTTATTTAATAATTTAAAAATATGTATGAGTTCATGCAAACTCGTAAATACATTTAAAATAATTAATAATACATTGTTTACATGGAAATTTCCCCTAAAATGAAAGTCCCGGGAAAATTTTACGTAAAACACTGTATATAAGACACAATAATTAAAATAGGTTTAAAATACATATTAACTCATAAAAATATCGTATAATGCATAAAAATTATTGACACTGTATATCCCGGTACAGTGTAAAAATATTTTAAAAAAAACACGGGATATTACAACACTTATCATAATTTAGACTTATTAATTTCCTGCTCAACATTTAATATATATATATATATATATATATATATATATATATATATATATATTTAGGGCCCCTAATATGGGGTCCATATATATATAGTAAAAAATGTTTCAAATAATTTTTTATTCTATTATATTTTTTTCTAGATTTAGTACAAAATAAAATTCAAATAACTTTACTATTACATATGTAAAATAATTTTTATACAATTATATGAAAAGTAAATATAAATAAAATTATAGTTTTTATTTATTTATATCTTTTTTATGTTATATTTTGTTACTTTTCAATTAAATTATTTACTAGATAATTTTATTTTTAAATTCAAAATATTTTTAAAAATTTATTATGTGCTAATTAAAGTCGAAACTAAAAAAAAGAGACAAGTAGAAGCCACTACCTCTTTTTAACCAATTAAATTTTATTATAGTCTTTTAAAATCTATAAGTTCACCCTCTCTTACTAAAATTTAATTGATTTCTCATACTTTCAATACAATAAATTAAATATATATATATAATTTTTTAGTTGAAAAAATTTAAATTAGGATCCAATATTGATATTAATTTCAAACTATTTTTTAATTTATTTAATTTTAATAACAAAAAATAATTAATATCTGAAAAATAACAGTTAATTGATGATTTTAAATCTAAAAAAATAATGAAAATTTTTTTATTTAGGGCCACAAATATCCCTATATATATAGATTTCTTCTGTTCAAATTTATTACCAACAGAGACTTGACTCATATAAGAGCAAGACTAATTTAATCGACTTTCGGATGCTTGCAAGTTATTGATGCTGTAGCCTACTGATGACATTTATAATTAAGACCTAATTTTTTAACTATATCTAGTAATAGTATAACCACTAAATTTTTCAAAGAAAAAAAAAATCTACTAAAAGTGTATGTAGCAGTCAACTTTAAGTGTAAAGAGTTTGATCCATGCAACTGTAAAAGGATAAAACTGTATCATGTTTTACCTTTTTTAAAAAAATATTTTTTCAATTAAATTTTATAAATTAAAAAAATTTAATTTTAATGTTAACTCACAAAAAAACATCTAGACTAATAAATAAAATTGATAATTTTTTTTAAAAAATATAATTTAAGTATAAAGTTTTTAAATTTTTAAACCTACATAATCATTTTTAATTTTTTTCAAATTTTTTCAAAAAATTCATAAAAAATTGTAAGAATTAGCATTAAAGTTCAACATTATCTGTGACTTGGACTTGAAGAGTTAAATGTGTAAATTGAAATAGAATTGGTAAAAGAATAATAATTGTAAAAGCATCGAGAATTATTTTCTGAAAATATAGAGCTTTTAGAATTTATTGCAAGTTTTTAATACTTTAATAAGAGATTGAAAGAGTTTAAAATCTCTAAGTAGCCCTTTTATTTTGCAATAGAAAGGGCACACTTACAAGTGGGTATCATAGTTTAGACGAGAAGCTAGTATAACAGGAATTTCAAAAGCTTTTGGATTAAATGAATTTTTTTAAAACATAAGGGACTAAAATAAGAATAGAAATTTTGAGGATAAAAAGGAGCAATAAGGATAAAATTGGAAAAGAAAGAATAAGGCTTTTTTGTTTGTCCTATCTCCCGCTAATGTGGCAGAGGCCGCGTCAAGTATGGTTCCCATACTAATATTAATGTTGCGGGTTGGCTTCAAAAAAAAAATTTAATGTTACTGTGTTATCGTAAATCCGTAGTCCTTTTCCGTTGACAGATGGCTGTATTTGGAAGCACCAATGTCTTTTCAAAAAGGATAGCGACGTAAACAAAGGTCGCAGCACCCGCCAAAAGGGGGAAAAAAAAAATTAAAAATATGAAAGATTTTTATCTGTACTAGAATTATATATTAATTTATAGTAAAAATAAAAATATTTTCTATTTTATGATATATTTAAAAATAATTTTTCAATTTGTGTTACTTTTAGAAAAAGGAAAAAAATTCACCGACAATACAGCCATTGTCAATAACAGTAGGAGCCAATGGCTGTGGCATAATTTAAAAAAAAAAGAAAAAAACTGCGGTTCCCAACCGCGGTATGACATTGACTCAGCACACACACAAATTATATAGGCTACGTATATTATTATTATTATTCTAATAAATAATAATTTAATATTAAAAAAATTAGATGGCTCAAAAAAATTGAGCTATTGATGGATAAAACTACATTGTCATTTATGGACAAATTTAACAAAGTGAATGTACGTATTTAAAATTCAAATGGATGATTGTGATGACTTCGATTAAACTATAAAACGCATAATATATCAAATTAAAGTTAATTCAGAGTCCTATAATAGGTGTTACAGATATTATATCTGTAGCAATCCATTTTCGGGTTTAATTTTTTTATTTAGACATTTAAATTTGACTTAAAAATTTATGTTCTTTTTTAAGATTTTTTTTCTAGTATGTTGTTCCTTTTTTGTTTTTAGAGTTTTTCCTAAACTCTATTTATTTGTTTCTTTGGAGCTGTTTGAGGATGACTTTTGTTAAATTAATAAATTAAATTTATATTTTTTCAATATTCGATATTCTTCTGTGTGAATCAACGATTATGATGCTTATTTTCTAATATTTGAGTGCAAATTAACAGATTATATAAGATTATTAGACATTAATCGTACACGATTCAACATCAAATAGTATTTTTCCAATTTTCTAGACTTTCACTACATAAGCTATGTGAATGTACCATTTTGTGTGGACAAAAAAAAAATTCAAATGGCCCAAAAAAATTGAGATGGCCTAAATGGTCCAAAAAACTAATAATAAAATAAAAAAATTAAAAATTAAAAATTAATCACAATTTTGACCATGCAAAATTGTTTTGGTTGGCCATGCAAAATTGTTTTGGTTGGCATGCAAAATTTGTTTTGTTTGGCAATGAAAAATTGTTAATTTTTAATTTTAATTTCAATGTTATTAGATAATTATTTATTCAAAAAATAAAACTTAACATTTATATAGCACATCAAATAAAAAAATTAAATTATTATTTATAATTATAATAATAATAATAATAATATTATTATTATTATTATTATGATGCATGGCCTAAACAATTTGTGTTTATGTTTTGTGTTGTGTCTGCTGTGTCAGTGCCATACCGCCGTTAATAAAGGCGGTTTGGCTTTTTTTTTTTGCAGCCATTGGAAGTGGCGGTATGGTCATACCGCCACTGACAATATCTGTACTGTTAATGAAATTGAAAAATTGTTTCAAAATTCAACACAAAAAAATACTTTTAAATGTAACATAAAATAAGAAATATTTTTATTTTTTATCTTAAACTGGTAAATAGCCCTGGATATATTATATCATAAGATAAAATTTATGATACATCAATTAAATAATTATACTTAATTATTAAAAATAGAATATATATATTTTTTATAAATTTTATTATTAGATGTAATATAATTAGTGTAGGCAATAATTTATCTAAATATATATATATGTTATCGCCTTTGGCTACGCGTGTCAGTACCAGTACTTATGTGAATCCATTAATTTTCCGTACTTCTCTGGGTGTATCGGTGTCAACATTCATTTAATTTGTTAAGATATTTTCATATTGCCCTACTTAAATTAATTAAATTTGTTTTTTTAAACAACACTTAAATTAATTAAATTGATTTGACGATTTTTTTTGTCTGTGTCTAAGAAATTTGATCAACGGCGTGTGGCCTATAAAATTGAATTATTGGCAGTCACAAAGGATTCATTGGTTTCTGAAACAAAACAAAAAATTCTGAGCCACATCCACCAAAGTTGTTTTCTACATGTATAGTTCCTTTCATTTTTCTCCTGTAATTACAGACAGACACCTTAGTTTACATTTAATCTGAAGATCTCAGGCACTAATTTCAGTGGCAACATTTACAAGCACATGGAAACTGTCAGATATATAGATGCTGACCTGCACAGTGCTGCCACTGAAGGCAAAATTCATCCATTTAAGGATTATCCAGAGCCTCTTGATCGCCTATTAACCCCAAATAAAAACACAATACTGCATATTCACCTTACTTGTCCAAAAGAAAGATCAAAATACTTTATAAAGGAGGTACTTAAAATGTGTCGGCAATTGTTGGTGCGGGTAAATGTCGAAGGTAATACTCCCTTGCACGTAGCAGTGATGTATGGACATTCTAATGCAGCCAAACTGCTCATCGAACAGGCGACAGCATTACTTGATAAAGATTTAGAAAGTGGAGAAGTCGACGCACTCTCAGCTGTGAGGCAAATGTTAAGGATCACAAACAAAAATAAAGAAACGGCCTTGCATATAGCTGCTCGACTTAAGAATTTGGAAGTTGTGAAAGTAATCTTGGATAATGAAGATCCCAAGTTTACTTATTCTGCCAATAGCAACGGAGAAAGCCCACTTTACCTGGTTGCCAACTTAAGCTTTCATAGCCATATGGTTGTTGCAATTTTAAGTACTTTTAAATCATCAGTGAATTTTGGCGGTCCCGGGGGTAAAACAGCTTTGCACGCTGCAATATCCCGCAACAGGTTCGTGAACGGTAAGTCCAGCTCATCTTTATATTTAGTACAGAAAATTCAATACTCTCCTGATTTTGATTTTGGGAATGAGTAAATTCTTTACTGCTACCTTAATTATTTTACATGTGTATAAATTATATATTAATTAAGAGCGGAAAAATGTAATGTAAATTTTTATATTGTATGATATATTTGTAATATATATTGTTTATATTAATATTTTAGGCCAATATTGTTTATATTAATTAGTAGAACATTTTACGATATATTTGTAATATATATTGTTTACATTAGTAGAAAAATCATTGCTAACACTCATTTCTTTTTCATTTACATGTAGAAATACTTCAGGCTAGGAGTAGTCTGGCCATTGGAGCAGATGAAAATGGTTGGACTCCACTTCACTATGCTGTGTGCCGAGATGATTTCTCCTCAGTCCAGATGCTATTAGATGCGGATAAGTCTGCTGCCTATGTAGCTGACAAAGAGAGGAAGATGACAGCTCTTCACATGGCAGCCTATCGAGGACATAAAATAATAGTGAGGGAGATTATTTCCAGAAGTCCAGATTGTTGTGAACTAGTTGATGTCAATGGCAGGAACGTCCTTCACTACGCTGTAATCAGCCAACGTTTTGAAGTGCTAGAAGCAGCCCTCAAAAGTTCATCTTTCACCTACCATCTCTTGGATATGAAAGATAATAAAGGGTACACGCCTATCGATTTCATTTCAGTCTCCGTCTGCATGGAAGCATCCGTGCATGTCAGAAAAGAGGAAGCCATGCTGTTTGCCAACAGTGAAAGAGATGCGTTTCTCTTCCACATTGTCAGGGAGCTGTATTCGATACGATTTTTAAAGAGAACGGATTCAGAGAAGGTCAGGCATCTAACTTAATTTCTAGGAAGTTTATATATATATATATATATATATATGAGAAATGCTTTACTTCGCGGCCCGCTTAGGGGGGAAGGAAATGACCAAAAAATCAACATAAAAAATAATTGCCCCCATGTAAGCAGGGGCAATTTAGTCCAAAAAAATTAATACCGATGTGTGTATCAGCTCTCTCTCTCTCTCTCTATATATATATATGTTTTAGGACAGTACGGGTCGTGGGCCGCTAAAAACTAAAAAAAAATTTTGATTTTCCTTTTTTGCCCTTGATAAAAGGGTTATTTACCTGAGAGGGAGGACATTTTGGTAAAATACAAGGACAGAGTGCTATAGCTGTCTGCGAGATTACCGTTTTCTTTTGTTATGGTAACATAAAATTTTAATGAAATAATTAAAATTTTAAGCTCAATCGTTTTCTTATATGATCTTGGTTCTTAGAGGCTACATGACTATTATATATGTTTTCAATTCAATTATTGATATAACCTCTAAATCATTAATTAAATATTTCAGCATAACGCAAAATAGGCTTATATTTTTGTTCAATTTTACTTCATAAAGTACAAATAAGATGGTTAAGGCATCAATATAGATTCTTCTCCTTTGCTCTGTATATATACAAGTGGTTAATTATAGCAATTAAAACCAACACTTGAACAAACACTACAGAAAGAAATGTTAGAATGGATGGAAGATGTTGGCACTGGACCATATGGAAAAATAGTTCCAGAGGAAGATTGGAACACTTATAGCCATATGGAGACTGTCAGATATATAGACGCTGAGCTACACCATGCTGCTGCCAAAGGCAAAATTGATCCATTCAAGAACGACCCAGAGCTTGATCGCCTATTGACCCCAAATAAAAACACAATTCTGCATATACACCTTACTTGTCCAAAAGAAAGGTCAGAATACTTTATAAAGGAGGTACTTGAAATGTGTCGGCAATTGTTGGTGAGGAAAAATGTCGAAGGTAATACTCCCTTGCACTTAGCAGTGATGTATGGACATTCTAATGCAGCCAAACTGCTTATCGAACAGGCGAAAACATTACTTGATAATGATTTAGAAAGTGGAGAAGTTGACGCACTCTCAATTGTGAGGCAAATGTTAAGGATGACAAACAAAAATAAAGAAACGGCCTTGCATATAGCCGCTCGACTTAAGAATTTGGAAGTTGTGAAAGTAATCTTGGATAATGAAGAACCTGAGTTTACTTATTCTGCCAATAGCTACGGAGAAAGCCCATTTTACCTGGCTGCCAACTCAAGCATTGATAACCGTATGATTGTTGCAATTTTAAATACTTTCAAATTATCAGTGGATTTTGGCGGTCCCGGAGGTAAAACAGCTTTGCACGCTGCAATATCCCGCAACAGGTTCGTGCACGGTAAGTCCAGTTCATCTTATATTTATTACAGAAAATTCAATACTCTCCTGATTTTGATTTTGGGAATGAGTAAATTCTTTATTGCTAACTTAATTATTTTACATGTGTATAAATTATATATTAATTTAGAGCGGAAAAAGGTAATATATTATTTATATTATTTGCTAACACTCATTTCTTTTTCATTAGAAATACTTGCGGCTAGGAACAATCTGGCCAGTAAAGCAGATGAAAATGGTTGGACTCCACTTCACTATGCTGTGTGCCAAGATGATTTCTCCTCAGTTAAGATGCTATTAGATGCGGATGAGTCTGCTGCCTATGTAGCTGATAAAGATAGGAAGATGACAGCTCTTCACGTGGCAGCTTGTCGAGGAAATAAAAGAATAGTGAGCGAGATTATTTCCAAATGTCCAAATTGTTGTGAACTAGTTGATGTCAAAGGCTGGAACGTCCTTCATTATGCCGTAATCAGCCAACGTTTTGAAGTACTAGAAGCAGCCTTCAAAAGTTCATCTTTTACGGACCACTTGTTAGATATGAAAGATCTAAAAGGGTACACGCCTGTCGATTTCATTTCCGTCTCTTCCATGTGTGACTCGGTGAATAGGTTTGTCTTAGCCGAACGAAAAGATGCGTTTGTCTTCCACATTTTCCACAATATATGGTATAGGGATTCAGATTCAAAGGTCAGCCATCTAACTCAAGTCTTCCATAGTGTATATGTTTTTGGACAATAATTTCCTTTTGCTCGGACAATAGTGAATTTTAATGAAATAATTATTAGTAAAAAAAAAAAAAAAATTATAAACTAGAAATTGAGAAAGGTCATAATATATTACATTTTATACTTTTACATCATATACATAAATTTATGATTTTAAATTATTGTTGACACCTAAAAATTAATTTATAAACTAAAAATTGAGAAAGATAATAATATATTACATTTTATACTTTTCCACCATAAAATTTTCTTCAATCACATTAAGTTACCAATATTATAGATGTGAGCTATTCTAGTTCTTTTTTATTTGTTTGTTTAATTAAATCTTTACATAATTTTGTAACTTTATTTTATTTTAATGCTTATCTACACAACCTCTCTAATTGGAACTTTTTTCCAAGAAAATTATTAATGATTTTAAAGTAATTTTTGAGGTTATATGAAATTAATTTTTAAGTTGAATGTTTTTTCTAATATGATCTTTGATTATGATTATAATGTTTAGAATCCAATTCTTGATATCATCTCAATATTGCTAACTAAATATTTCAGCATAATATGAAGTAAGCTTATATTTTTAGTTTATGCTTCAAATGCAGAAGGAATTTTTTGAATGTTTTTTAACATAATAATTAAGCATATGTATATCAGTAACTAATTAAAGCTTTCACTGATTATTGATGAATGTTACAGCATCATAAAGTACAAAAATGGGATGGTTAAGGCATTAATGTACTTTTCTTCTTCTTCTTGTTGCTATATGTAAGTGATTAATTGTAAAAATTGAAACTAACATTTGAAGAACACTGCAGAAAGAAATTTGGGATTTTTAAGTAAATATACAAAAAATTAAAAAAAATTTTTGACTGCAAAAATTTTCAAAAATGTTTTTATAAAATTAATTCTTTCAAATATAGTGTATTTCCTTGCCACCTTTATTTTTAGGGTTTTATTTTTTTTTCCAACATTTTTTTTCTTTTTATTGATTTTTAACTTTTTTTTTCAATATTTTATTTATTTTTCTCAACAATTTTTTTACTTTATATTGTTTTTATTTATTTTTTTCTCAATATTTTTTTACTGCCTTCATCTATTTTTTTACTCAACATTTTATTTTTATTTTTATATTACTATATTTATTTTTTTCTCAACATTTTTTTTCTAATGTCTTCATTTTTTTACTCAACATTTTTTTTTTATTTTTAAGGTATTATTTTCATTTTATTCTCAACTTTTCTTTTCTTTTTCTATTTATTTTTTCTCTTATAACCTTTTTTTTTCAAATGAATAATTATGAATTAAATATCTTCAATTATTGTTAAACGAAGCAATAAATATTTTTAACTGTTGTAACAACAATAAATAAATAAAATTTTCTACTTTTATATTTCTAAAGAATAAGAATAAGGATTTTATTTTATTTTTACTTTAACTTGTTTATTAAAATGTCTAACAATTTTTTTTTTCAAAAAAAATTATTTGATACTTATTAATCATCAATATATAATAAGATTAAAATGCTCATGATGTATTTGCAACATCAACAAAAAAAATTCGAAAAAATAAAAAAAATAAACAAAACTAAACAAACTGAAAAAAAAAATAAAACAACAACTGAAACAACAAAATAACAAAAATCAACAAAATTTTATGTTGTTGATTGTTGTTGTTTGTCAGTTGTTGATTGGTGTTTATTTTTATTGATTTTTTTTATTTTTTACTATTTTTGAATTATTTTTTCATTATTAATGAAAAAATTAAGGCCATAAATAAAATTTTTACTTTCCTTACTATTAATGATAAAAATAATAATTATATATATATATATATCTCATAATTTTTATTTTTTTTATTGTTATTTTTTTATTTTTGATAAAAATCAATAAATATAAACAAAGAGAAACAATAAAAACAATTGAAACCTACAACTGAATACAACAAAAATAACAAAAGTAAAAAAAATTGTAGTTATTGATTTTTGTTGACTTTTGTTTATTTGTGTTGATTTTTGTTGATGTTTGTTGTTTTTTCAGTTTTTCATCATTAATAATAAAATTAAGACCATAAATATAATTTTTATTTTTATTAGTATCAAAAATAAAAATAATAATTTTTTTGTTATTTTTTATTGAAAAAATAATTATTGAATACTATAGGTAATTTTTACTTTAATTAGTTTAATTTCTAAATTATAAATAATTACAAAAAGATAATTATTGAAGATTATGGATAATTTTTTTATTTAATTAGCTTAATTTTTATATTCTAAATAATAGTAAGTTTCAAAATTTTAAAAAATTATTATTTAGAATATAAAATTAAATTACTTAAAATATACAAATTAAATAAAATACATACAATCAACTTAAATTAAATATGTCTTTAAAAATAATAAATAGAAAAAATGAAAAAAAAAATACACTAAACACCAAAATTATGCTAAAAGTTTAAAAATTAAACTAAATTCATAATATAATTGAAAATGAAGCAAATAATAGTGAAAGAAAAAAAAAGCCCAACCATAAAGAAAATTACTAGCGTTATGTAATGAAATTTCCTCAAGAAATTTTAGCATGGATGAAAATTATTGGCACCGGCCCACATGGAAAAATATTAAAATGAGAATAACTGGAGACAGAAAAAAAAAAAGTCAACTTGTAAATCAATTTATTATAAGAAATCATAATAAAAATTGAACTTATAAATCAATTTATTATATACATTAATATTAATTAAAATACGAAAAATATAAAGTAAGAATTTTAACTGCTATTATAAAAAATAAAGAAGATTTTAAAAGTTATTTCCTTCATATTTTTCTAAAAAAAATTGAATAATTTTTGTATTCTTAATTAATATTCTTGGTATCTCAAACTCTCTCCTTTTTTAATCTCCATTTCATACTTTTTTTCACTTGATTAATTCCTATTGGAAAAATTTTAAAATTACACGGTTAAGAGTTAAAAGTAAATTTAAAAAAAATTCAAAATAACACTTCTGAATGAAAAGAAGTTTTTGAAAATATTCAAAATTTAATTTTTGAATTTATTTCAAAATTTCAAAATATTTTTTATATTTTATTTTTTTTATAGAAAATAGAGTACAAATTTTAATAAGTGTAAAATTTAGTTTGTAGGAATCTAAAAAGTAATGTTTGAAAGGATAGCGATTGACTCACGACGATGCTATCCAAGTAAAGACAAATTTTTTTTCTTTAAAATTATAATTATACCCTGATTTGTTATATTATACAAAATAAATTATAATGTAGTTGATGACCATTAATTAAAATGATAAAATTTAAAAATTTAAAAAGAAATTGATAAACCTATCATGTCATGATATAAAGAAAAAGAACCATATCTTGTAAATAATTTAATTATTTATTATTTATTTATTCATTTATTATTTTTGTAATTTTAAAATTAACTCAAAGGCATTTTTATAAAATATTGCAATCAGCAATACACTTCCTTTTTGAAAATACAATTAGATTTTAAAAATAATTTAAGACACAATTAACATAATTAGTAAAGTTAAAAAAGTAAATTGATATGATTTTAAAAATAAAATATAACTGAATTGAAATAAGTTCGATAATTTTTCTTTTTATTTCGGCTTCAAATGCAATAGACATTTCTTAAATGGTGTTTTTAACATAAATATATGTATTAGCAACTAATTAAAGCTTTTGTTGATCAGTGGTGAGTCATTTTTTATTTTTTTCCCGAAACCGCTTAGTGGTGAACGTTAGAACTTCATAAAGTAGAAATGGGTTGGTTAAGGCATTAGTGTATTTGTCTTTTTGTTGCATATAAAAGTGATTAATTATTAAAAAAAAAAAATTCAAACTAACACTCAAGAACACTGCAGAAAGAAATATTGAAATGGATGGAAGACGTTGGCAACGGACCATATGGAAAACTAGTTCCATATGAAAAAATAGAGGAAAGTTGGAAGGAAAAGTTGAAAAGGCAACTAAGTCTAAAAGAACCAAAAGGAAACGTTAGCAGTGAATTCGAGAAAGCCAAAGACTCCCATTTGGTGGCTGCAACACTTGTAGCTACTGTGACCTTTGCAGCTGCGTTCACCTTACCCGGTGGTTACATAAGCGATGAAAATAATTTGGAGAAGGGTACTCCAATTTTAAGCAGAAATGCTGCTTTTAAAGCATTTGTCATATCAGATGCCATAGCCATGGTGCTCTCTACGTCTTCCGTCTTCATGCACTTTATTATGGTGATGCCAGGAAATCAAACACAACATTTTCGGTTGATGCAATCAGTGTTGTGGTTTAACATGCTTGCTATGGCAGCAATGGTGGTTGCATTTGTTACAGGCACATATGCAGTTTTAGCTGCACCTTCACGGTGGCTGGCCATCACCACTATTGTCATTGGACTTGGCTTTTTCATTTACGTGTTTTATACTACTATAAGGTTAGTTGTAGAATCCGTCAGGCATGATCGAGAGAAAAATGGATACAAGCCCATATTTCAATCTTTACACCGCATCTGGCGTCAAAGCCCCTTTCATTTTTGTAAGTATAAATTTTAGATGTATTAGCTTTTAATTCAATTTGTTAGTTGCATATATAAATCGATCATATCGAAATTCCTTGATTTTAACTTTCACTTCCATTTTTGAAGCAATATTTCACAAGGATCGGCGGGTAAATGCATCATATCGACCTTTTTGGTGGAAGTTGAAACCAAAAGTCATTGAGTTTTTGCACAGATTCAAATAGAAAACTAGATGTGAAGTGGATCGGATCGAACCATCTCCTATTTTTCTTGGGTGAAATTCTCAAATCGCTTGATTGTGTTCATTTCGTTGTTTTATGACGAAAACAAGTGAAAAAAAAATATGTTGCTCTCTGTAGAACTATAAACATCAACATGTTTATCCACATTAACAGCAGGTGCACATCACCACCAAGCGCAGCAAACACTCAATGGTATGAAGATAATCTGTAGAAGTTTGTTATTTGTCAGATGAGCTGTCATTTCTAGAATTTTTTTTTCTTGGACAGAAAGTATGTATCATGTATAAATTGTATCCTGTTGTAGGTTGTAGAATGGGTGTGATGAAATGAACTCTCTTTTAATTCTCAAAGGTTTGTTTTGCTCCTGGTATCATAGCACTAGGATGCAAAATAACTTAGTGAATTTATCCTTATTCTATAACAATGGAAGGTGATCATATTTCAGAAATTAAAAGCAACCAGAGGAACGATAGCTGGTTACACCAGAGAATCAGCTTTCATGGAGATCCCTACTTTCTCCATAGCTTAAATCATCCTGGAATGATACCAGTGTCATCACCATTGACTGGCAACAACTGCTTAACTTGGAGCAGATTTATGAAGATTGCTTTGTGAGCTAAACTGAAGCTTGGGTCGATCGATGGCCGGATTATTAAGCCTGAAGAAGGAACCGATGAATTTGAGCAATGGATACGTCTTAATTATATGGTTACCTCTTGGATTCCCAACTCTCTTTCTAAGGAGATAGTGAAGGCTTTCCTTTACACAACATTTGCCAAAGATCTGTGGGATGAAATAGCAGAGAGGTTTGATGAGAGCAACGGACCTCTCGTTTATCAAATTCAGAGGGAAATCAGCTCAGTCTCTCAAGGAAATGACTCGATGGCGAAGTATTATACCAGGCTGAAGAAATTATAGGATGAGTTAACCTGTTTGATGCCTATTCCTGAATGATCTTGTGGCACGGCTAAGGTATTTTTAGATTTAAATTCATTCAACAAATTAATCTAGTTTCTCATGGGACCTAACGATTGGTAGGATCATTTCCAAAAACAAATTTTGGTTATGGACCCTTTTCCATCAGTAAATTGTGCATATTCAATGATTTTGAGAGTGGAAAAACAGAGACAAATTAACATAGCTTTCAATGACACTTTGAAAAATAGTGCACTGTTAGTAAAATCGCAGAAAGGAAATTCATCCTACAACAGGAATGCTGGTAACGAATCCAATTCGAAGAAAACAGATGGGAACAAAAGAGAAAAAGAAAAGGAGAATAGATTGTGTGTAAAGAAGGGCGAGTCTTCAATAATAATAGAAGACAACAGCACCCGTCTATATATTGATCAAAGACAATTACAAATACAATAATACCCTTGAATACAATAAATATTGATATACATGCTAATATTCCCTTCAATATGAGCGTGGTAATGACAAGCCTAGATTGCTATGCATTTGTAGAAAACGTAGAGTGGACAATCCTTGAGTGAAAACATCAGCAAGTTGTCTATCCCCTGAGACATGTAAAATAATAATGTCACCCCATAAAACTTGTTCCTTTACAAAGTGCAAATCTATTTCCCAATGTTTGGTCCGGGCATGATGAATGGGATTTGTAGCAAGATAAGTGGCGAAAATATTATCACAAAAAACTTCAACATGAGATCGAATTGTAACCAACACACATCGGCGACCACGACAGCAGGGGCTTTCTATTCAGATTCGGCACTACTCCTAGAGATGGTGTATTGCTTTTTTGATGCCCAAGAAAAACACAATATCTTGTTGTTAATCTCCTAGTATTCAGACAATTAGCCTAATCGGCATCACTGTAAGCGACCATCTTAGTCAAGTTGCTTGGATAAAGTTGTAAACCACAGGATAAAAAACCTTTAACATAACGCAATATGTGCTTGACGACTTGCCAATGAACTTCAAGAGGATTGTGCATATGTTGACAAACAGAATTAACAACATAGGTAATTCCGGATGTGTGAAAGTGAGGTATTGCAATCCACCAACAAGACTTCTATATAGAGTGGCATTAGCAAAGGGTTGGGAAGAAGAAGAAGTTGATGGCTAACTACAAACTAGAGTTGGAACCCTTTTAGAACCAATCATACCTGCCTTAGCTAACAAATCATATGCATATTTTTGTTGAAAGAGAAAAAAGACATCTTTGTGAGAAATAACTTGGATGCTTAAAAAATAATAGAGCAACCCCATATCTATCATCATGAATTCAAATTTTAGTTTTGCTAAAAGACGAGAGAGAAGAGATGAAATAGAAGCAATAATGATGATATCATCAACATACAATAATAAAATTGCCATACCATCAGAGGCCTTATAGACAAACATCGATGAATCAGATTTGCAATTGGAAAAGCCAATACAATGCAGATAGGATGTAAACCGTTAAAACCAAGAATGAGGTGCCTGTTGCAACCCATACAAAGCTCTACTTAGTTTGCAAATGTAGTTAGAATAGCAGGAATCAACAAATCCTTGTGGTTGAGTCCTATATACCTCTTGATCAAACTTGCCATGCAAGAATGCATTTTTGACATCTAATTGATGTACCTTCCAATCAAAAGACAATTTCATAGTTAACACAATATGGATAGTGGCTGGCTTAACAACATGATTAAATGTTTCATCAAAATCAATATTGTGTTGTTAATTATAACCCTTTGCAACAAGCTGTGCCTTGTGCCATTCTACACTTCCATAAACTCTTCATTTTAGTTTATGCACCCATTTACAGCCAATAATGTTATTAGAGTGAGGTGGACATGTCACTAAAGTCCATGTATCATTAGTAGTAAAGCATTATATTTTGAAATTATAGCTTCACACTATGGTTGTTGAGTGCAAGCCTCTTTAAAAGTAGTGGGCTCAAGTAGTGTAAAACCATCAAATATTGAGAATAAAGAAAAAGGTTATTTGGGTTTTCTTGTTCCATCTTTATTTCGAGTAATCATAGGATTAGTATTGGCCTAAGGTAAGGAACGTTGGGTCAAATTAGGATTAGGAGGAAGAGAATGTGAAGATAAGGATGCACATGATTTATGAGAAGAGGGAGAAGATGTGAATGATCGATTTTAAATTGATGATGTGGAATAAGGTTATTGAGGAGGATAAGGATAAGGATTAGTTATGGTATGGGAAGTGGAAAGGGGTTATGTTGTAGCATTGGAAAGGATTAGTTTAGTTATGGAAAAGATTGGGTGATAGTGTTTGAGTTTGAAATGGAATTAGATAATGACAAGGAAGAGGAGTTAGGTGTAGATAAGGATAAAGAAGAGGAGTATGGTGTAGGTAGAGGGAAGAGATGAGGTTATTGAGAAGAAGGATAGAAAGAAAGTACCTGAGCAGGATTTTAAAAGAGTCCAAAATTTTCCAAAGCTTGAGATGATTGAGATTTGGTTATTGGTGCGATTTTGCAATAAGGAAAACTATCTTCAACAAAAGTAATATGCCTGGAGATAAAAATTTTAGATGTTGATAGTTTAAGACACTGATATCTCTTGTGTTGTGTAGCATAACCAAGAAAAAGACATTCTTTAGCTCATGGAGCCAACTTATGTGTTTTTGGATGAGTAACATGAGCATAGCATAAGTAGCCAAACACCTTGAACATGGAGCAGTGCATGTGGACTTGAAAATTGAAGGGAACCATAAGGGAGCTTATTAAGAGTGTAAACAACCATATTTAAAGCTTTGAGCCAAAATTGTGGTGGTAAATAAGATTGAAAAAGCAATGCTTGAATGGCATTTAATAATGTTCTATGCATCCTTTCTGCTTGACCATTTTGCTGAGGTGTTTGTGGACAAGAAAATTGAACAAGTATACTAGCATCATTAAATAAATTTTTAAATTTATTATTAAGAAATTCTCCTTCACTATCACATTGGAACTATTTAATCTTCTTGTTGAATTGAGTTTTAACCATGGCTTTAAAAGTAACAAATATATCAAAAACAACACTTTTAACTTTCAAAGGAAACACCCAAGAATATCCAGTATAATCATCTAAGAACAAAACATAATAACGAAAACTAGTAAAAGAAGAAACTGGTGAATGCCAAACATCTGAATGAGTCAATTGAAAGAGTTCATGAATTACAGTAATAGAATCATGAAATGGAAGTCTACTATGTTTGCTAAGTTGACAAGCATGACTAAAAGAATTAAAATGTCTGGAATTAAAAGAACTGAAATTTTGCTTAAAAAATTTGGTCATCACAGGAACACTAGGATGAGCCAAGTGTTGATACTATATGGAGGGAGACACTTTGAAGACAAGTAAGGTTGAAAGGATTGAATTGGAACCATTGGAACTTATAAAAGGATAGAGGGAACCGTGACTATTGCAATGTAGCACTGTCTTCTATGTTGGAGTGTCCTTCACAGAAAAACCAAAATCATCAAAATTTAGAGAACAAGCTGTAGACGGCGGGGTTTAATGCGCGTCCAAGATTTTAGCAACCGCGACACTGTTTATGCTCAGGGCCTTAGAGAACACACTAACCACTATCATAAAGACATGGCGTGGAGATGAGGAGTCGCTACCCAGGGTAATAACTGGGACAATTTGATTGGTGGTACTCGATTCTCTAAAAGAAAATTAG
Organism: Mallotus nudiflorus; assembly: GCA_947683625.1. Taxonomy (NCBI): domain Eukaryota; kingdom Viridiplantae; phylum Streptophyta; class Magnoliopsida; order Malpighiales; family Euphorbiaceae; genus Mallotus; species Mallotus nudiflorus. The sequence continues at coordinate 1,161,671 of CANTUR010000886.1, read as the reverse complement.
CACCACAACCAAGAGATTTTGGATATGAAATACTAACTTTTTTTAGTCTCGTGTTAATTTAGAATAATTTTATAAATAATTATTTTATCCTCTAATTACATGCAATTTTATTAAACCCTAATTAACATCCATCTACCCAAAAAGGCAACAAGTCAATAAAATTACAAGTAAAAATGTACTCAAGATCATGTCGTCCCTAAGTCTAAACTATGTTAATTTTATTAAATAAGTTAGCTTAATCTACATTTTATTTACAAGTGAAAATAGAATAAAAGTGGGCCTACATTTTATTAATTAATGAGCCAAAATCTATTTTTTAGTCTTTCTAAGATATAGGCTTAAGTCTATTCAATTTTAAAGAAGAAATTACATTAGTGGGCCTAAGTCTTAATCTAGTTTTATTTTAAATGAAATATGGGCCTAGATCTATTGATTTTAAAAGAAATGCAATTAAATGGGCTGAGCTAAGTCTAAATAATTTTAATTAACTAAGCGGACCTAAAATCTAATTAATTTAATGAGCCTAAATTGATTTTAATTATTTAAAGTCCTAAACCATTTTTAAACCTATTTATTTTGTGGGTTAGACCTAAACATGGGCTTGAGGCCCAAAAAAAAAAAACATAAAAACATAAAAAACCCCAAAAAAACATAAAAAACATAAAAACATAACAAAATCAAATCAAACACACATCCACATATGATTTCTAAAAAACCTAATTTAATTACATACAAACCCTAATTAACTAAAGCCACTATTAATTTTAATTAATTTTTATCCAATTGAACCTAATTACTAATTAATTGTAAAATGTAGAAATTTAAATCTTTTACTATTCCCACTACTGGGGCTATAACAAACTACGTACAAAATTAAAATTAAATAATTATAGACCCAGAAATTAAAATAAATTACACAGGATACAAAAATGCAGAACAAAAATTAAAATCCTAAGAACTATTATTAAAATAGTATAGGTTCATCCATGACATTCCATGGAACTTCTGTTCAATTAAACACAGGCGGTATCCTCCTCCTCAATCCACATACGGACATCAAAATAAAAAAATCAAATTAGTAATGAAATCAAATAATCAAAATAATAACAGAAATAAAAGAAAAATCATAAACAAAAAATAAAAAAAAGTAATAAAAGAAATAGAAAAATAACATTAGAGATTTAGATGCTGTGCAAATGCCTCTCTTGAGCCCATCAGATTGAATTATCACTGTTAAAATTAAGATATTGTTGATTCTGGACTATTGCCTTCAGAAATTTCAGTATCAAAAATTAGGGTTTTATGCTCACAGTCTCTCTTTTCTCTCACTGTCTTCTTTCTCTCAGTCTCTTCCTGTAAAAAAATCCTTTTGAAAACCAGAAGAAAAAGAAGTCCCCCTCCAGCAAAAAACTCTCCCTCACGCACGCATGCAGACTCTGCTTTTAAATGCAGAGTCGGCGTGTACTGAACTTCCTCCAAAGGAGGAACAAACCTATATGATCAGATAGCTTTTATTTTTCTTTGATTTTAAAAACCTTTTGTATTTAAACAACCTTATCAGACAACCAATCAAAACACTGAAAAATTCGATAAAAATAAGGACAAATACGTGAAAAAGTAAAAAAAAAAAGGAATTATTGTGCATCAGTACTGTGCAATGCTGATCGGTATTGTATAATGCCAATCAGCATTGTGTAATGCCAGTCAGCATTGTGTAATGCCAGTTGGCATTACACCAATATCGATCCTAATTTTTTTTAACTTTTAATTACCAAAAGACCTCTGAAAAAATGACTTATTTACAATCAAATCCTAAAAAATATTGTAATTTAGTCCTTAAAGTCCAGAAAATCAACAACCAAGTTCAATTTTTGAATAAATTTCATCATAGGGGCTTACATCACAATTATGCATAATTGCATCCCGAAATTGGGTGCTTACACAAGCATTATCACAAGAAATTTTATGGACGAAGAGTAAATTGAATTATAAACCAGAAGCAACAAGAACATCACGTAAATGAAATTTAGAAAGAGGTGTATAAAGAGTTTTCTGACTAAAGTGAGTTATTGGTAATTTCCTTCCATCACTAACTTTAATAGAATCAACACTAATATAGATTTTAGAATAGTCCAAGATTTCTTAATTACTTGTCATATAATAAGATGCCCCAGTGCCAGTTTGCCATTGTGGTTCATGTAGGTACAAACCAACAAAAGAATAAGAGAGATCTTGGGTGCTAGTGACACTGTGGGGCAAAACTTGGTGGTGTTAGAAAAGGCCTCACAAATTTAACATTGTATATTAGGTGCGCTAAAAATGGAGGAAGAAGTATATTGTTACCTAGGATTATTTTGTTACCGAGGATATAAGGAATTAAATTAGCAATTTCTAAAGGAAGAAAATTGATTTCCTTAAAATTGATAGCCACTACAAGATCCATTGAATTAGTAAGAGCCAGAACCTTTACCATGGTAAGATGGAATTCAACCACTGTGACCATAACCACCATGAGGACTATCACAGGAATTGAAATCACCTTTATATCGAACAGTTGCAAAAGCCCATGTATCAGATGGTGATTTAGAGTCTGACTGAAGACGAGACTCATGAGCCAAAAAAAAGGAATGAAGTTCCAAAAACATTGGCAGTGGTGTTTGAGCTATCATCATAGTGACAACATCAGAATGTTTAGGAGAGAGACCAGATAAATTTTGCAAAATAATGTCATCATCAGCTACCAGATGTCCAATAGAATGAAGGGAAATAGTGGTAGACTTGATATGTTGCAAGTATTCAGCCATAGAAAGAGAGCCTTTGTGTGCTTGATTAAAGAAGAGCTTAAGTTGCAACTACTTAGCATTAACATGATCATTGAAAAGTTTTTCAATATCTTGACATGTTTGGCTGGTTATGCAGGGCTTACCAGGTTGCATAACTTGTTTCAATATCTCAGGAAAAATAGTCATATGGAGCCAAGATACAATATGCTGCCATAATAGATATTCGGATTTAGTATAGGTTGAGTAGAAATAGTGGCTGTTATTGTAGAAGGAGGAGGTTCACTAGTTGTATTAATGTGGTTATGAATTCGATAATAGTGTAAAATATTAAGGAATAGGGTTTGCCAAAGAAGGAAGTTTGTGAAATCAAGAATAATAGAGAAATGATTTTTGATGTTACTAACAACAAAAACATAATGAAAAGTGTTTGAGGAACTATTGGAAGTGGTAAGAGCAGAAGAGGAAGTGGAGGAAGTTAACATGATGAAGAGAACAAAGGGTAGAGAAAAAAATAGAAGAATTATTTCAGATTAGGCTCTGATACTATAAAAAAGGGTGAGTCTTCAATAACATTCGTATATATATTGATCATTGACAATTACAAATATAATACATAATGATATACATGCTAATAGTGTGATAATTATAATGCAAAAGGTCATATAAGGGACTTTGCTTCAAATTACATGGCTACCCAGACTGGTATAAAGAATTTAGAGGCAAGCAGAAGAAGTCATATTCCAGTAATATAACAAATTTGACAGATAATCCATTGGATTTTAATCTTGGAGAAAATTAAGAATAATGGAGGGAAGAAGATGGATCTTGTATACAAGAGCTGAGTAAATTGATGAAAGGAAAAATGCTTGCTAAAGGAAATCATGTCAACTTTACAAGCATGGACAACTTTATAGGTAATATGTTTCTAACTAATCATGCTTTAAATTTTTCACTAAACACTATTGATGTTTTGCAACTGGGGAACTGGATACTTGACATAGGAGCTTTAAATCATGTGTATAGAAAAATATCTATTTAATAGTTTGAAACTTACCTTAGATCCTTTCTCTGTTTTCTTGCCTTATGGGTCTATTAAAAATAGTTCACCAGTATGGAACAAGCAATTCCTCATAACCAAGTAATAATTCCTTAGGGCCAAATGTAGATTATTTAGTGTCGAGATTTTTCATGCTCAATAAGGGCTTTACTATAACATCATGTCTGTGCTTTATTGCCATGTGCAGTGGAGTTTCACCTTTTGTATTGGTTTGAACCAACAAGGATGGACACTTATTGAGGATTTGTTCCAAGAATGAAATTGATTTATATGTTTTTTGTATGCTTAGTAATGTGAACATGCAAAATTATGTTTCCATTTAGCGTAAAAAGAAGAGTAAGAGGCTTCACATAGCTCTAGAATGTTTCAATTTGGCCACGGGTAGCGACTATATACCAAATAGAATTCATAGAAGAGGAAGCATTTCTGGGTGGTGCTTAGATCTGTAAGATGATATACGAGTGCAAAAACATGCAAAATGATCCATCATTTATCAAGAACTAATCTTATTTTACTGTAAATTCTGACATTCTTCTCTCTATATAAAAAAAATTGAACAAAAGTAGGGGAAGTGGAGAGTAGAAAAATAAAGAAGACGATAAAGACATTGGATTAATTAAAAGTTAGCGGTTTGTTTAATTAGCTAATCAATTCTTTCTTGAAGGAATTTAGAGTTAAAGAGTATGGCATCCAACATATATAATAAATAACTAATAATTGCACATTGTATTCCTCAATTTGATATTTCTATCAAAAAATTATGAATTACTAGTTCGATTCGTTCTTGTCCGATAATGCTTAAAGCTTTTGATTCTCTTAATAATTTATGCATCAACCCAACATATACTGTACATCAGTTAGGATGTAGGCTGTGTTTGGATGAATGATAATAAATGGTAAATAAGATTAATTTATAAGGAATTTCAAAATTTTTTATCTGGGTGCGTATATATTTTTGTTGGTCACTATAAATTAATGATAAAGCATAGATAAAAATATCTTATAATTAGATGATTAATATGTGTTTTAAATATTATAAATGTCTATAAAAAATAGTATTATTCATTAGATGTATAATACTTAATTTTAATTAGTCGTGATTCCTGTTGCTTACGTATCGCAAGTGCAGGGTTGACAAGTAATAAAGTAGTGAGTAGAGTATTGTCCCACATGGATTGGGGTTTAAGCACCTATTAATCTCACTTGTATATGTTTAGAGCTATCAATGGGTGGTTGTTTACAGTAAGTAAATAAACAAATTAACAATTAAACTAAAAAGTGTAAGTGAGGCTATTGTTAATTAAAGTAATAAGGAAACAAACAATATTGAAGGCATGTTGTTGGGAGAAATGGCATACCACATTTTCATTTAGCCAAATAACATATTAGTTCAAGTTCTTATGCACACCTCAAGCTTTCAAAAACCAAATTAACAATCTCTCTTGAGCAAGGTTAATCTCACTAACAAGCATCAATCGAATCTCATTATACAACTTAATTCTTATCATCATCATACAATAAGATTAAATATAACCTAGAAGGCATTTAGCAAAATTATAGAGGATTACATCTAAATAAGCTTTCTTAAGTCATTGAAAGATCTAACAAGTCTATGTGGGTCTACTTAATCCATTAACTCTCATTGCATAGATTCAAAAAAAGGATGCATTTGGCCATAATACATTACTCAACAATCTAAACATACACAATATGCAATTAATAATAGGAACTAATTTATTAAACAAACTTAATTCAAATGGGTTTTCAAAAATCCTAACAACATATAAAAACTTAACCACTCAAGGATATTAAAATCAACATTTAATATTCAATTACACACAAGAGACTAGAAATAGAATAAGAGTAATAATGTTATCCAAAGGACCTTGAATCTTCTAATGGGTCTCTTTCCTTCAGCTTCTTTTTCTCTTGTTTCTCCTTCTTTCCTCCTCCTCTTCTGTGTGTTTCTTATTGTCTAATTTTTTCTCCCTTTTCTTTGAGAATATAAGAGAATGTGTATATAATGTGTCTCCTCCTCCCTAAGTAATTCATGCCTTTTGTCCTTTTTAGCCCTTCTAGAACATGTCCTTTCACCTCCCCTTAGATATTTCTCAAAATCAGCACACATCAGCATATTTTGTACTGAAAATGATGAAGCTGTGATTGTGGCAAATTTGCACTTACGTAGGAAGGGACTTTAGGGAAAGGGTTGTGAACGTGCAATATATGCGCTCGCGACAGAAGGGAGGATTGATGGACAACCATGATCGCATGAAGACCGCGCTTGTGTTAGGCTCGAAATCACTAAGGGACTGACATTCTGGCATATCCAAGATCGCGTATTGAGCTGCGCTTATATCAGCAGCTTGCTCTATTGCACTTTGCTTATTTTCTACTCTTTTTGGCTCCTAACTTCACCAAATCACCTCCTTTCCTCTTTTCCCTAAAAAAATAAAGAAAATATAAACATATATTTTTTATTTGATTTCCTATACTAAATGCTATTCAAAATATACAAATGCATGCAAATTAAACACCTAAAACTATGCATAATTTGACACTAATAAATACCCCCACACTTGAATCTTTGCTTATCCTCAAGTAGACTCAAGAACACACACTATTAAAGTAATGAACAAGGTGTATATCCAAAATTTCATCAAGCAAACAACACAATCTTCTCTTAATAACTAGTTTAAAAATCTCAAAATAAAGTTAACAAATCAAGTTGAGATCTTAAATTATTAAGTGAAGAGCATGCTATCTACTCACAATCACACACATATGAACCAAAATCTTAGGAAAAGTACATATGAATGAAAAAAACTCTAATTTAAAGTTATTCTAATTTAGCATGTGGAAATCAACTCTATCATTTTTGTTTTAAATATTTGTGCTTTTTCTTCCCTCTCTTAGTAGTTCCTTGTCTTTCCCAAGTACTCAACATGAACACTTCGAGAGGATTCTTTGAATACTTATACTCTCGTATAAGAGCATTGGAGTAGATGGAATTTAAGTTCCTAAGCACAATTTATTCATTTTCTTTCTTTCTCTTTTTATAGAATGGAAAAGAGTGTTTTTACGATTCCTTTTGCATACAACTAAAAACAACCTTAAAGAGGAGTTTAGTTCATTCACAATACTAATTCCCAAAATAATGATTCAAACTCATAATCATGCAAGCAACAACATGCATTAAATTGATTATAGGATTAAAGATCTCAACTCAAAATCTTAACCAAGTTTAAAAACCACTAAATTAACTATTAATAGAAGATTTAAACTTATAAGCTAAATAAAACCATAAACATACGTTGAATTCATCACCAAGATAATCGTGCAAAAATTGAAGAGTTGAGTATCAAAGTTTTACAAATTTAGGTTAAATTTAAATAAATGAAAATGCAATGCATGATATACCTAAAATATAAACAAAGTATACTAAGAATGCAAAAGATGATAACATAATTCCCCCCCTCCCCCATACTTGAATCGCACATTGTCCTCAATGTGTGTGGGGTACCTAAATGCAAGCATAATAGTATAGAAAATACATAAACACAAATCAAAAATCAAAAATAAAACTTCACAATAAAAAAGTATAAACATACTATGCAAAATAAAAATAAAAATAACCTAAAACTAAAAATTAAAAGATTTAGGGAAAAGATTTTACTCCCCTTATGAAGGAGAGCCCGAAGGTGAGGGCTGAGAAGTTAATGGATTTTGTTGAGTTGATAGATAAGGGACTAGAGGGTGCCTCCTGATAGGTGATGGTAATGGAAGGCTGTCATGCCTAATTTCTCTGAAGTACTCCATCATTTTGTGGAAGTGATGGTATTGATCATCCTTAATGTCTATCAGTTGGTCATTAAGCTCATTGTACTTGTCTTCTATTAATTTCTCAATGTTATGAAAATGCAAGTCTAATGATTTTTTAAGACTCTTAAAATGAGAGTTGATTGTTGCTATCAGTAGGTCCAACTTCTCCAAGACTTTATTCATGGCATTACTCGATGATGCAGGCAGTTGAAGGAGTGGATCTTATTCCTCTTCTTCCTTATTAGCGGCTCTTTTCCTCATCTTATTCAACTTGAGGCAAGTTCTTGCTTTTTTTATACTAATTACCTAAAGTGGAAGCATTTTCTTGTGGAAGACTCCCTAAGTGCTATTGCAGATGCTAATATTTAAGCTCTAGTGAGTAAGAGCTAATTTAACTTATCTTGTGAAATTGCAGGGATCTTAGTAATGTGAGGTTCAAAAACATGAAAGTACAAAGCCAAACCTATCATGGTATGTCCCATCGAGATTTATGCCTTAAGAGCTTTAGCCACATGCCAAAATGTTTACAAGATGAAGTATGTGGTGGAAATTTTTATGGAAGTGTGTATGCACCACAACATCAATAACTCCTTCCTCGAGAGCTTATTGCTCTCCATCTTCCCAAAAATTGAATGGCAAATGAGCTTGTGCATAATCACATAGCTATGATCCCTTATCAACCCATTGGGTGAACCATACACATCCCAAACCTCCTCATATGAAGTGATATCTCTCCAAAATTCCCTTGAATTATACCTATTTGGAGGTTTATAAATTCCCCTTTTTTGAAACCCAAACAAAGTAAGGATAGTATCATAATCAATGGTGATTAGTTAACTATTAAACCAATATGTAAATTTCTTATGGGCTTGATTTGAAAGTTTTAGAGTTGTGTAAAACTTTACAGTTAAATCTCTATACTCATTATGATTAAGATCCATAAATTTCCTTCATCCTAATCTATCAAAAAGTGCTAACACCCTATCTTTTAGCTTAACTCCCTCTAGAGTATCCATATATAGACATTTAGGGACAACAAAGGTTCTTTGAGCAAGAACAATATACTTATCTCCTTCTTCTTCAGTTAGGCTTGGAAAAAAGGTGCTCCATACTATTTGACAAGATTGTTTCCACTCTCTTTTTATGTAATTTCAGTCCTTGTCATCTTCGCGTTCTTTTTGGAACATGATGTCGACATTGGTTAATGAATGAAGATGCTCTGATTTTGCACTAGTGAGGAGAAAGGATTTTTGTGATGATTTGAGAAGAAATTGAAAAGAGTAGGCTTTAAAAGAAAAAGGGAAAAAGGTTAATTGGGGAAGATTTAGAGAGATTTTGATGGGAATCTGAATAGGTAATCAAATTTTTAGGGTGGTTAAGGATGTCGTGTAAATAATGGAGATCGTGGTTTTTAAAAAAGAAGAGTGGGTGATAGCTATTTTAGTGTGCAGGTTAGGGTAAATACGCAATCGCAAATGATGTACGATCGCAACAACAACAATTTAGTTTGAGAAGCTTAATGATCACGTTCATTAATTTTTCCATGAGCATAGATTATGCATAAGATCTGAATTATTGATAAGTTAGTGATCATGACTTTTAACATAATCATGGATAATACCTGGAAATCTGCTTGAGTGATCGCATGAATAGTAGCGGTCGCGGCTTTTGCCTTGCACTTAGAGAAATGCCAATTCATCACATAAGCTCCAAACATAAGTGATCAAAAGACCCTTAATAGATGATAATTGCTAAATAAAAATAAAATAAAAAATGAAAAAAGTAAACATTATGCAAATACAAAAAGTACAAAATAAAATTTAAACTAAAAACATGTTAATTTTAGGTCTTTAGCTTGACCATGCCCTTTTAATTTAATGTGTCAAGTGATTTAGGAAGAAGAACATACCTCCTTCATGATGTGGATCAATGGTTGATGTTCCTTCTTTCCATCATTTGTTGGCTCAATCTTCATCTTACCTTTTGAAGAAACATACTTCCTAGGCATGTATTCCATTCTAATCATTTGCTTGGCCTTCTTTTTCAAATTAATTTTTGATTTGGCTTTGTTAATCTTAGTTTTAACTTTAGAAAGTAGGGGACTATGACTTGATTTAGGCTTTTGGTTCTTGAGAATTAAGGATGCTTCCTTGATTTCATTGTTCACCTTATTTCTTTCTTCATTTGGGTCCTCGCTCTTCATGTCTCTAATGATTCTGTTCATCATAAACTCCACTTTCTCTTCTCTAACTTTCAAATTGATCTTTCCCTCATACACATCAATCACTGCCCTACCAGTACTGAGAAACAGTCTCCCTAAGATCAAGGGGCAATGCTTATTTTGCTCATAATCTATGATCACAAAGTCCATTGGAAATACAAATTTTTCAACTCGCACAAGCATATCTTCAAATACTCCATATGGATTTTTAATTGAATGATTAACAAGTTGAAGAGTCATAGTTATGTTGATTACTTCTCTAAGATTAAGCTTCTTGAAAAAAGAAAGAGGCACAATATTAATGTTAGCTCCTAAATCACACAAGCATTTATGAAATTCTTTAAAATCAAGAGTGCAAAGAATTGTAAAACTTCTTAGATCTTTGAGCTTGACTGGAATTTTAGTTGAAATGATGGAACTACAAGTCTTTGTCAGAGGTACTGTCTCGTTGTTATTCCATTTTTGCTTGTTGGTAATAATGTCTTTGAGGAATTTTGTGTACTTTGGCATCTCGTTTAATGCTTCCGAGAGAGGTATTTTCAACTTTAACTTCTTGAAGGTTTCTATGAATTTAGAAAACCTTTTCTCATCATCATTCATCTTCCTTTGCCTCAAAGGAAAAGTTAGCCTTAGAGTATATTTTGATGTATCAACAATAAGGGGCTGCTCCACTTAATTCTCCTTTGATTTTTCAGACCTCTTTTCTCTTATTTCAACTTACAAATCTTCAATTATTACCTCTTGTGGCTCTTTTTCTTTATCAGTCTTTATTGGCCTTTGCTGTTTATCTTGAAGCTCTCCACCACTTCTCAAAGTGATTGCCTTGACTTGCTCTTTTAGGTTGACTTCTGTGTTGCTTGGAAGATGACCTTGGCTTCTAGTAGCAACTACATTTTTTAATTGGCCAAGTTGAACCTCTATGTTATGGATTGATGAAGACTGGTTCTTGAATATTTGGCCATACTTTTCATTTTGGCTATTGATCTTTGAGCTAATAGCTTCCATGAACTTATCAAATATGTACAATAGTGTTTTAGTTAAAAAATAATACTAAATAACTATAAAAATATTTTATTTTTAATAAAAAAATTAGGATTTTTTATAGTTTGATACATTAGCTTTTCAAGCAAATACTCAAATATAAAGATGAACACTTATCAAATTTTTGGTTTAATAGCCCTAAAGCTATTAAATATTAAACATATATATATATGTTTAATATTTAATTAATAAAAATTTGATGACTATTTTTATTTTTAATTACTTTCTTACGTATCATTAGGAGCCGGCCACAAAAATTTTTAAGAGATTTTTACATAAATATACATTTTTTTAAAAATTTTATTAACCAAAATACCCCAAGTTTTCATTTTTACTTATTTTATCCTTTTTATTTATACTAGTGCACATTTTTTTTTTTATAGAAATGCACCTTTTTTCCTTTTATTTTTATTCTCTTTAATTTTCCTTCATTATTCATTATATTTTTTAATTTTTCCTTTTTTTCTTTTTTCATATTTTTCTTTCCTCTTTCCTTTTTTTTATTTTCCCTTTTTTATTTTTTATTTCTCTTTTTCTTATTTTTATTCTTTCCTCCTTCCTTTCTTTTTTTCGTTTTCATCTTGTTTCAAATTTTTATTTTCTCATTTTTCCTTGTTTTTTTTTTCATCTTTTCATATTAGTGGAGCATTAGACAATATATATTTTTTGAGATTTTATTTCAAAAAATTTTTCACATTTTATGGTGAAATACAATTTTTTTCTCTTTATTTTTAATAAATTTACAATTATTTTCTAAATGTTAATTTTTTAAATTCCAATAAACCAAAATAAAGACAAATTATATAGTCCTATAAATAAAATTGTTAAAAATCTCATAATATCATTAAATTAATTTTTTATTGGGTTTTGTTAAAAGAGGCTAGCTTGCGTTGCTCTATAAAATATTTTTTTGTTTTTTATATGTTTTTGTTTATTTGTAAATTTTTTATTGAATAGGGTGTTGAAAATGGTGATTCTATTTCTGTTCCTACTTATTTTGGTGGCCGTGGTGGATAAAATATGAAGGATCGATTTTGATGTGATATATATTGCTATTAGTTTTTTAGAATTTATTTTTCAATGTTTTTTGGTTTCTTCTTTAATTTATATTCACAAGATGCTAAAGATGATTTTGTTAGTCGTCATCCACAAAAGAGATAGCATAGACCTGCGTATATCTTAAAGTCTTCTTTTGTTATTGTATAGGAAACTGAAAATAAACCAAATATATACAAAAAATATACTATAACTTAAGGTTGAGCTTTTTCTTTAGAGTTAAACGAGTTGTAATTATTGTAATAGAATTTTTTTTTATAAAATGAATATGTTTGTTTTTTTTTTTATATTGTTGAGTTGTGAGAGGGTGCTGCCATTTTATATTGCATTTATAATTTGATATCGTTTTGGATTTTTTTTTGGTTTCTGATACTTTCTTTTTAATTTGTCATCTTTTTGATTTTTTTTTTCAGTTTCTAATACTTTTTTGTTTAATTATTGGCAATGTAGTTGTATCAGATAGTTTCTTTTTGTATGTTTGTTATATTTATGCAATCTTTATTTTATATCAAAAAAGTCTATAGTTGAAGGAGAGTTGTTATTTTAATTTTCTTTGAATATGTTTTTGGTTTATTTTGGCTTCCGATTCATTTTTTGTATCATTTTGGTTTATTTTTAGTTCAGTTTTTTGTATCCTTTTCGTTTATTGTTGGTTTCCAATTTATTTTTTCTATTTTGGTTTTTTTGGTTTTGAAAAATGTATGACTTTTTAAAGGATTTTGATTTGTTATATTGAGTTTTTATTTTTATTTTCTCTAAATTAATTGCACCATCTACACCATTGTATTGAGTACCCTAAAATTTTGGATCTGTATTTTTTGTCAATTTAGAACACTTTACGTTTATTTTATGTTTATGATATAATAATTTAAAGTACTTTATGTTTATTTTACATTTCTGATACATTTTCAAGAAAATAATAATAATAATAAAAAGCTACCATACATTGCTCTATGAATCACATATTCATGTTAAAGAAGAAAAATATATACATATTATTTTTATTAATTTACTTTTCTTCAAGTTTGTTACTTCAGTCAATATTGCACTAAAACAGAAACAAATACTTTGTTACTTCAGTCTCTTCGTGCACAGATAGCGCCCCAGGCTTCAACTATGCAATAATTGGTAAATGTCTAGGAAGGACACCCATTTGACCTGTTGTTGTTAGAACTATGACCATGTCAGCCTGAATAGCAATGAGTGAATGCATTTCAACTGTAGAACTATAATTAAAGCTTGTTCCAACAAATTTAATTGCAATATGAAAGAAGAAACACAAGATCCTTGATCAAAACAAATTATCTAGCAACCAAAACACATTAAGCTAAAATACTAAATTAACAACTAAAAAAATTATCCTTGATGACCCTCTATGCATATAGAATTTATCTCCCATGAAAATAACTACACATTCAGAATTGTAGTTATGCATATTTCATTCAGAATCCACAAGAAGTAATTAGACTCTTAATCATAACAAATGAGCATCATTTGATTAAGAAGATAAATTCAATAATTAGACTCAGTTTATATTGTCCTCTGATGTTCTTTCAATTACGGATCTTATTCATAACTCACTCACTAAAATGCCACAAGGTAGTAGAAAGGACCATGATTGTTGTTCTAATTGAAGTTCTATTGTTTTTCTTTGTAAAATCAAAAACTCATTTTTGCTTGGGTTTTATAGTACAGTAGTTGTTTCGATTGTGGAACTAGGAAGTCTTTTGATTAATTCCATGTTATGTTAAAGAAAGTTAAATGATAGACCCTTGAAGAAGCATCCTAATGCTATAAAGTGTTTGGACAATCTCCAAGTATTCATGTGCGACCCATTAACAAAATCTTGAAGTACAAAAGACTACTGGAAAGGGGTACATTAATAGAATAAAAAGAGTGGGGTTTCTGGCAGCCATCTGTTTTGTAAATACTGCCATCTTTCAGCACGTTCAAGCCAATCTTAAAAGAGTTCTTTGTAAAATCAAAAACTCAATTTTGCATAAATTTTATATTACAGTAGTTGTTTCGATTATGTAATCATTTTTCTTTGAAATTCCTTGGTGTTTGATCAAGAAAATTCATTTTTGTTGCTAACCAAAACCCAAATAAGAAAATCACCAAAGTACCACAGAATAAATATCAAATAAGATACAGATTACAATCACTGACAAAAACATAAACATAAGACGAGGCAACAAGCAAAATTAGCGTAAAATAAATAGAATGGCGAAGATCAATCAGAAATGAATTTGCAGAAAAAAAATTAAATAATTAAACCTAAAAATAAAAACAACAATGCATGACCAAAAAAAAAAAATAAAAACAACAATGCAAAATTAGGCGGTCGCATGGCATCAAAGATGCAATAAAGAGCAGTTTCAGTAACAATCAACCCTACAAAGCAATTAGAAATCCAAAAATGCAAAAACAATAGAATTAAGAGATTTGTGATGATAAGATATACATACATGAAGATAGAACGATGAAGCAACAAGCAATCTGATGCCCCAAAAGATCCTGATTCTTTAGAATGAGAAGCAAGAGTTCTATTGGACTAACAATCACCAGAAATAGGGAGCCCCACCATCGATGGCATAAAATCAAGACGGTGAGGATGGAAGCTTGATTTGGAGTGACAGCGTGAGTGAGATTTTTTTTTTTAATTTTTTGCATTTTTTTCCGTCATTTATGTGATAAAGTGCTTTGTATAAATAAAGTTACGTAAGGTGACACGTGAGTAATTTAGAAAAAGTTGAGATATTTGAGTTGTTGAGGTGACTTTTTGGAACATTTTAGTGAAGATTTTAAATTCTTAACACTCTAATATTGAATTATTGATGCTAACTGCAATTAATTAGCATACATGCACTAGGTAGTTATTAAAAAAGGTTGCAAGATAAGGTTGGTTCGCTAATTGAGTTAATACTGAGAAATTTGAACTCAACAAAAATCACAGGCCTTGGTCAAAGCCAATCTGTACAGTGTCGGAATTAACCCCTAGAAGAACTTGTTTTCGTTTTTGTTTTTGGAGATATCTTTCACAGCTCCTAATAGATTACACCCTACAATTAGATTTTTAACAGTATATTTCAAATATCTTATATTTAATTAATAAAAATAAAATGTATATTTTTATATTATAAATTTAATCATGATATAATCTGAAGTAGAGTAGCAAATCAATTTCATTTTCTTATTTCACGAAAAGAGGCGCAATTAATTATAGACAAACAACATAACAGAAAATATTTTGGAATCACACCTTAGAATAGTATAATTAAACTTTCCTTCTTTACTTAATAAACTGAGATTAATTATGTTATTGATGTGAAAATGAAGATTGCTTATAGTTAGGCGGCAGAGATTAATTATTTAATTAATTAAATTTTTTTTTGGTTTCATATTTGCACATGCATTTTGGCCTTGTGGGAAATCAACACCGTCAATATTATATTTCCTTTATCATTTGTATTTCTGTTTTGAAACTTACGAAACAGAAACAGTCCTACCAAAAATTAAATCTTTTCAAGGATATGATTAATATATTTGTTGCTAAGAGGTTAGTTAACTCAAGGTTAGTTAAGACAATAGATGAAGTATAGTTTATTGTTAATGCAGCTGCAATGTTGATGCATGAGATTATTCACAATTTGGTTGACATTTGAACCAAGAATTAGTATTAGGGAAATAGTCTTAGCTCTGCCATATCAGTACTAAATATTTCTCTTATCACCGTTCATATTGTATGAACACATTACTTCGAAACTAAGAGTAGTTTTCATTTAATTTTAGGAAAATGAAGACCCATTTAAAATTGGTTTAATAGTAATTATTAGTGTCAATGGTTCGTAGCCACCGGTGACAATTTGTTGATGTGACCATTAGAAAAATTTGAATTGATCAATGTAGGTACAACATCAAAATGCATCTTTTGATTATTTGTAAAATAATGCACAAATTTTAATAATTCTTACAATTTAATAATGACTTATTAATATTTTGGCAAATTGAGACATATATATATATATATATATATATATATATATATATATATATATATATATATATATATATATATATATATAGTAAAACAAATATTTAAGCAATAAGACTTTAAAACTAAATTTTTTAATAAAAAAATTAATTTTGTTAATTATTATTTTAATTCAATTGTTATATGTAAATTGATACTTATTTTATTATTTTGGCTTAAATTGTTACTTAAAAATTAAGTTCTAAGATATCAAATGATATATATTTTTTAAAAAAATCAATAAATATTAAAATATATTTTTTAGTAATTTTTATACACGCAGTGAAAGTTATATTAATTTTCCAGTTCTATCCATTAGTAAAAAAAAAAAAAAAGGTTTTACTAGAGATTTTTTTTTTAATTTTATATTTGAGTTCTTAAACTTTTAAAAATTATCGTTTGATATCCTAGAGTTTAATTAATTTTTTAAAATTAAACTTTTAAAAAATATCGGTTGATATCCTAGAGTTGAATTAATTTTTTAAAATCTAATGATTTTATAATTATATAAAAATTCAAATTTAATAAGTAACATAAAAATTACTAAATTTAATGTTGCTTTAATTAAATAAAAAAAATTTAAACTGGTTAAATTATTTTCTAAATAATAATTTAACTTAAAATAATAAGTATATATATAGACACACACATGCATGCATCAATTTGACAAAAAATTAATAGGTCATTATTAAACTGTAAAAAATATCAAATTTCATGCATTATTTTACAAATAATCAAAATGATGCAGTTTGATGTGGTGTCTTAGATTGACTTAACTTTTTCTAATGGATTACGTCAATAAATTTTCATCGCATTTTCAATTGGTGCATGAAATTGTAAAAAAAAAAAGTTTGTGCAAAAATTACCAAAATTGAAAGTATATTATTAAATTAAAAAAAAAAAAATCTAAAGTATGTGCATTTTTTTTTTTTTTTTTGTAAATAACCATTATTCTTTTCATTGAAAGAAAAAATAATTTGAGTGGGGAATTAAGTAGTTTTTTAATATCATGTCAATAAAATAGTAGTTAAATGGTAATTTTTTTCTAAAAGTATTAGTGTAGGGTTCTATCTATATTGTTGTTGATCTAAAAATAGAAAATTACCTTCTGTTGTGTAATTTATGTAAATTTAAATTATGTGACATTTGTATTAAAATTTTTTTTTTCAATATAAAGTAAACTAGGAATTAGTATTTATGAAGACATGTTAATTGAATGCTAATGATATCAATGTGGAAAAAAAAAATGCAAACAGTTTCTCAATATAATAAAGAGTAAACTAGGAATTACTATTTTTTTTTAAAGTACTTTAGGGAAAATTTAATCGTTCCCTCTTATATCTACCTGCGGATAGTATCACCGCAGCGGGTAGGCAACTAGGAATTAGAATTTAAGAAGACATGTGAATTGAATACTAATGATATGAAAGTGGAAAAAAAATGTAAACGTGTCAGGATTATGTAAATATTATAAATTGACTTGATCCTGAGGTCATTGGGGTTGAAAAGAAGATTGTTTATAGTTTAGATGACACAGATTGAAAAGGGAAAGATTAGTTCAATAACGACTTTTAATTTAATTTAATTTAATTTAATTTAATTTAATTTTCTTTTGTTTCCTATTTGCACATGCATTTGGCATTCTGGGAAACCAACACATGTAAAGACAATATTACATCTTTATTATATATATTTCTGGCCATATCAATACAAAATATTTTCTATAATCGCCGTTTTTATTATATGAACTCAATCCTTTGAAATTGAAAGCAGTTTTCATTTAGTTATAGGAAAAAGAAGACCCATCTAAAATTAGTTTAATAATAGTCATTAGTCTCAAGATTTCGTTTTGTAGTTAAACATGAACTTTTATATATATATATATATATATATATATATATATATATATATAATCATAATTGGACTAGACCTAATTGAAAGTTATAAGCATTGACTATATCATCTAAATTGAATTGTGATATAAATTGATGAATTTTATTTTAATCTTAGAAGGATTAGTAAATAACAAATTTTCTTAATAAATGTTTGTAAATGTAGAGTTGAATTTTACCCAAAAAAAAAAAAACATAATAAGATACTATATGTGGCAAGAAAGTCCCTGAAGGATGCATTTCTTGTTAATATTGCAGTCCTCTCATCGTTAATTTTATTTTTAACCAAAATTTTGTTTTAATTTTCAGTTTTTAAGTTATTGTCATCAAAATAAATATAATAATTTTTTTATTACAAGTTAAAAATTATAATGAATAAATTTTAATATTTGTGTCAATTTAATATTATATTATTATAAAATATATATTTTTTATCACTTTTCTTGTTATTCATTAATATTCCGTGTCATATTTTTATGTCACAAATTAAATTTTTTGTGTCATTTTTTCTTTGTCATAAATTATATTAATAAAATCTAGGGATATAACTTGTAACAATTATCTGTTTCTATCACTAAAAATATTTTAGTGATATATTAAAATTGTCATATACAAAGTACACAAATTGATATTGTCAAAACAGTTTTCAAGTTTAAGCAAAATTTAATTTTATATTAGGTGACAATAGTTAACTATCACTAATATATATTTAAAACATTTTTTATTATGGTAAAACATTTCATCAGTAATTAAAAAAATATATATTGAAATATGAGACTTGAATCCTACATTGTTAGTAAGTAAACAAGTAGTTCCAACTTTTTTCTATAAATTGTTTCAACTAAAAAATTTTCATATTGTTTTTTTTTAATGGTAGTTATGATAACTATTAAATTAAAAGTTTTTCGAATATAAAAAGTTAAAATTTTATATAAATATTATATTAAAATTGAAAGTAGTTAAAAGTTAAATGATGTTGGTGATGATAAAATTAAATATAAAAATAAAGTGATTGTTAATTTATGATGATATATATTATTACTAAAACACAATTTTAATTTGTGATAGTAGATATTGTCACTATTTGTATTCTTTGTGACAACAATTAAAATTGTCTTAAATTTGACTTTGATTATGTATACAATTTGTAGCAATATTATGTTTTACATGACAAGTGTTATATTTTGCATTACGACATAAGCTGTCACAAAATATAATTGGTGTAACAATAATTTTATTGTCATATATACATTAGATTTTATTGTGACAATTTTTTATTATCACTATTGTTCGATGACTTTTAGCAACACAGTTTTAGATGATATTCCCGTGACAATATTTTTATTGCAAGAAAGAAAAAATATTTATGTCAATCTTGAGATCCAAGTGACAATATTATATCACAAAGTAGATTAGAAATGATGTAATAGGATTGTTGAATTTTGTTATGAATTGTCTTAATTCTCTAAATGCTTCTTTAGATTCTATTAAAAAAAAAAAATTAAAAGAAAATTATTTTGAGAAATGATAACTTGTTTCTGGAGCACTTGAGCTAAAACCCTGCAAGAGATCAAAGAAGGGTAAGGTGAGAGGTGGGGAGGATTTCTATAAACCCTTCGATAACTAAGTCAGAGAATATATACAGAGAGAGAGTTTTAGAGTGATAAAGAAAGCAAGGAGTATCAAAAAATATAATGAATGAGAATGAGAGAAATGAGGTCCTATTTATAGAGATAATGATGCTTAAACTTGAGAGGAATATGATTCCTCTTTGATGAAAGTCTTGTGCCTATTAGGAGAGTGTTTCTTCATATCCGAAAGTCTCCTTAATTAGAAATCTTTTCCTATTTTTTTTGGGTGTCCTTATTCTACAAGCAACCCATGTATAGGAAAATAAGGACCTTAGTTAAATATGAATATGTATATGGGGTATTAAGAGTCCCCCCTGAAAGTATGTTTGGATAATTATGTCCGCGATGTCCGGGTTGTAAGGTGATGGAAACGTCATTTTTCTGCATGGATAAAGAGACTACTTGAATCCTTACATCTGATATGGAAGGGTGAGCTGAGGTGGCTAGCCTTAATCACAGGTAAAGATGAAGCTCGATACTGAGTCTTGAAATCATTGTATAAGAACATCGTTGAAGTGCTAGTTGGACTTGAGTGCATAGAACCTGAAATAAAAAAGCTCGGTGTAAGGGATTAACCTGCCAGTATGGAGACAACTTAGCGAAACCAGCTGTCACTGGAGTTTTGATGCTCGGTCCATTAAAAGTATGGCCTGAGTGCCATATAATCTCGGTGCATTAAAAGCGCAGCCCGAGTGTCGAACCTTAGTACTATCAAAGCGATTTGAAGGTGACAACTTTAGTCATTGGACTTAGAATCTCGGTGCATTAGAAGTGCTTCCTAAGTTCCGAACCTCAGTACTATCGAAGTGACCTAAAGGTGGCAACTTCAGTCACTAGACTTAGAATTTATGTGCATTAGAGGCATGGCCTGAGTGCCGAACCTTTTTATAGATATTTTTTTAATAGGATCCATGGCTTCATGAGAGCAAGTTAGTTCTAATTTGTTTGTTTCTAGGGTAGATGAGGATATGCTAAAATGGTACCAGAGACATTTTAGTATTTCGACAGACTTTGCTATGCACTCTATAGATAAAAACTTCAAAGCCCATACCCCTATACTGGATTTTGATATGTTAGTGGTATACTTTGATCAATTATAGGGGGGATTAAAGTTCCCCTTAGATCCCTTTATTAGGAGTTTTCTGAATAGGTACAACATAGCTCCTGGGCAACTCTATCTTAATAGCTATCAGATCTTGATCATTTTTATGGAATTGATGCATGAGAAGGGTAGAGTGCCAGACCTGGATGTCCTGTAATATCTCTATAGCTTAAATAAGAAGAAGGGAGAGCTAATATTCTCTCTATCAGCTATTCCGAACCATAGCCTCTTCGTAAAGCTTTCGGATCTCCATAAGAAGTAGAGGCATAGGTTTTTTTATTATTGAACATCCTTCAGACTTCATCTACATCTGACATATGTGGTTTGATGATTGCCACAAAGTGAAGCATCCTTCAAGGCTATTCAATAAGGATACAGAGATGGTCATGAGGCTTCATTTTCATGGCATAGCTAACACAAGATCTACCAAAAATTTATCTAGGAGATATCTTTAAAAAGTCTGTCCTGACTGCATACATCTCAGTGGTAAGTGTTAAGATTTGAAAGGTATTACTCTAACTTTTATTTTTTCTTTTTTATTTGTAGATGCGTAGACAATGAGGTTTAATGCAGGTCTAAGATTTTAGCAACCACGACATTGTTTAAGTTTAAAGCTCTAGGGAACACACTATCATATCACAAAGACATGGCGTGGAGATGAGGAATCTCCACCCAGGGTAATAACTAGGATAAATCGAAAGAGGTGGTACTCGATTCTCTAAAAAAAAGCTAGCACCACAATCAGGAAATTCTGGAAACGAAATACTAACTTCTTTTAGTCTCTTGTTCATTTAGAATTAGTTTATGAATTACTATCTTATTTTCTAATTATATACAATTTCATTTTAAACCCTAATTATCATTCATCTAACTTAAGACAACTAGTCATGAAATGAGACATAAAAATTGCATTCATATAACAAGAAGTCCATAAATTAGTCTAAACTATGTTAATTTTAATTAGGTTAGCTAAGTCTATATATTTTATCTATAAGTGAAATGGAACTAAAGGTGGGCCTACATTTTAATTAAAGTAGTAAACTAAGTCTACTTTTTTATTCTAAAGAAATGAGCTTAAATTTATTAATTTTTATGGAAATGAATTGGATTGGGTTTGAGTTAATGGGCCTAGTTTTAATTAATTTTAATTTAAGTGAAAAATGGGCCTAAATCTATTTATTTTAAAAAAATGCTTTATTGGTTGAGCTAAGTCTATGTTAATTTTAATTAAATTAAAGTGGGCCTAAGTCTAAATTAACCTAATGGGCATAAATTGATTTTAAAATTAATTAAAACCTAAAATCCAATTAAAAATCTATTTTAAATGGGTTAAATCTTAAACGTGGGCTTCGGGCCCAAATCACACAAAATTAAATAATAAGCCCAAAAAACATAAAACAATCCAAAACAATAAAAAAAAAAGATCAAACAAACAATTTAATTATTTCTTCTAAAAAAATCCTAATTTGATTTCAAGTAATCTAATATTAATCTATAGCCACCATTGATTTTAATTTAGATTTTACCAAATAATCCTAATTACTAATTGATTTTAGTTTAGAAAAGTAAATAAAGGATTTCGCTATTCCCACTATTGGGGCTACTGTAATTCCTAGGTACATAAATTAAAACTAATTAATTATATGCCCAAATAAACTAAATAAATAATAAAAAAGAACGTAAAAACACATAATATTAAAAAACATAAAATCTAATAAAAAATTACTACATAATTAAATCCATGACATCCCATAGATCTTCAATTAATTTGAATAGTGCAATAATCTTCTTCATGTTTGGTCATCACCATAGTAAAAAAAATGAAAAAAACAAACAAAACAAAACAAAAAAAAAAAGGATTAGTAAAGAATGAATAAAGAAAATAATAAAAATAAAATAAAACGAAAAAATGAAATAAAAAGAAAGAAAGAAAAGATGGGGATGATGATACAGATGCCGTTTGATTTGCTCCTCAGAAAAGGGTTTAATCACTGTTTTTAATATAGTCAGTAGAGTTTCTTGTCTTTCTCCTTCAAGGCTCACTGTTTTATTTTGAATGTCAAATTTTTTTTATAATGGCTTTCCCTCTATGTTTTTTCTTCTTTATGTGTTTTCCTCTTTTTTTTTTTTTCAAAGTCCTCTCCCTTTTCCAAGTTTTTTTTTTGCATTAAAAATCTCCCTATGCAGGATAAAAGCTCTTTATCCTTCAGTAAGCTGTTAACGGAATGGATAGATAATTGCAGAAGCCATTATCTTAAAAAATAAGACTTAGATAAATTCAAAAGATAAATACATACAACCATATTTATCTTTGATTTTGATTGTTTTTCTCTAAAATTAATTAAAAATCAATTTTTGACCAATTAAAATTAAAAAAATAAAAAAAATGAGTCAAAACCCGATCAAACTAGTACAATTATGGTTAGAATTCTATATTTCCGATTGAAAATATGGAATTCCGATCAGAAAATATAGAATTTCGGTTGAAATTCTACATTTTAGATCAGAAATGTGAAATTCCGATTGTAATTACACAATTTTGATATGGAATTTTACAACCTGACCCCTCTTAAATTTTCCTATATTTTGAATTTGGCCCATAGAAGAAACAAAAGACTTTACAATCAAGTCCTTAAAAACTTTGCAATTTAGCCCTGAATTTGAAATTTGAAATTCTAAAGACCTATTTATAACTAATTATCATCATCAGATCATTTGTTGCATATGCATGTCAATGCATCCCGAAATTGTGTGATAGTAGCCCCCTTTTGTCATTATTTGCTTGACAAATTATGGCAAAACAATATAAGCACACAATTTTAAAGCAAAGAGTTAAGATATTTACATGTGCTGCTTGAAACCCTTTTGTTGTGATTGATTGTAGATTTATGATAAATGCTTTAGCTGCTGAATAGCTTCAAATCTGTTACACTATAATTCTTATGGAATATCTAGTAAAGTGTGGTTAGGTAAACTTTACCTTATTCCTTAAGGGACATTTGGTAGTCATGATTTTCATTATATTCCCTATGGGATGTTTAGTGATGTAATTATGAATTTTCACTATATTCCCTATGGGATGTTTAGTGAACTATAACACTATAACTACTGTGTAGTACTTAGTTGATTGTACTATAGTTTCTTTGGAACGTCTAGTAATTGTGATTGAAAGTTTCGCTATATTTTCTATGGAACATTTAGCAAAAATATGCTATAACTACTGTGTAGTGTCTAGCTAAAATGATCATGCTATAAAACCTGTAAGGCGTTTAGCAAAAAGAATGTACAAACATGCTATAAGTCCTATGAAGAGTCTAGCAAGCTATAAATTTTTGAATCTTTATTATAACTACCGTGTAACATATAACAACATGAATTTGAAACTTATGTTATAACTATTATTTAGCATATAATAAGAAATTAAATGCACATAAATATAAAAATTAAATTGTATTATGAGTTAATCGAGAAGTCAAAATTCTATTCCAATTAACTGTGCATTGGATAATTTAATAATTCTATGAATGATTAAATTTGTGATGATATAGCTTTTGACTTTAATTAGGAATTAAATCCTAATTAAATTGCAATTTAGGACTAAATTGCAAGAAAACTTATAAACCTAAATGCAAACAAACCTTATGGACTAAAGTGCATATTTTTCACTTTATATATTCCTTATCATTGTCTTCTTTTCCCGATCCTTTTACATCTTCTTCCTATTTTCTTTTTTTTTCCTTTTACTATTATTTCAATTTTGATTTTTTCTTTTTTCAAATACTTCTTGCTCTGACGTCAGATTTTGAATCTGTTTGATCCTATGGCTCGCCCACCACGTAGACCACATGTAAGAGCCAACATTTCAGTAGATCCACTTATTATGGACCTACATTTTATACAAAACAATCTAGGACTTAATGAAGGTGCAATGGTCCTTCCTTTGACCCGATTAGATCTACATTGATGATCAAATGCTAGTGATGAGGTAGGCTTTATCTTGTGCTTTAAGTCCTGCAAAATTTAATTTATTTTTTGCTTTAATTAGACACTGAAATTAGACTAAAGAATGCAGAAATTGAATATACATGTTAATAAAATTATTGAATTAGTAAAATTGATTACTAAAAATAATTTTTAAAAAGATGGATAGGAATTAAACATAGAAATTGGAACAAAATTATACAAATGCCTAAATTTGGATTCAAGATTTTCGATTGGAAATATGAAAATCTAATTGGCATTAAGGATTTCTGATCAGAATTCTATAATTCTGATCAGAATTATAGATTTATGATCGAAAATCTATAATGCCGATTGGAATTTTGGATTTCCAATCGGAAATCCAATCGTCCGATCATTATTTATTTTTTTAAATCATTTTTCCACCTTTCAACATTTTTTATTTCTTCTTCTTATTATTATTATTTATTTTTTTAACAAATAAATGCAAATAAATAATAATATAAAAGTTATTTAGAAGGAGAGAATAATTTTTCTGAATTTTATTCAGAAACCCATGAAATTCTCGAGATGTTTTCATTTGGCCCGAGAGCTCTTTCACAGTTTATCTGAGGATGTGACTCGATATGTTTGGGCATCGAGCTTTAAACGCTTCATTGCTTCTTTACTGACTACATAAGGCAGATTAGACCGTTATTCTTTCTTTGCTCTGATCAAGAGATGAATGGACACCACACACACCTTTCACACTCACATGGGTGAGTTGACTATCTCCCCGATGAGCTTTTCTGCTATCACTGGGATTG
Source organism: Mallotus nudiflorus (assembly GCA_947683625.1). Taxonomy (NCBI): domain Eukaryota; kingdom Viridiplantae; phylum Streptophyta; class Magnoliopsida; order Malpighiales; family Euphorbiaceae; genus Mallotus; species Mallotus nudiflorus. Next base: position 1,136,267 of record CANTUR010000886.1, on the reverse strand, counting down.
CCTTTAGAGGTACCTCGGTTCCTTTTGACATCAGCTATTGCAACCTTCATGAGGATGCTAGGAGCCAATATGTTCGTGACTTGCTTTAATTTATATCGATGTGGAAGAACTAGAAGAATATCGAGCTATATTCCCTTATTTAGAGCTTTAGGCGATTGCCTACTACCAATCATCGCCAGATTATCCAAAAGGCAAGGTGCTTTCTCTTGATACTATTAGGCACTAGTTTATTCTACAAGACTAGTCATGACGTCAACATTGCACTCCTTGGTCCTCTCCATGACTTAGACCAGGTTGCCACATTTGATTGGGGTTGTGCAGCACTCGCCCATCTTTATTACAGACTTGATATAATCCACAGAGGTGCCGTCACAAAGTGCGAATTATGGCATGTTTTACATGTATGTTTCTCATCCTCTTTAATTCCTTACTATATGCAATTCTTTATTCTATTTTGAATATTTTATTCTTTTACAGATTTGGAGTATTGAGATAGGAATGATTCGAGGTTTTATCACTGTTAGTCTTGACAAAAGCTTCCCATTGATGCAGAGGTGGGGTTCCTCCCGCTTTTCTAGCATTAGGCACAATCTTGAGACTTATCAGGAGCAGCTAAACACTCCAGAGTGGAACCTGGTAAGAAAAAGAAAAATTATTAGTGTTATATAAACTTTAAAGCTATAAACTCAAATTAATTAAATTGATGAATTGTACGTAAAGTCTAATTAGCTTGATGGTGCTAATGATGTTCAACGATATGATTTCATGGTTACTGCTATAAGACTGAAGACCATGACAGTCTTACTTCTAGGATATGGTTGCAAGATTTAGTATTTGGGAGAGCATGTGTATTGTTGGGATGAAGGACCTTCATGATGTCGCTTTCCTTCTTCCATTCCATCTTCGATGTTATGAAGTTCTAGTTTGACTGGTTCAGAGTTGAGAATGGCATTATAGGGATATGATGCTTCCACTTTGCTTGAGTGCTCTCATAAGTATAAGAGGTATATTCAGGAGAATCTCCTAGAGCGGGTTCCTACTGATTTTACTAACATATGTACTTTACCACACTTCCTCTTAATGGTTCCTAGTATCTCTAGAAATATCTACTTCTCTTTTCATAGATTGAAGGAGTTAGTTCTCCTATTGCTGATATTGCTATGGAGGAAGAGACTAAGACTGAGAGGACAGAGTATAGGTCTCATACTCAGTACACTGAGACTACTCGTGGTAAGGATTTATCAAGTGCTACCTTGGGGGTGACATCTCACTTTTGGATAAGTCGATGTATTACTGGTTCCCAGCAGTTCAAACTCCTATTGAGCAACACATGTATTTTGATAATACTCAGCTTCCTAGCTCTTCTCCTCTCGATGCTTCTCATATAAGTATAATTTTATTGTTTATATGTACAAACTAAACACTTAAGCTTACATTAGTGGAATTTACATTGAACACAGGCAGAGTACCTTTATGGACTTGCCTCATCTTAGAGATTATTCACTTTGCAGGTCACAGATAGTTAGAGAGTAAGTATTTACAACACAAATGCAAATTTATACATGTTTTATATGCTATGCATGATTCTAACTATTTTTGAATGTAATAGAGCTATGCCAGTTACTTGGAGCAAGAGAACGAGAGGCTTCGGCAGCAACTTGCAGACTTGAGCTTTGACCTCAATAGTGTGCTAGGACTTCGACTACTAGGTCTCATGATACTTATCATTATGATGATTCTACTAGAGGATTGAGCCCTTGGCAAGATATTGGAGCTCACGATGACTGATTTAGACTGTTTTTATCTTTGTTTTTGACTATTAGTATGCTTGTATCTGACTGTTTCTATTGTATTGTTATTTCCTGAATTCTACACTATTCTGAGTACTGTGTAAGACTGATCCTGAATGAGTTTAACATTTTCCTTTCCTTTAGATAAATAAATGAACTTTAAAATAAAAGAAAGTTCTTTTTTTTAAATATAATATCTATTTATCTATTTAATAATTATTTGATGAGTATTTATCTAATTAATAATTATCCACTATCCATTTATTATCTATTATCTAATCTTTATTTATCTATTATCTATTTACTATCTATTATCCATGTATTATCTATTATCTTAATTTGATTTTATTAGGAAAGGAAAATTTAAATCCCATTCAACTTCAAACTCTTCTCTATATAAGAACTCAAAGGAAACCAATCTCATTATTCCTTTTTTCTACAATCTTAACCATGACCCAATCTTCTCTCTAACTAATGAAAAAATTCCTTAAGAGCCTAAATAGTGGTGACTAGAACAAACTTCAATCTTTCCATGCCAAATCCTTAAAATCTCTTTAACATTTGAAGATTAATGATAACCTTTTGTATGCTGTCGCCATTTTCAGAATGCTAAGGATCTTGTATTCAGATTCAATGGACAAGAGTTATGCCTTATGATTGAAGAATTTACTGCTATTTTAGGATGTTCATCAAATTTTACTACTACAATTGCTCTTCCCAATCTAGGTATGCAATTCCCTGATAGACTATTTGCTTTATTTGATATGCCCCTAGATGACATCTATCTGTATGCATATAATTCTAGAACTATCAGTCTATCTTCTCTGATCATTGCTTATGAGACAAAAAATAAGAACAATGCTGCTTGGATTAGAACTATTGCTTTCTACCGTATGCTCGATTTCTGTTAGTCTCTTCTCATGGTAATGCTAATACAAGGATCGTGAGTATCTTAGAGCAAGTACAAATTGGAGCTAACCCCATGCATGTTATTCTTGATGAGACAATTATTGGGTTGGATAACTTTAGAACTCAACATTGTTTTGTAGGTAATTTACTTTTCCTTCAAGTATGTAACCAAAATCTTCATTTTTATTCATCTTCTTCTCTTTTTTTTTCTCATGCCTTAACTTTTGCTAAGCCGCCCTTTTGGTTTTTTAACTTAGTAGGCTTGCCCTAACTTTTGCTTAAGTCGCCCTTTCGGGTTTTCAACTTAGTACGTTTTTTATTTTCGTTATTTTTTCTTTCTAAGAATTTTTATATTTTCATTTTTCTTTTTAGATTTGGTTGCAGGAGAATCTAAGTTTACTTAATGCTCCTGCCAATTCTTTAAATTATCAACCTCATCAGTTATAGTCTTGTCCCTTGAAGATAAAGGACAAACATACTATAGATCAATGGATTGATTCGTTAAGAGGCATTGCAGATACCGAGATCACATGGATTTATCCTTGGTGGAGATTGAAATTCATGGCCATTGATTTGTATTATCATTGCATTCATGTTCCTAGACTGCATCTTTCAACTTTCTTCTCTCCTTTATGTCTTTGGCCTCAGTATGGCTGCCCACAGTTCATTATCACTATTTTAACTGACTTTGAAGGCTTCCTTCTTAGACAGGACTTTCTGGATAAGATCTGGAGCTTATGGCCTTGCAGGACTCTTGAATGAAACCTACATCTAGATATTGATAGAGCTACTGATGAAAACTACAAGAATTCAGTTGTGATAAAAGCCATAGAGCCACTAGGATTTTCCAAATACAAAAGGACTCAAGCTTTACATGATGAGGTACAAAAGAAGAAACTAAAACATAGCTAGGAAAGTGGTTTTATAGATATGATTCATAGGATTTCTATTTTGTTATCCTTTCAAGTACTTATGTATTATAAATAAAATAGAATATGCAATGTAAAAACAAAAATTTAGTTTTAATTTGATTCATTAATTAGGGTCAAAATGAGTACATCTGTTACATCATATGATATAACTCTTATTATCAGCTAGTCCTTTCAGATTTTCTAACTGAATATTTTTCTCTTATTTATTTCCCTAATTTTTGCATGACTAGCCCTTTATGGGTTTTCTAATCAGCAGGATCACTTTCTTTTATTTTATTCCTTAATTTTTGCCTGCCAACCCTTTACAGGTTTTTACTATAGCGGGAATGTCCTAAATTTTGTCTGACTAGCCTTTTCAAGTTTTCTAGCCAGTAGACTTTATTTTCTTTATTCTACTTTTATTTTTTTTTTATAAATAGTATTTCTTGAGATGATCCAGGTTAATCGGCTCCATGAACTCATTCCCTTCAAGATCTAATATTTTTGCAGCTCTTTTAAGTAGAATCGATTTGACTAAATATGTCCTTTCCTAATTTGGTTTAACTTTTCTTGTTGGATCAAATACTATTTCCCTGGACTGCTTCAACACCATATCCCCAGCCTTTATCTTTCCAAGCTTAACCTTCTTATTAAATGATCTTGCTATCCTCCTTGATATATTTGAGTATGAAATAGAGCATCCATCCTCTTCTCATCTAGAGATATAAGATGATCATATCTCTTTTGGGCCCATTCACTCTCAGGTGTTCTAGCTTCCATAACTAATCTCAAAGACTTGATCTCAGTGTCTATAGGCAAAACTGCTTCATAACCATATACTAAAAAGAATGGTGTTTGGCCTGTGGCAGTTCGAGCTGTAGTTCTATATCCCCATAAAGCAAAAGGGAGAAACTTAGACTAATCTTTATAAGTTTTAGCCATTTTAGAGAGGACTTTCTTCACATTCTTATTAGTTGCCTCAATTGCTCTATTAGCTTGAGGATGATAAGGTGAGGACTTATGATGCTCAATCTTGTACTTCTACAGCAATTCTGCTGTTTTTGCTTGAAATTGAACACCATTATCTGTTATAACATGATGCTGAACCGCATATCTACAAATAAGATTCTTTTCAATGAACTTGGCCATCCGTCTTGCTTTTAAGGTGCTAAAAGATTCAGCTTCTACCCATTTAGAGAAGTAATCAATTGCCACCACTATATATTTATGCCCATTTGATGTTGTTAGCCTTATTTCTCCTATAATATCAATTCCCTATATTGCAAAGGGTCGAAGGGATGATAAACTATTCAGCACTGTAGGAGGAAGATGATTAAGATTCCTATATATTTGACACTGATGACATTGTCTCACTATCCGTATACAATCTCTTTCCATACTTATCTAATAATACCCTTGTCTGATTATCTTCTTTGCCAAGATTATCATATTTTTATGAGAATCACAAACTGCCGCATGAATCTCTCTCATCACTTCTTCAGCTTCTTCTTTTTTAAGACTTCTCAATTGCATCCTATTTATCATCCTCTTGTATAATACTCTATCATGACTTGCATAATTATGTGCAAGAACATGAAGAGCATATTTCTCTTTTGAAATTGCCTCATCTGGATATTTTCTTTCCTTAATAAATCTCTAAATATCATAAAATCATGGCTTTTCTTCAAGCCTTATTTGAATATCGATAACCTGTTCACCACTATAACATGGAGCTTTTGACTTCATGATTACCAGAGGTTTCATAGTTAATCCATTCAAACTATCCCACATTGAAGAGAGTGTAGTTAATGCATTTGCCATTTGATTTTCATCTCTTGATAAATGGATAAAGAGACATTTAGTGAAGTTTTTTTATTAAAGCTTTCAAACAGCAAATATAAGGTTTTAACTTTTCCTCTTTCACTTCCTATTCCTCATTAGCCTAATTAACAACCAACATTAAATCCCCATAAACAATAAATTCTTTAGCCTCAGTTGCTAGAGCTAATTCTATTCGATCGATACATGCCTCATATTCGACCGTATTATTTGTAACCTTAAAATCTAATATCTTTTCCTATTTGTTTTAAGTGTCCTTATACAAGCAACCCCTGAATAGGAAAATAATAAAGACCTTAGTTAAATAGAAATATGTATATGGGATATTAATAAATTAAAATAATTGAGAATTATTTCATATAAACATGGAGCCTTTAGAATATTTTTACTAGTTCTAGATACTTTAATGAGTACAAAATTTTAAGAATTATTTTCTAAAAACATAGAGCTTTTAGAATTTATTGCTATTTTTGATACTTTAACGAATACAAGAGACTGAAAGAATTTTAACAATTTTTAGGTGTTGTTCTATTAAGATCCCTGAGTAGCTCTTTTATTCTGTCATAGAAAGGACAACCTTACAAGAGTGGTATCAAAGCTTAGGCAAGAAGCTAGTACAGTAAGAATTTCTAAAGCTTTTCAAAAATTTCTGATTAAATGGAAAACAATTTTAAAATATAAGGGACTCAAATAAGAATATAAAAAAATGACAATCAAAAGGGAAATAAGGATAAAATTGGAAAAGGCTTTTTGTCCTATATCCCGTTGGGGAAATTCGTACTTACACCTAAATTATTATGCCAAATAATTAGATGTTTATAAAAATATGTATCTTATTTGTATTAATTATGTAAAATATTTAGTATATATGTAAATAACTAAATATCCAATGATTTGATGTAATACTTAAGTTGACCGTAAGCGAAAGTCTCTCCCTCCTGCTAATATGGCAAGGCACAACATATATGGCTCCCTATACTGAAGGAAAAAAAAAAGTAAAAAACAGAACGAGTGAGGCGAATCCACCAATTTTCCGTCATCCCCTCATTTATATCACTTTGAACATTCATTTAATTTGTTTGATAAAATTAAATAATAAAATTGATATGATAATTCTTCTTTTTTTTTTTGGTGGTGTGTGCTTAAGAACTTATATAAGGGTGTGGCCAATAAAATAGAATTATTGGCAGTGACAAAACATTCATTGGCTTCAGCAGAAACGAAATAAAAAATTCTGAGCAAACATCCGCCAAAATTTCCTTCTACATTATAGTTGCTTTCATTTTTCCGCTGTAATTTCAGAGATCTAATCTGAAGATCTGAGGTACTAGTTTTAGTGGCAACATTTACAAGCACATGGAAACTGTCATATACATTGACGCTGACCTGCCCGGTGCTGCCACCGAAGGCAAAATTGATCCATTGAAGGATTATCTAGAGCCTCTTGATCGCCTATTAACCCCAAATGAAAATACAATACTACCTCACTTGTCCAGAAAAAAGATCAAAACGCCTTATAAAGAGGGTACTTAAAATGTGTCGGCAATTGTTGGTGGGGTTATTTACCAATTTTTGTTAAATAATAAAATAATTTCCCATCTTATGATACTTTTTTTTTTAATTTAAAAAGCTATCAATGTCATTGTTAATGGTGGTAGTACTAAAAGACAGGATTGACCATAGTTCAATTGCCTATGACAGTGGCGGTATTGAAATGTTTCGGCCAAATCACCAACTTGTAGGAGACAAGAGAAGAAAACACAGTTTCTTTAACTCATACCACCATTGCCCCAGGTGGTATGGTTTCACGTAGTCCCAACAAGCCTTGATAGTACACATACCACCTGTGACAGTGGGGATATTGTACTGTTGAACCCCTTCCCCACGCCATTGCAAAAGGAATGCCTGTGGGGTCTTATCGGGACAGAGATTCACCTATAACACCAGTGTTGGAGGTGGGATGGGTGAAAAAATTTTGCCTTTAAATACTGTGAACCCTTCATAGACGTTCCTTCAGTTGCTCCTCTCAAAACCCTCCTCTCCTCTTTAACATACCAATTTTTTCCTCCTTTGTTTGAGCCAAATTTATTTTTTCTTTTAGGTTAGTTTCTTCCTTCTTAAAATCCACATGTTTTTGAAAAAAAAAAAAAGATAATTTCTAATTGATGTATTGTTTTGTTTAAGCAATTTATAAGTGAAAAAAATGTAATATATTTATCTTGAAATGTATCAAATTTTGTTTAAAAATATTTAAAAAATAGATTAGGAGGTTGGTTAAAAAAATTAAGTAACTTGTTTAGGGTTGCAAATTTGTTATTTCTTTTACAGAATTTTGTTTATATAATTATTCAATATTTTATAATTACTACCTTATATGCTTTTGTTTTTTGTTTTTTTTATTAGGTGATATTGAGGAGATGAAAATTTATAGCTACAAACGGTAGGTTTTTTTTTTTTAATAATTACATTATTTAATATGTTGACAAGTGTAAAAAAATTGTTATATTTTGTTAGTTATAATTGTTGTTATGAATATTGTTAGATATAATTGTTGTTAATTTTTTTTGTTGATTTTTTATTTATTATTTTTTTGGTTAATTAATTAGATACACAAAATAATTTACATCATTTCTTTTTTATATAAGTTTTGGTTATGTAGTAATAAAATTTATATTTTGATAGCATGTAGTTAACATTTTTATATCTAGTTTTATTTTGTTATTTTTTTTTTGAAAATTATGTATTTTGTTAATTCGTTATATAGTAAGAATAATAAAAAAATATTTAGTTAATATTTTTATATATTGTCTTATATATGTTGGATTTACTTAAAAAATCATTTTTATAATTAATTTTATAATTATTTTGTGGTGAAACATTTTTATTTATGTAGGTAGTGAAAAATGTGTAGGTAATTAGTAAGAAAAAAATGTTATTAGTTATTAAAAATATGTGATCAGTTATTCATAAAAATTAGTAAAAAATATGTATTTAGGTAGTTAATAAAAATATGTAATTTGTTTATTTAATTAGATAACAAGAAAAATTTATATCATCTCTTATTTATATAAGTGTTGTTATGTAGTTAATCAAATTTATATTTTTATAGCATGTAGTTTAAAAAAAATTTAATTTATAAAAAAAATATTTTAGTGAAAATATTTATTATGATATAAATTTAGATATTGTCTTATATATTATTTGAATTTTATGTTGTGTAAAATACATGCTTTTAATATGTTGATTATTTATAGCATGTGTTATTTATATGATGAAGTGATTTAGTTAATTTTTTTTTTATACTTATTTTGTTGTGACACATTTTAGTAACAATATGTAATTAGTTATTTCTTAAAATTAATATTTAGTAAAATATGTAATTTATTGTGAAACAATTCAGTAACAAACCACTTATTTTTTTCTTGTCTTATATATATATATATATATATATATATATATATATATATATATATATATATATATATATATATAATTTTTTTAATATAAATTGTTAGATAAATAAAGTGATTAGATACTTAGTTTAAAAAAATAATGCAATTAGTTAGGGTTTAAAATTTATATGTATCTAATATTTTTGTTATTATTTCCTTAATGTGTTTAAGGAAAATATTGTATGTTGAGTGAATGCAACGAATAAGTGACTATAGAGAGTTACACATAAATAGACCTTGACTATATTGGGGCTCACATAGTGACTACTCTTCATGTTCCTAGAACTCGGGAATAACGAGAAAGAGTTACATAGTTAACAAATGAACTCGTTGCTTATAAAATAAAGCATGAGCATACATTGCGTGAACATATTCGAATAGTGAACCAAAAGATTGAAGAACTTATTCATAGTGGCAAAAGGATGAATGAAACAAATAAGTGGTTTGCATTATGCTATACATTGCCCTTGGAGTATAGTCACCATTTTACAAAAATTTGGGCTGAAAGTGAGGTGGCTTTGTCTTACAATGAATATGTATATTTATTATTGGAGAATGCCATTTGACCCAATTTAAATAGGGCTTCCAAACTTGCTAATAGTCCAAACATTCGTCTTTCAAAAGGTCCTAGTCTTTATTTTCCTTCGTTGAAAAAAATGACCACAAGTATTATGGATAAAGAAAAAATTGAATAGTCAATACCAAGGACAATTAGGTTTAGGTGATAGATATAGTAATATCATATAAGGATTTTTTGTACATATTTTTTTTAATGTTAATAAAATTATTTCTCTTTATTTTATGCACGATGAAATGAAATATATATCATATATCTTATGAAGTATTTGTTTATGCAATATTTTATTGTATTTTGTTACATATAATTGGACAATATATTTTAATTGTTGGTAAAATAAAATTGTCTCTCTTATTCTTAATTATTGAGTTTAAAATTATAATTTATATAATGTGTCATTTAATATAAATATTGAAATTTCATTATTTGTTATGTAGTTAAAATAAATTTCTTTATGTTTTCCTGTTGTAGTTAAAAACTTTTTATGTATTTATTTATGGAATATCTCTTATTTAGGTTCTTATATATTTTTTATTTTATTTTGTAGACGGCGGTATCGAGGACGTCACTTGTAAAACTACATAGGTATGTTCAAGTAAATTAAATTTTCTTAATATATTGATTATTGGTAAAAATTTTGTATATTTTTTTTTATATATAAAGAATAGGCAAAATATTAATGGAAATTTTAATATTGAAGATTTTTTTATTGCATATTTGTTGGTTGATATAATTATCATGTATTCAAATTTGATATCATGTTTTATTTATATGTAATTAAATTTCATTTGTTGTGATCATTTTTATTTGATTCCATAGATTGAAAAATTTAGTGACGTAGTTAGATGACAAAAATATTTACTAAATAGAAAATTAGTTAGTTAAAAATATTTAATTATTTTTGTAGCTAGAAATTTATATTCATTATATATAATGAAAAACTTATTCCAATCAATATTTATATTAGGCTGAAATGTTGAATGCATGAGCTGTTATCATATATTGGGATGGTCAAATTATTGAAACTGAGTGCGGTCCAAACGTAGTTAATGCATCTTTGAGAATGGTCAATTTTATTGATGATTTTGATTTTCAAGGGTTACATAATATAATTAAAAATGCATTGGGAATAAGTGATGCTAGGATTTTTAAGAGAATTTTATTTAGTCATCCAGTAATAGGATTTTGCCAAAATGTGGTATTTAGTTTTTTGGAAATTGGAGATGTTTTTGATGTTAGGAAGATGTTTGACATGGTTAGGCTAACGATTGAACTGTTTGACGATAGAGGTAGAACTATACCATGTGTAAAGGCTAGTTCATCAAGATATAATCTTAATGAAGTTGAAGTTGAGGAGAAAGAGGATGAATGTTTTGATGAGGACGAGGAGGATGAAGTTGAAGTCAATGATGAAGTTGTTGAGGAGGATGATGATAAGGACCATTATTTTGATGAAAATGATGATGATGATTGTAATGTGGATGGTGCTCTTGAAGTTCACAATGATAATTCGATGGTCGCATTACTTGAAAGTTTAAATAAAGAAATTCCTTCACAATTTGAACATGTCAATCTCAAAGATATGTATATAAATAAAAATCCCTCTGATGTAGATGATATGTTCTGGGATCCCTTAAAAGAATTGGTGAAGGGTATGTTATTTCAATCCAGAGATATAGTGAAAACAATTTGCAAATTGTATTATGTGAAAGTGGGGCAATAATTTTAAAGTTTTAAGATTAGGTATAATATTACAACCTTAGTTTGCAAGCTGGACTATGAATGGAAAGTAAGAGCCATTGAGATAAATAAGAGTGGGTTTTGGCAAGTAATAAGGTACAATGGTCCTATAGTTGTACTGCTCTTTGATAGAGTCAAGATAATAGGAATTTTAACTCCAATCTCATAGCTGCTTATGTATAAGCAATGTTACAAGAGTAGCCTAGCATTAAGGTGAAAGCATTTCTTGCTAGGTTGAAAGAACGGTTTAGTATCACATCGAGCTATAAAAAGGTCTAGAAAGGAAAATATAAGGCAATTATAAATTTATAGGGGATTGGGATGACTTATAAAAAATGCTTTTTCAGTTCATGCATGCTGCTATGATACTTAATCCTGGTTCTTATTGGCATAACAAAGGGGAGACACATTTGAAAAATCATGTTCTTGAACCTAGGGTTCGATAATTCAAATGAATGTTTTGTGCATTCAAGCCATATATTGATGGGTTTAAACATTGCAAACCTATCATATATATGGATGACACATTTCTATATGGCAAATATAGAAGTGTACTATTAATTATTGACGGAGTTGATGGGAATAATGCTATATTACCATTAGCATTTAATTTAGTTAAAAAAGAGTCTAAAGACAACTGGGAGTACTTTATGCAGAGGTTGCAATGTTATTTCTGTGATGGGAGAGATTTTATTTGTATAATTTCTGATCATCATATTGGAATCAAGCATGCAATGAAGCAAGAACTATGGTCTGCTAATGCACATTAATACTGTTTATGTCATGTGCTAAGTAATTACAACACAAAGTTTTAAAATGGTGCCATAAAGGACTTACTTGATAAAGCAGGCAGAGAGTTCCAGAAAAGAAAGTTCAAGAGATGGATGAACAAAGTTGAGCTCCTACATCCGGATTCAAAAAAATGGATTGATAAAATACCAAAGGAGAAATGGACTTTATTGTATGAGTGGTCATCGTTATGGTATGATGATTACAAACTATACTGAATCGGTCAATGCCATGTTCAAGACAATTAGATCAATGCCTATGACTATATTGATGTAGTAAATTTTTCTAAAGTTGGTTGATATGTTTGATTAGCATCGAATTGAATACACCAAATTGTTGAATTATGGCTTTTTATGGAGACCAACATGTGTAGAAATTTTGAAGCATCAGATTGATAAGGCAAATAGGAGTATCATGCAAAGATATGATCAAGATAATATGATTTTTCAAATAATGACTGCTTTTAATCATGCACATAGAAAATGGGGTCATAAATAAGTTGTCAATTTGAAATAATAAATCTACACATGAGGTAAGTTCAAACAAAGAAAAATTCCCTATTCTCATGCCATTGCTGGTTGATTGACATATGACCTTGATTATAGAGAATTTGTTGCTTCATTCCACTTCGTCAATGAAAATTTAAAATGTTGGTCAACTTGTTTCTTTCCTTTGGGTAATCTTTATTATTGGCCTAAGACATAAGAATTTCCATTCGTTCCAAACCTAGCATAGAGAAGGAAAAAAGGAAGAGCAAGATCAACGTGCATTAGAAATGAAATGGAAGAATGAAATTATAATGCTGCAACAAACTTCTGCATGAAATGTGGTTTGATCAAACACAATGCTAGGACTTGTGCATGAAATTAATATAATAATTTCTTGTATGATGTTTAATATATATTTCTTTTAACTTATATACTTTTTATGGTACTTATATACTTTTCTTTTAAAAATATGCCATAAATTTGATGTTTATCAGGAATGAATAAAAAAGAAAAAAAAGTAGGATCTTTAATTTCCTCAAATGGAGCATAGGCTCAAATGGAAATGAAAATTATTAATAAATATAAAGACCTGAATGGTGTAATTTGGTATGGAACTAAAAGGCCATTCAAAAATTGTCCAACTTATTCATGTTTTGAATGAGGATGTGTAACTCATATATTTGTTGGGTATCATACAAAAAATATATATGATTTTGGACAGTCATCTAACATTATAGTTAGTTTAAATAAAAAATGGGGTCATTTATAGGAAATAAGATGTAATTAGAAACTTATTGTGGGTACTATGAGTCACCAACACTAAAAGTAATTTCAGCAACACTATCAAGACACAACAATAAAGAAGTAGATAATGTAGTTAATCAATTAGAGAAGGAGATTGTTGTGATGGATATGCTTTTGGAGAAATACCATATGCAAAATGACACATTCAGATAGCACTCTTTGGTGGAACCAGAATGCAATTTAGGGGACATATATATCGAGGGCATAAAATATTATTGTGATATTGATATTAACTTTGTAAAATACCTTCCTTCATGTTTACCAAAATGTTGTTAATATGTAATAAAATGAGATATTATTTATGAAATAAATAGCACAAAATAATAATTTTAATCAGTAGACATATGAATATATTTTGTAGGTACAATGTCTAGAGTATAGTCTCTAGGAGATATTTCCAAGGCCATGAGATGTCATTAGGCTCTTAATGATGATTTTTCATATCCAATGGATCCAAGGCAGTATAATAGTCATGATGTTATGGTGAAAATGATTGAAGAATGGCAATATTGGCTACGATAATCTCAAGCACTTCGTGAAGAAGCTATTAAACTTAATATACGTGTACCTAAAGCATAGGCAATTCAAAAGAGATGATGTAATATAGATGAAATATGAAATGCTTTGTATCATATTAGAGAGGAGAATAATCATATTAAAATACATTTGGATTGAGAATTCATTAAATGACGTACACAAGAGTTATTAGAAGTTGGAGATGTAGGTTAAGTTAGATTTTATAATTCAATAATGCACTCAATTGAATGTTCAACTAATATTGAAATATCAAATGAAGATACATAATATAAGAAATTTCAATACTAAATTATTCTTTATTAGACATTTCATAGTTAGAAATGTATGCTGGATTATTAAGAACATTGTTAACCTCTATTTTGGAAAGTGTCTTGCCTATTGCAGTAGCTTGATTGTTAGCAAGCTTTAATAGATAATATTTTGATCTTCTTATGAACATTCAATTGTTCTCCTATCAAAATCTTCTAACAACAACTTTATATTCTAATCGGTTTCTTTGTTGCATTATTAGTGACAAACGCTTGATAGAAAGTGCTCCCAATTCATATAGTTGGTCAACTACAAGATCAGTTTCATTAACTCAAAATGCCCATTCCCATCATAGTTCTGCATAATATTCTTTCTGATCCGACAATCTCAAATGGCAATACCTATCATCATATTATGGTAGTAGCCATATTCTGCCTCTACCACCATATTAAGAACCATATGCCATCTAAAAAAAGAAATTATGTCTGTGTATGTGTATATGAATGTGGTTTCTTTATGCAGCAAAATTGCATATGTTTTTATACTACTAAAATACAAATTAATGATAGCAAATAAAGTTTCTCACTCATTCAATTGGGTCACATTTATGACCACATGTGATTTAATGTAGACATTTTGCATGCGTGTTGTCAAATCAATATAATTTATGTCTTTACATGACATGTGATTCCCATAATTGTTCCTGTCTATTTGTATCACATGTGATTGGGTTGTGGTTATATTATTAATTTTTAAATAAATTTATTTATTTGTCATTTATGTTTTCCATTCAATATACGTTATGTGCTTCCATGACAGGTGGTAGAGTAATTATTTATATTATTTTATATCACATGTCATTGGGTTGTGGTTCTATTATTAATTGTCAAATTAATTTATTAAGTTGTCAATGTCAAATAATTTATGTGAATGAATAGAAATGGATGAATAGATATATATACATTGCATGAGAGATTATATTAATAGTTAAACATTTTGACATGATAGTATATTTCTCATTTATTTTCTTAGATATGGAGCAAAATTTTATGCCACATGGTTACATATAGCATCAGCCTTACAATGCATCATTACTATACCAACAAAATGAGCATAGATCATAGGCTATATGGAATGGCTAGGTAATTAGGAATATTTATTTAGCAATATTTATTATGAATATTTACAATATCTTTAATATTAATGAGAATTATTAGGAATAATTCATATATCTACAAAATTTAGGAATATTTGTTTTCAAGAAAGTTAAAGGGATAAGATTATTAGCAAAAGTTAAATGGATTATATTATTATCAAAATAAAGTGTCATTATTAATTATAAACATTACATATTTAGTTGGAAGAACCAGTCCTAACATGTCGATGGATGGCTCGGAAGGAGGACTTATATACAAAGATGACTCCTGAAATGGAGGCATTATTAAGAGACGCAAGCTTTCTTGAAGTTGTATGCCTTTGCTAGTATCATTATGATTGGCACCTAATTTTTACGCTTGTTGAGCATTGGATACCGGAGACATATACTTTTCATATTTCAGATGGAGAGTGCATAATCATGCTCCAGAATGTTACTATATTGACAGGAATGCCAATTGATAGGCATCCTATTACTAGCCGAGTTCATCGTGATTACCTAAATTTATGCCAATCGCTTCTAGGTATTTCACCTGAACCAAGGCACATTCACTATTCATTGGTTCGCAATTCTTAGTTTACCGAGCACTTCTTAGAACTGCCTAACAATACTGTTATGGGTATCTCCTAGATTTAGCATTGTGTACTCTTAGAGGGCGCAATTCCTACCCAGTGGTGGTAGTGCTTTATCTTTAGCCATCTTTTGCTTGTCTTTCTCACACTTTTCCTTTCAATTTTTCTTGCACAATTTCTCGATTTTGGGGTTGATCTTTTCTAAGTATGTCCCTTTTGATTGAGTGTTTACAAACCAACAAAAGTTACCTGAAAAATCAATTAGCAAATTAAATTAAAAACTAAAGAAAGAATACTAGTATAAGAAAAGTAGGAATTAATTAATATCAATATTGCCAGTCCTCGGCAACAGAGCCAAAAACTTATTGCATTTTAAACTTGCAAGTGCACAATTGTGGTTATAGTAGAAAGATATCATTCCCTCAAGGATTGTATATTGATTACTAATAATTTTTACTTATGATCTCAGCTAATAAATTGAATAATTTAGTAGGATTTAAAATTTAAATAGCAGAAACTTAAAAAGAAAAAATCAAATATTTGTAAATACAGACCCTAAATTTAGTTTCACTATTCCAATCTAATCATGAACATATTATTAAGTAAAAAAACTTTGAATTTAGTTAAAGGTAATTGCTCTAGAATACTTAAAAACTTTCTTAAGTTCAATTAAGCACGTAGGGATTAAAATCTAACATACTCTCATGATTAAGAATTTAATCCGAGTTCATTAAGAATTTTAGTAATTAATTTATCACCGTAATATACTATCGTGACTCCCCGGAGAGCTCGCCTACTCTCGTGGTCAAGTGATTTAAGTTTTAAGTGTCTTAAGCTAATGAATTCCCTTAACTCTCATTGGTGAATTCATCCATAAATATGCAATCAAATAGGCCTGGAATGATAACAAAATAAATATAAAAACACAAAGAATTAAATGAGATTCAAATCAAATATAAAAACTTGTATTCAAATCATATTATGGAATAGCTACTCCTAATTAAGACTCTGAAAGAAAACTTAGCCATACATGGCTATGATGAAATCCATGATTAAAATCAAAGAAACAAGACAATGAAAATAAAAAAGAAAATAAAATCAAGTCTTCGTCTTCATTGATTTCTGTCTAGCCGCCTCCTTATTTGTGTGACTCCTCTCTATTTTCTCAAAAAGGCGTTTATTCCTTATATAGTGCTAGGGTATTGAAAAGAATCCTCTTTGATTTCTAATTCCTTATTATTTTCAAAATAGGAAATTTTTGCCTTCATGACACGGTTTTGAAGCACAATCGTGCTTTATTTAAATAAATCTGTGAATTTACTTAGCATATAGCATGGCTTCCAACACGGGCAAGCTTATTAACCATGCATCATTCTAGGTTAAAAATCTTCACTCACACGACATGTGCATGCCGTGACATGGCTATGTTGATACTCAAGTGCAGTTGGTTTTTTCACAACTCAAACATGGCTTTGACATGGCTTCCTTCATTTATTTCTTCATCACATGACATATGTATGCCATGCTATATAAAAACACATCTACACCTTTTATATTCTGGGGCCTATACTAGACATAAAACATAAAAACTAATTAAAACTTAAATAAAACTTCCTGAATATACAATAAATAATAATAATCTTAATTAAATACTAATTCATAAAAATCTCCTAATTAAACCAAAAAATTACTTAAATTAATTTATTCCCTATTTAAA
The DNA here is from genome assembly GCA_947683625.1 of Mallotus nudiflorus. Classification (NCBI taxonomy): domain Eukaryota; kingdom Viridiplantae; phylum Streptophyta; class Magnoliopsida; order Malpighiales; family Euphorbiaceae; genus Mallotus; species Mallotus nudiflorus. Next base: position 1,118,737 of record CANTUR010000886.1, on the reverse strand, counting down.
ATTTATTGAAATTCAACTATAATATATGTAAATAATAGACATATCATGTGCACAATCATGCTCCTGGATGTTGCTATATTAATAGGAATGCTAATTGATGGGCATCCTATTACTGGCTGAGTTCGTCGTGATTACCTAAATTTATGCCAATCACCTCTAGGGATTTCACCTAAACCAAGGCACATTCACTATTCATTGGTTTGCAATTCTTAGTTTACCGAGCACTTCTCAGAACTGCCTGACAATATTGACCACATGGGATTACAATTATTCCCACACATGTCGTTATGGACATCCAGTTTAGACGAGATAAAGCACGTTAGGATGAGGTAAAACTTTCACTACAATATTACATAATTAATTATTCTTTAATTATTCAACATTTGGCATATTTATTTATAATAAGCATCATCATATAGTATACTCATTATAAAGGAATTGCTATACTAACAACAAAGGAATTTCTCCAATTTACAAATAATAAGCATCATCATATATATATTGTAATTCAATATTTATAATGCCATAATTTTGTTGTTGTTGTTGTTGTTATTATTATTATTATTATTGGTATTTATTATTATTATTATTATTATTATTATTATTATTATTATTATTATTATTATTATTAAAAATTAACCTAAGCCTAAAATAATTAAATTTTTTTATAATTCATTATGTAATTTAAGCATGTTATGTTGTAAAAATTAATTTTTTTTATACATATTATATAGGAGCCATACACTAAAATGACATTCAATAGCTGCCCGCTTATTGTTTACAAGGGCGCGACATATGATGGTCGATAGTACCCCTCATAAGCATCCATATTGTTGAATGGCACTACCTTAATAGTGTACTGCAACAATTTGGATATGTAAAGCCCATTGGGTGGAAAAACATGCCTAATGGGTCAAGCTTTAGGGTCGTTGTTTTTATAATATTATCGTGGGGGAACCTTTCAATGGATCCATACATTACCATTCACAGTGTTTGGAGTGGTACTATTCTATGACACATTAATGGATCTCACCCTTTAGTGCTTGTTTGGGAGTAGTTGTATGTACTTAATTTTATTTTCTGATTTGAAATAAATATTTTCTAATTATTTGTACAATTTTTTATAAATTTATTTCATTACAATGCATATGCTGATGCATTGGAGCATATTGCGTTAACTCGAGATTTATCCCAAGCTAATCAGATCACCAACAATTGTGAAATTACAATTAATAAGCATAGGCGATGAGTTATCGATGATATGCCACTTCCCAATCCTACACAACAACTTGCACCACTCCCACAACAATTGAGTAATGTTAGGCTTGTTAATGAAGTGACACTGAGACGACATCAACGTTGTACACTCTGATGAGCAATTGCTCCACCACCCCCTTGCCAATGCTACATGTATTCTCATTTCTTGACCACACTTTGTTCATTTTAAGTTCCATGTAAGACCTTCCACCTAGGGCATCAACACCACCTCATCAACATTAGTGTAAGAAGCTGGTCTTTCAGGTGCTTCATTCATTCCTCCCCCTCATTTTTCTTTTACTTATCCATTTGTTCCATTCTTTCATGCTTCAACTCCCACTCCTCCTACCCAATTACACTTTTCTTCTCCATCGATTCACTCTTTATCACACCATACTCCTTATCCCTATGTCCCCTTGCAATTATAGACTTCCATCTGACTCAACTTTCATTTACTTTTTTTTTAAAATTTATTGCAAATGGCTCCGGCTATAAAAAATCCTCATTTTCCATCATTTCCTTCTTCCACCCAAAATTTTCTATTCGCATTTACCACCCCTCAACCTTATGAAGTGCTACTCCATCACATCACATACATCCTCCTAATCTAAATATGTACATGCCTTGTGACACAAATGTTGATGACGATGATGCAAAACACGATGATGATGATCAGGACGATGACGATGGTGATGATTTTGATAGGTAGATCTCAGTTCATTGACATGAGTTTTGCACTTGTTCATCACTGTCAGAATATGGGGTTACACTCTAGAGTTCGCAGGCATAAACCTTGTGACACCTAATTTTTTTCTTGTTTCTTTTGAAAAATAACACTTTTATTTTCATTTGTTGCTTTCTAGCTTTATTTTTTATTTGTTCTAATACTAACTATTACATTTTAATCATTATTATTTTATTTTAACCATTTTACCCTCTCTTTTAATAACAACAACACATATATTAGAAATTATTATTATTATGATTTAACATCAACAACAATAACACATATACTATAACTAAAATTTTTAAACTAAATAAACAAATTTTTTTCGCTAAATCGAGAAATAAGTTTTGAATACTAACTAGATAATGTATTCTTCACTACTTAAATACACCATATATGTTTACTAAAACATATACAAAAAAATGTTTACTATTAAATATCCATAAATATATTACTAACAAATATATCTAATAAAATATAACAATTTTTCCCAGTATGCAACATATTAAATTATTTTATTTTTAAAATAAAATATAATAATTTTTACCCATATTCAACATATTAAATTGTTTTATTTTTAAACAACATACCTTTTTATGTAACAAGTCACCTCCTCAAGACGAACTTTTAATTAACTCTTTTGAATAAATTAATTACTAATAAAAAAAATTTACTTTTTAAATTACATTTCCTTCAATATTATGCACTCTTGTTATTATTTCAAATTACCTATTATATATTAAACATTTCAATTACATAACCTAAAAAATATAATAATAATAATAATAATAATAATAATAATAATAATAATAATAATAATAATAATAATAATAATAATAATAATAATAATAATAATAATAATAATAATAATAATAATAATAATAATAATAATAATAATAATAATAAAATAGAAATTATTATTATTATTATTATTATTATTATTATTAATAACAATCACTACACAATTATTAGTGACTAACTAACTATTAAAAAATAACATAATAATAACAAAAAAATTACTTATATAATTATAATATTACTAAAGTTAAAATAATCATTTAACAATAATGAGGACACCATCACATCAGGTGTCAAATACGGTGGGAGAAAAATTTTCACTCCATTCCACCATGAAGACTAAAAAAAAAAATTACACTCATACTACTACTAATGGTGGCAGTATGATCTTTAATCCATTAGCAATTGTTGTATGAGGAAACAAAAATTTCCCTTCCTTCCATCTCAGCGAAAAGTACCATAAAATAGGAAATTGTTTCATAATTTACCATAAAAAAGGGAAAAAATTTTAAAACTCCATAAAATGAGAAATATTTTTATTTTTTACCATAATTTGCTAAATAAGCTGATACTTCACATATACATTCATGTTTAAACAAGATCTTTATTTTCCTATATAGGGTCACTTGTTTAAAAAAGACATCAAAGTTAAATAGGAAAAAAATCCTAATCAGGAGATGCCCAAATAAGAAGAAATACTCTCCTAGTTGGCATAGGACTTCCATCAAAAAGGAATCCTAATCCTCTCAGGTTTGAGCATCATTATCCCTATAAATAGGACCCCATATCCTTCATTCTCATTCATTGTATTCTCTCATATTCTTCTTCTCTCTTTATATATTCTAACTTAGGCATTAAAGGGTTTGTGGGGATCCTCCCCACCTCTTGCCTTGTCCTTTATTGATCACTTGTAGGGTATCAGCTCAAGAGTTTCAGAAAAAAAGTTATCAAGTGGCGTCATTTATGGGAAACTAGGCGGGGGATAAGGGAGGTCCTCATTAAACACTCAAAAGACTTTGCCTTTTGAGCATCTGAGATTACAGGGGTAGACTCTTAGATTGCCTTGCATAGCCTAAACATCAAACTAGGGGCAAAGCCGGTTGTCTAGAAGAAGAGGACCTTAGCATACGAAAGGCAGAATATAATTGCTGAAGAAACAAGAAAACTATCAGAGGCCAGATTTATCAAAGACGTCACTCACTTGGAATGGGTAGCCAACATGGTGCTGGTAAAGAAGTCCAATGGGAAATATAGAATGTGTGTAGATTACACTGACCTCAACAGGGCATGCTTTAAGGATAGCTACTTGTTGTTGACAATAAACCAACTTGTAGACTCCATCGTCGGGCATTGCATGTATAGCTTTGTAGACACAGCACATGGGTATCACTAGATACTAATTAAGAAAGAAGATCAAGAGAAAACATCCTTCATTACGCACGAAGGCTTTACTATTACAAAGTAATGCCTTTTGGGCTGAAGAACGCTAGAGCAACCTATCAAAGGATGATGAACCATGTACTTCAGAATTAAATCATAATAAATGTTGAAGTATATGTGGATGACATCATCATTAAGAGCAAAAGGGTAGAGCAGTATCCCGCTGACTTTAACTAAATCCTCAAAATACTGAGCCAGCACTAGATCAAGCTAAACCCAAAAAAGTGCATCTTCCATGTAAGGGTAGGAAAGTTCATAAGATTCATGATATCACACAGGGGAATTGAGGCTAACCCAGAAAAGATGGAGGCCATTCTCAATGTGAAAAATTTGACAATGATTAATGAGTTACAAAAGCTAAATTACAGGATAACAACTTTGGGGCATTTCATCTCTTGCTTAGCCAAATGGTGCTACCACTATTCCGAGCCTTAAAAAATTCTAAGAAATTTATTTGGATGGAAGACTGCCAGGTAGTGTTTGAAGATATAAAAAAATTCATATCCTCGCCACCATTGCTCAGTAGGCCAATCCCTGGGGAAACACTTTTCCTTTACCTTTCTATTGGTTAAGAGTTAATAGCTTCAATACTAATGAAGGAGGAAGGAAGTCAGCTAATTCTGGTATACTATATTAGTAGAGTACTCTAAAGATCAGAGATTCGATATCCAAAACTAAAAAAATTAGCCATGGCCATCGTCCACACATCCTAAAAACTTAGGCACTATTTCTAGGCTCATTCCATCATTGTAAGATCCAACTTCCCATTGAGGAAAATCTTACAGAGGCTTGAAATATTTGATAGACTAGTTCAATGGTCAATATTTCTTAGAGAGTTTGACATCGATTATGAACCCTGATAGCAAGTGAAAGCTCACACCTTAGTGGACTTTGTATAAAAAATGACACCAGAAGACCTTGCTCCTTTTGAGAGACCAGAATGGTAGCTCTATGTAGATGAGAGATCATCCACCTAAGGTTTTAGCGTAGGGATTATTCTTAAAGGGCCATACAAAATCTTTATTAAATATGCCATCCGAATAGAATATGATGCTATTAATAATGCAACAAAATATAAAGCACTCATCACAGGGCTGAAGTTAGCTATAGAAGTGAAACCTGAGTATCTCAAAATACACTTGGACTCCCAACTAGTGGTGAACCAAGTCAAAAGGACATTCTAAACAAAAGATCTGAGCATCGTCAGATATGTCAAAAAAGTTAAGCAGCTCCTAAAAATGCTCAAAGTAGGAGGGGGGGATAGTGGGAAATCACCCAAATCCCTAAAAGCAAAAATACAGAGGCAAACCTATTAGCCAAGTCAGGAGTTGAGGACAATCAGACATTCAAAGGACTTAGGCTCACAGAAGCACTAACAAAACCAAGAACCGAGGATCCAAAGATCATGGACATGCGGGAAGCCCCTGAATGGATAAAACTAATTATTTAATATCTGGAAAGCGGGATACTTCTAGAAGATAAACTAAAACCTCAAAATTTGAAGATAAAAGTTGCATACTACTCCATCTTCCATGGAGAACTCTACAGAAGGTCTCTTTCACATCCATGGTCTAAGTGCGTATCCCTAGAGGAAGGAAACTATGTACTTAGGGAAATTTATGAAGCACATAAATCACATCATTTACTAACCAGAAAAACATTGCTGCAAGGATACTACTAGCCTACCAGGTCTCAAGATGCTAAAAAATTGACTCGAGAATGCTGCAAATGTCAGCAGTTTTCTCGCTTCAGCCATAAGCCCTCCCATCCTTAGCATCCAATTGGGAGCCCTTGGCCTTTTGCCATATTGGGTATGGATATCCTAGGTCCTTTTCCCACCTCAACATCCCAGAAGAAATTCTTAATTTTATCCATAGATCATTTCACCAAATGGATAGAAGTAGAAGTTGTGCCAACCATCACAGAAGCTCGGATTCAACACTTTTTTTGGAAAGAAATCATTTGTAGGTTTGGAATACCACACACCCTGATCACAGATAATGGAAAGCAGTTTTATAAAGAGAAATTCAGAAAATTCTATTCTGACCTTGGGATAAAGCTCTGATTTACATCAGTAGCTCACCTATAAATAAATGGACAGATAGAGGTCACCAACAGAATCATCATGTAAGGATTAAAGAAAAGGCTTGATGAAAAGAAGGGAAACTGGGTTAAAGAACTTAACAACATTATTTGGGCATACAGGACTACTCCTAGAACTTCCATAAGGGAGACGCCATTCAGACTAACCTACGGAATGGATGAAGTGATACCAGTTGAAATTAGGTCACCAAGTTATAGGGTTATCGAGGAATTAGACCAAAAAGCCAATGGCGTATATACTCAAATATGTTTGGATTTACTAAAAGAAAAAAGAGAATAGGCGTGTGCTATGGTAGAAGAAAAAAGGTGGAGGATAGTTCAGTATCATCACTGGTGAGTCTAACGAAGATAGTTTAAGATAGGAAATTGGGTGCTTAGAAGGGTAGACATCGGTAAGGGCAAATCTGGTACAGGCAAACTTGGACTTAACTGGGAAGGCCCTTATCAAATCATAGGAAAAAAAATCTAATGGGGCATACAAAATCAGAGATAGTTAAGGGAAGGAATTACAATGATATTAGAACTCGGATTGTCTTCGAAAATACTACTAGTGGATGTACTCAAAATCTTATCAAAATAAAGTATTTTCATTCATTAATAAGAAGAATTATATTACAAAATCTACACTATAAAAAAGTAAACATAAAAACTCTTAGTCTAATCACTGAGCATCGGAAGGCTCAGACGAAGGGACACTCGGTAGGAGAGACTCAGAGACAGAGGCAGGAGCAATACTGGCAACATTGATAGATACAGGAGGCTTACTTAGTAGAAAAGACTCGAAGATAGAAGTGAGAGCAACACTAACAGATGCAAGAGACTTAGAAGATGATCCCCCAACTGAAGATTTGGTAACTTGCTTAGAGTTCTTCGCATGAAGGGAAGAGATCTTGCTCCGAGCATCCTCTTCAGAGGTGATCCTCACCAGTTCAGCTGATGTTATTTTATTTAGGTCCATGAGGTCCAAATTCAAATTCTGTGTAAATAGGACCCTCTAACACTCGGACCTATATGCCTTAAGAAACCCCTTAACCATGTTCTAGTAGGTCCTTTTATCATCTTCTTAGGATTTTTCCGCCTCACCTAGCTTCCTCTCTAAATCAGTGATCTGGGAGTCTTATTTTTCAATCTTCGTAGTTAATTGAGCTTGACTGTGCTCCAAGTCAACCACCTTCTTTTGGCTTGCCTCTGCCTCAGACCTCGCCTTTGCATGTTTAGTCTGGTAGAGTTCCAGCACTGCCTTTGCCATATCCAACTTCTTTTCAAAGTCGATCGCTATTATCCCCACCTTCGTCTCCTTCAGGCTATATTGGCTTTTCAAACAGAAGTAATTTTCCTTCGCCAATAGTAAGGCCTGAGTCATTTGAAAAAAGAAAATGAATGTCATTACCTTGAAACTTGAAACACAAAAGATCTAACAACATTGAACACTTACCTCTAACGAATGACTAATCATGGAGCTATATAGCTCCTCACGGCCCTCCTCCGTCCAACACTGCATGTTAGCTGACAGCCTTAGGGACTCTACATATTAATCTTTAACTTGGGCATTTGAGACACTTAGAGGCTTCATCTTGTTGAGGATCTAGGCCCTCATGTCCAAACACCCGGAGAGCTTCGGACGCTTGATGAATATCTCCTCACATAGTTCTTCAGCATCTGAGTCTCTGTCTAGGACTCGCCTTTTCTGACCCCCTTCCTTATCAGCTTTGGGAGGACCTAGCCATATATTTTCCCCTCAAACTGACAACAATCTCATTCAGAACCACCAATGCTACTAGCTTGGGCGATGGTGAGTATATCTGAACATCTTCTTACTCCTCTAGCTCGTTAACTACAAGCCGAATCTCGTCTGCAAATGCAAAATACATTCCAAAGGTCAAAACATACCAATGGTTTATACATGATTAGGGTAGACTCTCTATAGAAATCTTCTAGAAACATCTTCTACAGACCGGGCATCAGCCAAGCCATGAAGGTGAAGTCTCAAGACCATTTCTCTATCTTGGTCGGACAACTGCGAGGGATGCTTCACCTTATGCCACTTATCAGACCACATCCAACGGATGTCCATAAAGTTTGAAGGATGCTTAGCAATAAAAAATTTATGTCTCCACTTCTTATGTAGGTCAGGGAGTTTCACAAAGAGGCTATGGTTAAGAATGGCCAATAGAGAGAACATCAGCTCCCCCTTTTTCTTATTTAGGTTGTAAAGGTATCGTAGGACATCCAAGTCTGGCTCTCTACCCTTTTTATGCATCACCTATATGAACCCAGTAAGAATCTGGTAGTTATTGGGATGGAGTTGCTCGGGAGCTATATTATACTTATTTAAGAACTCCTTTACAAAGGGGTCTAGAGGGAACTTCAAGCCCCCCTTTAATTGGTCAAAATAGACAACTAGCCTATCAAAATGTAGCATAATGGTGTGAAATCTACATGATCTATCTATAGTATGCAAAATGAAATCAATAGGAATACTAAAACACCTTTGATACCATTCTAGCAAGCCCTCATCTATTTTAGAGACAAAAAGATCAGAGCTAATTTGTTCCCTCGATGCCATAGATTTTATCTAACAAACAAAAAGTAGGGGATGAAAGAAGAAAACTTCACTTGAATGCAGAACTCAAGCTTTGTTGCAGAATAGTGTGATTACAGGATGCAAAAAAAGGAAGAAGTAAAAAAGATAGCAAGAAGCAACAAATATAACAAGACAAGAAATCTAGTGTACTTATAGGGCAATGGAAGGGCCTGAAATAACCATCACTACCCTCATCAATGTTCTGATCACTCCCACATGATTGAGGGTAGTCTGGGAAGTAGAAAAGACCCATTAATTGAGCAGTCATCATTATGGTAGCCAAAACGTCTCCTCTTCTGAAACATGAACAGACATGATGGTTATGCAATTCAAAATTTTAAAAAATATCAAAATGACATGATAGTTATCAACTCTGTGCACATCATTGCCAGCTGTCCTTCCATGCCGAGCATTTAAAGCTCCAACATTAATGACCAGTATCTAAAAACTAGCACCACCCTTAGGTCATTTTTATAGTACCAAGGTTTGGCACTTGGGCCACGCTTTTAATGCATCGAGACTATACAACACTTGGGCCGCACTTCTAATGCATAAAGAATAAGTCCAATATCTGGAAACTGGCACCATCATGTCACTTCTATAGTACTGAGGTTTTGAGCATATAAGCCTCACATCTAAGCCGTGAACATTATTTAGAAATTGGCACCCTCAGGTCTCTTTTATAGTATTGAGGTTCGACACTCGGGCCGCGCTTATAATGCACCAAGCATCAAAACTCTAATGATGACTGGTTCTGCCACTTTGTCTCGATACTAACGGGTTAATCCCTTACATCTTTTTTATTATAGGTTTTATACATTCAAGTCCAGCTAGCACTTCTAATATATTTTGATCTTAAGAATTGGTACCGAGCATTATATCCTCTTGCAGTAGAGGCTGGCTACCTCAGCTCACCCCTTTTATATCACATGACGTGATTTACATAAGTTCCACCTCAGTTAGAGTAACGTCCGTGTCCACCATATGGATATAGGAGCATCAGACATAAATATCCAAATATATTTTTTTGGGGGGTGGGGACTCTTGATACCACACATATACATTCCTGTTTAAACAAAGTCTTTATTTTCCTATACACACTTGGCTAAAACAGACATCAAACTTAAATAGGAAATGAATCCTAATCAAGAGATTCCCAGATAAGAAGAAGTACTCTCCTAGTTGGCATAGGACTTCCATTAAAGAGGAATCCTATTCCTCTTAAGTTTGAGCATCTGTAAGCACCCAATTCCATGATGCAATTATGCATGCGTGCGACAAAAGCCCCTAATGATGAAATTAATCAAGAAATTGATCTCTAGTGTTGATGTTTCACAATTTAAAGGATTAAATTGTATTGTTTTAAAGTTTAAATGCAAAAATGATAAGTTTTAGGGTTTAAATTGGAAAAAATCAAGTTTTTAGAGGTTTTTTTGGAAATTTGCTTTGGCATGTCAAATGCCAGTTGGTATTTAGCCAGCCAAATTCTGATCGGTATTTCACTAAATATCGGTCGGCATTACGCTAATTTTTTCCCTTTTTTTCTCAATTTCGGTCTTTTTTTCTTGTGTCTGATTAATTAATTGGACGTAATTAACACACATGTCTTGCTCTATGTATTTGAAAAAGTCTCCAGACTTTGTTCAAAATGAGTCCTATCCTGTGCTTTCAAAAATAAAAAAATCAAAATCCCAGACGCTGAACTTCTTGGTGTTGTGCAACCAAACCCTGTATTTGTGCAGAAGAGGTTGGCTCCCTGGCTTTAAAAGCTGAGGGAGAAGTTTACAAAGGGGGGCCTTTCTTTTTCTTTTAGGAGAAAAATTATTATAAAAAAGGGTTGAGATTGATTTTTATTGAACGTAGCAAAGATTTTTTTTCATTCTTTTTTGGAGCCTGTAAAACCCAATTCTTTACAGGAGGCCATAAATCTCAGTTGCTTACTTTTGATTTTTAAAAGCCTAGAAAACCAAATAAAACTGTGTTCTATTTTTAGTCCAGCGATTGTGAAGAGACATTACAGAGCCAATTCCAAATGGTGAAAATCAGAGTCTAAGGGGCCATCTAACTGCATTTGCACATCATCCTTTTCACTTATTTTTCTTTTCTTTTCTTTTAATTCAATCTTTTTGTTTTAATTATTAAGTTAATTACTGATTAAATTTTATTCTTTTGTCTTTGTTTTTTCCTTCTATTCTTTGGTGCTTTGGGAATAAGGATTGTTTATGGTGCAGTGTTTGAATAGTAATCTTGAAGAATCCATGGAATGTCATGGATCAAAACTTATGAAACCGAATTTAGGATTTTTTTTATTTCTCTGTGTTATTTGTTTATCCATTATTTCTGGGTTATAATTAATTTCCTTTTAATTCTTTGCATTGTAGGTTGTAATAGCCCCAACAGTGGGAAAATAGTGGAATTCTAATTCTCTGCACAAAAAATTGATTAGTAATTTAGTTATAATTTGGTAAAATTTAATTAAAATCAATGATGACAGTAGATTAAAGTTATGGTTGTATGTAAATTAATTTAGGGTTTTTAAAAAATCACATACAATTGTTTATTTGATATGTTTTGATATATTATTTATTTTGGATCTTGTTTTTGGGTTTATTTGATCCTTTTGGGCCGAAGCCCACAATTAGGTCCAATTCACTTAAAATAGGTTTATAAATGCTTCAGGTTAATTAATTAATTAAAACCAATGTAGGCCTATTTTAGGTTAATTAGATTTAGATCCATTTTAATTAATAAAATCAATTTAGATTTAGCCCAGCCCAATAAAGCATTTTTATTAATTTAGACTTTAAGCTCATTTTCTAGTTAATTAAAATTTATTTAGATTTAGTTCAGCCCATTTAATTTCATTACTTTTAAAATAAATAGACTTAGGCCTATATTTCACTTAAAATAAAATCAAGTTAGACTTAGGCCTACTAATTCAACTTTTCCTTTAAAATTTTATAGACTTAAGCCCATTTCCTTAGATAAATTAAAACAAATAGACCTAGGTTCACTAAAATTGACTAAAATGTAGGTCCTTTGTTAGCCCACTTCACTTGTAAATAAAATGTAGAATTAGCTAACTTTTAAATAAAATTAACTTAGTTTAGAGTTAGGGACGTTACACCTTGTATAAATACTCTTTTTTTTACATGTGGTTTTATGATTAGTTGCCTTTGAGTTAGATTGATGTTCAAATTAGGGTTTAATAAAATTGCATTTAATTAGAGAATGAAGTAATAATTTATAAAGTAATCCTAAATGAACACGAGACTAAGAGAAGTTAGTATTTCGTTCCTAGAATTTCCTAGTTGTGGTGCTAGCTTTCTTTTAGAGAATCAAGTACCACCAAAGCAAGTTGTCCCAGTTATTACCCTAGGTGGTGACTCCTCATCTCCATGCTATGTCTTTGTGATATAGTAGTGTGTTCCCTAGGGCCCTATGCCCAAACAGTGTTGTGGTTTCCAAAATCTTGGGTGCGCACTAAACCCCACCGTCTACAGTGGCAACTCCACTGGGGATAAGAGATACTAATTTTGCTTGTGTTCTTTAAGATAATTTTATTAATTATTATTTTATTCTTGCATTCATTCTATATGTCCCTATTTACTCGATGGTGTTAGTTTATGATTCCATGATTCCACTAGCTTCATAGGATTATAGATTGGCTAACCATCACTCTTAGCCTTAACTTGATTCAAGAGAGATTGCCGGGCTCATTTGACTAGAGCTTGTAACCCAAGTCCTAAAGGGGGGTGGTCTTCTCTTGAGTTGGTAAAGGATGTTGGGCCTCTCTAACCTTGGCTTGTGACTTAAGTCCATAATGGAGGGCATCTTACTAAAGGAACCTTGACTTCTTACCAGACCTTAACTGCATATAATGGCCTAGTAATTTCCCTTAGGATTTACCCAAATTGCTTGTATGTTTGTTTGCCATAAGGTATTTTTATTTATAAAAGCCCAGACCCATACTTTTGAAACCTACTTGGGGTGATAAAGGTCGAACTAGACCTTTATACCTAGAAATGTTGTTTCTATGCCTTTACTACTTTAAGAGAGATTTGACATCCCCATCACTCCCTGATATCCCCTGTTGATATTAAGGCCAAGACAAAAAATCCTAGGAAAAGAAACTCGCCATTGAATATGTGTGTGGGAGGAATAAGGTTGGAAGGTTTATGCTTGCATGTTGCCTGTTGATTGTTTCCTAATACTTGTTACGTGTTATTTGCTTTCTTGCTACTTGCTGCATAGCATATACATCATGCATTCATACATACATGCACTTCATCCATCATACTAACACCTTGTTTTACATCCATCATAGATTCATCTGGGTCTTCTTGTATTTGGGGATGGAAAGGTGGTAGACTAAAAAGAGCAAGTCAGAATCCTAAAGCCTTAGCAAAAGAAATCCTTCGTAGGCTAGATAGATTAGAGAGAAGTCATACCAACCCACTTTATTTGGAAGCTGAACGAATTCAAACTGAGCCCATAAAAATGGAATAGCAACAAAGAGGGAACTGGACCTTAGAAGACATTAAAGGAGCTTTGATGGATGACATGAGGGTTGTGATGCAGGATGAACTAAGATAAGCTCTAGCTACATTGATGCCACCTGCCGCTGCTGTTATACCACTACTTGCACTTGAACAACCACTTACTGTTGCTGCGAACCCACTTGCCGCAGATGCTCCACCTGATGCCAATAATGCTGGGGAGCAACCTATTGCCAGAAATCCACCTATCGTTGATATGAAGGTGGAAGATGTTGAGAATTACCTAGTAGAAAAAGCCAAGAGAGAATAATTGGAACTGGTACAAGACCTTGAGTCTAAGTAGATGCAAGCATTGACCCATAAAATGTCTACAATGGAAAAACTTATTAGGGGACAAGGCATGGGATACTCATTCGACTTCGATGATGTGCTATAAATGGAGGGTGACAAGCTGCCTAACAAATTCAGAATGTCTCAGCTACAGAAGTTTGATGGAACTGGAGATCCTAGAATTCATCTGAGTTAATACACTACAACTATGAGCACTACTAAAGCCCTATTAGCAGTGATCACTAGGTTGTTTGTGTTGTCTTTAGAGGGAATGACTGTAAATTAGTATCATGGGTTAGAGAAATCTATCAGGGATGATTGGAAGGAGTTATGTACTACTTTTCTGAAATAATATGAGTCCAATACTAGATTGGAAGTATCCATCAGGGATGTGGAATTGACTAAATAGAAATCCAATGAGTCTTTTTTTTTATTTCTTGACTCGTTTCATGAATAAAGCAAGGTTAATGAAAAAAAAGCTAGCTGAGAAGGATCAGGTTAGGATGGTAGTCTGGAATGTGTCGCCTAATCTAGTAGAGAGATTATAAATGATAAACCCCAAAACATTCATAGACTGGTATGATGACGGTCTACAAGTAGAAGAGATTGAGAATGATAAGAAAGGAAGCTCTAGAGCCACCGAAAATAGAAACTACCTAATTGCGGGCATACAACAGGGAAGTACTAGTTGAGTGGTGGAAGTATGTGCAGTTCAGCAACCTAGGAGATTCTCCAACTTCAACTAACCACTCTCCAAAGTCCTAGAATGACTAATCTAGAAAGGCCTACTTTGACCCTTAACCTTCTCCAAACCACCTAAACCAAATGTCTCAGGTTATGATCCTAACAGTTATTGCAAGTTTCACCAAGTAGCCAACCACTTTACAAATACCTGTATCTGCCTAAAAAATGAAATCCAAAACCTAATAGACTCTAGAAAAATCACAGACCCTGAAAAATGCAACTCTAATTCAAACACTAGAAACAACCATTTCCCAGACTACCGAAATGTCCCACCACCAACTACCATGATGATCAACTCAGGAGTTAGCGAAGAAGAAGTGCTAAACTCCTTTGAAATCTAAACCCTATAGACAATGGAGAATCTCTTGATGCCTCTAGGGGATTTGAAGATTTGTTAGGACAACCTATGGCAAGTTTGACTATAAAGTATTCTACTCTAAGCCACACTCTGTTGATATCCCTGTGAGTTAATAGTGCCCTCAGGATGGGCAATGAATTTGATAATGAGCTAATAGAGGAAGGAAAAGAATCTTCAACCCCCGAACAGCCCTCAAGAGGGGTTGAAGATTTTTTATGGCAACCTTTGGGCAAGTTTGACTATAGAATATTGTACTCTAAGCCAGCTTCAAGTAATATATCCTTGGAAGAGATTGTACTTACAGTTTACAGTGATGAATTTGAAGATGATAAGGAATCCTTAACTCTCAAACAATTTTAGGAAGAGGTTGAAGAACTACTAAGCAACATATGGGCAAGGTTAATCTACAAAAGTTGAAAGAGAAAGAAACATGCACAGTGGAAGTATAGAAAAAAGGGAAAAGGGATTAGATTATCAGAGTTATAGACATTTAGTATGACTCTGATTAGAAGAATTCCACGGGCTTTAATATGTGGAGTGATAATCCCAATGTAAACTATATCACTAAAAGTGGAAAGAATTATAAGGCAGCTAAAAAGAAAATTGAGAGAGTCACAGAAAGAGAAGAAACAAAAGATGCATAAGTAGAGGAAGAGCATAAAGAAGACTTAATCGTAGAACAACTTAAAAAAGCTAAGGTGAATGTGAGCATTTGGGAACTATTGATGCATTCAGGTAGCCACAGAAGAGCACTTATTAAAGCTCTATTGAATATGAATATTGAAATGGCAGCTACACTTGAGGCCATGGTAGCAAAGGTTACATAAAAGAAGCATGGGCTAATAACATTCTCGGATGATGATCTGCCTTTGGAGGGAAGAAATCATAATAAGGCGCTATTTATCCCAGCTGAAGTAAAAGGGAAAAGAACTAACTTTGTGATGGTTGATGATGGTTCTGCTATCAATGTGTGTTCATTAAAGATTCTACCGAATTTAGGTCTGAAAGTTGATGACCTAACAGGTTCAAACCTTATAATCAGGGCCTATGATGATAGTACCAGGAATGTGAAGGGAACATTCCAAGCCTTGGTTAAAACAAGACCTATGGAGTCAACTATGGAGTTTACTGCATTAGACATTCTTGTCACCTATGCTTTGCTATTGGGTAGGTCGTGGTTCCATGTTTTGGGAGGAGTACCCTCGACTGTGCACCAAAAGATAAAATTGCCTCATGAAGGAGATGTTGTGACTATAGAAACTGGAACCAATGTAGCTATGGCAGCTATGCTGGAAAAGCAAAAGAAAGTATCTGTTCCACCTAGTTTCTAAGTTGTTGGAATATTTGATGGGATAAAAATGGATCGTAGAGTTACAAAAAATGATAGAGAGCCTGAATTATTGACCTGAACGAGGGTTGGGAAAGAATGAGCAAGGAAGTCCCAAGCTCTTAAATTTTAAGACCTAGGATGACACAAAAGGATTGGGATGTACTGATAGAGGACCTACCAGCAGAAGGGCGTGAAAGAAGGAGAAGGCAAAAAGAAATAAACCTTTAGGAAGAATTGGGCCGTTGAACGAGAACTTCATCAAGCCAAGGGAGGGAAAATACTATTTGGGCATAAGGAATCTGTCAATGTGGCTGGAAAAATCTTCAAAGAATAGATTGTGGAGAATCTAGCAGCAGGCAACAAGGAGGACGTTATGAAGCAAGCAATTGAGAGGATGGGTAATACTGCTGTAGAGGAGCTGCTGTGTCTGCCAATTAAAGAGGAGCCACCCCAGGATTTAGCCACCATTATTAATGATAGCTTTACTAATATTTTTTATGAAGAAATTGATATAATAATGTTCGGTCTTTATGAGGACGAAGATATTATTTTTCCTATGGTAAATGATATGAATGCTGGTTATGCTTACTTATGTGATGTGCATCCTGATAGTTCTGTGTAGTATAGTTTTGATCATTCATGCATGTTTGATATTAATTCAATTCAATTTGATTCATTTAACATGGGCATAAATGATAATCCAAAGAACATTTCTATGTCACATGATGTAACTCCTGAAGAGAGGGAAAATTTTGAGAGAATATTAATAAAAAGAAAGGTAGTATTTGCTTGGACTTATGAAGATATGATAGGTTTAGATAGGGAGATAGCAGAGAACCGCATTCTAACTCATCCAGAAATTAAATTGATTAAATAAAAATTCGACAGACTAAGACCAAAGTGGACTGAAAAGATAAGAGAGGAAATTGCTAAGCAAATACAGGCCAATTTTCTAGAAGTAGTAGATTACCCTCAATGACTAGCAAACATAGTATCAGTTCCCAAGAAAGATAGTAAAGTGAGAATATGTGTAGACTTTAGGGATTTAAATAAAGCATGTCTAAAATATGACTTCCTGTTACCTCATATTAATATAATAGTGGATAGCACGATAGTGAGTGCAATGTATTCTTTTATGGATGTATTCTCCAAGTATAATAAAATAATGATGGTAGTCATGGACAAGGTCAAGACAACTTTCATCACAGAGTGGGGGACCTATTGCTATAAGGTGATGCCTTTCAGACTAAAGAATGCAGGAGCAGCTTATCAAAGGGCAGCTACTGCTCTTTTCCATAACGTGATGCATAAGGAGGTGGAAGTATACATGGATGACATGATGGTTAAGTCAAAAATAAAAGAATGACACTTTGAAGCTCTAGACTAGCTCGAATTGAGAGATACAATCTGAGGCTCAACCCAAAGAAGTGCATTTTGGGGTTACTTTAGGAAAGTTGCTAGGATATATAGTAAGTAGTAGAGGAATTGAAGTGGATACAAATAAGGTGAAAGCTATCCAGGAAATGCCAGCACCAAAGATAGAGAAAGAAGTGAGAGGATTCCTTGGCAGGTTATAGTATATTAGTAGGTTCATTGCAAAACTTACTAATATTTGTGACCCTATCTTTAAGCTCATAAGGAAAGATTAGCCGGTTAAATGGGGTGATGATTGTCAGAAGGCCTTTGATAGGATTAAAGAATACCTTGCCAATCCACTAGTACTGAGACCACCAAGACAAGGTAAGCCCTTGATCCTATATTTGGCTTTAAAAGAGAATGCAATAGGGGGCAATGTTAGCATAAGAGGGAATGGATGGAGTAGAGCATGCAGTGTATTACCTTAATAAGAAGTTTCTACCATATGAAGAAAAGTATGATCTGGTAGAGAAGACATGTCTGATAATGATCTGGGCAATAAGAAAATTAAGACATTACTTTCAGTCCTATCAGGTTCAGGCTATTTTAAAATAGATCCTTTATGGTATCTGTTTCAAGCATCTTCTTTAACTAGAAAAATGTCTCGATGAATGGTACTCCTAATTGAATTTGACATAGAGTACATTACTACAAAGGTAATCAAGGGAAGATCAGTAGCGGAATTCCTAGCTCAAAATGTAGTAGAAGGCGATGAACAGTGGAATTTAGAGTTTCTAGATGAGAATTTAGCAGTTGTAGAACATCGGGAGTGACATCTTTATTTTGCTGGAGCTATAAACAATAAAGGAGTTGGATTAGGAGTGATTCTTGTTATGCTAGAAGGGGAAACCATACTAATGGACAAAAGGTTAGATTTTAATGTCATAAATAACATGGCTGAATACGAAGCATGTATCTATGGAGTAAAGGCAGCCATGGCAGCTAGAGCAAAAGAGTTGTTGGTATGTGGAAATTCAATGTTGGTCATCAGTTAGGCTAATGAATAATAGGAAGTAAAAGAGGAAAAGCTGAAGCCTTACGTCTGCTATTTAAAAGCCTTAATAAAAAACTTCATTAAGTGTCTCTTCATCCATTTATCAAGGGACAATAATTAAATGATAGATGCACTAGCGACAATTTCTTCAATGTGGGATAGTACGATTGGATTGGCTATAAAACCTTTAGTAATCATGAAGCCAAGAGCTCCGTGTTATGGAGGTGAGCAGATTATGAATATTGAAATAGGTTTGAAGAAATACCTTGGTTTTATGACATTCAGGGGTTCATTGAAGAAGGAAAGTATCCAGATGAAGTGACCTCTAAGGAGAGATATGCTCTTTGTGTTCTTGTAAGAAATTATGCAAGTCATGATGGAGTATTGTACAAAAGAATGCTGAATGGAATGCACCTCAGATGTCTCAAGAAAGATGAAGCTGAAGAGGTGATGAAAGAAATCCATGCAGGAGCTTGTGGTTCTCACATGAATGGGATAATCCTGGTAAAAAAGATAATCAGACAAGGGTACTACTGGATGAGTATAGAAAAGGACTGCATCAGAGTAGTAAAATAGTGCCATAAGTGCCAAATTTATGGGAATCTTAACCACCTTCCTCTTACGATGCTAAATAGCTTATCATCTCCCTAGCCCTTTTCAACATGAGCAATTGATATTATAGGAGAAATAAGGCCAACGACATCAAATAGGCATAAGTATATAGTGGTGGCGATTGATTACTTTTCAAGATAGGTAGAAGTGGAATCCTTAAATGCTCTGAAAGCAAAACAAATGGTGTGGTTCATTGAGAAGAGCCTTATTTGTAGATATGGGGTTTTGCATCATATTGTGACAGATAATGGGGTTAAGTTTCAAGCAGAAATAGCAGAGTTGTTACAGAAGTATGGGATTGAGCACCATAAATCTTCACCTTATTGTCCTCAGGCTAACAGAGCAGTGGAAGCGACTAATAAAAATGTCAAGAAGATCCTCTCTAAAATGGTTAAGACTTACAAGGATTGGTCTAAATTTCTTCCTTTCACCTTATAGGGATACAAGATTATAGCTAGAACTACCACAGGCCAAACATTGTTCTCATTGGTGTACGGATGTGAAGCAGTTTTGCCTGTAGAAATTGAAATCAAGTCCTTGAGAGTGGTCATGGAAGCTAAAACATCTGAGAGTAAATGGGCATGAAAGAGATATGATCACCTTGTATCTTTGGACAAGAAAAGGATGGATGCTTTATTCCATACTCAGATATATCAGAGAAGGATAGTGAGATCATTCAACAAGAAGGTTAAGCTTGGAAAAATCAAAGCTGGTGACATGGTATTAAAGTAGTCTAGGGCTGTGGTGTTTGATCTGACAGGAAATTTTAGACTAAATTGGGAAGGACCGTATTTAGTTAAATCAGTTCTACTTAAGGGAGCTGCTAAGATATCAAATCTTGAAGGGAACGAGTTCATGGAGCCTATTAATTTGGATCGCCTCAAGAAATACTACTTGTAAAAAAATGAATAAAAGTAGTATAAAGAAAATAAAGTTCGATGACTAGAAAACTCGTAAAGGCTAGTCAGGCAAAAAATAGGATATTCTCGCTGGCTGACAAGCAAAAATTAAGGAATAAATAAAAAAAAGTTATCCTGCTGATTAGAAAACCCGTAAAGGGCTAGTCAGGCAAAATTAGGGAAATAAAATATGAGCAAAAAATATTTAGTTAGACAATCCGAGAGGACTAGTTAATAACAGGAGTTATATCATAGGATGTAGCAAATGTACTTATTTTGATCCTAATTAATGAATTTTATTGAAATAGAAGTTTTTTTTGACATTGCATGTGCTATCTTATTTATAATGCATAAGTGCTAAAAAGGAAAACATAACATGAAAGTCTAATAAGCTATATGAGACCATTTTCAACTATGCCTTTGTTTCTTCTTCTGTGATTCTTCATGTAATGCTCGAATCCTCTTGTATCTAGGAAATCCTAGGGGCTCAGTGGCTTGAATCACAGCCCAAAGTCTTGTAACTGTCATCAGTGGTCCTATTAGCATCCAAAAGTATGTTCCTTTTAAGAGACTTGTGAGGCCATAAGTTCCTGATCTTATCTAGAAAATCTTATCTCAGGGGAAAACCTTCAAGATCAGCCGAGATAGTGACAATGAACTGTGGGCGACCATATTGGTGATAAAGGTGTAGAGGAATGAAGAAGGAAGAGGAATGCAGTCCTAGAATAGGAACATAGTGATCATACAACTCAATGGTCATAAACTTCAGTCTCCACTATGGGCAGACTTATGTGATCTCAAAATCTGTGACCCCCTTTAGCCAATCAACCCACTGGTCTATGGTGTGCTTGTCTTTCATCTTCAATGGGCGAGATTACAACTGGTGAGGTTGATAGGATAAAGGATTGGTAGGAGTAGTAAGTAAGCTCAACTTCTCCTGCAGTCAAATCTAAAAAAAGTAAAAAATAAAATAATTAAAAGCATGCTAAGTTGAAAACTCGAAAGGGTAGCTTAGGAAAAAATTAGGGCAAGCCTGTTAAGTTGAAAACCCGGGTGGCTTAGAAAAAATTTAAGGCTAAAAAAAATAAAAAATAAAAAAATAAAAATAAAAAATCCTGAGTTATATACCTGAAGGAGAAGTAAACTGCCTAAAAGACAGTGATGGGTATGGAAGTTATCTAACCTAATGATAGTCTCAGCATGAATAACTAGCATAGGGTCAGATGCAACTTCCACTTGCTCCAGAATACTTACAATCCTGGTATCATTATCTTCGTGGGAAGAGACCAAGAGGAATTGAGCATAGAGATAGAAAGCAATTGTTTTGGTCCAAGCAACATTGTTCTTATCTTTAGTCTCACATGCTGTAATTAAGGAAGATAGGTTAATAGTTCCAGGGTTATAGGCAAGAAGATGAATATCATCTGGGGGCATATCAAAGAAAGCTACAAGTTTATCTGGGAATTGCATACCTAAGTTAGACAGAGCAATAACTGTAGTAGAATCGAATGGATATCCTAGAATAGCAGTAAATTCTTCAATCATAAGACATAGTTCCTGACCGTTGAACCTGAAAGCATGATCTACGAAACTCCAAAAAGAGGCAGCATCATGTAGAAAGTTGTCATTTATCTTTAGGTGTTGGAGAGATTTCAAAAGCTTGACCTGAAAGGGAAGAAACTTATTCCAGTCATCACTATTGAGTTTCTTAAGAAACCTTTTCATCAGATGAAGAGAGGCTTGAGTTATGCTAAAAGAGAGAAAAGGAAAAAGAATAATGAAACAAGATCTCTTTGGTTGTTTATATAGGAAAGAGTTTGAGGTTGAATATAATTCAGATTTTCCTTTCCTAATAAACATAAATGAGGATAATAGATAATGCAGATAGTGGATAATTAAATAATTGATAAAGATAATAGAAATTAGATAAAGATAAATGGATAGCTAAATAAAGATGATGCTAAAAAAAATAAAATAGGGGCATCTATTTATCCAAGTTTAATTCAAGAAAAGGAAAAATTTAAAATCCATTTAGGTCATTAAAGTACACAAGAACAGAGCAAAGTATAACATGGACAATACAACAAAAGTAAAAAATACAGATAATTTGAATCAGTCATCTTGAGCTCCAGAATCAGGCCATGGGCTCCATCCTCTGCTAGGATCGTCACGATGATAGGTATCTAGAGATCTAACATAAGAAGGCCTAGTACCATATGGATCAAAGCTCAAACCGACCAGCTGCTGTCAAAGCCTCTCAATCTCACGCTCCAAATTGTCAGCATAACTCTTTCATGACTAGGAAAACATCATTACATGCATTCCATGTATACCTTCAGCATGTTCTGAGTTTATATACTTACCTACCAATTATCTATGACCTGCATAGTGAATAATCTCTGAGATGAGGCAAGTTTGTACAAGTACTTTGCCTATGTCCAAGGAACTTATTTTGTAAAAATTTTACTAATATCAGTATCAAGTGTACAAATTGATGTAGGAAATAAGTCAAATGGACCCACATGAAAAGTATCCACTAGGGAAAAGCTAGGAAGCTGAGCATCGCTGAAATGCATCTACTGCTCAACTAAAGTATGAACAGAAGGAGCCCAGTAGAACATGGATCTATCTAGGAGAGAAACATCACCAATAGTAACACCAGCAAAGGCCCCATTGTGACTAGTCCCAATATGCTGAGCAGAATGTGCATGGCTAGGTCTGGACCTAGGACCCTCAAAATCAAGAGCAATATCAGCAACAAGAACAGTCTCAGATTTAGGAACGTTCTCAGTCCCTGAGCAGTCTCAATCTTCTCCTCCTCATTAATAGGAGAGTCAATCTCCTTGAGCTGAGAATAAAGAATGAATAAAGCATGAATTCTAAAAGGAATAGAAGAAATGATTAGAAATTACCTCAGCACGGTTAATAGGAATCTTCTCCAGGAGATGCTAATGGATGAACCGTTGGTAATGTCATGATTTCTCGAGGAAGGTCGAAGCATTATATCCTTGAAGTGCCTCTATTAGCTCTGAACCTCTCAGATGTGAGCTATACAACATCGAAGGAAGGATATAAGAAGGAATACAACATTAAGAAGGTCCACAAGACCAGTGATAAACTCACTCTCCCAGATACCACATTTGGCAACCATAGCTAGGAAGCAAAATCCTCATAGACTCAAGCCTTACTGCATTAACCATGAAGTCATATCTCTGAACATTATCAACTCCCGCCAACCAATCAGACTTAATTTGCAAAATCGTGTTAATTAAATTTTATTTTTTAAATAATGAAACACTAATGAATTTGCTTTCTTATTAGGTACCACTCGACGGTTGTAATATCCCGTAATTTTAAAAATATTTTTACACTGTACCGGGATATGCAGTGTCAGTGATTTTTGTATTTTATATGATATTTTTATGAGTTGATATGTATTTTAAACCTATTTTAATTACTGTCTATTATTTTCAGTATTTTACGTAAAATTTTCCCGGGACTTTCATTTTCGGGGAAATTTCCACGTAAACAATGTATTATTAATTATTTTAAATGTATTTACGGACTTGCATGAACTCATACATATTTTTAAATTATTAAATAAAGCCTGTGTGTGTATATTTATTTAATTAGGGTTTATTATTACCCTAATATTTTATTATTTATTTATTATTATTTGATTATTTTATTTATTATTAAATTATTAAAATTTATTATTTTTTTTCTTTTTCTTTTTTTTTTCTTTTTCTTTTTCTTTTTCTTTCTTTTTCTTTTCTTTTCTCTTTCCTTTTCTTTCTTTTCTTTTTCTTCTTCTTCTTCTTTCTTTTCCCGTGGATACCCGCCGGACCACCCACTATTCCTCACGTGGTTTCTCCCTCATCCGGCCACCGTTTTCGACACCGCCGGTCTCTATCTTCTCCTTGAGCTCCGGTGAGTGTTATTCTAGCTTTTGTTTGAGCTAAAACGGTCTAGAATTGCTTAGGTTTTGAGTTGAATATTTCGGCCACTTTTGGTTTTCGATTTTTTTGAGCTTCAATTTGGATGATTCATGGAAACTTCCTTCACAAATGTTGTTCCTGGTAGCTTAATCTTCATGTATGAATTTTTGTAGAATTTTTGGAGATTGTTTGGATTTTTGGGTATTTTTGAATATTTTAATATTATTTTCGAATTTTCGGAAATTAATTATTTAAATTATGAAATTGGAGTTTATGGTTGAATTAGGTGTTGAAATGAATTATAGGAATTTATTTGGAATTTTTATGAATTTCTAAGTATTTATTGTTAATTATTGAAGTTTATGTGATTTTGTAAAATTAAGTTAATTGTGTTTTAAATTGAATTTAATTGGTTAATTGAGTTTAAATATTGATATTATTGATAAATATGTTGAGAAAATTAATTTTGGATAAGTGTATGATTTTTGGTGAATTTTTGAAGTAAATTAGGTATATATATATATATAGGGGTATTTTGGTAATTTTACCCTAAATTGTCTAAAAATGTAATTTAATTGGTTTTAATATTTATTTAAGGTATAAAAATGATTTCTACAAAATATTTGGTATTTTTAACTAATTAAAACTATTTTTCGTGAATTATTTTCAATTATATATATAATATACGGTTTTTCAAATAAAATGAGTTTTAATCGATTTTTATAGTGTTTCAAGGTCAATTATGTAATTTTTATTTATAAAATGTATTTTTATGACTTAAGGATATTTTTGGTATATTTGAATATATTTTCTATGTTTGTGGACCCCGGTCGACAGATTGTAGTCTGGAGTCCGACCGAGGGGTTGTGATTGTTTATGGTGTTATTTTCGAAGTGTATTTTCTTTGCAGGGTCGGCTCTACTCTTTTGAGTAGAGAGATGTCCGTTTTACAGGGGAGGTTCTGCCGGATTTTCGGTAGAATTCTCGTAAAACGTGATATCCAGTCGAACCCTAATTTTCGATTCTGTATTGAATACTCTAGATTGAATTCTAGGATTTCTGTTAGGGTTATTCTGATGTCGAGTAATTATTTCTTGTTTAGTTGCGCCGAGACCGAGGGTTAGTGGACCAGGCCCGTCGGACCTGTCTCGTGGAGCGCATTAGGTGAGTTACTATATTATATATATATGCTTAGGATGCATGATTTAGAAAATGCATGTTTTATTTTGACTAAATATGCATAAATAACATGATTTATATTCAAGTATATTTTTGGTATATAATAAATTATATACATGTTTTATTAATAAAATATATTTAAAATGTTTTTAAATATATTTTTAGTTTAATTCATGATTTGATTGAATTTATTTGACGTATATATACTCAAAATATACCTGGTTTATGTTTGGTATATTTTCGGTATATATATGGTTTATATTGTTGATTTATTTAAATTCATGTATCATGTATTTGTGAATGAATGTTTTATTATTTATTACTGAAGGATATCAATAGAACGTGCTACCTAGTGGGCAGCACTAGGACCGAGTACGTACCGGTACGCCTATAGTATTTAGGCTTTATTACTAACTTATTTGGGGATATTGATTTGATTATGATTATTGATATATGTGAGATGTGGTTTGGGTGTGATTGCTGGAGCTCGGTTGACCAAGTGTCTCGGGGCCAATCACACTGGCAGTCAGACTGCTGGAGCTCGGTTGACTTAGTGTCTCGGGGCCAGTCTACTGTCCATATGGATTAAGTGGATATATTTGGAATTAGTGAGCCTGTATGGCTAGAGTGTTGTTTAACACTATTTTTCTGAGGTTGCGATATTCTAGGGTTCTATGTGATCCTTCATAAAAGTTGATTTTCAGACAAAATATATAAAATGATTTTTCTGCATCTGTATGAACTTGCCTGTATATATACATATTACTCATATACTGTTGACTGTTTGCATTATCACTTAGAGTGTATATATATATACTATAGTAATTCACTCAGTGAGGTCTGACTCCCCTCCGTTGACTATTTTTCAGGAGAGTCAACTTCCTCAGACCTCAGTAGCAGGTCGATACGCCGGATTTCTTCCGCCCCGGCTTCTTTATGTAAATTGTCTACTTGAGTCTTATTTATTTTATCTAGACACTGCAGTAGCTGTAAATTAAAGTATTGGATTTTATGTACTTTATTTTAAAGAGATGTATTATGTTAAAACTGGATTTGTATAAGATTATACATTTATGAGATTATATATGCGATGTGATGAGTTTTGAATTATATCCAGTTGTTATGGATGATATTGTAATATTTATGATTTTATTTTCCGCTGCATATTATATTTTTATGGTTATTATTGCATATTTATTTTATTTTTAGGCTTGCTACGGGTTCCGGATTCGAAAGAATTCCCGTTCCCTAGCGCCGGTCATGGCCCCTGTTTTGGGTCGTGACAAAGTTGGTATCAGAGCGAAGTTCGTTTCAGAGTGGAGTTCTGTGTCAGGGCTTAGTTATGTGAGTTGTGGCCCTAGTTTTAAAGTTGTGTTTTCTGTTGGACTACTGCAGTGTATTAGGTTCGAGTATGTCTTGATGAGTATTCCTTGCTGTAGTTTTCAGCGTTATTCCTCCGTTGTCTGTTTTGTCTGAATCTTTCCGTTTGTCTTTTCAGAATGAGGAGGCGAGCGCGTGTCGCTCCACCGGTCGTTGAGGCCGAGGATGATGAGTCTTTTCAGGATGAGGTTTTACCTCCTGAGCCGCCAGTTAGACGTAGAGGTCGTGGCAGGGGTAGACCTCGAGGAGCGGCAGGTCGCCGTAGGCAGAGAGAGTTACAGGACGAGGAGCCTGTTGAGCCTGAATTTGATATTCCTATTCCTCCTGTTGTTCAGCCTGTTCAGCCTGCCTATCAGCAGGGTATGTCTGACCCTGAGGCAGCTTTGTTCTATGCCAGAGTTGGCAGGATTGCTTTTGATGGTACTTCTGATCCTTTAGATTTTCTGCATGCGATTGAGACTAGGACTCGGACTGCTCATACCGAGTACCAGAGGATCATGATCGTTGAGTTGTCTGTCGAGGGACCAGCCTTGGATTGGTTTATTCAGATGATCCAGCCCTATATGATGACGATGACATGGGCTCAGTTTCGAGAGCGATTAATGAGGAGATTTTGTCCAGAGCCTCTTCGTTTGAGTTATCGTCTTCGTTTGACTAGTATTTCTCGTGGAGATCGATCAGTAGAGGAGTATACCCGAGAGTTTCTTCGTCTGGGTAGATATGCTGAGGATCTGATGCGAGATCAGTATTTCGCTGTTACTACGTATGTTACTGGTTTGGGTTCAGCTTTTGCTGGTATGCCTATAGCAGGTCTTACTCTCGAGTCGGTGATTGAGCTAGCTAAGGAGATTGAGCTGAGGTTAGTTAGGCAGGGAGCGATGCCTGATTATTACCAGTTGGGAGTTCAGTCGAGTGGATTGCAGGCTACTCCGTATTCGAGTTTTCATGTTGGTTCGAGTAGTCAGCAGCGAGGTTTGACTCAGCAGAGTCAGAGACAGCAGCAGCGAGCGCATCGGAGCAGTAGACATGGTCGTGGAGGTCAGCGTAGATCATTCAGATTTGGGTCAGGTGCTTCGAGCAGCAGCAGTGGTCGTAGTTCTGGATCAGCGACCAGTGTTTGTCAGACTTGTGGTAGAGTCCATCAGGGACCGTGTTATCTGACACCGTTGACATGCTTCAGATGCGGGCAGACAGGACATTTTGCCAGATCGTGTCCTTACCCCGGATATCAGCAGCAGCAGATTCCGCGATTCCCACAGCAGTCGATTGCTAGTGCAACACCTATGCCATTTCAGTTACCACCAGCTCAGCATCAGAGTTCTACTCAGTTTGTTCCACAGCAGAGTCGTGGTAGAGGTACGAGAGGAGGTGCCAGAGGTGTTGGCCAGGCTTCTACCAGTCAGCAGGGAGGTCGAGGCCAGGCCAGAGTTTTTCATCTGACTCAGCAAGATGCTCAGGCATCTAATGCAGTCGTGGCAGGTATTCTTTCTGTTTGTTACCTGGATGCTTTGGTTTTGTTTGATCCGGGTGCCACGCATTCGTTTGTTTCTCCTATTTTTGCTTCTAAATCTTGTTGGCAAGCTTCGAGGATGGCTTTTCCCTTGTCTGTTGCCACTCCTCTGAGTGATTCTTTGGACACCGATATTGTTCTTTCTGGTTGTCCAGTTCTCGTGGGAGATAGAGAATTACCCGCCGATTTGATTTTGTTGGATGTGATGGAGTTCGATGTTATTTTGGGAATGGATTGGTTATCCCAACATTATGCCGTGGTTGATTGCAGGAATAAGGAGGTGATTTTCAGAATTCCTGATGAAGTAGAATTTAAGTTTGTTGGTGACAGGAGTTCAGCACCTCAGAATCTTATTTCTGTTATTTCTGCTAGGAAGTTGTTGAGGAAAGGTTGTCAGGGGTTTTTGGCATTGGTTAGGGATACGTCAGTGGAGAAGTTGTCACTCACAGATGTTCCTGTTGCTTGTGAGTTTCCTGATGTTTTTCCCGAGGAGTTGCCAGGTTTACCACCTCATAGAGAGATTGAGTTCTGTATTGATGTGGTTCCAGGTATTACTCCTATATCTATGACACCCTATCGTATGGCTCCTGCAGAGTTGAGAGAGTTGAAGGAGCAGTTGCAAGAGTTGTTGGATAAGGGTTTTATCAGACCTAGTGTTTCTCCTTGGGGTGCACCAGTCCTGTTTGTGAAGAAGAAGGATGGTACCCTGAGACTGTGCATTGACTACAGAGAGCTGAATAAGGTGACAGTGAAGAACAAGTATCCTCTCCCGAGGATAGATGATTTGTTTGATCAGCTCCAG
This sequence comes from Mallotus nudiflorus, assembly GCA_947683625.1. Classification (NCBI taxonomy): domain Eukaryota; kingdom Viridiplantae; phylum Streptophyta; class Magnoliopsida; order Malpighiales; family Euphorbiaceae; genus Mallotus; species Mallotus nudiflorus. The sequence continues at coordinate 1,089,837 of CANTUR010000886.1, read as the reverse complement.
GGTGCACAATTCTTTTCTAAGGTCGACTTGAGGTCGGGTTATCATCAGCTGCGGATCAGTGAAGCTGATATTCCTAAGACAGCTTTCCGCACTCGATATGGTCATTATGAATTTCTGGTGATGTCTTTTGGTTTGACTAATGCACCAGCAGCTTTTATGGACCTGATGAACAGAGTATTCCGACCGTATGTGGATCGGTTTGTGGTAGTCTTCATTGATGATATACTGGTATATTCAAGGAGTATGGAAGAGCACGTATATCACTTGAGGATTGTACTACAGACACTGAGAGATCATCAGCTTTATGCTAAATTCTCGAAGTGTGATTTCTGGATGGAGAGTGTTTCTTTTCTTGGACACGTAGTGTTTAAAGAAGGTATTCAGGTTGATCCACAGAAGGTTGAGGCAGTATCTGAGTGGCCTAGACCTACTTCAGTTACTGAGATTCGGAGTTTTCTGGGTTTAGCCGGGTATTATAGGCGGTTTGTGCAGGATTTTTCCAGGATTGCAGCCCCTATGACTCGCTTGACTCAGAAGAATGTTAGATTCGAGTGGTTAGAAGCTTGTGAGAATAGTTTTCAGTTGTTGAAGGAGAAGTTGACCACAGCGCCAGTATTAGCTTTGCCTAATAGTGTGGATAAGTTCACAGTTTACTGTGATGCCTCTAGAATTGGTCTTGGTTGTGTGTTGATGCAGAATGGAAGGGTGATAGCCTATGCTTCGAGGCAGTTGAAGAAGCATGAGCAGAACTATCCCACACATGATCTTGAGATGGCTGCAGTGATCTTTGCTTTGAAGATTTGGAGACATTATTTGTACGGGGTGACTTGTGAGATATTTACTGATCACAAGAGCCTTAAGTACATTTTTCAGCAGCGAGATTTGAATCTGAGGCAGAGAAGATGGTTGGAACTGTTGAAGGATTATGATTGCGAGATTCTTTACCATCCGGGTAAAGCTAATGTGGTAGCAGATGCCTTGAGTAGGAAGTCCTCAGGTAGTCTTGCTCACATCGGTGTGGAGAGGAGACCATTGATCCAGGAGTTGCATCTGATGGTGGATCAAGGTCTGATGATGAAGATCAGTAGATCAGGTGGACTGTTAGCTCAGTTTAAAGTACGATCTGTACTAAGGGATAGGATTAAAGCAGCTCAGAGCCGAGATCCTATTCTGGAAGAGCTTGCAGAGAATGTCAGAGCAGGGAAGTTCACTGATTTCACACTCGATGATGATGGTGTGTTGTGGATCAGTGGTAGATTGTGTGTTCCTGATGTGGATGATTTGAGAGAAGAGATCCTAGAGGAAGCACATTCTACAGCTTACAGCGTTCATCCTGGTGTTACTAAGATGTACCACAGTATCAGAGATCTATACTGGTGGGATGGATTGAAGAAGGATGTTGCTGATTATGTTGCTAAGTGCTTGACGTGTCAGCAAGTGAAAGCCGAACATCAGAAGCCTTCTGGGAAGCTTCAGCCTCTTCCTATTCTCGAGTGGAAGTGGGAAAGGATAGCTATGGATTTTGTAGTCGGTTTACCTCGTTCGAAGGATGGATACGATTCCATCTGGGTGATTGTAGACAGATTGACGAAGTCTGCACATTTCTTGCCTGTGAAAGCCACATATTCAGTTGCTAGATTGGCGAAGTTGTATGTGAAGCATATTGTGTGCCTTCATGGAGTACCTGTGTCCATTGTGTCAGACAGAGGTTCGGTGTTTACTTCTCGTTTCTGGCAGAAGTTGCAAGAAGCGATGGGCACTAGGTTGGATTTCAGTACTGCTTTTCATCCTCAGACAGATGGTCAGTCTGAGAGGACGATCCAGACACTGGAAGATATGTTGAGGATGTGTGTCTTGGATTTGGGAGGTAGCTGGGATGATCATTTGTCGCTTGTTGAGTTTGCATATAATAACAGCTACCATAGCAGTATTGGCATGGCACCATATGAGGCGTTGTATGGAAGGAAGTGTAGATCCCCGTTGAGTTGGGATGAGATCGGTGAGAGAGCTTTGACTGGACCAGAGATGGTTCAGGATGCTGCAGAGAAAGTCGCCGTGATCAAGCGCAGGTTAGAGACCGCAGTTAGCAGACAGAAGAGTTATGCGGATCCTAGGCGCAGAGATGTGGAGTTTCAGGTTGGAGATTTCGTTTTTCTGAAAGTATCTCCGATGAAGGGTGTGATGAGATTTGGTAGGAAGGGTAAGTTAGCACCGAGATATATTGGACCGTTTGAGATTCTGGAGAGAGTTGGCACTGTTGCATATCGGTTGGATTTGCCTCCGAGTATGTCGCAGGTGCATCCAGTATTTCATATCTCGATGTTGAGGAAGTATATCTCAGATCCTTCACATGTATTGCAACCTGACAGTGTGGAAGTGAGTGAAGATTTGACTTTTGTGGAAGAACCTGTGGCGATCGTTGATTTTCAAGTTCGATAGTTGCGATCGAAGCAGATTCCGATGGTCAAGGTTTTGTGGCGTAGCGACAGAGTTGAAGAGCATACGTGGGAGACTGAAGCTGAGATACGAGCTTCTTACCCGTATCTCTTTCCTTCCTGATTCTGTAATCTTGTTTTTAGAATTCGGGGACGAATTCCTGTAAGGGGGGAAGACTGTAATATCCCGTAATTTTAAAAATATTTTTACACTGTACCGGGATATGCAGTGTCAGTGATTTTTGTATTTTATATGATATTTTTATGAGTTGATATGTATTTTAAACCTATTTTAATTACTGTCTATTATTTTCAGTATTTTACGTAAAATTTTCCCGGGACTTTCATTTTCGGGGAAATTTCCACGTAAACAATGTATTATTAATTATTTTAAATGTATTTACGGACTTGCATGAACTCATACATATTTTTAAATTATTAAATAAAGCCTGTGTGTGTATATTTATTTAATTAGGGTTTATTATTACCCTAATATTTTATTATTTATTTATTATTATTTGATTATTTTATTTATTATTAAATTATTAAAATTTATTATTTTTTTTCTTTTTCTTTTTTTTTTCTTTTTCTTTTTCTTTTTCTTTCTTTTTCTTTTCTTTTCTCTTTCCTTTTCTTTCTTTTCTTTTTCTTCTTCTTCTTCTTTCTTTTCCCGTGGATACCCGCCGGACCACCCACTATTCCTCACGTGGTTTCTCCCTCATCCGGCCACCGTTTTCGACACCGCCGGTCTCTATCTTCTCCTTGAGCTCCGGTGAGTGTTATTCTAGCTTTTGTTTGAGCTAAAACGGTCTAGAATTGCTTAGGTTTTGAGTTGAATATTTCGGCCACTTTTGGTTTTCAATTTTTTTGAGCTTCAATTTGGATGATTCATGGAAACTTCCTTCACAAATGTTGTTCCTGGTAGCTTAATCTTCATGTATGAATTTTTGTAGAATTTTTGGAGATTGTTTGGATTTTTGGGTATTTTTGAATATTTTAATATTATTTTCGAATTTTCGGAAATTAATTATTTAAATTATGAAATTGGAGTTTATGGTTGAATTAGGTGTTGAAATGAATTATAGGAATTTATTTGGAATTTTTATGAATTTCTAAGTATTTATTGTTAATTATTGAAGTTTATGTGATTTTGTAAAATTAAGTTAATTGTGTTTTAAATTGAATTTAATTGGTTAATTGAGTTTAAATATTGATATTATTGATAAATATGTTGAGAAAATTAATTTTGGATAAGTGTATGATTTTTGGTGAATTTTTGAAGTAAATTAGGTATATATATATATATAGGGGTATTTTGGTAATTTTACCCTAAATTGTCTAAAAATGTAATTTAATTGGTTTTAATATTTATTTAAGGTATAAAAATGATTTCTACAAAATATTTGGTATTTTTAACTAATTAAAACTATTTTTCGTGAATTATTTTCAATTATATATATAATATACGGTTTTTCAAATAAAATGAGTTTTAATCGATTTTTATAGTGTTTCAAGGTCAATTATGTAATTTTTATTTATAAAATGTATTTTTATGACTTAAGGATATTTTTGGTATATTTGAATATATTTTCTGTGTTTGTGGACCCCGGTCGACAGATTGTAGTCTGGAGTCCGACCGAGGGGTTGTGATTGTTTATGGTGTTATTTTCGAAGTGTATTTTCTTTGCAGGGTCGGCTCTACTCTTTTGAGTAGAGAGATGTCCGTTTTACAGGGGAGGTTCTGCCGGATTTTCGGTAGAATTCTCGTAAAACGTGATATCCAGTCGAACCCTAATTTTCGATTCTGTATTGAATACTCTAGATTGAATTCTAGGATTTCTGTTAGGGTTATTCTGATGTCGAGTAATTATTTCTTGTTTAGTTGCGCCGAGACCGAGGGTTAGTGGACCAGGCCCGTCGGACCTGTCTCGTGGAGCGCATTAGGTGAGTTACTATATTATATATATATGCTTAGGATGCATGATTTAGAAAATGCATGTTTTATTTTGACTAAATATGCATAAATAACATGATTTATATTCAAGTATATTTTTGGTATATAATAAATTATATACATGTTTTATTAATAAAATATATTTAAAATGTTTTTAAATATATTTTTAGTTTAATTCATGATTTGATTGAATTTATTTGACGTATATATACTCAAAATATACCTGGTTTATGTTTGGTATATTTTCGGTATATATATGGTTTATATTGTTGATTTATTTAAATTCATGTATCATGTATTTGTGAATGAATGTTTTATTATTTATTACTGAAGGATATCAATAGAACGTGCTACCTAGTGGGCAGCACTAGGACCGAGTACGTACCGGTACGCCTATAGTATTTAGGCTTTATTACTAACTTATTTGGGGATATTGATTTGATTATGATTATTGATATATGTGAGATGTGGTTTGGGTGTGATTGCTGGAGCTCGGTTGACCAAGTGTCTCGGGGCCAATCACACTGGCAGTCAGACTGCTGGAGCTCGGTTGACTTAGTGTCTCGGGGCCAGTCTACTGTCCATATGGATTAAGTGGATATATTTGGAATTAGTGAGCCTGTATGGCTAGAGTGTTGTTTAACACTATTTTTCTGAGGTTGCGATATTCTAGGGTTCTATGTGATCCTTCATAAAAGTTGATTTTCAGACAAAATATATAAAATGATTTTTCTGCATCTGTATGAACTTGCCTGTATATATACATATTACTCATATACTGTTGACTGTTTGCATTATCACTTAGAGTGTATATATATATACTATAGTAATTCACTCAGTGAGGTCTGACTCCCCTCCGTTGACTATTTTTCAGGAGAGTCAACTTCCTCAGACCTCAGTAGCAGGTCGATACGCCGGATTTCTTCCGCCCCGGCTTCTTTATGTAAATTGTCTACTTGAGTCTTATTTATTTTATCTAGACACTGCAGTAGCTGTAAATTAAAGTATTGGATTTTATGTACTTTATTTTAAAGAGATGTATTATGTTAAAACTGGATTTGTATAAGATTATACATTTATGAGATTATATATGCGATGTGATGAGTTTTGAATTATATCCAGTTGTTATGGATGATATTGTAATATTTATGATTTTATTTTCCGCTGCATATTATATTTTTATGGTTATTATTGCATATTTATTTTATTTTTAGGCTTGCTACGGGTTCCGGATTCGAAAGAATTCCCGTTCCCTAGCGCCGGTCATGGCCCCTGTTTTGGGTCGTGACAACGGTATTCAACTAATCATGATAGGTTTGAAGAGTGTTCCCAACGCTGGTTAAACGGGAGAAGCCCCATCTCTGCATCAGAGGGAGACTCCTATCAGAACTGATAACATCAAAGCCCATAATTAACCTAATCTCTATACTCCAAATTTGAAAGAAAAAGAAATTAGCAAGTCATACATAAATTAAGGATAGTGACAAGTAATGAAAAGAAGATGTACATGCAAGGCGTGTCAGAAGCCACACATTGTGATAGCACCTCTATAGACAATATTAGTCTATAGTAAAGATAGTATAATGCAGTAGATCCTTAGTCAAGGGTAGCAACTCGACCTAAGTCACGAAGAGGGCCAAGTAAAGCAATGCTGAACTCATGACCAGTCTTACAGAAAAGGGTTGTTCCTAGCAGAATTAAGAGAAGACATCTCACCTTCTGAGCAATCTGACGAGGGGTAGTAGTAGGAAGACGACTAAATCCCTCGACTAAAGATGAAAGAATAACATTCTTTCAGTTCTTCCATATTGGAATGAACCTAATCAAGTCATACACATACCGACTCCATGCGTCTTCAGGCAGACTGCAATAGCTGATGTCAAAAGGAACAAGACTATCCCCAAAGGCAATCCCAATAATGGCAAAAAAACTCATAGGAGAAACTGTCAGCTCGCCTACACGGGTGTGGAAGGTGTGGGTAGTATTCATCCATCACTTGATCAAAGCAAATAAGGAGTAATGATCAGACTTTCCTCGAGCTGATGGAAGTGCAACAATGAATTTTTTGAACCCAAAGGCCTATATTAGCTGTATCACATTGTTTGATAACTCATGAAATAATTCTCGAGCTATGTGAAAGCATCTTGTGAATTTCATTGCTCGCTGGATGAAATTCAAGGATTAAAAAAATAGAATAAATAGATAAATACATTTCGATTAATTAATTAATTAATATTAATTAATTAATTAAAAAAATTAAAAAAATTGAAAAATCAGAAAGCTGATCGACATAGGCCAAATGCCGATCGGCATTAAGCAAATACATTAGCCAAAGTCGATCGGGCTTTGCGTGTAAACCAAATTTACCTAGGGCCAAATCCTATGTGACAGGAGTTTTCATGCATTTTTTTGATCAATTTCTAATCTAGTTTGAATAATGTGCATACTAGTTCATATTCTAAAATTTATTCTGACTACTAACTTTATTGATAGTTTTTTGTAGGAATAAGCAGAAATGTGGAAATGTTACCTCATTACCAGTATTTGTACACCTATGGAGGTGTAGGTAAGTCAAATGAAGAACGGAAGAGCCTTCTCGAAGTCCAAGGTTATTTTGAGGAAAACGGAGGGGTTGAATGGTTGGGTCTACTAGAATGTATGCTCTCCTATGTACTCTATATTGTGGGTCAGCTATAAGATCTGACAGATTGCAGATCGGACGTCAGATGATTAAAAAATCAAGAAATGAAAATCAATACAAAGAAAAGAAATGAAAAGGAAAGAAAATGAAGAAAGAATGAGGAATGAATAAGATATGCAATAGGGAAGTAATAAATAAAATAGAAATGTCCATTTTAGTCCCTTGGATATGCTTGCATTTAAATTCAAGTTATTTCTTTGCAATCCAATCCACAATTACATTCTAATTAGGAACTAATTCCTAATTAATTCATCAAAATCCACATAATTAATCATTAATTGCATACATTTTTCTGTATTTATTTTGAATTCTCAGTCAAGTACAGAATATGAAATAAAAATTTTAATTCAATTTTTGAATTTTTTAAATCAAGAAGCTCAAAATTCATTTTTGTTATATACTACACAAAAGTAGTAATAGGAATTTCAAGTTATTTTGTTATGTGCTGCACATTAGTCATAACATGAATTTCAAATTCAATATGTTATATGCTGTATAGCAGTCATAGCATTAGTATTTTAAATCTTTTAAATCACCGGACATTCCACAGTAGTTATGGTGTTGTCGCTAGATGTTCTATAGGAACTATAGCGTATTTTTTCTAAATCATAATCGCTAAATGTCCTATAGGGAATATAGTGAGAGTCATTACATATTTCGTTAATTGTCCCATAGGGAATATAATAAAATTCATAATCGCTAAATGTCCCACAGGGAATATAGCGAAAACCATTGCATATTTCGTTAAATGTCCCATAAAGAATATAATGAAATTCATAATCGCTAAATGTCCCACAGGGAATATAGTAAGAGTCATTGCATATTTCGTTAAACATCGCACGGGGAATATAAAGAAATTCATAATCACTAAACGTCCCACAGGGAATATAGCGAAAACCATTGCATATTTTGTTAAATGTCCCATAGGGAATATAAAAAAATTCATAAACACTAAATGTCCCACAGGGAATATAGCGAGATTCGTTACTAAACATTCCACAAGAAATATGATGAAGCATAAAACATAACATCCTACTTAAAATTGCAGAACCAATTTAAGTATAGATCTATTAGTTAGGATACAATTAAGTATCCTGAGTCTTTCTTCTGAAATTGGGTGCTTCTATTGTTTTGCCATAATTTGTCAAGCAAACAGCGACAAAGGGGGGCAACTGTAAGACCCAATTTCGTGATGCAATTGTGCATGTGTGTGACGAAAGCTCCTATGATGAAATTAATCGAGAAATTGATCTTCAGTGTCAATGTTTCACGATTTAAAGGATTAAATTGTAATGATTTAAGGTTTAAATGCAAAAATTATATGTTTTAGGGTTTATATTAAAAAAAATCAAGTTTTTGGAGGTTTTTTTTGGAAATTTGCTTTGGCATGTCAAATGCTAGTCAGCATTTAGCCAGATGCCGATATGCATTTGGCTTAATGCCAATCGACATTTGGCCTAATGCCGATCGACATTTGGCCTAATGTTGATTGACATTAGACATATGCCAATCGACATTTGGCTAAATACTGGTCAACATTACATTTATTTTTTTCTTTTTTTTTTTTGCAATTTTGGTCTTTTTTTTTCTTATGTTTGATTGGTTAATTGGACATTATTAACACATGTGTCCCACTCTATGTATTTAAAAAAGTCTCTAGACTTTGTTCAACATGAATCCTATCCTATTTGTGTTTTCAAAAATAAAAAAATCAAAATCCCAGACACTGAACTTCCTAGTGCTGTGCAACAAAACTCTACATTTGCGTAGAAGAGGTTGGCTCCCTGGCTTTAAAAGCTGAGGGAGAAGTCTGTAGAAGGGGCCTTTTTTTTTTTAGGGAAAAATTATTATTAAAAAGGTTGAGATTGATTTTTATTGAATGTAGCAAAGTTTTTTTTTTCTTTCTTTTTTGGAGCTTGTAAAACCTAGTTCTTTATAGGAGGCCAAAAACCTCAGTTGCTTACTTTTGATTTTTAAAACCCTAGAAAACCAAATAAAACCGCGTTATATTTTTAGTCCAGAGATCGTGAAGAGACATTACAGAGCCAATTCCAAATAGTGAAAATCACAGTTTGAGGGGCCATCTAACTGCATCTACACAACATCTTTTTTACTTCTTTGCCTCTTCTTTTCTTTTAATTCAATCTCTTTATTTTAATTATTGAGTTAATTACTGATTAAATTTTATTCTTTTGTCTTTGTTTTTAGCTTCTGTTCTTTGGTGCTCTGGGAATAAGGATTGGTTATGGTATAGTATTTGAATTGTAACTTGAAGAATCCATGGAATGTCATGGATCAAAACTTGTGAAACCCCACAAAATTTAGATTTTTTTTAATTTCTCTGTGTTATTTGTTCATCTATTGTTTCTGGGTTGTAATTAATTCCCTTTTAATTCTTTGCATTGTAGGTTGTAATAGCCCCAATAGTAGAAAAATAGTCGAATTCTAATTCTCTGCACAAAAGATTGGTTAGTAATTTAGTTATAATTTGGTAAAATTCAATTAAAATCAATGATGACAGTAGATTAAAGTTAGGGCTATATGTAAATTAATTTAGGGTTTTTAGAAAATCACGTACAATTGTTTATTTGATATGTTTTGATATATTATTTATTTTGGATCTTGTTTTTGGGTTTATTTGATCCTTTTGGGTCCAAGCCCATGATTAGGTTCAATTCACTTAAAATAGGTTTATAAATGGTTTAGTTTAAAACCAATGTAGGCCCATTTTAGGTTAATTAGATTTAGATCCATTTTAATTAATAAAATCAATTTAGACTTTAAGCCCACTTTCTAGTTAATTAAAATTTATTTAGATTTAGTTCAACCCATTTAATTTCATTACTTTTAAAATAAATAGACTTGGGCCTACATTTCACTTAAAATAAAATCAAGTTAGACTTAGGCCCACTAATTCAATTTTTCCTTTAAAATTTTATAGACTTAAGCCCATTTCCTTAGATAAGTTAAAACAAATAGACCTAAATTCACTAAAATTGACAAAAATGTAGGTCTTTTGTTAGCCCACTTCACTTGTAAATAAATGTAAAATTAGCTAACTTCTAAATAAAATTAACTTAGTTTAAACTTAGGGATGTTACACCTTATATGAATGCTCTTTTTTTATATATAATTTTATGATTAGTTGCCTTAGGGTTAGATTGATGTTCAAATTAGGGTTTAATAAAATTACATGTAATTAGAGAATGAAATAATAATTCATAAAGTAATCCTAAATAAACACAAGACTAAGAGAAGTTAATATTTCATTCCTAGAATTTCCTAATTGTGGTGCTAATTTTCTTTTAGAGAATCGAATACCACCAAAACAATTTGTCCCAGTCATTACTCTGGGTGGCGACTTCTCATCTCCATACTATGTCTTTGTGATATAGTAGTGTGTTTTCTAGGGCCATGAGCCTAAACAGTGTTGCAGTTGCTAAAATCTTGAGCGCAAACTAAACTCCGCTGTCTACATCATCATTATCTTTATAAATAAGACCCTATATCCCTCATTCAAATTTATTTTATTCTCTTATATTCTCATTATTCTCCTTCTCTCTCTAGATTCTCTTTTTATATACTCTAACTTAGACATTGGAGGGTTTATGGGAATTTTCCCTACCTCTCACCTCATTTTTTATTAATCATTTGTAGGGTATCAGCTCTAGAGTTTTGGAAAATAAGTTATCATAACCCATTGTTGGTGCGGGTAAATGTCGAAGGTAATACTCCCTCGCACGTAGCAGTGATGTACGGACATTCTAGTGCAGCTGAACTGCTTATCAAACTGGCGAAAGCAATACTTGATAAAGATTTAGAAAGCGAAGTTGACGCACTCTCAGCTGTGAGGCAAATGTTAAGGAAGACAAACAAAAATAACGAAACCGCCTTGCATATAGCTGCTCGATTTAAAAATTTCGAAGTTGCGAAAGTAATCTTGGATAATGAAGATCCCGCGTTTACTTATTCTGCCAATAGCTTCTGAGAAAGCCCGCTTTACCTGGCTGCCGACTCAAGCCATGATAACCGTATGGTTGTTGCAATTTTAAATACTTTCAAATCATCAGTGAATTTTGGCGGTCCCTGAGGTAAAACAGCTTTGCACGCTGCAATATCCCGCAACAGGTTTGTCAACGGTAAGTCCAACTCATCTTATATTTAGTACAGAAAATTCAATACTTCTCCTGATTTTTATTTTGAGTAAATTCTTTACTCTAACTTAATTATTTTACATGTGTATTAATTATATATGAATTTAGAGCGGAAAAATGTAATATAAATTCTTATATTTTACGATATATTTGCAATACATATACATATACATACATATATATATATATATATATATATATATATATATATATATATATATATATATATTGTTTATATCAGTAGAAAATTCTTTGCTAGCACTCGTTTCTTTTTCATTTCTCATTAAAAAATACTTCAGGCTAGGAATAGTCTGGCCATCAGGAGAAAATTCTTTTCTAACACTCATTTCTTTTTCATTTCTCATTAAGAAATACTTCAGGCTAGGTATAGTCTGGCCAGTGAAGCAGATAAAAATGGTTGGACTCCACTTCACTACGCTGTGTGCCGAGATGATTTGTCCTCAGTTAAGATGCTATTAGATGCGGATAAGTCTTCACATGGCAGCCTATGGAGGAAAGATAGACATAGTGAGCGAGATTATTTCCAAATGTCCAGATTGTTGTGAACTAGTTGATATCAATGGCTGGAACGTCCTTCACTATGCTGTAATCAGCCAACGTTTTGAAGTACTATAAGCAGCCATCAAAACTTCATCTTTTACCTACCACTTGTTAGATATGAAAGATGATAAAGGGTACACGCCTATCGATTTCATTTCAGCCTCTAACCCCATGAGAAAATCGGTGCTTTACAGATTACATGGAGCAAAAGAACCCGAAGGAAGAGATGCTTTCGTTTACACAATTACCGCAAGAGGTTGTTAGTGGAATCAAAGTCAAAGGTCAGCCATCTAACTTAAGTCTTCGATAGTGTATATGTTTTTGGACAATAATTTTCTTTTGCTCGGACAAATAGTGAATTTACATTTTGTACTTTTCCATCATAAATTTTTCTTGAATCACACTAAGTTACGAATATTGTATTTTAGGTCTTATTTTAATACTTATCGACACAACCTCTCTTATTGAAACATTTTTCTAAGAAAATTATTAGTAATTCCAAAATCATTTTTGAGGTTTCACTTAACATATATATTAAAGGGTCATTATATAATTATATCATAAACTTTAGTAATTTTTGTCAATTTATTTTATTTTTAAAATTATGATGAATTAATATATGAATGTTTCGATTTATTGCAAATTTATTCACAATTAAAGTAGCATGTGCTCATATTGACATGTCATACGTGTACAAATTTTTCATTGAAAGTAAGGATATATTTGTAGAATAGATGAAAGTTAAAATATATTTGCAAATATGATGAAAGTTAAGGATAGAAAAATTATTAATTTTTTTTTTAATTTCCAAATCAACAAATAAATTTATACATGTGTATCATATTAGCATGTCATGTTAGCATGGGTCATATTATTTTGACCATGGATAAATTTGCAATAATTTGAAAAATTTATATACCAATTTGTCACAATTTTAAAAATAAGATAAATTTGTGGAAATGACTAAAGTTTATGATAGAGTTACGAATAACTATATATTAAATTAATTTTTAAATTGGATTTTTTTTAATATGATATTAGATTAAAGTTTATGGTAGGGTTGAATTCTTGATATCATCTCAATGTCGTTAACTAAATATTTCAGCAAAACATGAAGTAGGATTATATGTTTAGTTTATGCTTCAAATGCAATAGGAATTTCTTGAATGTTGTTGTTGTTGTTGTTTTTTTTTTTTTTTTTTTTTTACATAAGAAGCATATCTGCATCGGTAACTAATTAAAGCTTTCATTGATTAGTGATGGATGTTACAACATCATAAAATATCAATGGGGTGGTTAAGGCATTAATGTACTTCTATTCTTCTCTTGCTATATGTAAGTAATTGATTAAAAAAATTGAAACTAACATTTGAAGAACACTGCAGAAAGAAATATTAGCACGGATGAAAAATATTGCCACTTGACCATATGGAAAAATAGTTAGATATACATACGAAGAATGGGATAAAAAACGGAGACAAGAAAAATTAAAAACTCAACTTGTAAATCAATTTATTATAAGAAAATAATAATACAAAATCAACTTGTAAATCAATTGATTATAAACATTAATATTAACAAAAACAAAAAAATATAAAGTAAGCATTTTAAAAATTATTATAGAAAATAAAGAATATTTTAAAAAAATTTATTTCTTTAATATTTTTCTGAAAAATTAAATAATTTTTATATTCATAATTACGACTCAAGGTCTCTCTCTCTCTTTTTTTTTTTTCTTGAAACCTATTAGAAAAATTGTAAAATAATACAGCCAAAAGTTGAAATGTAAATTTTAAAAGGGAAAACCATTTGCCCTATCATAAATTTTGAACCAATTATCAATCAAATTCTACCTTAAAAGTCATTTCAATTTGCATCCTTCAATTTTATGAATTGTGTTAATTCTATTCAATTTTATGTAAATGACCTAACTGTAATTTTTAAAAATTCCTTTTAGTTTCCTATAAAATAAATTTGATACTTATTAAATTTTTTTATCCTTTTTTTCCTATAAAAAAAATAAAATGTAAGAAGATGTTTTTAAATTCCAATTTTGTTACTCTTGACATAAATTTTAAAATAAAATATTAAATATTTTCATAAATTTTTAATTTTTCACTAAATCATTAAATTTTAATTTCAAATTTTACTTCTCAACTTTTAACCACATTATTTAGAAATTTTTCTAATAGAGGTCAAACCAAAAAAATATTAGATAAAAAAAGAGAGAATTTTGAGACACTAAAAATATTAGTCAATAATATAAAAATATTTAGTTTTCTAAAAAATATGAAAAAAATTAAAAAATTAAAATTTTATTATTATTTATGGTGATAATTAAAAGTTCTTACTTTATTTATTTTTATTTTTATTTTTATTTTTTTAATATTAATCTATATAATAAATTGATTTACAAGTTTTCACCTTTTTTTTATTATTTTTAATTGATACATAAAAAGTTAAAATTTTATGCAAAAAATTTTAAAATAAATTTTATTTTTTGCTTTCAATAAAATGATAAAATTAAAAATTGAAAATATATTTCAAATTTTATTTTTCTTAAAAATGAATTTTTAGAATTACAATTAGATCCTTTACATGGATCTAAAAGTAATTTTTTCTTTGTAGGGGTGTAAAAGTAATTTTTAAAATTACAATTACATCCTTTAAATAAAATTGGATAAAATTGATACAGTTTATAAAGTTGAATGAACACATTGAAATGACTTTAAAAGTAAAATTTAATTGATAATTGACTAAAAGTTTATGATAGAATGAATGAATTTTTTCATTTTAAAATAATGAAAACATGAGATTTTTGAATGAAAAAGAAATTTATGAAAATAATTAAAATTAACTTTTAAATTTATTTCAAGGGTGGTAAGATTCGGATTTGAAAATATTGTTTATATTTTATTTTTTTTCTTATATAAAGGAAAGTACAAAGTGAAATTTACTTTGCAGGAATCTAAAAAGAGATTAGGCTTAAGAACAGAACCTGTAAAATCGTTCAGGTGTGCAAAATTTACCATATTGTGATCATAAATATTGTTTAGTCACGATTAAAAGAAGTGATATCTTAGCAGACCCACATGTACACTTTGATACTGGCATCAACACAATCATTTCATCCCATAATTTCTTCAATTTATATAGTATAGTATTTAGTAACACATATTTCCTTTTGTTTTTCAACTAATTTCTCTTTGGATTTGATATCAGAGAGGTCCGTTGCTCTCTCCATACCTCTCCTCCAACTCACATCAAAGATCTCTAATTGTTGCTGTACATAGAAAAGCTTCCACGAGATCTATTGAAATCGAATTAAAAATCCGAGAAGTTACCATACAGTTGACTCTGCTCCACTGCTCATATGTTGGTGAATCCTTCTCAGGCATCTTATAGCTTTCGTCTATGAAACCAAACTTCATTTCATACCCAATGCGATCTTGACTGATCTGCTCTATTCCAATAAATTTTCCCAACCAAAGAAGCAGTCATTAGTGATATGCCTAGATGATCTGAGTTATGTAGAAAAGGGGATCTCCGTTATCAATTGCACTTTGACTCTTTCTCATGCCTATCTCAACCGTTTCAATTGTTTCTTCATGAATCTCAGCCATGGCTTCTTCCTTTATCTTCAACGAATGCGGTTAACTCTAGTCTCTAGCTGAACATCAGTTACTGATCTTAATAAACTTGCCACCTCAACCTCCCAAGTCATCAAATGACATAATCATTATAAAATTTCTCCTTACCATAATAGAGAAAAATAACCAAAACTACAGCTAATAACAAGTTATAACTAAGGTATACAATAAATATTGTACATCTTAAACTAATTTGCCTGATTGTTTATCTATTTATTTATTATTGTAGCTTTTAAATTACTTTTGGTGCATTTTTATAAAATGTGGCAACCAGCACCACACTGTTAATGACACTGGTTGCAACATCAATCTTTTTCCTTTTTAAAATACAATGTGATTTTAAAAATAATATAAGACACAATTTGTAAAATTAAAAAAAATAAATTGATATACAATTCATTTTGAAGGAGTGTGTCATGTTCCTAACCCAATATATGTGTTGTGTATTTTGTACAATTCAAAAAAAATAAATTGATATACTTTTAAAAATAAAATATAATTGATAATTTTTCCTTTTATTTAGGCTTCAAATGCAGTAGACATTTCTTAAATATATGTATTACTAATTAATTGAAGTTTTAATTTTTTTTAACAATAAGTAAAGTTTTTTAAAAAATTTGCTGATCAGTGGTGAGTGTTTTTTTTTTTTTTTTTAATAGATTAGTGGTGAACATTACAACTTCATAAAGTAGAAATGGGTTGGTTAAGGCATTAATGTATATATATATTTTTTGGTTGCATGTATAAGTGGCTAATTATTAAAAAAAAAAAAAAATCAAACTTACACTTGAAGAGCACTGCAGAAAGAAATATTAAAATGGATGGAAGACGTTGGCACCAGACCTTATGGAAAAATAGTTCCATATCAAAAAAGAGTTATAGTTCCAGAGGAAAGTTGGGAGGAAAAGTTGACAGGAGAACTAAGAGGACCAGAAGAAAAGGTTATACGTGAATTCGAGAATGCCAAAGCCTCCCATTTGGTGGCTGCAACACTTGTAGCTACTGTGACCTTTGCAGCTGCATTCACCTTACCCGGTGGTTACATAAGCGATGAAAATAAGTTGGAGAAAGGTAACCAAATTTTAAGCAGAAATGCTGCTTTTAAAGCATTTCTCATATCAGATGCCATAGCCATGGTGCGCTCTACGTCTTCCGTCTTCGTGCACTTTATTATGGTTATGCCAGGAAATCAAACACGATATTTTTGGTTGATGCAATCAGTATTGTGGTTTAACATGCTTGCTATGGCAGCAATGGTGGTTGCATTTGTTACAGGCACCTATGCAGTTTTTGTGAAGAATACATCACCAACTCTACACCCTTCTCAACATCTTTCTAGAAGGTTATTACTTTAGTTAACAAATAATAGAATAGGATAGAATAAGTTAGAAATGTGTGGATTGTAGTAGTGTTTAGAGAGTTGTGTAGTGTGTTCTAAAATGTTGTAATAATATGTAGAGAGTTCAATAGGATAAGAGAAGAAAAGAGAAGATAAGTCTCCCTTATGGAGGTGTAAGTAAGGAGGTGGGAATAGTACCCAACCCTCACTCATAAATACCACCATCCTTATTTGCAAGAGTGTGTGTCATGTGTGTGTTAGTGTGTATAAAAGAGTTTATGTCATGGGAGAGTTAATGTATGTGTGAAAGAGAGTGTGTTATGGGTGAGTTTAGTGAGAAAGTGTCTTGAGTGTTTGTGAGAACATTAGTGTGTAACAATGTACAAGTACTATTGTAGTAAAGTTTCTTTAATATAATAAAAGTAACTTTATTTGTCTCCACATAATCTACAAGTGGTATCAGAGCTGGACGGTCGAGGGCCCTAAGGAGTTATTTAGTTCGAGATAGCAAAGTGTCCTTAGGGGTAATTATCTCATGCATAGTTGAGAGATATTGTGAAGCCGGTTGCTTGCTTGGTTGAGAAAAGTCCTACGTCATGAGATAGACCTCACAGTGGGCAATATCAAGAAGTTGAACAATTACAACTATAGCAAGTGGTTGACTCATATCTCCAAGGTCAAGATTTGTGGGAGGTAGTTGGCGGAAGTGAGAGTATGCCACCTTCAAAAGTGAATTGCCTTGAAGAAGTGGAAAGTCAAGGCTGGGAAGGCAATGTTTGCGACTAAGGTATTGATTGAAGAAGAAATGTTAGAACATATCAGGTATGCTCCCATACCTAAAGAAGCTTGGGATATTTTAGCCTTACGATTTTTTAAGAAAAATGAGATAAGATTACAAAATTTAGAGATGTTTATTAAACAAAGGGAGATGTCAGTTAATCAGTATTTTACAAAAGTTAAGTCTTTGTGTTGAGAAATTTCACAATTGGATTTTGCATAAAAAATTAGTGAAGATAGGATGAGAAGGATGATTATTTATGGAATTAAGCCAGAATATAGAGGGTTTATTATTACTGTTCAAGGTTAGCCTAAACCGTTTACATTAAATGATTTAAAGAATTTGTCAGCCAATCAAGTGATTTTAGCTAAAAAAATGGCTGGAGTTTCATTGAAAAGTGAGATGAATGAAGAAGCATTATTTAGCAAATATAGAAGAGGTCATTTTAGAGATTGTAATTCTAGAATTTCCAATGGACACGACAAAACTGATTTGGAGGAAGATAGAAATGAAAGAAGATGGAAAGGCCAAAGTCGATGTTTAAGGGAAGCTCAACAATGTTGAAACCAAGAAGACATACAAGATAGAAGATATTGTCAACGAAATATAGAATGCTATAATTGTGGCAATAGAGGTCATTATGCGAGAGACTGTCGGTACAGAAAAGCATAGGGAAATGTTGTGACATCAACACAACCTCAACTTCAAAGTAAAGAAGAAATGGACTTTGACATTCAAGCATTGTGTGCAATTAAAGAGCAAGTAAAGAATACTTCAATGAGTTCATGGAGGCATGTGATAGTGAGAACGAATGAGATATGCTGTCAACATATGTAATGTTAGAGTATCTTAAAGAATCCTATGAAAGTGAAAAAGAGTGGGATATAATGGACTTAAGTTGTGAAAGTGCTCTATTAGAGGAAGAAATTTAGGAACTATGTCACCCTTTCCCCACCAGCACTCTCATTAGATGAGTATGATCCTAGCCCACCTAACTCAAGCACTAATGTGAATGAGTATCACTTCTGAACTAAATTAAACTATTTACAAATATTTATCTATCTAAAATTGTAATTATAAATAACTTAACTACATCTTTAAACAAATAGCTCCTCTTTATAATACAAATACAAAATCATCGAAAGGTCTTATTTCCTAAATTCTATTCCAAACAACGTATACATAAAATAAAATTTACAAGACATCATGATCAACGTTGTGATTATTATTTCCATTCACTTCATATTCACATATTAGCTTGACAAAACTTTGCCACCTGTAATAAGCTCATCTTAAGTATGATATGCTACACCTCAAGTTACAGTCCATATGGTTATAAAAAAAAAAACTAATTATTTTGAACAAAAATAAAGAAGGGAGTGATGACTATTTTCATAAGAAAATACCTAGTGAGTGAACATAATAGTAGTAAACGTGCAACATCACTGAAATATCAAGGTAGATCAAGTAAGAAAGCTTACTCGAAAAGAGAAAGAATATTACAAAATAAACTAAATTGGAATGAGCATTACTAGTAATTATTTTATTATTAAACTTACATATATTAATATTCATTGTAAACTTATATCATTGTATTTATAGATAAATTATTTATAGCTTACAAGTATTCTTTTATAGTTTTGACAAAATATAATATTTTACATAACCTAGTTATACTTGTGCATTGTGCAACTTATTTACATGAGCTTAAGGTCATCTTTCAACAATAGTAATATTTAATGATTAAGAATAACATTTGATTGAGCTTTATAGTATATTAAATATATATAGAAAAGATTTTTAATCCATTTCAATTCTCAAAAATATTTAAAATTATTTTCATATGATTTAGAGCACTGTGCGACATGTATAAACAGATATTAGTGCAGCTAGTACTTGCACCACACTGAAGGTAATTCACGTCAGTATGCATACGACTCAATTTGAATATAATATTTCCCGATATACCTTAAAGGATCATGAGCCTCTTGTCCCAAGGACTTAAAATAATCACATCACAATATGACCGTAGCAAACATTCCATTTATTCCTTGTCTTAAATGATGAAAGGCTGTGTCCCATACACTTTGCCAATTCACTGACCCTAACATACCCTAGGTATGGACTTACTATCTCTTACACATGCACTTGTGCTAAAAAATTTCTATTCAGCAAATACTTATATAAGCCAATAAATCATTATCAATATTCACTTCTCTTCATAACATATACTTTTAAGGAAAATACATTTTCTGTTATATATATTTACTTCTTTGATATGACACTACTATGAGTGCAAGTGCTTATGTATGTGCATTTAAAATTTCATTAAATAATCCACATTGTATATTTTTAAGAAATTTTCTCTAGATTATTAGTTTCATGTGTTTAAAGTAATTTTCCATTGATTTTACTCAAATTGGATATATATCAAAGAAGTTATATCAAACTTTTCTCATTATGGTCAAACTGTTTCTTGATGTTGCATAATACAATGTATTGCTCTAGAAGACCATCAAAACAACAAACTTTTATAACTCCTATTTCTTTAAAGGTTGTAGAGGACATTCCCAAGTTTATATAAGATTAAAATTCACCTTACTTGGAGTTGTATAACTAAAGTTATAGTCTTTTGAAGTTCATAGTGTCTACTCAATAGACTATCATATTAGCAGAATCCATAGGGTGCAATAAAAAATTCATCAAATTTTCTATGGTTTATATTCTTTGGTAAAATTTTCTAGATTTAAATTTGTGTGTGTTTATAGTAGGTTTCCATTGGTTTTACTCCAATTGGATATGCAAGTGAGGGAATCAACGAATGAAGTTTGGTTGGTCAAGCTATTTACAGATTTTGCGCAATAAAATGTATAGCTTCAAAAATCTATTAAAAAAAATATAATTGAGTTTATTCTATTTTTAAAAATTTATAGATAATGTTTCACAATTTCTATTGAAATAAAATTAATCTCATTTAGAGTTATAGAACTCAAGATATGGCTTTTGCAATTTTACTGTTCATAAGTGCATTGAATTTTTGAATCTTCAATGGTAAATCTTTTTATTCTTAGATGAATTCTTACCACGTGTAAACTAATATTTACATATCTTTTACGCAATTCATATTTAAATAATTAACTTCAGTAAGTAATTTTTTGAAATATTAAATGCAAGGTTTTTCAATAATCAAAATTCAACTAAGCAAGAGTTCCAAGG
The DNA here is from genome assembly GCA_947683625.1 of Mallotus nudiflorus. NCBI lineage: Eukaryota > Viridiplantae > Streptophyta > Magnoliopsida > Malpighiales > Euphorbiaceae > Mallotus > Mallotus nudiflorus. The sequence goes on along the minus strand of CANTUR010000886.1, from coordinate 1,069,049 downwards.
CAAATATAAGATTCAACAAAGAAATAGAAAAAAGATGTTTACTCCCCATACACTCACCAAACACCCCCCCCCCCCCCCCCCAAAATCAAGGAAGAGTTCACTCTCTAAGAAAGATGTTCAATTAAAAGGTGTCACACCTCGTCCTATATAGCCTGAGATGGACATTTAAAACTAACTACCAAACAAATTGCTCAATTTAATTAATTTTTTTATTATAATACCCTTATATTTACAAGAGGATTCAAAATTAATCTCTTATAAAAGTTTAGTATTGTACATATGTTATTTTAGAGAATAAGAACTTTTAAATTATTACGTATTTTTTTTTATAGTGAAGTACTATTTATGAATAGCAAACTAATTGGATAATATAAATATTACATTCTTAAATATGGCTTAATCACCAATGTTTTACAACACTTATACAACAATAACAAAAAAAATAGAAGGATGACTACTCTAACGAGGATTGTTGGCCAACCTTATTATGAAGTTCTATCCACACTCACTTAACTAGGTTCACCAACTATCAAGCCCAACTATCTGAAAATGTTTATAAAACAAAGTAAAATGAGTATAGAATTACTCAATTAATAGATGTTACAAGCAGAAAATAGTTTAGTTAAATGAAATATAATAAGCATCTCAAATTAAAATACTAAAGCATTAATAATCAAATTATCATTCACTCAAAATATCCAATTCAATGTTGCTTTCAAACATATTCAAAGCTTAGTCAATTTAAACATGTGCCTTTACAAATATCAATACAACTTTTCATTTGTATTAACCATCCCTATAACAAACATCACCACTCAGCCATAACATATAGGCCATCACAAGCTCACTCTCCAAGCACACTTGAAGGCTAACCCTTTAACTACATTAGCACGGAATGACCCTTTTTCCCTCACCATCCTGCAATTAAGCACCCTGTTATTTATTATACAATAACAACCAACACAATCTCAAATGTGCATATATCATCTCAGCACATTCATACATCCATATAGGGAGGTAATACACAAAACAAATATCATTTTATCCAAAATTAATCAAAACCAATCTATCACATTTATAGCTCATCATAGTATTAAAAATCAAATCACTTGTCATCAAAATTCAAAAGAATAAAACAAATCTAATTATGAATCATTCAAATCATCAAGTAACTAAAATAAATATCATTCAGCTTGCAAAACAAAGGCATAATGTAGTAACACCTTTGTGAATTTGAAACCTTTTTGTTGTTTTAAAGCTTTAATAATTCAAGTAACAACAAGCTGAATTAAATCAATTTTAATACGTCAAATTAGGTTTATAAAGCAACATCAAAAGCTCATTTCATTGCTAATATAAAAAAATATTTTAAGGGCATGAACATCTACTTACCAAAAAGCCTATAAATACACAAACCCGGTTCACCGAATTTGCTTAATTTGTACCTGCACTTCCTTTGCCTTTTCTAGCACCTAACACAAGCAATTTCATTTACAAATCATGAATATAACAATTTCATATATTGACCTAACCATGCAGCTTCCAAACTATATGTAAAATATGCAAATTAACTTAACTCTACAAGGACTATTTTCATGCTTATATTAGAAAAATTGCTCTGACCTGCAGAGAAGAATTTTAACCTCAAATTTTAACCAACTTAGGTCTTTGTGTCTAGTACCTTCTATAAAAATTTCACTCCCATCCAATAACCATAAATAAAATTATAAAGGTCACATCACAAGTAGCTCAATTACTTAGACAGATTGAGTAATAAAAAGTACAGGTCTGTGAGATCACTATTCAGGCATAATCAGCTTTGGATCAAAGCTATAAAGTTTTAGAGAACTCTTTTAAGTTTTCTTAAAATTAAACTAAACTTAATTTTGAGTTTCCTAGCTCAAGATATATGAAAAATATCTATACTAGTTTTTATTTATGAACTCTATAAACATGGTTCACATAATCAAAATAGCTACTTTTAGAGCTAATTTTAAAAATTTTTTAGGACTTATAGAAAAGGAATTTTAAGTTAAAATTTTAATAAATCTTAGATATATATGTCTAGAACATGCTGTAAAAATTTAACACCAATTGGACACTCACAAATAGAGTTATATATAACGAATTATAACCAGGTCAAAGAAACTGATATACTAAGCAATAAAATATTTTCTCTTGTTACCCTAACATAAAGGCTGAATCTGATCAAGCTTACAGAGAACAAATTTTAGATAATTCTTCAAAGGTTCTAGATATTACAGAGACTATTCTGAAACTTAAGAACCCTAAATTAAATCAATCAAAATACTAAAATTACTTACCAAATCAATCACCAAAGTCTTCTAGGATAAAGATTACAACCTTAATTGTACTTTAGATCTTTAAGTTTCCCTGAAAAATCACTTCTATAAGAGGAAATAATTCAACCCTCTTTTCCCCTTTTCTTTTTTTCCCCTCTTTCTTTCTTTCTTTCAATTAATGGTAGCACTTCCTCCTGACATATCCATAAGTATTAATTAACTAATATGTAAAATTAAGGAATCAAAGTTTAAGGGCTTTATTATTCGTTCATTTAAATAAAAATTAAGGAATTAATCTAAGGCAAAGAAAGAGAATTCCACAAGATAATCAATTTAATAAAGATTACGAGAAAAATCTAAAAGAAGAGAAGGAAAGAAATTTCACTCACCTTACTAAAGCTCATACATCCCTTCCTTTTAATTCTCTTCTTTGTTTTTCTTTATGTTTTGTTAAGTAACAAGCTTAATTGGAGATGAACTCAATTTGAAGATATTTCTTTCCTTAAAGAGTAGTCATGTAGTCCTCCTTCTTTCCCCATAATCTAAAGGTTTCCTTTTACTTCTCTTATCTTTTTTTTTTTAATGATGCCACATAATCAAATTCTAGCACATTTCTATTATCTTTTTTTTTGTAAGTGATAAACATAAAAAATGGAGATAAGGACTATCTTAATTCACTAAAGATAAATATTAACTCTAACCCTTAAGAAAGTGATGCCTACACTCTCTCCATTCTTCTTCTTTTTTCTTTTGTAATCTAGTCTCTTTTAGAGTTTTGCAATTAAGTCCTAATCCACATCCTTGATTCACTATTATAATATTTTGGGTATATAAATATTTGTTTATTATTCATGTATTTAATTTAATTTAATTTATTTTTAATATTATTTTTATACATATAATTTTAGGGTTAATCTCAAGTATGGGCATGATAGGAAAAAACAAATTTTAATGCTACAGTTGAAAAGATATCTCAAAGTGTGGTAATTGAGATGAATATGTTAAAGAAGTTAAATGCAATGAAGAGAGTGAGATAGTGTATAGTATGGGGGAGCAACTAGAAGAGAAGCATAAAAGTCCCAAAAAAATAAAAGAGCTTTTGTGGCCTTCAAATGATAAAGAATTTGGAGATGAAGCTTTGATGTAAAGGAAGATTAAGAAAAGGAATTAAAAGCAATATAAGAAGAATAGTGAGTTGTATTACCAAAATTTTAGTTCATCAACTATATCCATCGAGTTTCAATATTTCTTAATGTCTGCAGAATCGATGAAACCTATGCTCTGATACCATCAAATATGACACCCCTTCCCCATTAGCACTCTCATTAGACGAGTATGATCCTAGCTCACCTAACTCAAGCACCGATATGAATGAGTATCACTTTTGAACTAAATTAAACTATTTACCAATATTTATATATCTAAAACTATAATTATAAATAACTTAACTACAGTTTTAAACAAACAACTCCTCTTTATAATACAAATACATAACCATCGAAAGGTCTTATTTCCTAAACTCTATTCTAAACAATGTATACATAAAACCAAGATTTACAAGACTTTAAAAATCAGCGTTGTGATTATTATTTCCTTTCACTTCATATTCATTTATTAGATTGATAAAACTTTGCCACCTGTAATAAGCTTATCTCAAGTATGATATGTTGCACCTCAAGTTATAGTCCATATGGATATCCATAAAAACTTATTATTCTAAAAAAAATAAAGATGGGAGTGATGAGTATTTTCACAAGAAAATACCAGTGAGTGAACAGAATAATAGTAAAGGTGCAATATCGCTGAGATATCAAGGTAGATCAATCAAGAAGCTTACTCGAAAAGAGAAAAAATATTGCACAATAAAACAAATAAGAATGAGCATTACTAGTATTTATTTTATTATTAAAATTACATATATTAATATTCATCACAAACTTATATCATTGTATTTATAGATAACTTATTTATAGTTTACAAGTATCCTTTCATAGTTTTTACAAAATATAATATTTCGCATAATCCAGTTATACTTATGCAACTTCTTTAGTCGAGCTCACGAATAACATACTTGTTCAATAATAATAATATTTAATGATTAAGAATAATATTTGATTGAGCTTTATAGTATATTAAATACATATAGAAAAAATTTTGAATCCAATTCAATTCTAAAAAATATTTAAAATTATTCTCATATGATTTAGAGCACTGTATGACATGTATAAGCAGATATCAGTGCGGCTAGTGCTCACACCACACTAAAGGTAATTCATGTCAGTATGCATATGACTAAATTTGAATATAATATTGCCCAATATACTCCAAATGATCACTAGCCTCTTGTCCTAAGGATTTAAAATAATCACATCACAATATAGTCATAACAAACATTCCATTTATTCCTTGTCTCACATGATGAAAGGCTATGTCCTAAACACTTTGCCAAATCATTGACTTGCCATACCCCAGGTATAGACTTACTATATCTTACACATGCACTTGTGCTAAAAAATTTCTCTTCATCAAATACTTATCTAAGCCAATAAATCATTATCAATATTCACTTCTCTTCATCACATATACTTTTAAGGAAAATACACTTTCTATTATATATATTTACTTCTTTAATATGACACTACTATAAGTGCAAGTGCTTATGTATGTGCATTTAAAATTTCATCAAATAATCCACATTGTATATTTTCAAGAACTTTTCTCTAGATTATTAGTTTCACGTGTTTAAAATAATTTTCCAATGTTTTTCTTAAATTGGATATATATCAGAGAAGTTATATCAAACTTTGCTCATTATGGCTAAACTGTTTCTTAATGTTGCATAATACAATGTATTGCTCCATAAGATCATCAAAAAACCAAAATTTGATAATTCTTATTTCTTCAAAAGTTGTAGAGCACATTCCCAAGTTCCTGTAGGATTAAAATTCAACTTATCTAGAGTTGTATAACTAATGTTATAGTTTTTTGAAGTTTGCAGTGTTTACTCAATAGATTTTCATATTGACAGATTCCATAGGGTGCAATAAAAAATTAATCAAATATTCTATGGTTTATATTCTTTGGTAAATTTTTTTAGATTTAAATATGTGTGTGTCTAGAGTAGTTTGAAATTGGGTTTACTCCAATTGAATGTGCAAGTGAGGAGAATCAACAAATTAAGTTTGGTTGGTCAAGATGTTTACAGATTTTGCACAATAAACAATACAGCTTCGAAAATCTATTAAAAAAATAGAATTGAGTTTCTACTAGTTTTGAAAAGTTTATAGATAACATTTCAAAGTTTCTATTAACATAAAAGTAATCTCATTTGGAGTTATAAAACTAAAGATACGACTCTTGTAATTTTATTGTGCACAAGTGCACTGAATTTTTAAATGTTCAATGGAAAATATTTTTGTTTTTAGATGAAATTAAGGAATCAATCTAAGGCAAAGAAAGAGAATTCCACAAGATAATCAATTTAATGAAGACTAAGAGAAAAATCTAAAAGAAGAGAAGGAAAGAAATTTCACTCACCTTGCTAGAGCTCTTACATCCATTCCTCTTAATTCTCTCTCTTTTTTTTTTTGCTTTGTGTTTTGTTAAGTAATAAGCTCACATTGGACATGAACTCAATTTGAAGATATTCCTTTCCCTAAAGAGTAGTCATGTAGTCCTCTTTCTTCCCCCATAATCTAGAGGTTTCCTCTTACTTTTCTTATCTTTTTTTTTCTTTTTAATGATGCCACATAATCAAATTCTAGCACATTCTTATTATCTTTTTTTTTTTTTTGTAAGTGATAAACATAAAAATGGAGATAAGGACTATCTCAACTCACCAAAGATAAATATTAACTCTAACCTGTAATAAAGTGATACTTACACTCTCTTCATTCTTCTTCTCTTTTCTTTTGTAATCTATTATCTTCTAGAGTTTTGCAATTAAGTCCTAATCCACATCCTTGATTCACTATTATAGTAGTTTGGGTATATAAATATTTGTTTATTATTAATGTATTTAATTTCTTTTATTTTATTTTTAATATTTTTTATACATATAATTTTTGGGTTAATCTCAAGTACAGGCGTGACAGGAACAAACAAATTTTAACGCTAAAGTTGAAAAGATATCTCCAAGTGTGGTAATTGAGATGAAGATGTTAAAGAAGTTAATTGCAAGGAAGAGAGTGAGATAATGTATAGTATGGGGGAGCAACTAGAAGAGAAGCATAAAAGTCGCAAAAAAATAAATGAGCTTTTGTGACCTTCAAATGATGAAGAATTTATAGATGAAGCTTTGATGCAAAAGGAAGATCAAGAAAAGGAATTAAAAGCAATACAAGAAGAACAAGGGGTAAATCAAAAAGAGAAAGACATTAATGTGATATTGGATGAAGAAAATGTTGAGAAAAATTTCAAAGGATACATAAACAATTTCTGGAGCAGCAAATGGAGGAACAAACACAATTATATAATGCAATTGTCAAGGAGCAAAAGGATCAATATACAAGATGGAGGAATAGGATATGATGATCAAGACGAATGATGAGTTCTGAAGACCAAAGATAAGTTGGTGCTAAGGGGGAGTATGAAGAATACATCACCAACTCTACACCCTTCTCTACATCTTTCTAGAAGATTATTACTTTAGTTAACAAATAATAGAATAGACTAGAATAAGTTAGAAATGTGTGGGATTGTAGTAATGCTTAGAGAGTTGTGTAGAGTGTTCTAAAATGTTATAATAGTATGTAGAGAGTTCAAAAAGATAAAAATAATAGAATAAAAAATAAGGAAAATAAATAAAAAAATTGAAAAATAAGGATAATAGAGAATAAGAAAAAAATAAGAAAAATAAAAATAAATAAAAGGTAAGAAAATAAAAAAGAAATGATAATTAAAAAAGAATAATAGGAAATAAGAAAAAAACTAAAAAAATGAAAAATAAAAAAATAAAAAAATAAAAAATGATAATAGAGAATAAGAAAATTAAAAATAAATAAAAAAGAAAGAAAATGAAAATTTTAAAAATAAAGATAATAGGAAAAAAGGAAAAAATAAAAAGGAAAAAAGAAAATAAAAAGATAAAGAAAAAAAACTAACTAAAAAGCTAAAAAAGAAGCAAAATGGGCATAAAAGAAAACAAAATAAAAAAAAAGGGCACATATGAGAAGGGAAAAAGACATGCTTGTAATTAACCCAAAACATTGGGTAAATCAATGTAAACAAGTAAAAAAAAAAGAGCCCAAATCTGTAAATTTCTCAAATCTGTAAATTTCCCAATATAATATCTCAATTGGATTAGGGCTAATTGATAGTTATCAATACGTATCGTGACCTTTCACGATTTTGGTGAAATGAATAACTGTTTTTCATAAATGGCAAAAAGCCCATAGTTTGATATATATATATATATATAAACTAATTATCTAAACTAATAACCAATATATTTTTTGTAAAAAAAACCAACTAATAGAAATAAGAGATAGAAAAAAAAAATGAATCAGCTAACTATTCACGTGATCAAATAAGTTAATTAGACTACTCTAATACTAATGTACTTAATACTCTGGTGTACTTGCATGTCAGACACTCTCATATATTTTAATACAACTCGTGATATTGTGGGTCGTATATGATAAAAAACAATTTGGGACAATTTCAAAATTGCTCTCAATATTAATAAATATTTTTTAATTAAATAAATAAATAATTTTTTTATTTAAAACTTAAGTTGCATCTGGATGAATCCGTTGTGTAAAGATTTAACACTTGTAGCTTGTAATTTTTTTTTATCTTTTAATATTGTAATTACAAAAAAATATCTAAAGACATTCGGGTAAAGGTGCGACTCGATGAATTTTATTTTAATCTCAAAAGAATTAGCTTGTAAAATATTTAAAATATCAACTTTAAATTTTATAAATATAATAATAATATATTAGATGTGGCAAGAAAACTATTAAATAATAATAATAATAATAATAATAATAATAATAATAATAATAATAATAATAATAATAATAATAATAATTATTATTATTATTATTATTATTATTATTATTATTATTATTTTAGCCTATTGATAAAAAGAAATAAAATTAAAAAATTAAAGATAACAGGAAAAAAGGAAAAAAAAAAAGAGAAGTGAAAAAAAAAGAAAAAACAAGAAAAAAGAAATTATAAAGGAGAAAGAAAAAAAACCAACTACAAATCTTAAAAAAAAAAAGCAAAATGGGCATAAAAGAAAACAAATAAAAAAAAAAAAGCACATATGAAAAGGGAAAAAGGCATGTTTGTAATTAACCCAAAACATAGGGTAAATCAATATAAACAAGTAAGAAAATGGACCCAAATCTATAATTTCTCAATATAATATCTCAATTGGATTAGGGTTGATTGATAGTTATCAGTACGTATCGTGACCTTTCATGATTTTAGTGAAATGAATAAGTGTTTTTCTTAAATGGCAAAAAGCCCATAGTCTGCTATGTATATACATGAACCAACAAATAATTATCTAAACTAACTAGGGGTGTGCAAACCCAACTGCCCTGAAAAGTCAGTTTGGTTCCCATATTTGGTGATATGAAAATTTCAGTTGGGTAACCGATCCGACCAAAAAAATGAACTTTATTATATATATATATATATATATATATATATATATATATATATATATATATATATATATATATATAAGTTAGAAAATGGGTCCAAATTTGTAAATTCCTTAATATAATTTCTCAATTGAATTAGGGCTGATTAATAATTATCAGTACGTATTGCGACCTTTCACGATTTTAGTGAAATGAATAAGTGTTTTCTTAAATGGCAAAAAGCCCATAGTATGCTATGTATATACATGAACCAAAAACTGATTATCTAAACTAACTAGGGGTGTGCAAAACCCAACCGCCCTGAAAATTTAGTTCGGTTCCCATATTTGGTGATATGAAAATTTCAGTCATGTAACCGACCCAACCAAAAAACTAAACTTTATTTTATATATGTGGTAAGCTATATATATATATATAACCTAGGTTGTGAAGGAGAAGAGGGCCACGCCACAACCATTACACCACCCAGAAATCTTTGTTTTTTCATTTCTTTAAAATCTTCTATTATTATCGGTCCACTTTTATGAAGATTGCTTTGTGAGCTAAACTGAAGCTTAGGTTTATCTATGGCCAGATTATTAAGCTTGAAGAAGGAACCAAAGAATTTGAGCAATGCACACAAGTTAATTATATGGTTACGTCTTAGATTCTTAACTCTATTTTTAAGTAGTTAGTGAAGGCTTTCCTTTATACAACATTTCCTAAAGATCTGTGGCATGAAATAGCAGAGGTTTGATGAAAGCAACGAACCTCTCATTTATCAAATTCAGAGGGAAATCAGCTCGATATCTCCAAGAAATGACTTAGTGGCAAAGTATTATACTAGGCTAAAGAAATTATAGGATGAGTTAACCTAGTTGATGCCTATTCCTGAATGTTCTTATGGCATAGTTAAGGTTTTTTCAAATTTAAATTCATTCAATAAATTAATCTAATTTCTCATAGGGTTTAATGATTGCTATGATCATTTTCAAAAACAAATTTGTCATGGACCCTTTTCCATCAGTAAATCTAGCATATTCAATGATTTTGTGAGTGGAGAAACATAGATAAATTTAAAGCAAAGATATGGGCAGCGTATTATAATTCTTGTATTAACTTATGTGCAGCTGTTACAAAGATATAGGAATGTACAAATAATGATGGTGAGTGATGATACACGTGAAGGAATGGGCACATAAAGTAGTGGGTGTGTAGGTGAGTGATGGAGAAAGGGATGCGTATAGGTATCTTCATCTTATCATGTTGTATGTTGTCATTGTGGACAACATAACTTATTTGTCTATCAGCCTCTCGCAAGTTGTAAGGGAGCTTGGCGAACTGACAACTTGAACTTGAAGTGATTATACTGATTTTTTAAAAGAGCCTTAGTTAGGACATCAGCGAGCTATTCTTTGGATGAGAGATATTGCACCAAAAGCTCCTTTTTCAGTACTTTGTCACGAACAAAATGGAAATCAATTTCCAAATACTTTAAACGTGAATGAAAAATAGGAGTATTGGTGAGGTATGTGGCACTTAAGTTGTCACACCAAAGCCTTGGAGTTGTGGTAACCAAAATTTGTAACTCGTTTATGAGGGAGGTGAGCCAATGTAATTCGGTTACTATCATTGCAATAGCTCTATACTCAGCCTCGGTTGAAGAATGGGCAACAGTTCTTTGTCTGCGAGACCACCAAGTGATTAAATTTGCTCCAAGAAAAATAGCATAACTGGTGGTTAATTTTCTATCATCCTTGTTACTGCCCCAATTGGCATCACTGCAGGCAGAAATGGTGGTGGAAGGTGATTGCTAAATATACAAACCATGATTCTGAGTGCCCTGAAGATAGCGCAGAATGCGCTTTAAGGCAATCCAATGATCGAATGTAGGATTATGCATATATTGTTAGACACAATTGACCGAATAAGTGATGTCCGGCTTGGTCAAACAAAAATATTACAAGCCACCCACTAGGCTCCTATACAATGTTGGATTGTCAAAAGTGCTCCCCATGGAAATCAAAGATTTTTTTGAACAAGCCGGAGTAATGATGGCATTTGCATGAGACATGTTGGCCCTATCAAGTAATTATGAAATATACTTAGATTAGGTGAGATAAAGACCAGTGGTAGTCCAAATAGCTTCGAGTCCTAAAAAATAGTTAAGTTGTCTAATATACTTGATAGGAAAATGATATTGAAGAGAGGAGATAACCATGGACAAAAAATTATTGTCAGCACCCGTGAGTAAAATGTCAGCAATGTAAAGCAAGCAATAAGCCTTGATTGAACCATGGACATAGTAGTATAGAGATGTGGCAATTTGAGAGCCTTTAAAGCCAAAAGATTGTGACACCTGAGTAAGACATTTAAACCACTAACGAGGTGCCTGCTTTAAGCCATAAATGGATTTGTTTTTAATTTTCAAACATGCTTTGGAAATTTTGGATGAATAAAGCCTTAAGGTTGCACCATGTGAACGTCCTCCTTAAGTGAACCATGAAGGAAAGCATTTGTTACATCAAGTTGTTTACATGACCAGCCTGAAGAAACTACAATGGATGAGATCAGGCGAATGGCAGTTGGGCGAATAATAGGGCTGAATGTTTCAGTAAAGTCAATGCCTAGCCTTTGATGAAATCCTTTGGCAACTAATCTAGCCTTGTACTGATCAATCGAGCCATCTTTGTTTCTTTTGATTCGATACACCCATTTATTGCCAAGTGGATTCTAACCAGACTGTGGAGGTACCAATTCCAAGGTATGGTTTTGGACTAGAGCATTATACTCTTGTGCCATTGCATCACGCCGTTATGAAAATTCAGTAGCTTGTTTGTAGGTGTGAGGTTTATGTTTGGGAAAAGACTTGGTAAGAAAAGCTTTGGGCTTTAGAGAGTTTGTTTGGGAATGAGTGATCATGGAATGTGTTCTTTCAGGATTTTCTTTTATTGTATAATTATACAAATCAACAATAAAGGATAGATCTGGAGATTATGAGGTAGAAATAAGGTTGGGTGAGGGTTAGGTTTCGGAATTGGGTTGGTTAGTATGAGATGTAGATTGTGATAAGGGCGATGTTGGTGTGGGACTCTTTGGAGATGAGGATGAGTGAAGTTGAGGAGATGGGTGGGTTATAATAGGAGGGGGAGTCGAAGAAGTTGGTTTTAGATTGGATGTTATGTTGGATAAGATAGGGTTTGATCAGGAGACTGAGATCGTTGCAGACATGGACTCTTGATGCACAGGTGCCGAATTTGCTGGACTGGTAAATGGAAATTCCTAGTAAAAAAAGACAACAGGACGTGAGATACAAATTTTAGAAGTAGTGAAATCCATACAAATGTAACCCTTGTGAACTTTGCTATATCCCATAAAAACACATTTTTGAGACTTTGGTGAGAATTTTGTTTTACTTAATGGCCTTAACCATGGATAACACAAACACCCAAAAGTGTGCATTGTTTCATAATTTGGAACTGAACCCAAAAGTTTCTGCAATGGAGAAATGTTGTGCAAAATATGTGTGGGAAGGCGATTAATGATACACAGGGCAGTGTCAAAGGCATATGTCCAATATTTATAAGGAACATTAGAATGATGCGATAAAGCAAGAGCTGTTTCAGTAAGATGTCTATGTTTGCATTCAGCGGCTCCATTATGTTCTGAAGTTTTTGGACATGCTATTCTTTGAGAGATCCCATTATCATTTAGATATTTAGTGAGAGCCTAAAATTCACACAAACTAGATTGGAAGGACTTGATTGGACAATTAAAAAATTTCTCAACCAAATGTCTAAATTTAATAAACATACTAAGAACCTCAAATTTGTTTCTCATAAAAAATATCCAACAATATTTACAGTAATGATCATAAAAAAGAATATAAAAATGATAACCATTAGGAGAAGTGACAGGGGCGGGACCCTAAACATCTGAAGATATTAATTCAAAAGGATGAGAAGTACCAGTCTCAGATAAAGAAAAGGAAGTTTATGACTCTTGCTTATATTGCATGCATGACAAGGGTGGACAGTAATATCACAAAAGGAAATTTTTGACTGATGAAGAACACGTCTAACAGTAGAAAAATATGGATGACAGATAATATTATGCCAATCATTTAAAGAAGCAAGGAAAGCAGTTGGTGAAGCAGCCGATTGATGTTTATGCTTCAGAAACATGGTGTATAATCTGTTGTCACTCGGTCTTGAATGTAGAACCTCCTTCGTGTTGATATCCTTAACATCAAAGTGAGTAGGAAAAAATTCCACAGAAACACTGTTAGCATTGGTAAAGGCAGGAATAGAAAATAAATTGCGATAAGAAGTAGGCACATGCAAAATATTATCAAAGACAAAAGAACAATTTAGAGAATGCAACAAAGAAGAACCAACATGAGAAATAGAGAGAGAATTACCATTACCGATTTTAACATAATCCAATCCTTGGTAATCAGAATGAATTTTTAAATTTTCTAATTCAGGAGTTAAATGATGTGTTGCACCTGAATCAAGAATCCATGGATGCGCAGAAGAAGAGGCAAGGTGAGATGTAGGTCTGGTAATTGGTTATGGTTTGGGTCTTGATAATCTTGGTGACGAGCATTGTGGTGCAATATGACCATATCCTAAACAATTGTGACATTGTAAATGAGAGTAGTCAGCATGAGTGGATGGAGATGAGGGGATTGTGTGTGATGGCCAGCTACTGTGCCTCTGAAACCCTCGACCTCCTCTAAATGTTCGGCCTCCTCTATGGCCAAGAATGGATCGACCACCACCACAATTTAGAGTGAAAGCGGTATAAAAAGCAGTAGAAGGAGTTAGCTCTTTGACGGTAATGTCAGATTTGAGGTCTTCTTCTTCACAAAGAAGGAGACCATACAGCTCATCATAGGTGAGATCATCTTGCCTTTGCTGTATAGATCACACAAAAGGGCAATAAGAAGAGTCCAAGTCATTGATGATGACCTGAATGAGGTCGGCTTCCGGCAGTGGATTGTTTAATGCATTCAATTGATCAAACATAGCCTTGGCTCTTTGTGTGTATTGAAAGATTATTTCGGGAGCTTCCTTGAAGAGTTTAAAAAATCTGGATTTAACAGTCCTTGCTTGTGCTTTTGAACCGAAGGAATAAACACTGGCCAATTTTTGCCAAGCTAATTTGGCATTTCGAACACCCATAATTTGAGGAAGAAAAGCTTCAGATATGGAACCAATTATCCAACTAAGCACTAGTTGATCTCTGCAAAACCGTTAAGCATAGGCAGGATTTGGTTGATTTTCTAATAACATAGATGATGGAGGTTCAGCTGTTCCTTCAACATGATAAGCTAGATCATAGCTATAGAGAAGTGGCATTAATTGTGCTTGCCATAACAGATAATTAGAAGAGTTTAGTTTGATTGGAATCTAGTGAGCTATGTTGGTGAGAGTTTGAATATTGGTTGGAGATGTATTTGCACAAGGAAGAGTAGCTGTTTCAGTATTGGAAGCGGATGTGTTTGACATATTGAGGTGTTGAGCTTCGGTTGTTAAACCTTAAGGAGCTCTGATACCATAAAGCAAAGATATGCGTAGCGTATTATGATTCTTGGATTAACTTATGTGCAACTGTTACAAAGATATAGGAATGTACAAATGATGATGGTGAGTGATGATAATTGTGAAAGAATGGGCACATAAATTAGTGGATGTGCAGGTGAGTGATGGATTATGTGCAGCTATTGCAAAGACATAGGAATGTACAAATGATGATGGTGAGTGATGATACACGTGAAGGAATGGGCACATAAAGTAGTGGGTGTGCAGGTGAGTGATGGAGAAAGGGATGGGTATAGGTATCTTCATTTTATCATGTTGTTATGTTGTCATTGTGGACAACATAACTTATCTGTCTATCAAAATTAACATAGCTTCCAATGACACTTTGAAAAATAGTGCACTATTAATAAAATTGCAGAATAGAAATTCATCCTACAATACGAATGCTGGTGTTACACAATTAAACAGCTAATAGAAAGAAAATAAACACGAAAAATCATAAGAACACAGAGATTTATATGTTTCGGACAATGTGACAAACGTCCACGGATAGAAAGAATATTTTATTGATTTCAACTTTCAATTACACAGTTAAAATCACCAAACACCCACATATAAAAAATATATAAAACCTTACATCAAAGCAAGTCACTCCAATCAGATGAAGTTCATACAGGCCCGAGCCGGGAGGCCCAACACTAGTCTTCATAACAAAAAAAATCCCTTTTAGGTCGATTTCCTAAAGTCATAATTAAGGTTGCCATAAAAATTCTAGTTATTTAATAGTTGGTAACCAATCCAATTCAAAGAAAATAGATGGGAACAAAAGAGAAAAAGAAAAGGAGAATAGATTCTATGATCATTGTAATGCAAAAGATCATACAAGGTACATTTGCTTCAAGTTACATGGCTACCTAGACTGATATAGAGAATTTGAAGGTCAGCAGAAGAAGTCGTATGCCAGTAATATAACAAATTTGATAGATACTCCACTGGATTTTGATCTTAAAGACACAATTGAGAACAATTGAGGGAAGAAGATGGATCTTGCTAGCATGGTTTAACAAGAGCTGATCAAATTAATGAAAGGAAAAATGCCTGCTGAAGGAAATCATGTCAACTTTGCAAGCATGGAAAACTTTGTCGGTAATATGTTTCTAACTAATCATGCTTTAAATTTTGCAATAAACGCTATTGATGTTTTGAAACCGAGGAACTGGATACTTGACACAGGAGCTTCAAATCATATGTGCAGAAAAATATCTATTTAATAATTTGAAACCTGCCTTACATCCTTTATATGTTTTCTTGTCTGATGGGTCTATAAAAATAGTTCACCAGTATGAAACAAGAAATTCCTCAAGACTAAGCACTAATTCCTTAGGGCCAAATGTAGATTCTTTAGTGTCGAGTTTTTGCACAATCAACGAGAGCTTTCTCTACAACATAATGTCCATGCCTTGCAGCCATGTGCAGTGAGTTCCACCTTTTGTATTGGTTTGAATTAGCGAGGATGGACACTTGTTGAGGATTTGTTCCGAGAATGAATAATGTGAACATGCAACATTGTGTTTTCGTTTGGCGTAAGAAGAAGAATAAGAGGCTCCACATAGCTATAGAATATTCAATTTGGTGACGGGCTGCAACTATGTACCAAACAGAATCCATAGAAGAGGATGTCATTCTGGGTGGTGCTTAGATATGTGTGATGATATACCAGTGCAATTAAAAGCGTGCAGAATGCTCCATTATTTATCAAGAACTAATCTTGTTCTATTGTTTTTTTAATTTTTGCTTCCCTACATATAAAAAAAAGTTTGAACAAAAACAAGGGAAATGGAGAGTAGAAATGATTAATTGAAAGTTAGTGATTTGTTTAATTAGCTAATTAATTCTTTCGTGACGGCATAGTATTGGAGAAGAAAAGCATCCAACATGCATAATAAATAACTAATAATTGCATATTGTATTCCCCCACCCGATCTTTCTATCAAAAAATTATAAATTAATGGTTCGATTCCTTCATATTGGATAATTTGTGGGGAATTTCGACAATTTTTGTCTAGGTGTGTATGTGTTTTTGTTGGTCACTATGAATAAATGGTAAGGGGTAGATAAAAATCGCTCTTATAAATAGATGATTAACATGTGTTTTAAATATTATAAATGTCTATCAAAAATATTATTGTTGATGGTAAGATGTATAATACTTAATTTTAATGTTTAATATTTAATTAATAAAAATTTGATAACCATTTTTATTTCTAATTACTTTCTTAGGTATCATTAGGAGCCGGCAACAAAAATTGTTAACATTCCAACATTGAACTATTGATGCAAACTGCAAGTAATTAGCACATATGCATTAGTTAGTTATCTAAAAGGTTGCAAAACAAGTCATGTTCGAAAAAAAAAAAGTTGCAATACAAGTAAGGTTCACTAGTTGAGTTAATACTAAAATATCTCTTTACCCAAAAAAAAAAACTCCTTTTTAATATTATCAACTAAAATATCTCAATTTTGATTATTTATTAATTTTGTCCAACTTAATTACATTTTTATTCTTTTTAATTACAAGAGTGTCCATTTATTTCTTTTACTTTATTTATTTCTCTTTTTTCTTTTTATTTTTTCTCATTCTCTTCTTTTTTTTTTTTTAATTTTCTTTAATTTTCTCTTTTTTTCTTTTAATTTTTATTTTCTCCTTTTCCTTATTTTTTATTTTTATTTTTCTCTTTTCTTCTCTCCTTTTTTTTCTTTTCCTTTTTACAAAATCTTTATTTTCTTCGTTTTTCTCTTATTTTCTCGATCTTTTTTTTAATAGCGGAGCATTAGCCAACATAATTTTCTAGAATTTTATTTAATTTTTTTGACATTTTACATTGAAGTATAATCTTTTTTATTTTTCTTTTCATTTTATTTTTAATAAATTCACTATTATTTCTAAATATTTAATTTTTTAATTCCAATAGATCAAAACAAATACAAAATTGTATAATGCTATAAATAAAATAGTTAAAGTTCTAGTAGTATCATTAAACTAATTTTTTTATTAGTTAAAGTTCCTTTTCTTTTTAAGAAAATAAAGTTTCATTAATTAGAATTAAACATCATGAATTTAGTTTAAAGGAAAATTCCTCCATCGAAATTCAGCTCCACATTCTTTTTTTTTTTTTTTTACCTTTTAGAATAAAAATAAAAATTCATTAATAATTAGTAGTGATTTTTTAATTTATTTAAATAGTGAATACATGAAGTTTATTATTTTGGTGCAATGATAATTTAACACAAACATAAAATATACTGCAATAAGGATATTGTATAAAAAATGTAAAATATACTCTAATAAAGATATTATATAAAAAACGTTAAATATACTAAAAAAAATAAAACTATATGAAAAATAAACCAAAAGTTTCTATGAAGGCCACTGCTATAATATCCACATCTTTTACTTTTCAATTATGGGAGATGTCAATTTCCTCCAATTTATCTTTTGCTTTGATTATTTTTCGATGGCTTCCTTTATATCCAGCTTTTTTCAACTTTTTTTTTTCTTTGGATCCTTACACCAATACCATTTATTCATCGAGAATTTGATCTATAAGCAAAGGTTGTATGCATAAGGTTGTTAATGTTGTTACTTATTTTCGGTTTAATTACACTCATAGTACTCAACTTTTTTACTAGTTCCCATTATAATACCCAACTTTCATTTTGATACTTAAAATCTCCCAACATTTCTCATAAATCTCACAAAACTATATAATGACACACATTCTAGTCGCAGGTGATAATGTGGATGCTGATATGTCATCTGACAAAAAGTAATGGCCATGTCAATTGAGGGTTAATTACACCCATGGTACTTAACCTAAAAAGAGTCCTAGAGGGGGGGGGGTGAATAGGACTATAAAAAATATGAAAAATTAAAAGAATTCTTTGCAAGAATTGAATGGAAGTTGAGTAGGAAGAATGAAGAACACAAAAATTTAAGGAGTTCGGATTCAACAACAATCCTACGTCTCTACCTAACTTATCACCAAGTTAGGATTTTCAATCACCCATAATCTTATTCACAAGATTGAGATTACACAAGAGTTTTATGGCTCACTTTTACAATATTAAAACTTGAGTTTTCAAGGCTTACTCAAAAAATCAAAACCCAAGTGTTTCAATGGACAACACTTAAATCAATTCCTTTAGAAATAAATCTTACTTCCCTTCTAATCTAACCTAATATTTAAGATGAAGAGAAATTCTATTTCTAACACACAACCAACTCTCACAAGAGTTATACAAACAAAGAATTATTTAAGAGAATTTGAAAGCTCAATGAATGCTTAAGAAAGAATCAATGATAAACAAGTTTCTTGACCTTCATTCAGCTCTAGAGGTGTTTATATAGACAAACACTAAAAAATATAGCTATTGGAGGTGTAAATAATGTTTCCAATGTCTATATTTTGAATCATTGAAAGTGATGCTGCCAGACAGCTATTCATGGATTAAAACCATAATTGGCTACTCAAGACATTTGAATTTACCCATACTTTCTTCATAAAAGCTGTAGATATTTGATTTAGTTTTCCATATCATTTTGAATCACCTAAATTAGATTTCTGTAACTAAAGATATGTCCAAAATACTAAGAGTTGTGCAATTTGAGATGTAGGCAACTATCAGACAACTATACCTAAGTTGAAGCCGTGATTTGCCATTGAAGAAGTTTGAATTTGCCCATACATTTTTCATTAAAGTTGTAGATATTTGACTTATATTTGTATATCATTTTTAATCACCTAAATTGAATTTCTATGACTCAAGATATGTCCAAAATACTAAGAGTTGTGCAATCTGAAATGTAGACTATTGTTATACAACTATACACAAGTTGAAGCCATGATTTTATATTGAAGAAGATTGAATTTGCTCATAATTTTTTCATAAAATTTTTAGATATTTGACTTATCTTTCCATATCATTTTGAATCACCTAAATTGGGCTTCTGTAGCTCAAGATATGTTTAAAATACTAAGAGCTATGCAATCTAAAATTGCAGCTGCATATGTAGATTTCAACTTAATATTTGCATACCCAAATGAACTTGGATTTTGACAAGGAAGCCCAATTCAAAAAGCTCAAGATGTCTACTTAAAATATGAAGAAGATAACTTTCTCATTATAAAACTTTAAGGGTGTCAAAATCGTCCTTAAATCTCAGAGGTCAAATTAGCTAAAGATAATCATGCTTCATTTTAACTTCAAATGGAGTCCTAATGTATACACACTTAATCAACCAAATTAAATGCTCAAAATTAAGTTTCTTAAGATAAAAATTAAGATTTATTATTGCTAAGGTAAAAAATTTCCCCCTTTTTGATTTTGACAAACTTATTTTGAGTTTGATAAAAAATAATACAAAGTAAAGTGTGTGATAATATTTGTGATAATAATAATACCAAATGAAATAAAATATATTTCTTTATTTCTCCCCCTACGAATATGGTTTATTTCTCCCCCTACGAATATGGATATGATAAGAAATATAAATTTATAAATTATTCCCCTTGACAATGTAATAAAAACAACATAAAATATAGCAAGAGGGATAAAAACATGGCATTCTTATGACAAATGCATTAAAAATAAAATATGATAACATGATCATCTAAATAAATGTTAGACAATGTGAGGAAATAATTTCAAACATATTGCATATAGTGCTACTAAAATGCATCACTTCTTATAGGAACAAAACAAAGATACACCAAATCTTTGTAAAAATATTTATACCTTATTAAAGATCAAAATAATTCATAAGAAGATATTTGTGCCTTATCAAAGATTAAAAAAAACAATTTCTAAGAAGAAAGTATACATGAATTATGCATTTATAAACAAAATATTATACACATGTATAGTAATGCATGCCTTATCAAAGATAAAAATAATTCCTAAGAAGAGATTATACATGAATTATGCATGTATAAACACAATAATAAAACATTATACACGTATAGTAACAGATAACAAACTCAAATATATTTCTCCCCCTTTGTCAAAAGAAAAAAGAAAATAGAGATATATAAAGGGAAAATAAAAACAAAGATACTCAAAATCTTTATAAAATCTATGTCATATATAAAGTAAGTAAAATAAAGCCTTTTGTAACATATGATGCACGACAAAATTAGTCATAATGTTAATATGCATGCAAAAATTTAAACAAATTTTCTCCCCCTATATCAAACAAAAAATATAATATGTCACTAACATAAATCATTTTTAAAAGGAGTTTTAAAATTAAAAAAATACATATATTAAAAAAAATTAACTAGGTACACATGCAAACTCAAATTATTTCTCCATTTTTAACAAAATGCAAAAGGAAATTTAAAAAAATAAACCAAATATAATCTAATGACTAAAAAAAGATTTTAAGATAAAAATCAAAATATTTATCAATCAAAGTAATCAATAAGCACAACATGATTTCACATGAAAATAGTTCAACCATCAATTAAACATAAAATCAAGATAAACTAGAACCATCAATCATGCCAAGTTCATGCTTAATGAAATTTAATCTCTCTTCATTGAGACGTTTGGTGAAGATATCTGCAATTTGATTATTTGTATCAACAAATTCAAGTGAGATATCACCAATTTAAACAAGATCATGCAAGAAATGATGTCTAATGTCTATATGCTTAGTTATAGAATGTTGAATGGGATTTTTGCTAAGGTTGATAGCACTTGTATTGTCACATTTGATTGGAATGTGATTAAGTTTTATACCATAGTCTAACAACTGTTGTTTTTGCCATAAAACTTGTGAATAACAAAGACTTGTTGCAATATATTCAGTCTCAGTAATGGACAAAGCAACCGAAACTTGTTTCTTGCTAAACTAAGAAATTAAACATTTTCCTAAAACTTGAAAAGTTCTAAAAATGCTTTTTCTATCTAGTAAACTACCAATAAAGTTTGCATTAGAATAACTAATCAAGTCAAAGGATGAACTCCTAGGATACCAAAGTCCTAAATGCATTGTACTACAAAGATATTTGAAAATTCTTTTGATAGCATTCGAATGAGACTCTCTAGGACTTAATTGAAATCTAGCACACAAGCAAATAGCAAACATAATATCGAGTCTACTAGCAGGTAAATAAAGAAGAAATGTCTAAATCGCTTTTCATCAACTGCTTTACCATTCTCGTCTTTGTTAAGTTTGGTTGTGGTGCTCATTGGAGTTTTGCTTATCTTAGCTCCATCCATGCTAAATTTCATGAGAACGTCTCTTGCATACTTTGTTTGATTGATGAAAATCCCATTTTTGCATTGCTTAATTTGTAGTCCAAGAAACAATTTGAGTTCACTCATCATACTCATCTCAAATTCTCTTTGCATTAAATTAGAGAATTCCTCACACAAGCAATGTTTAGTAGCACCCAATATAATGTCATTAACATATATTTGAACAATTAATAAATCATGCTTGGATTTCTTTATGAAAAGAGTTGTATCAACTTTTCCTTTAGAGAAACCTTTCTCTAATAAGAAGTTGCTTAATCTTCCATACCAAGCTCTAAGAGCTTATTTCAATCCATATAATGCTTTGGAAAGTTTGAATACATTATTTGGAAAATCAAAGCTTTCAAAACTTGGAGGTTGTTCAACATACACCTCTTCTTCAATAAAACCATTTAAAAATACACTTTTAATATCTATTTGATAAAGTTTGAAATCCATGAATAATGCAAATGCAAGTAGCATCCTAATAGCTTTTAACCTTGTAACGAGGGCAAAGGTTTCATTATAACCAATGCCTTCCTCTTGATTATAACCTTTACTAGTCTAGCTTTGCTCCTAGTTATGAAACTTTATTC
Source organism: Mallotus nudiflorus (assembly GCA_947683625.1). Taxonomy (NCBI): domain Eukaryota; kingdom Viridiplantae; phylum Streptophyta; class Magnoliopsida; order Malpighiales; family Euphorbiaceae; genus Mallotus; species Mallotus nudiflorus. Next base: position 1,046,706 of record CANTUR010000886.1, on the reverse strand, counting down.
TTTCATCTTATTTCTAAACACCCATTTAATGCCTATAATAGGATGATGTTTAGTTCTAGGAACCAAGGTCTAAACCTTGTCTCTCTCAAATTGATTTAACTTTTCTTGTATAGCAAGGACCCAAAATTCATCACACAAAGCACTATCAATATTTTTGGGTTTAATTTAAGAAATGAAGGCTAAATTAACAATAGACTTTAATTAAGATCTAGTAGTTACCCCTTTTGTAGTGTCACTTATAATGAGGTCTTGAGAGTGAGCTTTCTTGAATTACTAATCCTTTGGAAGTTCATCCTTCAAGGTAGGTTGAGATGTCTCTTCATTTTCCTCCTTGCTTGGATCTTCAAGTTCCAAAGGCTTACTAGCATTTTCTTATTGTGTTTCCATAATCTCATTGTCACCTACAAGATCATCAACACTACAAACATCCTTTCTAGGATCAAGTGAGTTTGATTTATCAAATACAACATGCATTGACTTTTCAACTACTAGAGTTCTTTTATTAAAGACCCTATATGCTTTACTAGAAATAGAATAGCCTAGGAAAATTCCTTTATTGGCTTTAAAATCAAATTTCCCAATATTGTCCTTGGTGTTCAATATAAAGCACTCACATCCAAATACTTTTAGATATAAGATTTTAGGTTTTCTATTGTTCCATAGCTCATAAGATGTTTTATTTGAAATTGGTCTTTTGAAAACTCAGTTTGAAATATAAAAAAATGTGTTAATGACTTCCGCCCAAAAGTATAGAGGCAAATTATACTCATGAAGCATTGTTCTAGCCATTTCCACAAGAGTTCTATTTTTCCTTTCAACTACCCCATTTTGTTGAGGAGTTCTAGCAGATGAAAATGTACGAGAAATACCATTTTCATTATAATAGTTTTTGAAAATTCATTTTCAAATTCAATTCCACGATCACTTTTAATAGAAGAAATATAAAAGCCTTTTTTTTAACTCTTTTTGCAAACTTTTCAAAAGCTTTAAATGCACCATTCTTATGAGAAAGGAAACATACCCATGTAAATCTAGAGTAATCATCAACCAATACATATGCATAGTGCATTCCATCGAGACTAGCAACTCTAGTTGGTCTAAATAAATTTATATGTATAAGTTCAAGTGGCCTAGAGGTGGACATTACCTTTTTTAGCTTGAATGAGGACTTGGATTTTTTTCCCTTTTGGCAAGCATCACAAGGTTTATCCTTAGTGAATTCAAGCTTAGGTAAACCAATCACAAGTTCATGTTTACAAAAATCATTCAATAGCTCAAAATTTGCATGTCCTAACCTTTTATGCCATGTCCATGTGTCATGGAAGATAGACACTAAGAATTTTATGTTTTTGTTATCAATTTTATTCAAATCAATGACATAAACATTGTCTACTCTTTCACCACTAAAAATAACTTTGTTTTCATCAAGACTACTAACAAAGCAATTTTTAGGATAGAAAGTTACTTTATTTCCCATGTCAGATAATTGACTTATACTAAGAAAATTATGTTTAAGACCATCAACAAACAACACATTATGTATAGATAAGGATTGAGGATTACCTATTTCTCCAATGCCAATAATTTTCCTTTTGCATTATCTCTGAAAGTAACGTGTCCTCCATCCTTAGCATCAAGTTTGTTGAATTGCTCTTTATCTCCTGTCATGTGCCTTGAACATCCACTATCAAGATACCACTTGCTTTTTGTTCTTATGGATTTCAAGCACATCTACATAATACAAACCTTAACCGATTCCAGCGGTGTGCAAAATCGACCACTGAGCAATTAAGTTATGCTTTAATTTTATGAAATATTATTGTGTTTTAAATACCCACAAGCGCATGGTTATGGTTACAGTGTAAAGGATTATCATTCTCACATGGATTGACTATTTATTACCAATAATTCTTACTTATTATCTTAGCTAGCAAATCAATTTAGTAAATTGAGTAAAAGGAAAAAAATGACTAATAGCTTTAAGAAGTAAAATTTATTAATTGTAAACACAGAGTCTAGGTCTAGTTTCACTATTCCAATTAAATCATGAATACAACATTAATTTAATTAACCTAGAATTCTGTTAAGGGTAATTGCTCTAATTTACCTAAAGTCTCTCTCAAGTTTAATTAAGCATGCAAAGATCAGTATTTAACCTACTCTTGTGCTTAAAATTCTAATCCATACTCATTAAGTTCTTTAGCAATTATTTGCCATTATATCTCTACAGTCGTGACTCCCTGAAGAGCTCGTCTACTCTCGTGATCAAGTGGTCTAAGTTCTTTATGTCATAAGCTAACAATTTCCCCTAACTATTGTTGGTGAAATTGTCCATTAGTATGCAACTCAAACAGGCCTAAAATGAATCATAAGACAATTATTGAAACACAAAGAATTAACTGAAAACCAAATCAATTATAATTAAGAATAAGTATTTAAATCATATCATGGAATAACTACTCTTAACTGAGATTCTGTAAATAAAAATAGCCACTTATGGCTAGGACAAAATCCTTGAATAATAAAAGAAACAAGATAAGACTAATGAACACTGAAAAGTGGTGAGCTCAATCTCTTAGAAAATTATCCCCCTCTTTAGTATCTTGATTCGTCTCTTCTTCTTCGCAACCCTAGATATGTTGTTTTCCTTTTATATGACTTAGGGTAGCTAAGGAGTCCTTGAGATCATCTAATTCCTTAAAACATGTGGAATCAGGAATAATCTTCAATGCATGGATTGGCGTCATGACCGTGACTTAAAACCAAAGCAAACATAGAATTAAGTCCTCAGAAGGGCACGACTTCTCCTCATAGCTTCGGGCATGCCATGCACTTAAACTTTGCTACATAGCTTGGGTTCATGGGCATGTTGCCATGCCGTGCGATTCACTGCTTCTCAGGTACACTTGACATGACATCATGTAAGTCGTGCAAAATTCTTGTGCAAGTTGTGACATGTTCTTCAATTTTAAGGCTTTTATGGCTTGGACTATGGCTTGGACTTAGGCTCAATTTAGCTTTCTTCCTCCTTTTCTATTCAACCACATTCCTTTGTTTTTTTAGCCCATTAAATTCAAAGTCTCAGGGCCCACTAAAAGATAAAAACCATAGATTAGTAAAATTTTCACCAAAAGCACATTAATAAACCAAAAAGCACAAATAAGTCCCTAAACTATTCTAATGTCCTAATTGTACCCAAAAACAACATTAATTAAGTTATTATCTATTTAAAACTTATTAAAATTCAACTCTAAGACATGTAAATAATTTACACATCAAATATGAATTATCAAAATAATGAAAGGCTTATTGCGAGCAATATTCTCTAAGAATGTGCAACTTGTTGAGCCGATGTTCATTTCATCAAATCGGCACCCAACTTCATGAAAAAATGAAAATCAATTTTGAAAAAATAGACTTAGGAAACACATTTAGAAGGCTCTAAAAGCATTGGAAGTTATCTTAAAATAGTCCAAAATAACCCAAGGATTAACACACATTACTTAGAAGTGTGCATATAGCCACAAACACCTTAAGGTGTCACGCACTAAAATTGAGGTTGAATTAGATAAAATGGGATTTAGAAACCTATCCAAAAGGCCCAAAAACCTTCAAAACCAACCTTGAAAAGCCCTGGAAGAGCCTCAAATCATGTGCGCATTGCATGAAAGTGAGCATGAGTATGCTTGATCACACGTTAAGTGCGTGTACTACATGCACTTTGCCTGGTTGCATGCCATGTTCTAGGAATGCGCATATGACCATGCACTCACACACCCTTAGGCACAATTTTTCCTTATAAATAGAGGTCTCCACACCTCATTTTGAGGGGCGGGGGGGGGGGGGGGGGGAGCAAAAGAAAAAAACATGCACACTCAAAAAGGCTTTGGAAACTTGTTTCCATACGCTTATAGCTCTCCCCTTACATTTTCCTTAGATTATTAGGCCTCCTTTTCACCAAACCTATCCTCATATTTGCCAAAGCACACTTTAAAGGTATACGAATTTGCATCATTCTACACATCATTTTGAACCTCTTGATGAGGAAAGCTTGATAATCCCTTAAAGCTAAAGCTTCAAAAATCTAATAAGTTTAGTCGAATCTAAGGACCACACAATCATTTGAGCACATTTATTTTATCATATTGTATTTTACTTTATTATTGTCAACATTTATGAAATTTACTATGCTTGCATGTTGAGACTGGCAATTTACATGCTTTGTGAATAACTTATGCTTTGTTTTGCTTATTTCATATCATCATTTTGCATCCTTTAGTTTTGAAATATGAAATCACACTATATATATCAATAAAATGACAAATTCATATTCTAGATTAGGTTTATTATGTTCTCGATCCAATGATGTCATCATGCATCTCTTATATTGTCATCACATATCATCATAGCATAATAATCATTGTAAACATGCATGATTATGTGCATTTTTCTTACTCTTTCAAGTGATTGAGTGTTCATTACTTATTTCATTGTTCATATGATCGAGCAGGCTACGTGCACAATTGTGCACCTTATAGGTTCATTACATCTAGATTTACATTTTCATAATATTTTTTTCCTTTTATCTGTATTTTTCTAGGAAAGTGATGTAATAATGATATTTTAGCTTTATTATCTTTCATTATCTGATGTATTACGTGAATGCTATATAAACTATCATATCTGAAACTAGGGTGTTGCGGTAGCCATACATTGAATATCATATAATGAGAAATAGTCAATAAGTAGATGTGATCTCACAAACTTAGAAATCTCTGTTAGGGGAAATACTTATTGAGTGAGCTGATGCTACCCCTTTCTTTTCCCAATTTTCTAAAAATCGAGTGGTGACTCCATAAAATCAAAAAGTGTCTCGTTCCTCCCAAGAAAAATCATTTATCCCTATTCATTAAATTTGCCATGTCCCTTAGAAATAAAACACAAGATCAAAATGAGACACAACTAAGGTTGCTCATAGTGGCGACTGTACTAGGGACTTCTAAGTAAGAGAGATTAACTCGAAAATGACTATTTCTCATTATGCAATACTCAATCGTATAGAGCCCCTCACCACTACATTTGCACTACACATCACATATGCACCACTGGTCCCTAGAAGCTTACAATGACAAAAAGTGATCAATTTGGATTTATCATCTTTAGCCTTTACTCATTGTATCACCGAGCTCCTCTGACTAGAGTTTATAACCTAAGTCCTAAGGGGGATGACTCGAGTTATTAAAAGAATTCTAGATTCACTGATCGGAGTCCATAACCCTAGTCATATAGGGGCATTCTCACTAAAAGAACCCTTAGCCTTTCACCCTGACTTAGCCCATGTAGATAAACTAGTAGTAGCTTCCACTAAGATTTCATTAAGCTTTTTATGCTATCCCTATCCTAATATTGTCTGTTTATTCATAAATGACATTACGCTCTCAGTGTCTATCATCGAATGATGTAGTAATGTTAATTTTTGTAGAATGTTCATGCTTAGATCCACGTGGTTCTTATTTACTATGTACGAGCCTAAAGCATGAGGAATGATATGAATTATATACCTCAACCTGAATACTTTATGTAAACTAACAAATAATGATGTCTCTCAATGACGAAACCTATGAGACATCATCCATTTATTCTTATCAGATCAAATGAACGGATTAGGAATTCAACTAGATTGTGAACTTTTATGTTGACAGAATTAAACTATAAACTATCGAATGATACTTTCTTAATTCCTAGTAAACATATCGATATGAGGGTAAGAACTTGGCCTCCTTTTGATTAACCTTGGCCCTATGCATATGGGCGCATCCTGGCTTTGGATATCATTTGAGGCCCGACAATTGACCCTCATATTGACATCATATGATTACCTCAAGTACATTTGAAAATTGTTTTTTAGTTTATCTTTTGGTCCAATCAACATAAATTGAAACAACCTAGTTTTGAGAGTGGAACTATAGTCCCCTGATGATTATAGGATCGAAATCCACCCAGGAAAGAGACTGGATAACCTTATGGAGAAATAAGGTTGGAAGTGAGAGCTTGCTTGTGACTGGTTTGTTCATTATGTAGGAAATACTAACCAACTTTAGAAACTAATCATGCATACATAGCATAAATATATATAATATATATTAACCAATATTTCTTGTACCAATGATCATCTTTCATTATAAGATTTTCCATCCACCCCATGCATACATGCTCACCCTTTTCTTTTACAGGCACATGTCATGCATCATCCATTTAGCTAACCTTAATAAATGTACAGGAATACAACACTCAAACATAAATGACCAAGAAGATACTTCCTATTAACAATTTGAAGATAGGCTAAAAGAAGGGATCCAAAAAACTCACTAATGGTACCATAGCCGAAATCCTCCAATTCCAAATCAAGGCGAAAAATGCCTGAGACAGGAGTAATACATCGCTAAATGAAGCTTGCATATCTGTTCACCCGAAGGTAGATAAAGCAAAGAGAATTCCCCAAACTCCAATTCAAGTTAATGAGGATAATGATTGCTACCAAGATCTCAAAAATACACTAAAAGCTACAAAAATTACTGACTTGACTAAACCTAAATCAATAGGGGAGGTTAGATTTTTGGCTAATAGAATGACTCAATGGGAATTTGCCTTTAAAGAAAAGGGGACTAATGGCTCTAAAAGCTTCATTGACTTAGCATTGTTCAAAGATGAACCACTCTCAGATGATTTTAAATTTCCAAACTTCTCTAAGTTTAATGGAATTGGGGATCCAAGGGTCCATCTAAGGCAATACGCTACCTTCATGGCTACTACAAAACTTTTAGAATCATATATTGTTTGATTCTTCTTCATATCATGAGAAGAAGGGCCAAGAGCATGGTTCTTTGACCTTAAAGACGAAATTAAAAGTGATTAGCTACTATTAACTCAAAAGTTCATCAAGCAATAGCTAGACATCACTCACAGGGATTTTGAGACCACAAGACAGAAACTTAGTAAAGATTTCTCAGATTATATCGTAAGATGGCAAGGTAAGGCAGTTAAAATAAGGAACCATCCTCTTGAAGATGAACAAATAGAGCTAATAATTAAAGGATCATTACCACACTTCAGAAAGAAAATGATCTTTGCTCACTACCTTAACTTCATAGCTCTCGATCAAGCTAGGATTAGAATTAAAGTGAAGAACCTCAGCAAACTAGAAACACCTTTCTCTGTAATGCCCAATTAAACACTCAAAATACCTTCACCAGAGTTGTAGAAATAAACTTGATCAAACCTAACACTCATAACCCACAATTAATTAATGCCATCAAACCCTTGAGAAAGTTCTCAAACTTTAACCTCCCACTATCCAAAGTAGTCTAGAGACTTCAACAAAAGAACCTTTTGCAACCTCAAGAACCAAAGCCTCTTCTAAACCCATTACCCCCTCATATTGACTAAAACCTATTCTGCCACTTTCACCAAATGCCTCATTACACAACTGATGCATGTAGGACCCTTCAGAATGCAATCCAAGACCTTATTTTTGAACCTCATGACTTTAGTAAAGACGAACAATGTCCTTATACTTTCGAATACATTTCGATGCCTCAAAAGTTCCTTCCTCACATGATGATGCAAAAAAAAAAAAACTAGGGATACAACTCTTCCCATGAATGGTAAAGTGATTGATTGCCCCTACTCATAAAAAGTAGACACATATGAAAATCTCAGCAATGAACATGAAGTATGGGATTTACTAGGCCATCCATCTGGAAAGTTCAACTACAAAGTCAAGTACACGACACCCCCTATTACTCACATTCACTTAAAAGACATGGTACCATCAGGATGGGGAAAGGAATTTGATAACGAAGATGAGTTAGCCAGTACTGTTCAGCTTCTAGACTTGCAAGTTATAGGAATTCATATATGGTATGACTCTGATGAAGAAATTAAGATAATCCTAAAATCATTGTTTAGGACCAAAATAATAGTATGAAACTATACAAGCAAGTAGCTAAGAAGCCCCCACTAGCAGTTAATCATGTAACTCACAGCGGGTGGGTGTATTAACCTTTTAAGGAAGATCCCCTTAAAGGAAAAGAATTGTCAAGTGATGAAGCTCTAGTTAAAGAGGGAGATGTCGTTCTCAAACAACTTAAGAAACCTTAAGCATAAGCTGGTATCTGGGACCTACTCATGGCCTTTAAGAAGAATAGGGATGCTCTAGTTAGAGCCATAGATGAAGCAAAGATTGCCACTAATACCTCACCTTGTGAGATGATAGCCTCTTTAATGAAAGCTCTTTCCAATGCAATCACCTTCTAAGATGAAGATTTTCCCCGCGAAGGAAGGGTCCACAACCATCCTCTCTTTATATAAGCAATTGTCAGGTTTAAGAAGACTCTGTATGTTATGGTGGATAACGGGTTCACTATTAATGTTTGCCCCTTGAGGTTGCTATATAAATTCAGGATGAATCTTGAAAACCTAAAAAAATCCAATATAGTCATACGACCCTATAATTATTCAAAAAAGCCAGTTATTGGGACTTTCAAAGCAATAGTTATAGTATGTGATATTGAATTAGTAATAAAATTCATTGTCTTGGACATTCCTTTAGCTTTTGCCCTATTGCTAGGAAGACTTTGGTTTCACCCATTAGAGGGCTCCATTGTGCATCAGAAGATCAAGTTCCCGCTGAATGGAAAAGTTGTTACCATCCCCACTAAAATAAACAACATTATTGATTGCCTAAATGTGCTCTTATTAGGATTTTAAGTTTCTGTAATCAATGACAATCATGTTGATCCCAAAATCATTACCATAATGAAGAAGATGCAATATCTACCTAGAATGAGATTATGAGGAAGATACATTAGGGTCATAGAATTCCCTGACTTCTAAGGATAGACCAATAGACATGGTTTAGGGTATGATCATGAGAAAGACAGGACTAAGAAGTCGATCTCTTTTGTGGTTGAAAGCTCAAATCGAGTTTACCAAGGACAAACTAAAAAGTGGGTAAGCAACGGAATTAAGAAACTAGGATTCAAGATTTTCAACGACACCCTCAAAGGGAAGCACTTACTAGATATGGTCACTAAAACTGACATCGATGAGCTAATGAAAAATTCGAAGCTAGAATTTAAGAATAAGACTCTTAATTATGCTCAAGCTGCTGCCATCCTCAAATCAAGAATCAATGACATCCTATTTGAAGACACTATTGATGATGATCTCTGAACTTTTTCTTTGTTTAAGATTGATGATGTAATGAACTCTGAAAATTAATGCAATGAAATCAAAATTTGCTTACTTGTTTGATGTCTTTCATAATGGTAGTGTGCATTGCATTAATAAAAATATTAGCATATTTGACATATATGCACTAAATCATTTAACATTAGCACAAAATCTAAACCACGCATTCTGCATATTTTGAAAGATGTTACCTTTGAAGAGAGGAGAGAAATTGAAAAAATATTAATAAAATATTCAAAAGTATTTGCATTGACAGATGACAATATGCTGGTATTGATAGAGACATTGCTCAACAGTTCATTCCTACCAAGGACAGGTGCAAACCAATAAAATAGAGACTAAAAAGACTCAAACCAAAATGGGCCCAACTAGTGGAAGAAGATATCGAGAAGCATATCAAAGAAAAATTCCTAGAGGTAGTAGACTATCCAGAATGGTTAGCAAATGTGGTGCCAGTACCAAAAAAAGATGAAAGGGTTAGAATCTATGCCGACTACAGAGATTTGAATAAGGCATGCCTGAAAGACGATTTCCCATAACCTCATATAGACATATTAGTTGACAGCATCACCACATATGCAATGTACTCTTTCGTGGTGGATTCTCTGGGTACAATAAGATCCTAATGGCCATTATCGGCAAAGTAAAGACAATTTTCATAACAAAATAGGGCACTTATTACTACAGAGTATTGCCTTTTGGTTTAAAGAATGTAAGAGCAACTTACTAGAGAATGGCAACTATAATGTTCCATGATATGATACATAAAGAAGTGGAAGTGTACGATGATGACATGATGGTCAAGTCAAAGACTAGGGAAGAACATTCATTCAATCTCAAAAAGTTCCTCAAAAGAGTCAAAAGTACAATTTCAGGCTTAATATAAAGAAATGTGTGTTCGAGGTTACTTCAGTTAAGATGTTAGGGTATGTTGTCAGTTAGAATGTAATTAAAATGGATCCAGATAAAGCAAAAGTAATTAGAGAAATGCTAGTGCCAAAAATAAAAAAAGAAATCAAAGGGTTTCTGGGGAAACTGTAATTCATCAGTAGATTTATCGCTAAGTTAACAGCAGTATGTGAATTGATCTTCAAGCTACTTAGAAAAAATCAGCCAATTAAGTGTAACAAATAGTATCAGTTAGCATTCGACAAGATAAAAAACTACTTAGCCAACTCACTAATCCTAAAACCAACTAAACTAGGGATACCTTTAACCCTGTATCTGGCCATTGAAGGAAATGCAATTGGTGCAATGTTAGCTTAAGAGGGAGAAATGAAAGCAAAACATGCAATTCACTGCTTAAGTAAAAATATGTTACCGTATAAGGAAAAATATAGTTAAGTTGAATAGATGTACCTAGTAATGCTATGGGCAATGAAGAAACTCATACATTATTTTTAGTCTTATAGAATTTAGGCTATGTCTAAAATGGATATGATGAAATACCTTTATGAAGCTCCCTCTCTGATGGGAAAACTCAATAAGTGGCTCTTATTATTAATAAAATTTGATGTGCAGTATCTGACCAAAAAAGCAATAAAGGGAAGAGTAGTGGCTGAATTTCTAGCTATGAACTCCATTCCAGACTTAAAAGAAATCTAACTAGACCTCTCGGATGACCTCAGTTCAGCCATTGAGATTCAAGGATGGCAGATGTATTTTGACAAAGCAGTTAACCAGTTCAGCATAAGAGTTGGGATCATACAACAATCCCCAGAAGGTGAAGTAGTATCGATTGCCAAGAAGCTAGAATTCAAGGTCACGAATAATGAAGTAGAATATGAAGTGTGCATACTCGGAATAGAAGCACTGATAGCCTTGGATGTTATAGAGGTTGAAATCTTTAAAGATTCCATGCTAGTAATTAATCATGCCATAGAAGAATGGGAATTGAAGGAGCAACACTTAAAACCTTACCTGGATCACTTGAAATTGCTTAGCATGTCCTTCTAAAAGTGTAGATTCATCCATCTCCTTAGAAACCACAATTAGATGGTAGATGCACTTGCTTTTTTAGCATTAGTGTGGGAAGGACCATCCAAAATGCCCATGAAGCTTTTAATGCACACTCAGATTGGTATTATCATAAGAACTATAGAATAGCAAAGATGAAAACAATTGAAAAACCTTGGTTCTATGACATCTAGAGGTGTATGAAAGAAAGAGTCTATCCCAATCAGGAAAGTGAAAAAGATAAGGTAGTCATCCAATGATTGAGATTAAAATTCACATCACACCGGGGTGTGTTATATAAAAGAACTTCAAATGGGTTACAACTCTGAAGTCTAGATGAAGCCGAGGCTACCTGAGCAATGGAAGAAATACATAAAGGTATTTATGGTCCACTCATGAATGGAGTAATCCTAGCTAAAAAGCTAATTAGATAAGGGTTATTATAGATAATGATGATTGAAGACTGTATTAAATCTATACGAGGATGCCATAAGTGTCAAATTAATGGGGATGTCAATCACCTACCCTTAACAGAATTACACTACATTTCTTCACCATGACCCTTCTCAGTATAGGGATTAGACATAATTGGGGAAATCCACCCAGCAGCCTTAACAGACACAGGTTCATTTTAGTGACAATAGATTACTTCACAAAGTGGTTCAAAGCGGAATCATTCGTAAGGATAGGAGCTAAAAAAGTGGTTAAGTTCATAAAAAGAATATGTTATGTCAATATGGGATTCCCTATCACATCATCTCTTATAATGGTGTCCAATTCCAAGGGGAAGTTAGAGAACTACTAAGGAGTTATAAGGTGGAACATCATAAATCCTCTCCTTACCGACCATAAGCAAATGGGGCCATCAAAGTTGCAAACAAGAACATTAAAAAGATTTTGTCAAAAATGACTAAGACTTATTAAGACTAGGTAGATAGATTGCCATATTCTTTATGGGGGTATCGAACAATAATCAGAACTTCAATTAGAGCAACTTCTTTCTTATTAATGTATGGGTCAGAAGCAGTACTCCCAGTTGAAATAGAAATCAAGTCTCTACGGGTAGTAATCAAATCTGAATTACTGCAAGTGCAATGGGCTCAATAGAGGCATGATAACCTCACTCTCTTAGATAGTCAAAGACTTAAAGCTCTATACCACACACAATTATATCAGGCTTGGCTAGACAAAACCTTCAATAGAAAGGTGAAACACAAGAGTATGAAAGTAGGAGAGTAGATGTTAAAGCAAGTAAGGTAAATGTTCCAAACCCTAAAGGGAAATTTAGAAAAATTGAGAAGGCCCGTACTTGGTCAAACATGTCTTATCAAAAGGAGCAATCGGTTTAATGGATTCTAAAGGTAATGAATTCTCTAAACCTGTCAATACAGACTGCTTGAAGAAGTACTAAATCTAAAAAAAAAACTATTGAGTTGAAAACCTAAAAATGGTAGCTCAAGCAAAAATTAGGGACTTCTTGCGAGGTTGAAAACCTTGCATGGGTGACCTAGGCAAAAATTAGGGAAAGAGAGAAAATACTTAACTAAAAAACCTGAGAAGGCTAGTTAAGGATAGGGGTAACCTCAATTTTAAAATTTATATGAATGCACCTGTGCTTTTCTTAAATGATTTCAAAGAAATGAAAATGATTTCCAATTTATGCAAAATGCCTTTGAAAAGTGCAATACATTTCTATCATCATGAATTGCATCAAGCATGCTCTGCCTTTTCTTTCATTACATGATTGTGGTTCTTACCATCATTTTAAACTCTCTCCTCAAGAGCAACCACTATCATTGAAGCCTAAAAAAACCCTAGCTAGGTGTAAAGAGCTATAAAAAGAGACACCCTCGGCAAAAGAGGGAAGAAAAACAAAAGAAAGAAAACCTAACTAAGTGCAAAAGCTCTGAAAGGAGTCACCTTAGGCAAAAGAAGGAAAAATAAAAGAGGCTGACAATAGCAATGGCAAACATCATTAATAATGACAACATACAACAATAAGCATAAACATTACATTCATTATCATATGTGTATCGTACAACACATATGGGACAAATGCCCAAACACAACACTCAAAGTCCATAACCTTAGAAAAATAGTACAACAAAGAAACCACAAGCCAAAAAGCCTTACACCTAGCTCCTAAAACAACTACATCAGTCGTGGCTACCATCAAGAGCAAACATCAATCCTACTTAAACATACCCATCATCCAATCTAGGCTCCTCATCATCTATCGCAAAGGATGCTAGCCATAATTCCAACTCACTAATTCGGTCATGATAAGTTATACACTCCTGCTCCCATTCATTACTAGCAAGGAGTTGTTCAGCCTACATTACAATTGCATGTCATACATTCACGCATACATAAAACACGTGCATAAATAAACAAGTACCATAAAGAAGTCATACCCTCTGATTATTCACTACATACTTATACAAAATAAGAATAAAAGCTCACCATATTAGAAAAAGCAACTCTCGATGATCCACATAAAGCCTCAGTCCTTGAATCCAAAAGATGAGCCTCATCTGCCTAAGGAGATGGAGGTGGAGGAGCAAAGCTACTAGCCATAGCATCAATCATCTCTGGAATCAACATATAAATATAAATGAAGTCTGCACTATCTAGGAGGCTCTCAGAAGAATATTATAGTAGTAGCGAGCTCATTTTCATTGAGCTCATGACTCCAGAACATGTCACCGAGAGGAAGAACAAGGACTCTCCTCATGAATGGACCATCCCACTGATGATGGACTCGCTCACCTAAATACCACACTTTCTTAGCAAGACCAGGTAGCAACACTTACCTCTCTTCCAATTACCATATTGCCACCATCTCTACCCACCAATGTGATCTTGTTGAGCACCAATGAAGGAGGACTTGCTGAAAGAGAAAAAATGAATAAAGAATCTCCAGAAAATGAAATGACCAATACAATAAAACCAAGCATACCTGCCCAGAAGACAGCTTACTCATGTGATCCCGAGCCTCCATATAATCCTTAATTAAATTAGTAGTCTTCATGATCCAGTAAGAATAACAAGGAAAACCATCCTCCAAAAGATGCTCAACAATAGGACGAGGAAGAATCCCAAACTCATAAGCCCACATTTTTTAAATCAAAATTTTAAAAGTTAAAAAAATAAGCAAAGGACAAAGTGTAAAAGAACATACGTACATAAGAACTCTTACTCATATCCAGCATAGATAAGCATCCATAAATCCTCGAGCCACCTCTACAGGTTATGTCTAAACTCAAATACATGTGGGCAAAGGTAACAGTACCCCAGCTGTATCTCAATAGGCTTTTTAAACCCCTTATAATAGCTAGCAATTGCAGACTACCTATACCTGAAGGATTCAGGAAGATGATAGCACTCAGCAAGTAGAATAGGAAGCAATGGGCCAACTACTCTGATGAAATAAGATCAGCATCATACTTTGTCTGCACAGTAGAAACAAACTCAGAATATAGAGTAAAGTACGGACAACTAGAGTTTATAGGGGTAACCACCATAAGCAACTCCTTAATAAGGTGCTTCCTCACCACCATAGAAGAACACTCTTCCTCGCTAAAAGGAATAGGCTCCCTAGAAAAGCTCAAGCCCATGATAGTGGAAAAATCTAAAGGAGTGATAGTCATCTCTCCAATAGGTAAATGAAAAGTGTGCATCATATCCATCCATTTCTCAATCAATGCACACATGGCGACTTGACTCAACGCATATGATTTATAAGATAGTGCATCAATAATTTAGTCAAAACCCTTTCTGGCAACCATCTACTTCACACATAGTAGGAGACCTTAATAATATATGCTGACTTTGTTAAAACTATCAAGCAATGCAGTGACAGACCTGTGAAGCTATAAATAATAGGTACACTATCAAAGATTTGTATAATTACTAAATACTAAAATATCTTCCTCTTTGTCATTTAACAAGAACAAAAAAAATACTAAGTAAAAGCCAAGAAGAACATTACATCAAGTGCTAATAGACAATTACAGAGAAAAAACAAGGGCTATCAACTATCAACACTCATAATAAAATTATAGATTAACAGACAGTTACAACAAGCACTACAAAGCTATAAATAAAAGTTATAATAACCTCAATAAAAAACACAAGTATAGCAAGAGCTAATAGATAATGAAGCAGCACAAACAGTTAAATAACTTCAAAAAAAAAAGGACAAGGGAAAACCTACTTGGAGATGATAACAAATCATGAGTCTTTATACTATGAACTACAAGGATTGAAAAAGCCTGGACGACTGAGGACCTGACTGCCAGACATACCATTAATACTAGTCCTCACAGTGGAAGTCCATGCATCAGCTCCAGTAACCTTTGTAAAGTCACCCTCAACATCCAAATCACCAAGGATATCCTTAAGATTCTCAAGATGTTAGGAAACTTCATCTTATTCAAAGAAAATAAAATTATAGAAGCAAAAACAAAGAAAAAAAAATGCTTAAAACTCAAAAGGAATCTAGAAAAGGTGAAAACAACCAAAGAAAACCAGTAGAAGCCTCCTTAAGCCTAAAAAACTCGGGTTTATATAAACTAAAGAGGGGGAAGGGGAAGGCACATGACCACACACCCCACAAGCATGGCCATATGCCCTTTAACCCCCCATGTGCTTCAAACAGGAGACACACACACTCATTCCTCAAGTGTCGGACCTCTATTTGAGCATAAGACACACATTAAACTTGCACAAAAGCACATTGGTATAAGCTCCATCTATCTAAGGACACTACGTGCAGCATCACCATCTTCAAAGAACTCAATGACTCCTTAAAAAAATAGGGGAAAATATGGTAAGGATATCTTGTTCAAAATCATCAAAGTGACATCTGCAAAATGACAATTAGTGACATCATCATTATTTCATTATCGCTGCATCATTATTATTGCCTCATCGTTGTATCATCATCACTACCTTATTGCTACATCATTATTGACTAGTAGCACTTTCACATTACTTAGGAGCACTGGCATTGCTTAATAGCACTTTCACATTTCTTAGGAGCATTCACATCGCTCAATTGCAATCCTCATTTGCATGACACCTAAGGAGGTTATAGTCGTGTCTTCATTTTGGTTAATAGCATCTCCATTTGTGTGACACCTAAGGAGGTTATAGTTACATCTTTATTTTGCTTAGTAGTATCTTCATTTGCATGACACCTAAAGAGGTTATAGTCATATCTTCATTTTGCTTAGTAGCATCTTCATTTGTGTGACACCTAAGGAGGTTATAGTCACATCTTCATTTTGCTTAGTAGCATCTCCATTTATGTGACACCTAAAGAGGTTATAGTCATATCTTCAGTTTTCTTAGTAGCATCACCAATTGTGTGACACCTAAAAAAGGTTATAGTCATATCTTCATTATTGCTTAGCAGCATTTTCATTTGCATGACACCTAAAGAGGTTATAGTCACAATCTTTATTTGCATAACACTTAAAGAGGTTATAGATGCATCTTCATTTTGATTAGTAACGTCTTCATTTACATGACACCTAAGGAGGTTATAATTGCTTATTCATTTGCTTGACACCTAAAGAGGTTATAGTGGCATTACTTGTTCACCTGACACCTAAAAAGGTTATGACAAAGTCATTTTCCTAACATTAAGGAATGTTAGAACTCTTAACATGACAAGGGAATTTTAAGTACAACCTCTAAAAGTGGTAGTCATTTCATATTATACACACACCCACATATCATGCACACCATTCGTGTGGAAATCACATCTTTGCATGAACCCCAACTCACATATTCACTACATCATATCCTTACATAAAATCGCATCTTGCATGATGACCAAATCACCAAACAACAACAAGTCAAATCATGACACAATGACAAAACTCAAATCTTAACAAGATGTCTAAGGACGGCTCACAGGTAAGTACCTCTCTCCCCATAAAATGATTTTTCCATCCTTGCATTCACGTGTATTAACACTAGCACTAGCCATCTATATAACAAGCGAAGCAGGGGGCAACTGTCATACCTTAAATTTGAATGTCCCTAAAAAAGTCCAATGGTGAAATGAATCTTCAAACATGACCAGAGTCTACTTGTTTGTAATACCTTTGAAGTGTGCAACCCAAAAACCATAACTGATTCCACCGATGTGCAAAATCGACCATCAAGCCATTAAGTTATGCTCCAATCTTATGAAATATGATTTATCCAAATAATAAGAGGCTTATTTTGAGCAATCTTCTCTTGGAATGCGCAACTTGTTAAGTTAGTGTTCATTTTAGCCAAAAGTACAATAAATTAATAGTTTTATTTTTTAAATGTTTCAAAATTCACCATAAAAAGGGAAATAGTTTCAAAAGTGCCATAAAAAGGAAAATAGTTTTATTTTTTACCATAAAATGGTAAATAGCCCTAAGAGAATAGATACAGTATAGTTTATTATTAATGCAGCTACTATTTGATGCATGAAATTATTCATAATTTGGTTGACATTTGAATCAAGAATTAGCAATAGGAAAAATAATCTTACTAGCCATATCAATACAAAATATTTCTTTAGTCACCGTTCATATTATATGAACTCAATACTTTGAAATTAGGAGTAGTTTTCATTTAATTATAGAAAAAAAGGACCCATTTAAAATTAGATTAACAATAATCATTAGTCTTGATTGTTTTTTTAACAAACATAAAAGCTTTCATTAATATTATAGCGAACAATAAACATGTTTTCTCTCTATGAATAGTTTTATAGCTTTGTGTTTATGATCAAGGGGTGAATGCTAATTTACTTTTTTTTTTGCTAGTTTTACTTTCAAGTGTTTTCTTCTCCTGCTTCCTATATGTTTTCTATAGACCTGCTTTCTTCCTTCTTCTTCCAGGTGAAGGCTCTTTCCTTTTTTTTTCCTTTATTTATGCTTAATATAATCCATGGCTCTATGAGAGCAAGTAAATATAATCTATTTGAATACAAAGTGGATAATGATAGGCTAGCATGGTATAGGAGGAGGCATGGCATTCCTTAAGAGTATGTGCTACATACTGTAGAAAGAAACTTTAGGGCTCACAAGCATTTCTTGGACATGGTGAGGATGGCCGTTTACACTGACTAGTTAGAGGGAGGTTTAAGATTTCCCATGGACCCTTTGTGAAGAATTTTTTGAATAGATTTAATATAGCACCTGGGCAATTGCACCCTAATAGTCTTAGGATTTTAACAAGATATATAGATCTTATGCATAAAGAAGGTAAGGAACCGAATTTGAATATGTTCTGATATATGTATAGCCTAAATAAAAAGAAAGGAGAGTTAACATTTTCACTATTAATTGTACCTCATCAGAGTCTATTTGTTAAGCTTTTTAACTTGTAGAAGTCCTAGAGGCATAGATTTTTTATTATTGAACATCCTTCGGACTTTGTCAATGCTTGACGCCTATGGGTTGATGAATGTCAGAAGGTACCACATCCCCCACAAGAGGATATTCAAATGACTCCTCCAATTTATCCTAGATATGAAATTATTAATGGTAGGTACTTGATCTTTTGAAGGTATATTCTAACTCTTCTATTTTAATTTGTAGATGGTTGACTTTTTTTCCTTTATGGATGGGATGCAACTTTCAGATGATGTACTAGAGACCCAATAGGATATCTAAATGACTCCACCTTCTCAGGAACTAAATGTTTCAGAGGTCCCAACTGACATTAGACCTAATGATAAAGGAAGAGCTCTAGTTGATCCTTCTCAAAAGGAAATTTATAAGACTCATAAGAAGCGATCCCGAAATGAGGATTTGAATACTGAGGAGGAGGACTTGAGTGATGAGGTGTTTGTCAAATGCCTAAAAATTTCTAGATGCCCGGAAATGAGAAAATGGATCTTAAAGAAAATGAAGCCTTTGAGTATCTTGACTTCTTAAGTTAGGGATCAGTATGTTGAGTCTTTACAACTCCTTGAAGACATCCAACGATGAATGGATGTGGACAAGGAGGAGTTGTTCAAGTCCATGATTTGACATTCTCTAAAAGTAATTATCTTATGCTTTATTTGCTTGTACTTATATGTACATGTATTTTTTGTTATGACATTTTCCTTTCTTTCAGATGACTCAGACCCTGTTGTTGGCTAAGGATAACTACAACTTTCTTAAGAGCCAATACAGTTTGAAGGAGATAGAGAGTTGGTACAATAGCCATAGATTATGAAAAGAAAGTAGAGACAATGAAAAAGGTATTAGAACTTTGCCAGACAAAGCATGCTGAGGCCAGATATGAAGCTAAGGTGAGCTAGAAGAGGGTTAAAGAGTTGTAACATTATCCAGCTTACTTTAAAGATTAAGGGGCAAGACTCCAAGTTTGCGGCTTTAGAGAAAAAAACTTTATGAAGGAGAGAAATCCTATAAAGGTAATAAGAAAAACTATCAAAACATGGTTACAGGATTTCTGAAGGCTTACAAGTCCAAGTGTTAAAGGATCTTGCTTACTTAACATCCTGATATGGACTTCTTTAACCTTGAAAAGATTACACCTAGTGATTTGGCAAAAATAGCTGCTAAAAAAGGTGCTCATATTAAGTCTTCTTCTAAGCGATAAAAGAATTTGAAGGTTGCTACCAGGAAGCCTGTTGCTAAGAAATCATCTTTTGAGCAACCGAAGGATATGAGCTCTACTGGAGAGAAACCTTCTTTTGGTGTTGTTGCTTATGATTCTAAACCAACCCTCATGTATATGTGTAAATGGTCAGGTTTAGTGCGCGCCCAAGATTTTAGCAACCGCGACACTGTTTGAGCTCAAGGCTTTAGAGAATACACTAACCACTGTCACAAAGACATGGCATGGAGATGAGGAGTTGCCACCCAGGTAATAACTTGGACAAATAAAAAATGGTGGTACTCGATTCTCTAAGAGAAAGCTAACACCATAACCATGAGATTTTGGATACATCATACTAACTTTTTTTAGTCTTGTGTTCATTTAGAATTACTTTATAAATTACTATCTTACCCTTTATTTACATGTAATTTCATATAAACCCTTATTTAAACAATTAACTCCAGGTAAACTAGTCATGAAAAATACATGTAAACAATGTATTCATTTAAATTCATAATCCCTAAGTTAGTCTAATCTACGTTGATTTTATTTAAATGGGCTAAATCTATATGTTTTAATTTACAAGTGACCCTAAAGATTAATGGGCCTAATTCCTATTTAAATTTAATTAAGTGAACCTAAGTCTATTTATTTTAATTCTAAAAATGGGCCTAAATCTACAAATTATAAAGTATTTAAATTAGTGGGCCTAGTTCTACATGTTTTAATTCTAGAGATTTTTACAAAAATACCCCATTTTTAATTATTGCGAACAAAAATGCCCTAAGTTTTCATTTTTTACAAATCTACCCCCCCCCCCCTCTTTTTACATGTGTGTCCTTCGCATTTTCAAAAATATCCCATGTTACTTAAGTCTTTAGCAGAGAGGTTTCTTCACTATTTTTTCTTATTCTTCTTTCGTGTTTCTTTTTTTTTTTTTTCATTTTCTTCAAGTTTTAATTTTTAAGTTGGTTTTTTTCCTTTTTTTTTGGTGGTAAATACTTCTTAGTGGTGTGGAAAGTAACTGTCATTTTGTTTTGGTGGTTATTTCTTATAATAATTTTTTGGTTAAAACAAAATCACAAATTATAACCTTATGAAATAGAAAGAATGATGTGTGAAGAAGAAAAGAGGTGTAGGGGTAAAAAAGGTGAAGAAGATAATATGCAAGAGTAAAAAAAAAAGGACATGCAAAGAAGGATAGTGGTAGAGTTTCGGGTATGAAGAAAAGAGGTTCTGAGGGTGTAGATATTGATAGGGGGAAGAAGAAGATGAAAAAGGATGTTGATGATGGATATGGTGTAAAGGTTGCTACTTTTTATTTTTTATTTTTTGGTTTAGGTTTTGTTTTGTTTTAGTTTCTTATTACATTTTATTTTTAGGACTGGGAGCCTTCCTTGAAAAGTGATAAGTATTTTAAAGCTAAGGTTTCTTGCATTTTATCGTATGGTGTTCTTAATTTGATTAAAGAAGTTTTGAATGAAACTCAGTTGGGTCTTTTTCGTGAAACATATTTTGGTTTTTTCTTAGATTTACAAAAATTTGAAGTTCAATACTAGTTGATTCATTCTCTTTTGTTAAGAGAATTGAAGCAACCCAATTTGTATAAGTGTTATTTTGATGTTTCTAGAAAGAGATTAAAATTTAGGTTGGACAAATTTGCTTTAGTTGCTAGGTTAAGGTGTATTAATAACTCTATGTTGTCAATTATTTTTTTAAAGGAGAATAGGTTGATTTTAAAATATTTTGGTGGTTTGAAGATAATAAACAAGCAATCTGTGCATGAGTGTTTGTTGTCCAAATGTTGGGATAATGACAAAGATGGTGTTAAAATTGCTTTGATTTATTTTATTGAAGTTTTTTTTATGAGTTCGCTATTAGAGAAGATGGTGAGTAAAAGAACATTTGATATTGTTGAGTGTGGTTTTTGTAATGAGTATCATTGGGGGAAGGATGCGTTTTACTTGACCATGGATACTTGAAGGTGAATCTTTTTACAAGTTAAAATAGAAAGAAAAGTGATTGGACTTTTTATCGATTGAATGGCTTTCCCTACACTGTTCAAATATGGTTTTATGAATGCTGTCCATTTGTGGTTGATAATATTTGTGTACACAATAGTTTAAAGAATCCATTTATTCCTCAAATTATGAATTGGACTTGTAAATCAAATTTGAGTTACAAGGTGTTACAATGCTTGATTTTCAAGGAACCGCTGAATAAGGTAAATTTTGTTTTGGTTATTTAATTTTTTTAAGTTTTTTTTTAAGTTTATTTTTATTTTTATTGTTATTAATTTTTTTTATAGTTGAAATTGAGGAATGTATCTCCCACTGAGGAAGAGTTTTCAAGGCTGGCCTTAGATGGTTTTTTTGAAAAAAGCAAGGAAGAGTTTGGTGATTCTGGTGATGTGAAAAGTTCACCTAATTCTTGTGACTTTGTAAAGGAATTAGCTTTAAGACATGACTATTTGAGAAATGAATTTAATGATTTGAAGTTATTTGTCTATAAAAAATTGAATTATCTTTCTTCTTCAACAAAAATGGTTATGGCTAAACTGGGGGTTAAAAATAGTGATTCAAATGCAGATTCAGATGATAATATTATGTTTATGTTAAAGAAAAAGAAAGACAATGGTGGAAATGATGGAGGCCCTGCATCAAGTGTTATTGGTTATTTTATTATGTTTTATTTTTAATTTTTTTGTTGCTATTTTGTTTACTTTTAGTTTCTGATGTCATTTTAAATTAGGTGGAAAAGGTGGAGGTGGCGGTGCTTCTTCTATTGGTTTAGGTGATAAAGAGAAGGCTTTTAAAGAGAAAGAAAATGAAAACAAAAGGAGTGAAGGTGGAGGGGATGGTAGGAATAAAGAAGCTCATGATTTAGAGGTAGGAGATTCTGTTAAAGTATATTGGATTTGATTATTTTTAATCTTTTTTTATTTATTTTTTGTTTTTGATACTATTTTTTCTATTTTAAGGGTGATAAATTGGCTGATGATACTGGTTCGATTTCCAATAGCAAAGATGATTCTGATAAAGATGATGGTGGAGTGGTGAAGAAGTCTAATGTGGTGTGTTATGTTTGTTTTATTTTACTAACATATTATTTTTTTGGTTTTGTGTTAGTTATTAATTTTGCTTTTAATATATTATTTTTATTTTTAGGTTGAAGATTTTATATTTGATGATGTTGATTAATTTTGCTTTTAATACATCCTTTTAGTAAGGATATTGGAGAAGCTTTAAAATATGAATCTTTCTCTAGTTTTGATGGTTGGATTGAGGCTGGGTTAAAGAAGAAGAACAAGCACATTTTGGTTTTTTATTTGTTTTAATCATTTATAAGTAGTATATTGATTGTTTGCTTGTGTTTTTTTTATTTTGTACGAAGAAGTTGCATTCTAATAAAGATAATTTGATTTCTCCTAGTTTTGTATTTAGAGTTGAGACAATTGTAGCAAAGACATAGTTCTATACTCTGGATTCCCTTAGAAAGATGTTGTCTTCTTCTATAAGTTCTTTTTTTAAAAGTTTTTAGTTTCAAAAACTTAACATAAATTAACTGTATACTATATATGAAACAAATGTTTGATATGTTGATTTTTTATTTTTTAGCATATCGATGTTTTGTTTTATTATTTGAGGAAAAAAAGAAAGTGTATTCTGATAACTATGTCAAATACACTATAACAGACAACCAATTTAATCAATGTAATCAGGCTTTATATAAGAAATTTTTATTAAAGAATAATGATTATTCTTTTATTTTTGTTGATCATAGTATTGCGGAGTACATACTCAGGTATTACATGGCTATTAACACTACTTGGTATCTTATTGATGATGTGTTGTTTCCCATTCACATTGGTAAGGAGAAACATTAGATTTTAGTCTGTTTGAACTTCAAGGACAGGTGTATTTACATTTATAATTCTTTGGGGAGTGCAAAGACTAATAAATTGGTGATGAAAGTTTTGGAATCTTATAGCATTTTGCTTTCAGTGTTTTTTGAACTTTTTGATCTGTGGTCAAATCATAAAGATATTAATATGAATTCTGAAGTTTATGCCTTAAAGAAGGTTTTAGATCCCTTTGAAGTTATATTAGTTGATGATCTTCCTTCCCAAGAGAACAAGTGAGTTTTTTTTTCCTTTATTTTGGTTTCATTTTATTCATTTTTCATTATTCTGATCTATTTTTAATTTTTTTAGTGATTATGGAGCTTTTGCAGTTACATTTGCTGAGTACTTGCTTCATGGGTTGGAGATTCCTAGGAACATTAATATAGATCAGAAGAGAAGTCGGTACACTATGAGTTTGTATGCCTATGGCATGATGAAGCAATGTGATGCAGTGGAAAGTGAATATGAATACCAAAAAAGGTTGAATCCAAATGAAAAGGGGAAGAAAAAGGTTGATTTTGAATATATTGATTGATTAGATTATTTTAGAAGTCTTTTATAAACTATTTGGTTATTTTTTTTAAGGATTTTAAGGTGTCCTTGTTTGGTAATGAAGATGAATATTTAGGTTGTTGAATTTATATTAATGTTGGAGATAGTTGATTTTATAAAATATTTTGTTTAAAGTTTATTATTGTTTTATTATTATTTTTTTAAAGATTCTATATATGGTGTTAATTGATTTTTTTTTATTAGAAAAGGTTTATTATTGTTTCAGGTTTATTATATTTGTATCAGAAACCTAATGTCAACCAAAAGGATTCAAAATGTTTTATGAAATTTAATGAAAAGTTTGGTTATTTCATGCAATGGACTGGCTGAATATAGTTTTGAAAATTATATTTTTGAGCAAATGTAACTGCAGTTTGAAATAATTTATAATCTTTGAAGTTGTCTATATATGTGTATGAAACCATTTTAGAAACAACAAAAAAACAAAATGGATTCTATTTTTATAGTGAAGTTTTATTGAAGTTCATTTATTTTAAATGGCAATCTGAAAAAATTATATTACATATCATTCATTTAAGGAAGAGTGTAACTACACTAGAAAATTTTAACAAAACAACAAGAATCCATTTTTTATTCTTAATAAATGTCTATAGAAATTTAAAAATCTTTTTCAAAAACTGAAAGGAAACAAAAAGTATGCAAGAACTATTACATGTTTGGTGGATTTCTGCAGGTCTTCCTATTATGTCCAAATAAGCTACATCTACTGCACTTGTTTTCTATTTTCATTTCCCATTGAGTTTTGGATCTTGTCTTTTTAGGTCTTCCGGCTCTAATTCTTGCTTTTGGAGGAAGCACTATCATTTCTTTCACATCATTTGGTATGCACCATGTAGATTTACTTGGTAAAGAGCAAACCGTAGCTTCATATGTTGCATCCATTGTCTTTGTAGTGTAGAAATGTTATGAATAGCTATAAGGTTCTTGGTTTAATTCTTTTAGAACTGCTAATGCATGCTCGCAAGGTAGTTGATAAAGTTGAAACTTGTTACACATGCAAGTTTTATCTTTCAGGTCTACTATTTCTTGGATTTGCTCACAATTGACACTAAAGATTTCATCATTTGATCTTTTGACCTAAAAATACTTGGAGTTTGGTGTTTTATAGTTGAATAAAAAATCAAATGTAAACGAAAAGGATACAGGTTCATAGAAATTAACATTTTGAAAATTATTTAAGAGTAAGCAGAATTAAAATAGGAATTGCATTTATTATATTATGAAACTAAAAGTATTCAGAAATAATATTTATTTGACTAAATAATTACTGATTGTTTGTGTTATGCATAGTATTTGAAATTTGAAAGAAAATTATAAGATATTACATTGAATTTTAGAGATTTGATGTAGTTCTTGATCAGCCTTTCATTAGGCTTTTTTACAGGCTTTTTGAATGCGCCTCTTATAATTTTTTTTATTTGTGGAAGTCCATTGTTGCATCAATCCTCTCAAGTATTACAACAGGGCTGTGACCAGTAGTTCTCTTGCATATTTTATTACTGAGTTAAGGGATTCAGCAATATTTGATGTCATGGTCCTAAATCTGTTATTTTGTGAGTGCACTTTCATCCATTTTTCATGTCCCATATTATTCAGGTACTCATACACTCTTACATCTATCTTTTCTATGTCAAGCATATGCTTCTCAAATTGTTATACTTTGTAACTATTTGCAACTTGTAAGAACAGTTGTTTAATTTGCACTGTGCTTTTCTTGAAGTTTATTTTGATGTTGTTCAAGATGTGATAGATGCAAAATGCATGTGTAGCTTCAAGATAAACCTCTTTTATGGTTAATTCTATGCTTTGATGTCTATCGGACTATGGTTAGCTTATCTCTCATTCCCAAGGTTTTTCTCAATTGCATAAAAAACCATATCCAAGAGTTGTCATTTTCAAAATCCATAATAACAACGGCAAGTGGAAATATTTTACCTATTACGTCTTGCGTTGAGGTCATTAGGAGCGTGCCTCTAAATTCTATTTTGAGAAAAGTTCCATCAACCACAATTACCGGTATGCAATGCTGCCACCCATGAATGCTTGCTTGTAATGACATGTACACATGTAAGAATCTATTGTCATTATTTACCTTTAGGTCTACTACTGATCCTCTGCTTATCTTTTCAATCATGTATAAGAAACTGGGTACAAACAAAAAGGATTCTTCTGGTTTTCCTCTTATGAATTCAAAAGCTATTTCTTTTAACCTCTAAGCCTTTATATAGCTGATTAAGATGCCATAATCCTTATGCATATCTCTGATTATATCTGCTAGTGTATACATTGTTTTTAAGCTGCTGTATTTTGACTTGATGCAATAAGCTATCATGCATGTTGTTGCATGATGGTGGTTTCCCAATCTGGCCTCCAAGCTATAACTGTGTTCATTTTTGAATTCTCGTATTTGAAACATCGCTCAATCTCTAGGTGCAGTGTTCCTCAATGCATTTTATAAAGAATTTTCTTCCACATGATTTGATGACTCTGAATTGAAAATTCTTTGAAATGGCATAAAGGTTCATGACTATCTTTAACATCTGCTTCCTATTGTAGATTTGATGGACTTCCACTTTTTTGACATTTCTGTTGCTGATTATAGAAGATAGACACAGAGGACTTTGGACTTCTTGTTGTTCACCTACTATGTTTGAGGCTATATCTGTGTTTTTTGTGCTTATTAACTATTGCTCTAACTGTAATATAGCTACTGTTGGAGTGAAATCAAAGAAATTGATGTCCTTCTCTCTTTTCTTTATTGTTATGCACAAGGGGAACTTTGTTTGATTTAGTTATGTGCTTTTTAACTGTATATAGAAATGTAGAGTTGAATCATCTTCAATTACAAGTTTCAGATACTGTTATTTGACTTGGTAGGTGATTTGTAGTTCATTTTCTTTATTTTGCACTTCCAATTGATCTGAAATTGTATTTATAAGGTTTTGGTACATACAATCTGTTGGAATTTGAACTCTAGTGACTTTGAAGTTTTGGAAAGTGAAGCTGTCAATACATTCGTGATTGTAATGAATGAAAATAAGTAGTTGCTACATTTCCTGTAAGTGTAATATGTATCAGAAACCAAATGTAAATAGAAAGGATTCTAAAATTAATTAGGCATATACATTATTTTAGGAATTTCCAAAGAACTTGAAATAGATGTCCTTGAATTTTTTTTAGAAACCAAACGTAAACAGAAAGAATTCTAAAATGAAGCAGGCATATACATTATTTCTTGATTTTCCAAAGAACTTTACACATATGTCCTTGAAATGTTTCAAAACCCAAATGTAAATAGAAAGGATTTTAAAATGAAGCAAGCATGTAAAAAAAGTGTTTTAAAATATTTGTCTTTGCACATACATTACTTTTTCATCTTCCAATGAACTTGACTCAGATATCATTGAATTGTATCAGAAATAAAAGTAAACTGAAAGGATTCTAAATTGAAATAATAAATCAATGCAAGTATTATTTTGGAAGAAATCTAGGTTTGTACACTATTTATGTCATATATTATCTTCTATATCAATTGATTGTTAAAAAATTGAACAAAATGAAGATCTGGGTGGGTTTAAGAATAGATCTCATTTTGCATACATTCAATGATTGTATAAAATGATGAATCTGAATGAGAATGTTTACCTTTGATTTTTTTTATTGTTGTTCAATTTCTTCTTTTCTTGGTTGTTGAAATCCTGTTTTTTTAAATCTTGGTGATGGTTTTTTGAGTTTTAACAAAAGATTGATAATGGTGGTTTATATGAGGGAGGTAGAGTTAAGGTTCACTTTTTGGAGAAGAAATTGGTTTTGATATTATGTAGAGTGATTTGCAGGTGAATAAAGTGTTTTTGAGCTGAAAGAGAGGTTTTGCAGCTGAAGGTTCATGTTTTGCAGCTGAAGGTTCATGATGGGAGCATGTTTTGTAGCTGAGGAAGGAGATAGAAGCGTATTTTGCTGCTGAAGGAGAAAAAGGGTAGGCATGTAATTAAAACTGAAAAAGGGGGTAAGTGCGTAAATTTAGAAATCTTGGGGTATTTTTGTTGTTTTGCCTCTATTTTGGGAAATTTATGAAAAAACCCCTTAATTCTAAGATGATGTTAAATCTACAAGTTATGGGAAAGGTTCTAAGTTAATTGGCTATGTCTATTAAATTAATTAAATTAAACTAAGTGGGCCTATGTCTAAATTAACTAAATGAGCCTAAATTATTTCTACCCTAAATCTAGTTAATTATGGGCCTAAAGATGCATTTTATTTAAAATCTAGACTTAATTAATTAATAACCTATCAAATGAAATGGGCTAATTAAAAGATGGGCCAAAAAGAACTACCTAAACATAAAACTAATTAAATGAGTTAAAGACTAACATGGGCTTTAGGCTCAAAACACACAAAAATAAAGAACCAAGCCCAAAAACATTAAAAAAAATACCAAAACAATCAATTAATTTATTTCTTCTAAAAACCTAATTTAGTTAAAGTGACCTTAAACAACAAATTATTAATAAAATAATTAACAAGCAACCCTAATTCTATCCACTTAAATCTAATTTAGTTCTAATTAAAAAAACTAATTATCTCTATAGCCATTAAATTAAGCACCTAATTAAAACCCTAATCTTACTACCTAATTAATTAAAATAAACACAAACCACACATACAAGATTTCATTATTCCCACTATTGGGGCTATTACAATGATCTAAAGAACTAATACAACCCAAAATAAAACTAAATAAAGCAACTAACAAAATAATAAAAAAAAAACCTATAAACTATATTCGGCTACAAAATTCAATCCATGGCATTCTATAGATCTTCATGGATTTTGTTCTCTAAGTGAATTTATCATGTAACCCTCTCTATAATCACCAACAAACACAAAAATAAACAGTGATTAGTGATTAAAAAATAACAATAAAAATTAAATAAAGCTAAAATTAAATAGAAAGAAAATAATCAAATAAAAATAATAGAGTAGAAGAGGAGATAATTGTATGGATGAAGTATTGATTTGCTCCCTAAAGTGGTGTAAATCACTGTTGTTTTTTTAGAATAGATCTCTAATGCTTGACCTTTCCTCCCAAAAGTCTATTGCTTCTTCTTCAAAGAACAATACCTCTCAAGAAAATATTATTTGAAAACTATGTAAAAGGAAAAGGAGAGGTCCATGAAGAAGTCACCCTAAAAATCCCCCTTCTCCAAGAGAGTTAAGCTGGGTTCATATAGAAAACCCTAGCTAAAAAAACGTATCATATTATGACTTCCTCTCTTCACAATGATAGAGTTTTGGTCTAAAAAGGACTTTTAATTTCTTGAAAAATTCAGATAAATCCTAGAAAAGGATTTATCATATTTTTTACCAATCAAAATTCAGAAAAAAAAATTTTTATTCACTGGAAAATAAAAAATATAGATGGAATATATTTAATCTTAACTGGGATTATATAATTCCGATTAGAATTTCAAAATTCTGATTTTTTTACTTTAAATTACATAAAGACCCTTGAAAGAATTTAAAATTTTTAATTAGATCCTTAAAGAAAACATTACAATTAAGTCCTTAAAAACCAATTAAGTTCTTTTGAAATGCACTTAGGCTTTTGAGGTTTCAAACTTCAAGTGTTGAAGATCTATTTATAATATTTTCATTATTGGAGTCCTCTATCGCATCTGTATTCCATCATCCTAAAATTGGGTGCTAACAATGAGTCTTAAAATTCTAAAAATGTGAATCATGTTCCTGCTGAGGGGATTAAGCCTCTTAATACTGAGGCAGATTGTAAATTACTTAGCGAAAATTCTCATCCTTTTTCCTATAATATAACATTCTAAATGATAAATGAAGTATTTTATTTCTGAAAACTTGTTAAACCCTTAGTACATTTACTGATAGTATTTCCTAAGACTATTTGAGTTCCAGTATCGAGGTAGCTCTTTTCCTTGTTCATCTTTCATCTTGTATTCCCCCTCAGTCATTTTTTAATGACTTAGTAAGGGCCTTCCCAATTAGGTCTAAGCTTTTTTGTTCTAGAGTTGCCTTTGCCAATGTCAACCCTTATGAGTACCTAATCTTTGACCTTAAACTGCCTTGGCCGAACATATTTGTTATGATACTTTGTGATCCTCTACCTTTAAGCTTCTACTACAATGTATACTTGTTCTCTCCTCTCTTCAAGTAGATCTAGGCATATCTGAGTGTTAATGTTATTAACCTTATGATCTCGATCTCCAGTTACCTAGTAGCTTAATGACCCAATTTCCACTTGGATTACAACATCCATACCATAAGTCAATCTGAAAGGCATTTCTCCTATAAAGGTCTTAAGTGTTGTTCTATATGCCTATATGACATTAGTGAGTTCTTCAACCCATTTTCCCTTCTTCTCATCTAACTTCATTTTTAAACCTTGCATGATGATCCTATTGGTGATTGCTTGATGTGCCATGTTTATATATAAGTTTTATAGAATTTTTTTATAATTATTATTGTTTTCAGTCTAATTATATTTAATCATGATGCCTTTTTATTTTAATATAGTAGTATTTCCTTTTTGTTGCATGGTTAGGTTTACTATTTGGGTTTTATCATGCTAATGCAGGTTTATAAGGATTTGGAGTCCAAAAGCCCACGATTGTCTGGGCTCGCATGGTCTTCTGGTCCAACAAGTTGAAGGCATGGTCATCAAACTCTCAGTATAGGTGGAAATGAAGAAACATGGACTATGCAAGAGACTCATGTGCGGACTAATCACGAAGTACAGGTTTGAACACGAGGCATGCTTTGGTTGTTTCATGAACATGGATAGAGCAACATGACCCATGTCATCTCTATTATCAACATGGCCAAAGCACGGGTCGTGTCCAAAAGGCATGCTAAGTCAGAATTAAGTTCCTATTTTATTAGAGTATTTGATTTGGAAAGTCTCATCTCTCTAAGGTAACAGAATTGGAAGGATTTCTAGAAAAGCATAAGACACACATATAAAATGAAAAAGAACCTTAATTCTGAGAGGGGGGTACACAGATAGAGAGGCAGGGAAGAGGATTGAGGAAACAGAGACTATTTTTCCAGACTTTTTCTTATATTCATTTATTCCTATCTTTAATAATTTACATTATATATAACTAAACTCTTTTAGAGTTTGGATTCATGTAGCCAGGATTACTGCTTGTCTAGATATTGTTTTATTGTAGTTAATTATCATCAGTCAATTTCTCAAGTTTTGCTTTATTAATCTTATGTTTAATTTAGACCTGATAAAATGCATGCCTGTGGATAAATTTATGACAACGAAAGTTGCATGATTTGTTAGCTCATAAAACCTATGATTCTTAGGACTCTTGATCACAAAAGTAGACAAGACCTTAGGGGATTAATAAACTGTTAAGGAACTTAATAAACCTGAGTAATTCATTAGACCATGAGAATAGGCTGTGTTTGCTTTGGGTATGCCTGAGTGATTTTGAAAAAAGCCTTAGGAATTTATGAATAGCCTACCCTTTGACTAAGATTTATTAACTAAATTAACAAAATCCTGTAATTCCAGCAAGTTCCTAGTGAATGAATCCAAGCTCTAGTTTTAAATCCTAAATTTCTTTAGATATAATTTGTTTACATTAGCATTCTGTTTATTTATTAATTTAATATTCCAATTTAAAAATCATTCATTCTATAAGCTTGTAAGAGGCAAGATCACACTTAGTGCTAGGATTTTTCATCTCCTTATGGGAATGATACTCACTTATCATATATTACTTGTAATGAGCCGTACACTTGCAGAAACTGCTTAACAAGTTTTTTGGTGTTGTTGCCGAGGATGATTGGCGAATACCTACATTAGGATAGACTTTTGTTTCTGCAAGACTAATATGTTTATTCTTGTTTTATTAATTGTGTTTAACTTTTTCTTTTTAAGAACTTGATTTTTGTTTATGCAAACGAGGTCCCAGAATCTTGAATTAGAAGAGCTTAATCCAGAGATTGAAAAAACTTGCAAAAAGAACATGAGGAGACATAGACTCAGAGCAATGGCAGGTCAGGGAGCTCTAACTAGAGCTCTGGAAGAATATGGTGTACCTATTCTGAAGGGAAACCTAGTATCAAAGCCAACACCTTTAAAATCAAACCAGCCTACATCCAGATGGTTTCACAATACCAGTTCATAGGACTACCTTTAGAGGACCCTACTGCCCACCTGGCGTCATTCTTGGATATCTGCAACACCTTCAGGATGAATGGAATCAGTCTAGATGCAATCAGACTCAAATTGTTTCCATTTTCCTTAAAGGATAAAGCCAAGCTATGGTTGAGTTCATTAACCCCAAATTCAATCACTTCATGGGACCTTCTCTTTAAAGCTTTCTTGACAAAGTATTATCCACCTGGAAAGACTACTAAGTATCATCAAGATTTGGTTGGATTTAAGTAGCAGCATGGTAAATCACTGTATGAAGCTTAGGAGAGATTCAAAGATTTACAAAGAAATTATCCTCACCATAGAATCCTAGACTGGTTGTTGATGCAGGCCTTTTACCAGGGACTGTCAAAATCTCTGTAGATTACAATATATGCCACTGCTCAAGGCTCTTTTATGAGTAAAACACTAGCAGATGCATACGAACTTTTGGAGAAGATGGCATCCAATAACTACCAATGGCATGGATAGAAAAACCAACCAAGGAAAGTTGCTGGACTTTATGAAGTTGATGGTTTAAGCATGGTGAATTCCAAATTGGACTTATTTATAAAAAAATTGAAGAAGCTAAATTTTGCAGGACATCCATCTTAGGTACTCTGTTGTGAGGTATGTGGAGCAGGGCATGCTACAATAGACTATCAATAAGGAGATCCTTACTCTCAAGGCTGCTCAATTGAGCAATTCAATGCTTTAAATAAATATAATGGCAGACCTTAAGGGAACGCCTACTCCAATACTTACAACCCAGGATGGAGAAATCACTTGAATTTTTCATGGTCAAATCAAGGTGGACACCAAGCTCCAAATTTACAATATGGATACAAGCCTCCACCCCCACCAGGTTTTCAATAGAAGAACATGGCTTTTCAATCTGAACCCAAATCCAATATGGAATTAATGATGGAAAATTTCATCTAAACACAAAATAAGGTAATGCAGATGGTTTAGGACAACCTCAAACATTATAAGGAAAATTTCAAGCAGTACGATGCTAGGATGGAAAAGTTGACCACACATGTTAAATTACTAGAGAATCAAGTCGCATGTCTAGCAAGTTCCTCCAATTTTCACCAACCAGGTCACTTTCCAAGTCAGCCTCAAAACCCGAGAGAGCAAGCCCAAGCAATAACTCTGCGAAGTGGGAAGAATGTACCAGAGGTTGAATCCAAGAATAAAGAATAGGAAGTTAAGCCAGAGACCACTTAGCAACCATAGGCAGAAGCACAGGAGCCAAAGACAGTCAAGACTCTTTGCTTACCATTCCCTCAGAGGATGCATAACTCTGCTCTGGATAAATAATTCTAGAAAGTCTTGAAGGTGTTTAAACAACTGGACATCACTATTCCTTTCTTGGAAGCAGTTACTCAAATGCCCAAGTACGCCAAATTTTTGAAAGACATCATGTCCAATAAAAGGAATTGGGATAATTATGATACTATTCCAATAAATAAGGAGTGCAATACAGTGATTAAAAATAATCTTCCTCAAAAGCTTAAGAATCCAGGGAGTATTACTATACCTTGTGTTATTGGTAAATTTTCTATTAGTAGAGCTCCTTGTGATCTAGGAGCTAGTGTCACTATAATGCCTTTATCTCTCTGCAAGAAATTGAACATAGGTGAACCCAATTCAACAAATATTTCCTTATAGCTAGCTGACAGGTCTATTGTCTACCCTGAAGGGATCTTGGAAGACATACCAATCAAGGTTGGAGAATTTTATATCCCCTGCGACATTATGGTATTAAAGATGGAAGAAGATTCTCAAATTCCCATAATTTTGGGAAGACCATTCTTAGCCACTGCTGGTGCTATAATTGATGTGAAACGGAGTAAAATCAAACTTAAAATTAGAGAAGAAATAGTTGAGTTTGATGTATTCCAAATGACAAAAGATCCTTCATTAACGAAGACCTGCTTCAAAGTATATGTTATCCAAAGCTATGTAGAGAAAATATTCAGGAAGAAATACCCTAAAAATCCACTAGAAGCAAGCCTCACCTAAGATACAAATTCTGATGAAGAAGATCCTAAGGTAGTAGCTTTCATAAACACCCTGAATACCTCTCTTGCACTGCCTAAAGGTAAGTCAGTAAGGTATGACCCCTTACCTCCTCATGATTTCTATTATATTTATGCTTTAAAACAGGAAAACACACCAAAAGTTAAACTTAAAAAACTTCCTCCTGATTTAAGGTATGCTTTTCTAAGACCCAGTTCTACTTATCTGATTATTGTTAATGCACATTTAAATGGTGAACAAGTGGATAATTTGCTTAGAAAAGTTAGAGACCATAAGAAGATCATAGGGTATACCATCGATGACCTTAAAGGGATTAGCCCTTCTTTTTGCATGCATAGGATCCATTTAAAGGAAAGTTGTTCACCCTCCATTGAGCATCAAAGAAGACTTAATCCTAACATGAAGGAAGTGGTTAAAAAGAAAATAATGAAATTGTTAGATGCCGGTATAATTTACCCAATCTCTGACAATAATTGGGTTAGCCTTATCCATGTGGTCCCAAAGAAAGGTGGTATGACTGTGATTAAAAATAAACATAATGAATTGACCCCTACTATGAAAGTTATAGGATGGAGGATGTGTATAGATTACAGGAAACTGAACAAGGCTACTAGGAAAGACCAGTTTCCTCTTCCTTTCATTGAATAACTTTTAGAGAGACTTGCACAACACTCTTTTTTCTGTTATCTAGATGGATACTCTGGATTTTTCCAGATTCTTATACACCCTAAGGACCAAGAAAAGACCATATTCACATGTCCCTATGGCACTCTTGCTTACAGACGCATGCCCTTTGGGCTATGCAATGCCCCTACAACCTTTTAAAGGTGCATGATGGCAATCTTTTCTAAATTTATTGAAAATATTATGGAAGTGTTCATGGATGACTTCTCTGTATATGGTTCTTCATTTGATGATTGCCTTAACAATCTATCTAGAGTTTTGCAAAAATGTGAAGAGGTCAATTTAGTTCTGAACTAGGAGAAATGCCACTTTATGGTCACAAAAGGAGTTGTTTTAGGACACTTAGTGTCTGACAAGGGCATAGAGGTGGATAGAGCAAAATTTAAAGTCATTGAAAAGCTTCCACCTCCAAATAGTGTTAAAGGAATCCATAGTTTCCTAGGACATGCAGGGTTGTACAGAAGATTCATAAAGGATTTCTCAAAGATTGCAAAACCCTTACTAATCTACTTGCTAAATATGCCCTATTTATTTTTAATAAAGATTGTTTAGATGCATTTTGTAGGCTAAAGGAGGCTTTGATACTTGCTCTAATTCTGTAACCACCTGACTGGAACCTCCCCTTTGAAGTAATATGTGATGCCAGTGACTATATTGTTGGTGCTGTTTTATGGCAGAGGAGAGACAGACATGCATATGCCATTTACTATGCCAGCCATACCCTGGATGAAGCTTAATTGAATTATGCCACCACTGAGAAAGAGCTTCTTACTGTTATTTTTGCCATTGATGAATTTTGCTCTTATTTGACAGGTAGCAAAGTGATTGTGTTCACTGATCATGCAGCTTTGAAGTACCTCCTCTCTAAAAAAGATGCTAAACCTCATTTGATAAGGTGGATACTGCTTCTACAAGAATTTGACTTGGAGATTAAGGATAAGAGTGGAGCAGAGAATGTTGTAGCTGACCACCTATCTAGGTTGGAACTGCTACGGAAAGGTTTTGAATTACCAATTGATGACTATTTCAAAGGAGAATAGTTGATGCAAATGCAAGTTTCAATACCCTGGTATGCAGATTTTGTCAATTTCCTGGTATGTGGAGTGTTACCACCTTATCTTACCTACCAATAGAAGAAAAAGTTTTCTCTGATGTTAAATATTATTATTGGGAGGAACCTCTTATATACAAGAGATGTGGAGATGGACTAATTAGGAGATGCCTTACAAAGGATGAGATTCAAGTTGTTTTAACACATTGTCATTCCCTTGAATGTGGAGGACATTTTAGCTCCACTAAGATCGCAACCAAGGTCCTCTAAAGTGGTTTTTACTGGCCAACTCTTTTCCAAGGTGCCAAACAGTTTATGGTGAATTATGACAGATGCCAGAGAATAAGAACATAGGAAGAAGGAATGAAATGCCTTTGACTAAAATACTACAAATTGAAATTTTTTATGTTTGGGGACTGGATTTTATGGGGCCCTTTCTAAGCTCACTAAGGAACAAATATATATTAGTTGGGGTGGAATATATATCTAAGTGGGTAGAAGCTTTAGCATCCCTAACTAATGATGCTAAGACAATACTAGATTTCTCAAAAATAATATATTTTCCAGATTTAGGACACCAAGGGCAATCATCAGTGATGGGGGTACACATTTATGTAACCACCAATTTGAGAGCTTATTGAAGAAGTATAGTATGACTCACAAAGTCACTTCTCCTTACTACCCTCAGACTAGTGGATAGGTTGAGATTTCTAATAGAGCCATCAAGTCCATTATGGAGAAGACAATATCAACATCAAGAAAAGACTGGTCTTCTAAGTTAGATGATGCTCTATGGGCCTATATAACCGCATTTAAGAGCCCCGTTGGTGATTCTCCATTCAGACTCCTCTATGGAAAATCTTGTCATCTGCCAGTGGAATTGGAACACAGAGTTTTTTGGGCTATAAAATTTTTAAATTTTGATCTGCATAAGGTTGGTGATTAGAGACTTCTTCAGCTGAATGAACTTAAGGAATTCAAATTAACTTCTTATGAGAATGCCAAGATTTATAAGGAAAGAACAAAAAGATGGCATGATAAGCATATTCTGAAAAGAGAGTTTAAAGTAGGAGACTAGGTTCTATTGTATAACTATAAACTGAAACTATTTCCAAGCAAGTTGAAATTAAGGTGGTTAGGACCTTTTACTGTTAAATAGGTCTATCCACATGGAGCAGTAGAGATATGGAGTCATAACTTTGGTTCATTTAAAGTCAATGACTAGAGGTTGAAGCTTTATCATTAGTCTGAGGAAATTCCAGTAAGAGCATCTTCTGCACTTTTGTCATCTACCTTACCTATGTTGCATTAAGTCGAGCTAATAATTTTAAACAAGCGCTTAATGGGAGGCAACCCATTCTTTTATTTTTATTTATTTTATTATTTTTCATTTTTCTTTCTTTTCATTTTATTTTATTTAATCTTATTGTATTTTTATTTTATTTTTATTTTTATTTTTGTCTTAATTTTCTCTGTCATGTTCCTACAGGTCATGTATGCACGGGTCCTCAACACAGTCCATATCAAGACCCATGTCACCTTCAAATTCCTCAACACGGAGACATAACAGTAAAACACAGCCCATGAATAGCAATCAGTGTTCATAAATTTCTTCAAACACAGGCTATACAAAAGGCACACAACCTATGTTACCAACATTTCTAGAACACGTCCCGTGATATATCAACACCACTAGTGCTCTCTTTAATCTTCAAAGCATGGTGCCCTCATAGATGAACATGCTCCGTGCTATAGTCTCATATGCATTAATGTCCTCACACATGATCCATGCTCATAG
The DNA here is from genome assembly GCA_947683625.1 of Mallotus nudiflorus. NCBI lineage: Eukaryota > Viridiplantae > Streptophyta > Magnoliopsida > Malpighiales > Euphorbiaceae > Mallotus > Mallotus nudiflorus. The sequence goes on along the minus strand of CANTUR010000886.1, from coordinate 1,008,659 downwards.
CCATCACTTCGCACGGTCTCTCAACATGGGTAATCCGACACGCCCCTATTTATTCCTCTCCCACGTTCTATAGTCCCATTTCTAACCTTTCCTATTCTCCACCCCTCCACCTTCCCACGATCTTCAATCTCCCTTAAACCCATTCATCCTTCTCATTAATTTTCTTTTCCCCAGTCTTTGTCCTATTTAAACCCATTCTTACCTCTAACCACATCACCCACCCTTCAATCATCCTTAGACATCATTTTTCCATAATGTCATTTTCACTACATAATGGTTTGCATAAGAGGCCATGACAGTGCCAAACGATGATGCACTTAACAGTCAGCCTCTCACCCTAGACATGCAGTGCCAACCTCTAGTCCAGGTTCTTCATCAGCCCCTGATCCTTGCCCTCTGACACTGTTTGGGTCCGACAATCACTAAGAAAGGTACCAAGCTCTATCAACTCTCCTTATTCATCCTAACTATGCACTAGTGTTAGCTGAGTTAGACACTGTTGGTCTTGGTGACTCTGTCATGCAAATGCTCTGCTCCTCCAAGTAGGATCTCTTTGTTTAAATTAGTGAGACTTCCTACAAAGAACTACTTCTAGAATTCTTGACTACGTTCTCCTTTGAAAGAAAGTTAGTCACCTTTGACAAGTTGAATACAGTCCAATTTAGGTTGGGAAATCAACGCTTCTTCCTATCTTTCACTGAGCTCAGCATTCACTGCGATTCTACACTCCAGACTTCACCTCCAGTCCTGCTTATCAGGATTCTGATTTGATTTAGACAATGAAATTCTAGGCATTATTTGGAATGATTTTTGCTTTCCTGATGCTCCACTATATGACCCTCGGATGAAAAAGGGCTCTGCTATGCATGATCCTGTCCTCAGATACTTGCACAGGCTTATCACTGCCATTATCTCAGGACGTCATGAGAGCACATGCATTTTCACTTAGAGGGATCTTTTCTATCTCCATTGTTTCCAGTTGCGAAGGATTCCTTACCTTGGTTATGGCTTTGCACTTTATATGGATTCAATGGCTCAGAAGAAGAAAGGAGCCCTGTGTGGTGGTCCTTATATGACGAGACTAGCTAAAGGTCTCAGTGTTTACTCCAGTCTCTCAAGCCTCACACCAGTACCCTCTATGCTACCCATTGGCATCTGAATTATGAGAAGCATGGGGCTTGTCATGAAGTGCAATGGCCAATACATCATTGCAGACCAGCCTCCGCCTGCTGCTGCTACACCTGTTGCTCCACGTACTGATGTTCCAGATCCTACTTCAACATCTCAGTTGCCACCTACTGCTCTTATTGCCCCACTAGCTCCTCCATTAACACCATTTCCATCCTTCCCATCATCTACTAACTAGGATGATCTCCGCCTCACTATCTATAAGATGTAGCATGTCCAGTGCTTTCATGTTGCCCAACTATTTTAGGTTTGCAATAGTCTTCAGCTGCTCTGTCAGGCTCAGAACATTCCTCTGCCTCCTTGTCCAGAACTTCATAACTTTCACACTGACGCAGACACTAGCACCGCTAACATTAAGCCTTTACCGGATGACCAAGATGTGGATCTGGATGTGACCTTTATGGATCCTGCAGATGACGACTCTTGATTTTATTTCTTTTTTTATATATATTGCTTTTTTTATTTTTCTATTTATCTTTTATCTTTTTTTCTATTTCTATTTTCTTATATTTTCCCTCCTTGTACTTTTTATTTTAATTCTTTTTATGTTTTGCTCTCCTTAGTTATCCATGTACTTATAATCCCATGTTATCTATTTCAGCTACTTTTGTGTGTCATAATCATTTTATCTTGCTCAGGGGAGTTCTCTATTCCATATTCCTTTTTATTTATTTATTTATTTCTCCATTATTTTCATCTCTATTTATGAGGACACTGTCCAAATTAAGTGTGGGGGGGATATCTGCATTTTGCATTTCATTCTACTTGTTTTTACATTCTATTTATTTATATTTGCTTTTATCTTTTATGTTGCCATTCATTTTATACTTGCACCTCACACAGTATGCACTAAACAAAATTTTTGTAAAATACATTAATTATGATATCATTGAACTTCCTTCTTAATTTTTTGTTAATATTTGACTTATAGATTCTAAGTTAGGATGATAATTCATTGTTAAGGACCTCTGAAACTCTAATCAATTTAATGCTGACTTGCTTTTGAGTGACTGAATCTATGAGTTAGTAGTTTTAGAAAAATGCTTGTAAAGGAGACTTTAACACTGATTCTTAGCATACACTAAGGATTAGCTTTTATTTGGCAACTTCAAATAAACAAGTGTTCATAATAAATTTTCTTTTTTCTATAGAGCTTTGGTTACCTTGTATATTATTATGCTCTACATTCTGCTCCAATGCTCCCTGTGAGTATGAGCATCCAAAGGACTCACTTAAATAGTGTCCACAATTAGTAATACTGGAATGGTGGGAGATTACTGGAAGTGAGAAGAATGAATTGAGAATTTAAGCAAGACGGAGCATAAAATGCACTTGCTTAAAAAAAAAAAGCTTACTGTCTTGTATTGTGATGAAATTGGGGTGGTTGTTAAGGTCTTTTGTAAATAGTGTCTTTTGCTTTCGTTTTTCTTAGTTGCAATCTCATTAGTTTTCAGGAGTTCAACAGTTAAGTTAGCTATCCACTTGGTAAACTTATGTCTTTAACTTTGAGTTATCTATTTAATTTTGAATTGTAAGTCTTACATTAACCTTAAATTCTGAAGGGTTGTTATTTTGATGTCTACTGATGTATCTAGCTCAGTATTTTATTTATCTCTTTTTTGCATTTTGCTTGAGGACAAGTAAAGGTTTAGTGTGGGGGAATTTGATGTGCCATATTTATATATAATTTTGATTGTGTTTTTTTATAATTATTATTATTTTCAGTCTAATTATATGTAATCATGATGCATTTTTATTTTAATATAGTAGTATTTCCTTTTTGTTGCATGGTTGGGTTTACTATCTGGGTTTTATCATGTTAATGTAGGTTTATAAGGATTTGGAGTCCAAAAGCCCATGATTATTTAGGCTCACGTGGTCTCCTAGTCCAATAAGTTGAAGACATGGTCATTGAATTCTCAGCATAGGTGGAAATGAAGAAACATGGACCGTGCAAGAGACTCATGTGCGGACTCATTAGGAAGCACGAGTTTGAACACAGGGCGTGCTTTTATTGTTCTGCGAACATGGACGGAGCAACACGATTCGTGTCATCTCTATTATCAACATGGCCAAAGCACAGGTCATGTCCAAAAGGCATGCTAAGTCAGAATTAAGTTCCTATTTTATTGGAGTATTTGATTTGGAAAGTTTCATATCTCTAAGGTAATAGAATTGGAAGGATTTCTAGAGAAACACAAGACACACATATAAAAGGAAAAAGAACCCTAATTCTGAGAGGGGGGTATATAGATAGAGAGGCAAGGAAGAGGATTAAAGAAATAGAGACTATTTTTCCAGACTTTTTCTTATATTCATTTATTCTTGTCTTTAATAATTTACATTATGTGTAACTAAACTCTTTTAGAGTTTCGATTCAGATAGCCAGGATTACAACTTGTCTGGATATTATTTTATTGCAGTTAATTATCATCAGTCAATTTCTCAAGTTTTGCTTTATTAATCTTGTGTTTAATTTAGGCCTAATTAAATGCATACTTATGGATAAATTTATGACAATGAAAGTTGCATGATTTGTTAGCTCCTAAAACATGTGATTCTTAAGACCCTTAATCACAAAAGTAGACAAGACCTTAGGGGATTAATAGACTGTTAAGGAACTTAATAAACCTGAGTAATTCATTAGACCATAAGAATAGGCTGTGTTTGCTTTGGGTATGCCTGAGTGACTTTGAAAAAAGCCTTAGGAATTTATGAACAACCTACCCTTGACTGAGATTTATTAACTGAATTAACAAAATCTTATAATTCAAGCAAGTGCCTAGTGAATGAATCCAAGCTCTAGTCTTAATCCTGAATTTCTTTAAATACAATTTATTTACATTAGCATTCTATTTATTTATTAATTTAATTTTCCAATTTAAAGATCATTCATTCTATTAGCTTATAAGAGGCAATATTACACTTAGTGCTAGGATTTTTCATCTCCTTATGGGAACGATACTCACTCATCATATATTACTTATAATGAGTTGTTCACTTGTAGAAACCGCTCAACACTTATGTCTGACCATTTGTTTGTGGATGAGCCATTGAATTAAATTTAAGCTTTATATTAAGATCAGAGCACAACCTTCTGAACTTCTTATTGTCAAATTGCTTCCCATTATTTGCTATCAAGGTATGATGCGGGGCAGCAAGTTTTGGAGTTATTAGAATGGTTCTACGGAACAATGGATAGAATACATACATTTTCAATATTATTATTATTATTATTATTATTATTATTATTATTATTATTATTATTGTTATTATTATTATTATTATTATTATTATTATTAGGATTTAATTTTTATTTTTTAATTTAGTACTTATTAGAAATTGACTTTCCTATATTGTTAAGGATTTGATTTCCTACCTTAGCTAGAATTATCTTTATTTTTATATCATAAATAAAAATTAGGGTTGGTGGGATAAATATGTAAGTTTTAGGGTTGTATGGGGAGTTTTTATTAACTTGATTATTCAGAATTATTATTTCCTAAATTCGGTATTCTTGTGAATCAACAAATTCTTGGATGCCTATTTCCTGTTATTTGTGTGCAAATCAACAGGTTATGGAAGATTAGTGTTTAGTAGTTGTGCACGATTCAGCAAATGCTAATTCCTTGTTTATCACTCTTCCACTACATCAAGGTGTGTGGTATGCCAAATCTACAAATGACTTCCTTCCAGAAAAAGTTTTGGATTCGAGCATTAGTTATGGTAGGGAAAACTTCAACTTTTACCCATTTGGTGAAGTGATCAATAACTACAATCAAGAATTTCTTTTGAGAGGTTAAGACTAGAAATGGACCTAGGATATCCATTCCTAAAATTGTAAAAGGCCAAGGACTCCTAATTGGATGCTGAATATTGGAAGGCTTATGGTTGAGGCAAGCAAACTATTGACACTTGTGGCATTCCTGTACCGGCTTATGAGCATCTCGAGACATGGTGGGCTAATAGTAACCTTAGAGCAATGTTTTTCTTATCAGTGATTTATAAGACTAAGTTCCATAAATTCCTTCATAAATATCTTTAAGTATGTAATTTCCTTCCTCTAATGATACACATTTAGACCATGGATGTAATAAGGACCTTCTGTAGAGTTTCCTATTATATATAAAATAATGTGTGACTTTTATTTCAGTTTTGGAGCCTTTAACTTATCTTGTGGGAGTACACCATGTTTGAGATACTGAATGATTGGCTTCATCCGTTATGCTACTTCTTGGATATCCAAGATCTTTGCTTCCTCAGTTCTTGGCTTCATAAACTCCTCAGTTTGCTCAAGCTCTTTAAACATTTGATTGTCTTCTACTACTGACTTGGCTAATAAGTCTACTTTTGAGTTTTCACTTTTAGGAATTTGAATGATTTTCCATTGTCCCCCTTTTTGTTCAAGCTTCTTTAGGAGCTATCTGACTCTTTTTACATATTTGACTATGCTTGGTTCCTTGGTCTGGTATGTTCCTTTGACTTAGTTAACTACTAATTGTGACTTATAGTATATTTTGAGATGCTCGGTTCTAACTTCTGTAGCTAACTTCAATCTTGTGATGACTGCTTCATACTTGGCTACATTATTAGTGGCATTGTATTTTATTTGCATCGCATATCTAATTGTGACTTTACTTGGCCCTTTAAGGATAATTCTGGCACCAGATCCTCAAGTGGATGAAGCTTCATTTATGTATAGCTTCCATTCTAGGCATGAAGATAAAACAAATTCTTCCACTGTTATCTTTTGCACAAAATTCGCCAAAGTTTGTGCTTTGATTTGTTGTCACGGTTCATAAATGATGTCAAATTCTCCAAGTAATACTAACCATTGGACCAATCTTTCTAATGTCTCAGGTCTTTGTAATATTTTCCTTAATCTACTATGTTCATATAGAGAATAAGAAAATAATTAATAGATGCAACAAACATAATCAAGATACAAAATGAGAAAAGTGAAAACTCTATAATCTTTGTCAATGTAGCTCCAGATTGTTGATCTCTTTACTGTCTACTTGTACTCTGATGCAGATGAATAAGCTTCACTCTCAATCCTCTATGTAATTCTCTCTCTAATTATTCTCCATTTTTTTCTGTCTCTTTATAGTTCTCTTTCTATAATTCTCTCCTTTTGTCCCTTGTTTCTCTGTGAGTTTATGATGATTTTATATCCTCAAAAATTAGGGTTACATGTGGTACATGCGTGCTTCTTTTTATCCAGGTAGAATTTCCTTAAATGTTCAAGCATGGCCATGCAAATCCCAAAATTAGGCTTGCACGACCGTGCACATGCAAAGGAAGTATTTACCATGGCCATGTTGTGCCTTGCATGGTCATGCTCTTCCTTAGGCAATTCATGGTACAGCCATGCTTGGCATTGCATGGTCCTGCATACCTTCAAGTAAATTTTGCCATGGCCATGATTGGTATTGCATGGTCGTACATGTCCTTAGGCAAATTTTGGCACGGCCATGCTTGGTATTGCATGGTCGTGCATAATCAATGCACACCTATGTTCCTTTCTTTGACTTTGAGCTTGATCTTTGACTTTTCTGCATGGTTGCGATGCATATATATTTTAATTCCTACGGACAAAATAAAAATTTAATGAGAGGAATATAAAAAATGGATAGAAAATATAAAACTCCTAATTTATTTAATTAATGCATGATTTTGTCTCTATTTTATTTAAATGTCCTATTATTTTCTAAATGCTAATTCTATTAATTATTATGTAGAAAATGGAAAATTATACGCTTAAAATGAGATATTATTAAATTAAAATGAGCCTAATTTTTAATAAGAAAATGCAATTATTAAATACCCCTACACTTGAACTTTTGCTTGTCCTCAAGCAAGAACCTTATTATAACAATATTATAAGCATATTAAAATAAAATTAAAGATTGTTTAATCAATACAGTAACGGGTTAATACAAGCATTATTTAGCAAAACTGAGTTAATAAATTGAGAAAAATACTGTGAATATTACCAAGTGAAGCATACCTCTCAAATGAATTATTCATAAGAATTGATGAACTAAAACTTATAAACTAAGGAAAGTCAAACATATTTAAATTATTAGTCAACCCTTAAGCTAAATATGGTAACCAGCTGAATTTTTATTTTTTTATTTATTTATGCTGGATTAGAATCCTTCCCAACTTTGGTATTCCCTACCGTTCCTATATTACTGAGTATGAATACCTTCGTTAGGTACCTTTGGATTACTTGTACTCAATTTGAGCATTGGAGCTTATTATAGGCTTTAATAGCTTTTTACTCCTCTAATCCTTTTTTTTCACTCAGCTGAATTGTCATATAGTAGAAAAAAGGCTTTCCTAATAATAAAAATCTATCCAAATCTTTTGATTACCAAAAATTTTATCCAAAAATCCTTTTAAATAAAACAAAAGAGAGGTATATATTTAGGTTGATTAAAAGTTAAAAAGTCTAATTCTCAAGCATTAACAAAGATTTAAACCATATACTACAAGAATTAACCATATATTGCATCAACTAAACTAGCTAATTTTAATTTTAATATACAAATCTTATAATTATAACAAGTTAGCAAAAATAAAAGTGAGGGATATATATATATATAATTTTATTTTTTGACATGAACTGCAATAGATAAATGACAAATCACTCAAAATTAACAAGATAAAATACTAAAAGGTAAAGTAAGGAAATACCCCCCCCCCACACTTGAATTGTACATTGTCCTCAATGTGTTGCGTTGCAAGTGGAAGGTAAAGTAAGGGATGTCAGATGGTCCACATGGAGATGTAAAGTCACATGCCTCTTGAAATGAATCTACATGCCCATGTTACGTATGAATGCATGGATCATGCGCACACTCATGCACATTAGAAGCTTGAATATTGCATGGCCGTGCTAGATGAAGCACGGTCGTGCACCTTATAAGCATTAAAATTGCATGGCCGTGCCAGGTAAGGCACAATTGTGCTATGTGAGGCACGACAGTGCATAATGGTGGCTTAAAATGACATGACCATGCTAGGTGAGGCACGACCGTGTTTTGGTGCCCGATTGCACGGGTATGTCACTTAGTGGCATGCTCATGCTACTTTTGTGAAGCTTGGCCCTCTTTATGCATACATACATTGTGCAATAGTAACATATGTCCCCACTTTTAAATTATCATTCAAAGTCACTCTAAACATTTTCAAAGTCAATCAAACATTCAAGTACATAAACAAATACATAAATTTATAAATAAAGACAAAAGTAAAGAAAACTTCCCCAATTTATTTCCAAATGTTACAGTACTTTATATTCTAAACATCACTGATGACTTGAGAAGGGTCTCTGCTGGATGTATATCCAAGGTATTCAAAAAACTGCATGAAGAATAAAGCTCCTTTAAGGGCATCAAACTAACTAAAAAAAAAATTAAATGAGTACATAAAGAACACTTAGGTTATCTCCTAAGAAGTGCTTTGTTTATGTTCAGTCCTAAGCTTGATTGTGGCCATGTGGTTCTTCATTTCTTTAGTGAAGGCAAAGTCTCCTTCATCTTCATTATAGGTGACGGTCATTATGGTGCACCCGTCTCAACTGTAGGTGCCTCTTGTAAGTCTTGATTACTTACAAGTTATGATATCTCCTACCCCAAATACAACTTAAGTCATTGTCCATTCACCTTGAAGGGTTCACCTTTATTGCTTTGAATTACCACTGCTATATGGGGAAATACTTCCACTACTGTAAAGGGACCAAACCATCTAGACTTTAGCTTCCCAGGGAAGAGTCAGAGCCCTGAATTGAATAAAGAACCTTGTACCCTTTTTTAAAGTGCTTTGGCTTAATCATTGGATCATGCCATCTTTTAGTCTTATCCTTGTAAAGTTTGGCATTCTTATAAGCCACATTCCTGATTTCCTCTAGTTCATCTAGTTTGAGAAGCTGCCTCTCCCTTGATTTTTTGTAGTCCATATTCAGGGCTTTGATAGCCCAGTATGCTTTGTGCTCAAGCTCCACTGGAAAATGATAGGCCTTACTAAACACCAAATGATATGGTGACATTCCAAGTGGAGTCTTAAAAGCAGTTCGACAGGCCCACAATGCATCGTCAAGCTTAAGTGCCTAATCTTTCCTAGAGCTATTCACTATCTTTTCCATAATCTTCTTAAGTTCTTTGTTACTCACTTTAACTTGCCTATTAGTCTACGAGTGGTACAATGTAGAGATTTTGTGCTTTACACTATATCTTACTAAAAGGACTTCAAACTGTTTGTTGCAGAAATGACTTCCTCCATCACTTATAATGGCCCAAGGAGTCCCAAACCTTGTGAAGATCTTTTTCAAGAACTTGCATACCACTCTGGCATCGTTAGTAATACAAGCCTGAGCCTCAACCCATTTTGACACATAGTCAACACAAACAAGAATGTATCGACTCCCAATAAATGAGGGAAATGGTCCCATAAATTCTATACCCCATACATCAAAGAGTTCAACCTATAGAATTATAGATTGTAGTATCTCCTCTTTCCTTGAAAGTCCCCCACTGCACTGACACTTATCACGGTTCATGATAAAGCTTCTAGCATCCTTAAATACAGAAGGCCAATATAATCCACTTTCAAGTATGTTGGTCATTGTCTTATTTGGTCTATAGTGTCCACCATAGGGAGAACTATGATAGTGGTGCATCACATCATATATCTCTGAGTTAGGAATGTACCTTCTTACCAAGCCATCATTGCATAATTTCCACATATAAGGATCATCCCACACATAGCTCTTTGCATCATATGTGAGCTTCTTTCTTTATTGATATGAGAAGTTTTTAGGGAGTGGCCCACATGAGAGAAAATTAGCCAAGTCTACATACCAAGGGATAAATGCAAGTGTAAATAGTGTCTTATCTGGAAAAGTCTCCTTGATGGATGCTTCATCATTGTTCCCCTTTTCTAAGGGAGAGAGGTGTTTAGCTACCAAGTTCTCTAAGCCCTTCTTATCTTTGATCACCATATCAAACTCTTGAAGTAGAAGTACCCATTGAGTCAACCTTGGCTTAGAATCTTTCTTGGATAATAGATATTTGATAGCCACATGATTTGTGTACACTATCACTTTCGATCCTAGAAGATTAGACCAAAACTTATCAAAAGCAAACACAATAGCTAACATCTCCTTCTCTGTTGTGGCATAGTTGAGTTGTGCTTCCAAGAGAGTCTTGCTAGCATAGTATATCATATACAACTTTTTATCTTTATACTGCCCTAGAACAGCTCTTATGGCTTGGTCGCTGACGTTGCACATTAGTTTGAATCGAAGGCTCCAATCTGGTAGTACGACAATGGGTATTAATGTGAGTTCCTTCTTCAACTTGTCAAAAGCAAATTCACAATCATTAGTCACCTTAAAAGGAACATCTTTTTCTAGTAACTGAGAAAGAGGTTTAGAAATTTTAGAAAAATCCTTGATAAAGCATTTGTAAAAGTCGACATGTCTAAGGAAGCTTCTAACACCCTTTACATTGGTTGGATCATTGAGATTTTCAATTGTCTCTATCTTGGCTCGATCAAACTATATTCCCCTTGCTGAAATCTTGTGTCCCAACACTATTCTAAAGTGGCATTTTTCCTAGTTTAGCACCAAATTAGTTTCCTCACATCTTGCCAATACCTTCTCTAAATTGTTGAGGCAGCCATCAAATGAATCTCCAAACACTGAGAAGTCATCCATGAAGAACTCCATGATATCCTCAACTAAATTAGAGAAGATGGCTATCATGCAATGTTAAAATGTGGCAGGGGCATTGCATAACCCAAAAGGCATTCTCCTATAGGCATACGTGCCATAAAGATAGGAGAATGTTGTTTTCTCTTGGTCCTCTGGAGCTATAGCAATCTGGTTGTTGCCTGAGTAGCCATCAAGGAAGCAATAGAAAGTATGTCTTGTAATTCTCTCAAGCATTTAGTAAATGAATGGCAAGGGAAAGTGGTCTTTTCTTGTGGCATTGTTGAGCTTCCTATAATCAATACACACCCTCCAGCCAGTAACAACTCTTGTCGGGATTAACTCTCCTTCATCATTCTCCATTATGGTCATCCCTCCTTTCTTTAGCACACACTAAATAGGGCTCACCCAACTTGAGTCTGAGATCAGGTATATAATACCTATATCAAGAAGTTTCGTGATCTCTTTTTTCACCACTTCCTGCATGTTTGGCTCCTCTGTCATTCAATGATAGGTTTGCACCCATCTTCCATTAGTATTTTATGTATGCAGTAGGATGGGCTTATTCCTCTGATGTCAGAGATCTACCACCCAATGGCTTTCACCGTTCTCCTTAGCATCTCTACAAGTAAGGTTTCTTGTTTAAAGGTGAGTTTAGAAGAGATAATGAATAGTAGAGTTTGGTTGTCTCCTAGGAAGGTATATCTAAGGTGAGTTGGTAAAGGTTTCAAGTCAAGTGAAGGTAGGGAAATAATGGAAGGCTGTGTGGGTTGGATATTTAAAGTCAGTGGTGTACACCTCTAAGGATCGTCTGTTTGAGAAGGTTTAAGTTCAGGTTTTTCTTTTAGACTCTCCTCCACTTGTAGAGGATCTTTAGCCGCTTGTAGTTGAGTATAGAAAACTTCATCCACACATTTATCTACTACCTCAAAGCGCATGTAGAAATCTCCATCAATAGGTCGTCTACTTGCCTTATAAATATCAAAGACACATTTTTTTCTCCTACTCTCAATGTAAGAGTTCCTTCCTGCACATTAATCAAGGCTTTGGCAGTTTATAAGAACAACATGCCTAAGATTAGAGGCACCTCCTCATCTTCTTCAAAATCCAAAATAACAAAATCAATAAGGAATATAAACTTGCCCACTTTTACTAACACATCCTCAATAATCCCTAGTGGTTTCTTAGTACTACGGTCTGCCAGTTGAAGAATCATATTTGTGGTCTTCACTTCCAAATTCAGTTTCCTGAAATAGGATAAGGGCATAAGTTTTATGGAGGTGCTCGAATCATATAATACTTTCTAGAACTACATACTCCCTATCTCATAGGGGATGGTTAGGCTTCTAGGGTGCTTAAGCTTGCTTAGAAGCTTATTTAAGATCAAGGTACTGCATTCTTTTGTCAAAGTCACCGTCTCCAATTCTTCAAGCTTCTTTTTATTGGAGATCAAGTCTTTGAGAAATTTTACATACTTTGGCATCTTAGCAATGGCCTCCACAAAGGATATATTAACCTGGATCTTTTTAAGCATGTCTAAGAATTTTAAAAACTGAGGATCAAGTTTTGTTCTCTTTAACCTCTGTGGAAAGGGAATGGGTGGCTCATACACTCTTTTTTAAATCTCTTTAGTTCCCTTAGATTCTCCGCTATTTTTCACTTCACTTGAGCTTGCTTCGATAGTGGCTTTACCCTGTTTGATTGAGTTGGACTCTATAGGTAGTTCCACTTCTTTACCACTTCTCAAGGTTATAGCTTTCATTTACTTCCTTGGATTTATCTCAGTATTGCTTGGTAAGTTTCCTTGGTTGCATGATGTCAATGTATTAGCTATCAAACCCATTTGCACTTCTAGATTGTGAATGGAAGAAGAATGGTTCTTGAACATCAACCGAGTATCTTTCTGAATCTGGTCCACCTTCGCCTCTAGCTTATGGTTCTGATCTTCTTAAAGATTCATCCTTTTGTTCATCATCTCTATGAATTTGTCTAGCTTGCCTTCAAGAGATGAGTTTTGGTTATGTTAAGTTGGTTGATGTTGGTTCTAAAAAGCTGAGTTTCCAAAACCAGGTGGTGGTTTTCTATTCTGCCCTTGCTCCCCTTGATTTTCCCATGAGAAATTAGGGTGGTTCCTCTAAGATGAGTTGTAAGTATTTCCGTATGGGTTGCTTCAGTTTTGTACATAATTGGCAAACTCCATGTTTTGTGTTAGAACGCACTCACTAGTCCCATACTCCCCCTAACACAACTCATAATTTAAAGTGGAAGTTGTCGATAGAGCATTAAAATTCATCTTTTCAGTTCATGGGCTAAAGCACCCAGCTTGGTAATTACCATACTTAACCCATCAAGTCCCATAACACCCTGTTTCTTTGTTATCATGGCTCATTCATTATTCCACAAGTGTTGAGCTATAGCAATCTCCTAAAAAAAATCAAGAATCTCCTCTGGAGTTTTATTCATGATAGAGCATCCATAGGCTACATTTATATTGCACCTTACCATCGGATTAATGCCCTTGTAAAAAGACTGCACCAAATCCTAAGTAGGAATTAAGTGTGAAGGACATTGTCTCTGTAAGTCCTTGAACCACTCCCAAACTTCAAAAAGTGATTCATCATCTCTTTGGTAAAAGGAATTAATCTCACTTCTAATTCTTAAAGCTTTAGTAAGGGAAAATATTTATTGAAAAAGGTTATGTACAAGTTCTGATGGAGTTTAAAGGTAACCCAGCAAACCACCTAGCTGCCTTGTCTGTGAGAGAGAAAGGAAACAAAATAAGGCGGATGGCTTCTGAAGATACTCCATTCATCCGTAGAGTTCCACAATACTCCATAAATTGATGCATATGTGCAATGGGGTCCTTTGAGGGTAGTCCATGAAACTGTGAACTTTGGATCATCTGAATCATGCCAAGTTTAATCTCAAAGTTGTTTATTGCAATCGCCAGAGGTACAATTGGATTCTGATCTTACTGTATATTAGAGATCAGACACTCTCTCATGGTTCTATTGGCCAAAGGGTTTTGGCGCTGGTTGAGGAGATGATTTGCATTATTTTGATTGTTGATGATGTTGGATCCTTCTCCTCCAACATTGGTGTCATCAGGCTCATTTCCTTGATTCATGGATGCTTTCTACTCTCTTCTCTTTCTATGGAATATTCTGTCAATTTCAGGATCAAATTCTTTAAGCTCTTCATCAAGGCTTCGAGTTCTGTGCATAAACCTAGTTCCTAGGAAAGAAAAGAAATATAAAACAAAAAATGTTTAAATCAAACTGTATCAAGATACTTTTAATATTAAACTCTTCCCCAGCAACGGCACCAAAAACTTGATGCGAATCTGCAAGTATACGGGTCAAGTTATAGAATAGGACAATAAGTTTAGATATCAATCCCACAAGGAAAAGGTTAAGTACAAGTTCGCTTGATTTACATGCTTGTCTAAACAAATTAATTTTTATGTTGTAAAGTAATTAAAATTAAAACTAAATTAATTTTTTATGAAGAATAAGCAGTGTGTAGTATGTACTAGAGTTTCTCTTTTCACTTAGATTTGTGTTAACTCAAAATCTAATTTATATAATCTATCTTATAGTCATGTTTAAGATGCTACCACTGTGATTCTCATAAATCTCTCTCAAGCATTTACAAGGTAAGCTTATTATTTCAAATATTAATTCGAATAAAGGGACTCTCACCTCACAAAACTCTAATCAGTAGATCCATAATAAACTTAAGCTCTAAGGGTAAAATGCAATAATAACTCTTAACCGATATCTCTACTCAAATCAAGATTTAATAGTTTTTATTCTAGATCCTTAAGTGTAAATCTCCTCTCGGTCTCAAAACTCTTAGCACAGGATAACTCAATATAAACATTACAACTGTAGGTATAAATCTCCTCTCGGTCTTAATATACCAACTTAAATAATTGAATCATTCATGAAGCATAAGAATAAAAACCATAAATATAACATGAACTGAGATTATATTTAAAAAGAAATGTGAGTTCAATGCATCTCTAGGTTACTCAGACAACTCTAGTACAAAATGAGATCAAGCTACCATGCTCATACAAAGAATAAGAAAACAATTAACAGACGCAGCCAACATAATCAAGATATAAAATGAGAAAATAGAAAACTCCTTAATCCTTGTCAATATAGACCCAGATTACTTATCTTTTTACTATCTACTTGTACTCTAATGCAGATGAATGAGCTTCACTCTCTATCCTCTCTGTAATTCTCTCTCTAATTATTCTCTATTTTTCTCTATCTCTCTATAGTTCTCTTTTTGTAATTCTCTCCTTCTATCCCTTGGCTGCTCTGTGGGTTTATGATGCTCTTATATCCTCAGAAATTAGGGTCGCATGTGGCATATGCGTGCTTCTTTTTATCCTGGTAGAATTTCCTTAAATGTGCAAGCATGGCCGTGCAAATCCTAAAATTGGGCTTGCACGGCCATGCACATGCAAAGGAAGTCTTTAGCACGGCCGTGTTGTGCCTTGCATTGCTCTTCCTTAGGCAATTCTTGGCATGGCCATACTGGGCATTGAATGGTCGTGCATACCTTCAAGCAAATTTTGGCATGACCGTGCTTGGCATTGCATGGTTATGCATGTCCTTAAGCAAATTTTGGCATGACCATGCTTGGTATTGCATGGCTAGGAAAATTTTGGCACGGCCATGATTGGCATTGTATGGCCCTGCATAATCAATGCACACCTGTGTTTCTTTCTTTGACTTCGGGCTTGATCTTTGACTTTTCTGCACTATTATGATGCATATGTATTTTAATTCCTACAGACAAAATAAAAATTCAATGAGAAGAATACAAAAATGGACAAAAAATATAAAACTCCTAATTTATTTAATTAATGCATGATTTTGTCTCTATTTTATTTAAATATCCTATTATTTTCTAAATGCTAATTCTATTAATTATTATACAGAAAATTAAAAAGTATGCACCTAAAATGAGATATTATTAAATTAAAATAAGCCTAATTTTTAATAAGAAAATGCAATTATCAATAGTAGAACCTCTTATCCTACATGGCCCTTCTAGAAGGACTCAACCTTCTGGCTGGTGTTATGCCTATTGCACTCTATCTGATCCACATAAGGATTTTTGTTTTAGAAGTGTTTAATAGTGTGTATCTCTCAATTTCCCTTCCAAATCCTTCCACCGAGTTTCTAAAGTTTGATCTCTAAAATCTGGGCCTTTTTGGTTCCAACATTTCCTCTTTTCTAAGAGGTGACTTATCATCATCCCAATGCATCCTTCTATCATTGTCCATCTTTATCATGCTTATTGCCATGGCTATTACTTTAGCAAAAGTGCTAGGTTCTTTGGTCATAATCTTATCTCTGAGCTTTCCCAGTTGAGTTTCATTCTTTAGTGCTTCTATGGCTACTTCATCAATTAAGTTTTCTATCTACATGGCCACCTTATTGAATCTATCTAGGTAGCTTCTCAATGATTATATGGCCTCTTGTTTGCACATCCAAAGATCATTAATATTTTTGGCATGAGGTACATTGGTAATAAACCGAGTCTGAAACTTCTCAACTAATTCTTTGAAGGATGAAATAGAATTTTCAGGAAGATAATGGAACCATTTTTTAGCATTCTTAGTAAGTGTGCTAGGAAAGACTCTTCACATGATTTCGTCATTTACATTCTGAAGCAACATCCTAGTCTTGAATAAGGATATAGGGTTAATTAGATCCCCAGTTCCATCAAACTGGTCTAATTAAGGCATTTTGAACTTGAATGGGATCTCCGTCCTTATTATTCTACTCATAAAGGGTATTTTTCCTTCCAGAATGCATTTGACTTCCTTCCTGGGTCTAGTATGAGCCTTTTGCATAACCTTTTTAACTTTCTGTTCTATCTTTGAGTCATCCAAGACTAGGATTGGTGTGCTATATTCCCCTTCTGAAGCTTTATGACCTTCTTTATTTTCATAAGGTATACTCGGAGTTGCTACTGGTGTTATTGCTACATTATTCTCTATATGAGCTATTTCGGGATTACTACCTTGAATTAAGGCATTTAGTTGTTATTGCATCAGAAGTATCTGGGTTTGGATTTTTTTATCATTTCTTCTTTGTTTGATGGAGGTAGGTTGAGTGTATAGGTTATTATGTTTAGGTTTTAAGTGTTTATGACAAGGGTTTCTAGCAAAATTAGGAAAGGTATTGAGGGTATAGGTCTATTGTTATTCTGCAGAGGAGCATAATAAGGGAAGTCTTTGCCTGATGTTAGTCATCCCTAAGTATTACTAGTTGGAATATATGCTCCAAGGGGAACTTGTGATGCGGATCCAATATACTGAAAAGGTGCTGACGGAATTATTGGCTGAATGGGTGTTGATAGGGGAATAGGTGCTGATAAAGATTAGAGGCATAGGGGTTGAAGGGTCAATTTGAGTATCTAGAGTTGAGATTGGCGGTGGACTAAAAGTCATGATGTAAATACTTTTCCCGGTAGATAACGATGGCTTTGACTCAAGAGTTTTCCCAAAGACGGTGCCACTTGATAACTTGCTTTTGGAATCTCTAAGTCTAAGCCCTGCAAGGAATCAACAAAGGGTAAGGTGAGAGGTGGGGAGGATCCCCACAAATCCTCTGATGCCTAAGTCAAAGAATGTAGAGAGAGAATTTAGAGAGATAAATTGAGCAATGAGTGTCAAAGAATATAATGAATGAGAATGAGTGATATTAGGTCCTATTTATAGAGATTGTGATGTTGAAACCTAGGAGGAATAGGATTCCTCTTTGATGTTGGACTTGTGCATATTTGGAGAGTGTTCCTCCTATCTGAGAGTCTTCTTAATTAAGAACCTTATCCTATCTGATTTGAATATTTTTTATTTGCAAGTAACCCTTATATAGGAAAATAAACCCTTAATAGAATAGGAATACGTATGTGGAGTGTCAGTTCTCAAGTTAAACATCAACTTGATGAAGCCTCATGTCCTATGAGTTAAGCATTGACCAAAATTTCTATATATATATATATATATATATATACAGAAAATTCAGAGTAAACATAGACCAAAATTTCTTTCTACATATACAGTTTCGTTCTTTTTTTACTAGTAATTTTAGAGACACACCTTAATTTGGAGATGTCAGATTCTAGTTCTAGTGGCAACACTTACTAGCATATGGAGACTGTCAGATACATAGACTATGACCTACACCATGCTGCCACCGCAAGCAAAATTGATCCATTCAGAAATTATCAAGAGCCTCTTAATCGCCTATTGACCCCAAACAGAAACACAATTCTGCATATTCACCTTGCTTGTCCATAAAAAATATCAAAAGATTTTATAAAGGAGGTACTTCAAATGTGTCGGCCATTATTGGTGCAGGCCAATGTGGAAGGCAATACTCCCTTGCACACAACGTTGATTTATAGACATTTTAATGCAGCTTCAGTGTTAATCAAATAGGCGAAAGCATTGCATGATAGAGATTTAGAGAGTGGAGAAGTCGACGCATTCTCAGTTGTGAGGCAAATGTTAAGGATGAGCAACAAAAATAAAGAAACAGCCTTGCATATAGCTGCTCGTCGATTTAAATATTTGGAAGTTGTGAAAGTAATTTTGGAAAATGAAGATTCCAACTTTACTTATTCTGCCAATAGCTCCGGAGAAAGCCCACTTTACCTAGCTGCTGCCAACTCAAGCTTGGATAACTGTGTAGTTGTTGCAATTTTAAATACTTTCATATCATTAGTGAATTTTGGCGATCTCGGAGGTAAAACAGCTTTGCACGCTTCAATCTTATGGGACACGAATGTGACCGGTAAGTCCAGTTCATGATTTTGTGAATTAGTAAATTTTTTACTGCAAATTATTTTAAATTAGTGTGCAAATTATATTATTAGGGTGGAAAATACTTATTATAAATTTTTATATTTTAGTGATATATTAATAATATTTATATTGTATGATACTTCAATTATTAAGTGTTTTTTAATAAATGTATTCCTGTTTTTCTATATTTTTACAATTTAAATACTTCAATTTAATAGGTAGACATTTCAATTAAAAATAATTTTTTTCTGTATATGTCCTCATTTTCCATGTTCATCTATCTGTGTATGTACTATCTAAATAATATTTTTTTTGTCTGTCAAATAATTTTTAGAGATAAGATACAAATTGGACCCTCAACTTTAGTCCGAAGTTAATGTTTTAACCTTAATATTTTTTTATTCCATTTGGACCTTAATCTTTAATAATTGAATCATACTGAACTCTCCTTTAAAGAACTATTGCAATTAAGCCCTAAAAACTAAAGGTAAGTTTAACTTCAGCATCAATTAATAAAACTTAGTTTGAATAACAATGAGAAGTGATGAAAATACTTTTAAAATATACATGTCTAAATTTTTAAAATTTTAAAATTTATAAAAACCAATTTTTAATATTTTTTGAAAATTTTAAAAAAATGCAAAAATAATTTTTATAGATCTAAAAGTTTTTAATAATTTCAAAATTTTACGATCAAACCATACACATTTAATAAAAAAAAGAATTAAAAATTTTCTATACACTCAATATTTTTTAAAATTTTCTGTAAATTTAAAATTTTTTTAAAAATTATTATTTGTATAAAAATTGTTTTTTTCTTCAATGTCTATTGCTTGATTCTAAAATTTCTAGATTTACAAAAAATATTTTTTAACTTTTTAAATTTTTTAAAAATATATATAAAAATATATTTCTATAAACTTAATTTTTTAAAAAATTTAAAAACTTCATAAATATTTATTTTGAAAGTAATTTATCAATTTGTATTGTTATTTGACGTAGCGGAAGCTTATTAAATTAGGAATAAATATTGTAATCCATTGATTCGGGCACGAACACCTAGAAAACAATCTTCTATTAATTTGTTAATTCAAATGAATACCAGAAAAATAAGCATCAAAATTTGTTGATTCTAAAAAAATGCCGAAAATTGAAAAAATAGAAAATTCTATTAAAATTGATTAAAAACTGTCTCCAAACATCCAAAAAGACAAATAAATATTGTTCAAGATGAAACCCTAAAGGAAAAGGGCAAAAAGACCAAAAAACACACTAAAAACAAACATAAACTTTAAAGTCAAATTTGAGGTCTTAAACAACTGAATTTGAGCCTAAAACTTGGGCCATTACAAGTAAATCCTATAAAAAAATATAGGTCTCTGAATCAGTTTTATTTTGATATATTATGGCCCCGTGATTCAACCAAAACAGAAAGTTAGAGGTCTTCGAAGCACCATTTCACATACCATTCTTATCAAACTCGTCCAAAAATCTCAAAGTCATCTGATCTACATTATTATTCGAGCTAATTTTTATTAATTTAACTTTTTTATTTTAAGAATTTAATTGCAATAATTTTTTGAATAAGGATTCAATATAATCTAATTTTTAAAAATTAAGATCTATATGGAACCAAAAAAATGTTAAGATCAAATATAAATCTCTGAATAAAGTTGAGGGTTGAATTTGTACCTCCTGCCTAATTTCTAACACTCATTTCTTTTTCATTTATGTGTAGAAATACATGAAGCTAATAGTAGTCTGGCCTAGGAAGTAGATGAAAATGGTTGGACTCCACTATGCTGTGTGCCTAGATGTTTTGTCCTCAGTTAAGATGCTATTAAATGCAGATAAGTCTACTGCCTATGTAGCTGATGAAAAGAGGAAGATGACAGCTCTTCACATTGTAGCCTATCTAAGTAATGAAGAAATAGTGAGCGAGATTATTTCGAAATGTCCAAATTATTGTGAACTAGTTGATGTCAATGGCTGGAATGTCCTTCATTATACTGCAATCAGCCAACGTTTTCAAGTACTAGAAGCAGTCTTCAAAAGTTCATCTTTTACCTACCACTTGTTAGATATGAAAGATCTAAAACGGTACACGCCTGTCGATTTCATTTTTGTCTCTCACCGCATCAGAATTTTGTTGTTTGACAGAGTACGTAAAGATGCGTCTGTCATCTGCATTACAGCCAATATGCAGTGGTATAGGGATTCAGATGCAAAGGTCAGCCATCTAACTTAAGTCTTCGATAGTGTTTATGTTTTTTGACAATAATTTTCATTTGCTTGGACAATAGTGAATTTTAATGAAATAATTATTAGTAAAAAAATTTCATTTGTAAACTAGAAATTGAGAAAGATAATAAATTTATGTTTTTTAAATTATTATTGACACCTAAAAATTAATTTAGAAACTAAAAATTGAGAAAGAGAATAATAAATTACATTTTATACTTTTCCACCATAAAATTTTCTTCAGTCACATTAAGTTACCAATATTATAGATGATAACTTGTTTTTAGGAATCTCTTGAATCCTGTAACCAAGTAATAAAAAAAGGGCAAGGTGAGTGCTGGGGAGATCCCACAAACACTTTGATGTCTAAGTTAGAAAGGGTAGAGAGAGATTGTGTGCTTAGAGAGATAAAGAGTGTTTTAAATTAATAGAATAGAATATAATGAGAGATGTGTAAGATGTGAGAGGTATACATAGGGAAATATTGACTCAAACTTGAGAGGAATAAGATTCATCAGTCTTGTAGGATTAGGAGTTGTTGCCTCTTTAGGATGTGAACTCACACACCATAAGTGTATAGGTAGGCAAGTAATATAGAGAGCATAAAGTATCATTCCCATGAGGATTGGGGACTAAGAACCTATTGGCTTTAGTTTAATATGTTTAGAGTTTTCAAATTGAATAAGAAAGCAATAATGAACAAACTAAATAAGCAAGGAATAATGAAATGCTAGCTAATTGAACTAAAACTAAACATTTAATGGGAAAATCAATCAATATTGGAATTATGTTATTGGGGAATGGCATACCATATTATCCTTAAATCAAATTATAGTTCCAATCAAGTTATTTGCTTACCTCAAACTTCCAAGAATCATTTAACACTATCTCTCAAGTAATGTTAAACTCTATTAATATGCATCCATTAGATCTCAAAATCATAACTTAATTCTCATCCTCGCTATGAAAGTAAGTTAACATCAAACATATTAGGTATTAAGTGAGCTTATGGAGGGTTGAATGGGTTCATGCTCTCTCAAGTAATTGATTATTCAACAAGCATTTGTGGGTCTACTAGATCTACCATTTCTCAATGCATAGACCTAGACTAAGGTTGCATTTGGCTAGAACACAACACACATCAAAGCACAACAAACACAATATGCATTAAACTATAAAGGATCTATAAAATAAACTTGATGGGTTTCCAAAATCCCAATAACATAAATAAAAACTTAGACAAACATGGCTTCCATAATCATCATTCAATATTCAATACAACCTAAGAGATTAAAGAAATGAAAATGAAATAAAAAGGGGAAGAGAAATTGTTATTAAGAAGCTTGAATCTTTAATGGAGGTTCTCTTCTTCTTCTTGACTCTTTTTTCTCCTCTTACTCCTTTTTCACTCTTTTAGTTGTTATAGGTCTTCCTTCTAGATTGATTCCCCTTTCAATGATATCCTTCAAATTTTGGTCCTTGTCCTTTTATAGCCTCTCTAAAACTTCCCTTCACCTTCACTCGATTTTCTTCTTTTTAAAATGTCACCTCATATCAAGTTGTGATCATGAAAGAAGGGCATCTAGAGAAGGGGTGGTGATCACGGAAATGTTATGCTTGCCATAAAGAGTTTGGCTATTCAGGAACCTGCGATCACAAGTTAAGTTGCGATCATGGAAGGGCCTCGACTTGGGAATTCAGGAAGCTTCAATCAATCTACAATCACGTTACCATCCGTGATAGCAACAGAATGCTTAATACACTCCTTCCTTTGATTCTTCATCCATTTTCTCTCAAAATACCACCAAACACCTCCATACTTCTTTTCCCTATAAAAATAAAATAAAATATAAAAGTATGTATTCCTATATGATATCCTATACTAAATGCTACCTTAAATGAATGAATGAATGATAAAATGTATCCTAAATCTATATGTAATTTGGAACCAACAGATGTGAAAGTCGTCTTCGTATTTGGTCATTCTTTTCTTAATTAAGCATCCTTCCAAACTAGGCTTTCTTCTTATTCAATTATTCTTCCTCTTTAGAGGAATATAACCCTTATTATAGTAGGTTATGAATATGGGGTATCAAGAGCCCCCCCTCCCCCCCCCCCCCGGAAAGTTTTATTCGGATATTTATGTCTGAGTTTTTGCTGATGAAGTGTTATTTTTTAGCAATGATTTTGTGCTAATGAGATACTCTGTCTCTTAACAAGTCAAGTGATGAATGATATTCTGAAAAAGCCCTATAGTCGGGTGAATTCATAAGAATTGAAAGAATGTTGAGAAGGAAGAATGAAGAACACAATGATTTAAGGAGTTTGGATTCAACAACAATCCTACGTCTCCACCTAACTTATCCCCTAGTTAGGATTTCAATCACCCATAATATTATTCACAAGATTGAGATTACACAAGATTTTTATAGCTCACTCTTACAACCTTACAACATGAGTTTTCAAGGATCACTTAAAAAACCAAATCCCAAGTGTTTTAATGAACAACACTTAAACCAATTACTTTAAAAATAAATTTCACTTCCCTACTAATCTATCCCAAGATTTAAGATGAAGAGAAATTCTATTTCTAACACATAACCAACTCTCACAAAAGTTATAAACGAAGAGTGAATATTTGCGAATTTGAGAGCTTTAATGAATGTTAAGATAGAGAATGATAATAAGCAAAAATGTCTTAACTTTTATTCAGCTCTAGAGGTGTTCATATAGATAACCACTTAAAAATATAGACATTGGAGGTGCAAATAATGTGTCCAACATCTATATTTTGAATCAAATGTTTATAATTTTGAATTATTGAAAGTAATGATGTCAGACTACTGTACATGTATCAAAATAGTGATTGGCTACTGGAGACATTCAAATTTGCCCATAATTTCTTTATAAAAGTTATAGATATTTGATTTAACTTTCCATATCATTTTAAATCATCTTAATTGGAGTTCTATAGCTTAAGATATGTCTAAAATACTAATAGCTATGCAATTTAAAATATAGACTACTATCAGACAGCTATGCACGAATTGAAACCATGATTTTCTATTGTAGACATTCGAATTTACTAACTTTCTTTATAAAAGTTTTAGATATTTAACTTATATTTTCATATCATTTTTAATCACCTCAATTGGACTTCTGTAGCTTAAGAAATGTCCAAAATACTAAGAGTTATGCAATCTAAAATGCAGACTACTATCAGACAGCTATACACGAGTTAAAACTATGATTTTCTATTAGAGACATTCTAATTTGCCTATATTTTCTTCATAAATGTTGTATATATTTGACTTATATTTCTATATCATTTTAAATCACCTCAATTGGACTTCTGTAGCTCAAGATATGTTCAAAATACTAAGAGTTATGCAATCTAAAATGGTAGACTACCGTCATATAGCTATACACGAGTTGAAATTATGATTTTCTATTAAAGATTTTTGAATTTGCCTATAATTTTTTTAAAAAAAGTTGTAGATATTTAACTTATATTTCCATATCATTTTGAATCACCTAAATTGGACTTCTGTAGCTTAAGATATGTTCAAAATACTAAGAGCTATGCAATCTAAAATGGCAGACTACCATCAGATAGTTGTGCACAAGTTGAAACCGTGATTTTCTATTGAAGATGTTAGAATTTTCCCACACTTTCTTCATAAAGTTATAGATATTTTACTTATATTTCCATATCATTTTTAATCACCTTAATTAGACTTATATAGCTCAAAATATGTCCAAAATACTAAGAGCTATGCAATCTAAAATGGCAACTGCATACGTTGATTTTGACTTAATATTTGCATACCCAAATGTACTTGGATTTTGACAAGTAAGCCTAATTCAGAAAGCCCAAGATTTCTACTTCAAATGTGAATAAGATAACTTTCTCATTATAGAGCTCTAAGGATGTCAAAAGCCTCTTTGAATCTCAGAGGTCAAATCAGCCCAAGATATTCATACTTCATTTTAACTTCCGATAGAGTCCTAACTTATACACACTTAAACAACCAAATTAAATGCTCAAAATTAAGTTTATTAAGATCAAAATTTAATATTGATTATTGCTAAGGTTAACATATTCCCTGCTAAATCTAAGATGTTCGAAGATGATTATCTGCTCGGGGTGATACATGGTATTGAGGGACGAGCTAAGTTGGCCAGCCTTAGTCATTGGATTCTTGATGCTTGGTGTTTTGAAATAACCTAAGTCTTCCCTTAATGTTATAAAATGACTTGAGGACCAACTTCAGTCACTAGAGTTTTGATGCTCGGTGTTATAAAATGACCCGAGTCTTAAAACTCCAGTGTTATGAAATGACCTGAAAGTTCCAACTTCAGTTACTACACTTAGATGCTCAGTGTTATAAAAAGACCTAAGTCTCAAAACTTCAATGTTATGAAATGACTTGAAAGTTCCAGCTTCAGTTACTGGACTTAGATGCTCAGTGTTATAAAACAACCCGAGTCCTGAAACTTCGATGTTATGAAATGACCTAAAGGTGCCAGCTTCAGTCACTAGACTTATATGCTCAATGTTATGAACAACTCAAGTTTTGTGGAAGTGTTAGATTTTTGACTTCATACCTCTTAATATGCCTTATTTCAAATTTTAAAAACTATCATATCTATTCATGTGTTAGAAGATTAGGCACTTCAGCTGATGACAGGACAACTATAGAGTCACGTCAATTGAGGGGCATCTCTTCAGTAACTGCTCCAAAGTGTGCTTTAATGAAGCAGTGTTATGATCATCATGCCCTTGTCTCATTTGGTTCAAGTATCATTGCTTTGAGGCCAATATGAGTTCTTTTAGGATCTTCTTTAGGCTATAAATTTGAATCCAATGCAATGTAAAAGCATTTTGCATTTTCTTTCTCTTATTTTGCTCTTGCCTCTTACAATGTAGTTCCACTTTACTACTTGTGTTGTCTTTATTTTAAGTGGTATTTTTGCTTCCCTGAATTTTGTGCCCACCTAATATGTATCATTACAAGGTGAGTTCTAGATCTGTTTTATTTCACTTTGAAGTTCTATATCTATAGCCCCTCGAGAAGTTGTTAACTTTGCTTTGTTTGAATTTAGAGTTGATGATAACATACTTAGGTGGTATAGGAGGAGGTTTAATATTCCTTCAAAATGTATTTTACATATTATGGATAGCAAATTTAGGGCTCACAATCCTATTTTGGAAATGGAGAAGATGATGATATACACTAATTAAATGGAAGGGGGGTTGAGGTTTCCTTTGCACCCTTTTTTGAAGGCTTTTTTGAATAGGTTCAATATAGCCCCTTGTCAACTCCATCAAAATAGTTATTGAATTTTAATTAGGTTCATAGAACTTGTGAATAGAGAGGGTAGAAAAGAGGATTTAAACATGTTTTAGACATGTATAGTCTAATAAATTAAAAAAAAAAGGAGCTAACATTCTTTTTGTCAACTATCCCAGACCACATTTTATTTATTAAGCTTCCAAATCTATAGAAAACTTAGAGGCATAGGTTTTTCATTATTGAACATTGGATAGACTTCATTGATGTCCAACGCCTCTAAGTTGAAGAGTGCCATCAAGTGAAACATCCTTCTAAACTTTCAAATGAAGATGCAGATCTCTCAAGCTACATGCCCAAAGCTTGATTAGAAATCCCTCAGTAATAGTGACCTAGATGCTGAGGGTACTTTTTTAACTTTCCAAAGGTATCTTCTAAATATATCTATAAATGGTAATTTTTGAACTTTCTTTTTTCCTTTATCTATAAATGGCTAAATATTTTACCTTTGCAGGTGGACTACTTTCAGATGACGAATAAAAAGTGGTGCAGGAGACCCTTCAGGCAACTCAAGAAAAAAAGGTCTCTGATCTTTAGACTAATGCTCCAATGAATGCTAATGAAGTTTTGGCAATGGATCTTACTCAGAAGGAAGCATCTGAATCTTCCAAAAAATGCTCCCGAGCTAATGTGACGAGGAAGAATTGATCTAAGGGAGTGGTCTATATATCAAGTGCCCCAGAATACCCGGATGTCTAGACATAAGGAAGTGGCTGATGTCCAAAATAAGCCCTCTAAGCATCCTGAACTCCCAAGTTAGGAATCAATGTTTTGAATCACTGCATTTTTTCAGTGGGCATTCATAGATGGATGGATATATGGAGGAATTAAATAATGCCTTAATCACTTATGGTCTTAACATAATTCCCAAACTTTATTACTATTTTTATTTATGGATGGTTTGGGTTTTGACATTCCTTCTTTTTTTAAATGGCTCAAGGGTTATTGCTGATGAAAGATAATTACTTCTTTCTGAAGAGTGAGTGTAGCTTGAAGGAAGAGAAGTTTAGTTCAACCTCCCTTAAATATGAGGAGAATTTGAAGAAAGCATAATAGATGATCAAGCTATGCCAAACTAAACATGTGAAAGCTAAGTCTGAAGCTAAGAAATACTAGCAGAGGGTCAATGAGCTTAAGGATTCACAAGCTCAACTCATAATAAGAATTGGCCAATTGGACATCGAGCTTGGACCACTGAATGAGGAGCTAGCTAAGGAGACAAATTCTCAGGCAAATGATAAGAAGAACTAACAAAAGTTGATGAAAGGGTTCTTCAAGGCCTTAAAGTCTAAGTGCTAAAGGATTCTTCTCGTTCAACATTCAGATTTGGACTTCTTTGAAATTTATAAGATAATGTCTAATGATTTGGCTAAGTTGGCTACTAAGGATGATGCTTCTACAAAGTCCAAGTCTAAGCAATCAAAAGATCTAAAGGTTGCCAGTGAGAAGGCAATCTTTAAAGTTGCCCCTCCCACATAAGAAGCTATCTTTGTACCTGAGGTTCAAACCTCTAAAAATTAGGCACCTTTGTCCACCACTAGGGCTCCCTAACCTAGGCTTGACTCATAAATGCTAATGTATTTTACTTTGAATGAATAAAGAGTTTTATTATTTATCTTTTTTTTTAAAGTAATATTGGCAGTAATGAAACCAATTTATTTCTTTAAAAATTGCTCCATTTTAAGTACATTTACATTATTGATAATACTTTCTAAAACTATCTGAGTTCCAATATTGGGGTAAATCCTTTCCCCATATATCTTTGATTTTATAAGCTCCTTTAGTTGTCTTCTCCGTAACTCGATATGGACCTTCCTAGTTAGTTCGAGTTTATTTGATCCCAAACTTCCTTTACTAATATTTGCTCTTCTCAACACAAGGTCTCTAACCTTAAATTGCCTTAGTCATACATGTTTATTATGATACCCAATTATTCTCTATTTTTGAGCTTCTGTTAGGATAGATGCTCATTCCCTTCTTTCCTTATGCAAATATAGACATATATGCATGTTGAGGTTGTTAACTTCCTGATCTAACTCTTATATGATATGATAACTGAATGACCCAATCTCTATTGGTATTATTGCTTCCATTCTGTATATCAGTCTGAAGTGTGTTTCTCCTGTTGAAGTTCTGGGTGTTGTTTTATATGCTCATATGACATTATTGATCTCTTTCACCCAATTTCCCTTCTTCTCATCTAGCTTTTTCTTTAGTCCTGGCACGATGATCCTATTGGTAATTTATGTCTGCCTGTTTGTATGAAGATCAGCTACTAAAGTAAATTTAAGCTTTATGTTAAGGTTCGAGAATAACACCTTAAATTTTTCATTATCAAATTACTTCCCATTATCTATTATTAGAGTGTAGGGTATGCCAAATTTGTAGATGACTTCTTTATAGAATAAATGTTGAATCTAAGCTTCAGTGATAATGGTGACAGCTTCTACCTCAACCCACTTGGTGAAGTGATCTATTGTCATGATCAAGAATTTTTTTCTGGGATATTGAGACTGGAAATGGTCGTAATATGTCCATTCTCCGTATTGCAAAAGGATAAGGGCTTCCAATTGGATGCTAAGTGTTAGAAGGCTTGTGCATTAAACAAGTAAACTATTGGCACTTAGAGCACTTTTTGACAAGTTGTGAGGCATCTTTGGACATGGTTGCCCAATAGTATCCTTGCAATAATGCCTACCTAACTAATGAGCTTTGAGCTTCATGGGCTCTACATATCCCTTTATGGATTTGTCTTAGTATGTAGTTACCTTCCTCTAGTGAGATACATTTTGACCATGGGTGAGATAAAGATTTTCTATAAAGTTCCTGATTATGCATAGAGTAATGTGCAACTTTAATCTTCAACTTATAAGCTTTGATTTTTTCTTGGGGTAGAGTACCTATTCCAAATAATGAATGATTGGTTTTATCCACTCAGCTATCTTTTGGGTGTTCATTACTTCTATCTCTTCAATACTAGGCTTAATTAGTTCTTCAATTAGCTCAAGTTATGTAAATACTTGGTTGCATTCTACTGCTGATTTCACCAATTGGTCTGCTTTTGTATTTTCACTTATAGGAATTTACAAGATTTCCCATTATCCCCCTTCCTGCTTGAGCTTTTTGAGGAGTTGTCTTGCCTTTTTTGTATCTTTGATCATGCTTAGCTCTTTGATATGATATGTTCCTTTAACTTGATTAACTACTAGCTAGGAATTAGAGTAGACTTTGAGATGCTCAGCTCTGACTTCTATGGACAACTTGAGCCCTATGATTAGTGCTTCATATTCGGCTTCATTATTAGTGGCATTATATTTGATTCTTATCTTACTCAATACAATAAGAACAACTCCGGCTCTAGATCTTTATGCTTTGGATCCCCCATCTTTGTATAGCTTCCACTTTGGGTATGATAGAGGGATTGTATCTTCTGTTGTCATCTCTTATATAAAGTCTGCTAGTGCTTGAGCTTTTATTTGTTACTGAGGTTTATAGCTTATGTCAAACTCACCTAATACTGACCATTGGATAAGAAGTCTGAAAGTTTCAATTCTTTAAAGAATTTTCCTTAGGGGAAAATTTATTCTGACAATGATTAAGTGAGCCTATAAGTATTATTTAAACTTCTGTGATGTATGAATCACCATTATAGTAACTTCTATTATCATAGTAAGCTTGCATAAAAGTATTCTGACAATGATTAAGTGAGCCTAGAAGTATTATCTGAACTTCCGTGATGTATGAACGACCATCATAGTAAGTTTGCCTAATTTAGGATACCGGACTTCTGAGCCTCTTAGTATTTTGCTGACATAATAGACTAGGTTTTACTAGCATCCTTCCTCCTGAACCAATACTAAAGCGATTGATTCATGACCAATTGAAAGATATAAGTATAGAGCCTCCTTCGAGATTGGCCTACTGAGCAAAGGTGGTGAGGATAGGAACTTCTTGATATCATCAAATGCTGCTTAGCACTCGTCATTCCACTCAAACTTTTTACTATTCTTTAGAGCTTAAAAGAGAGGCAGACACTTTTTGGATGAGCATAAGACGAATCTTTCGAGTGATGTGATTTTGCCATTAAGTTTCTAAAGCTCATTCAATGATTTTGGAGCTTTCATATTAAGGATGGCTTCTATCTTCTCTAGGTTTTCTTTAATTTCTCTTTATAAGATCATAAAGCCCAAGAATTTTCCAACCTTTACCTGAAGATACATTTCTCTAGGTTTAGCTTAATCTATGACTAGTTTAATAAGCCAAGGATATTATTAAGATCTTTAAAGTTGCTCTTCATCTTGGCTTTTGATAATAATGTCATCTTCTATTTTCTTCCTAATTTGATCTTTAAAGATGTGATTCATCAACCTCTAATATATTACTTATGCATTTTTTTAGGCTAAAGGCAAGACCTTGTACCAATATTACCCCTTGTGAGTGATGAAAGATATTTTTTCTTAATCTTCTTTCTTCATTGGGATCTGATAATATCCTTAGATTGTATCAATGAAACTATATAATCTGTGACATGCAGTTGAATCTACTAGCTGATTGATTATTGGTAATAGGCAACTATCTTTAAAACATGCATTGCTTATATCAGTGTAATCAATGCATATTTTATACTTCCTGTTTAACTTCTTGACCAAAAATATATTGGCTACCTATTCCAGATGAGTGACTTCTTTGATGAATCCAGCTTCCATCAACTTTTTTGTTTCTTCATCTATTACTTTTTTTCTTTTATATGCAACTTTTTTCTTAGACTATAGGCTTAGTGCCTAGGTTAATATTTAAATTGTGAGAACCTACTTGAGCATTTACTCCTACAATCTCATATGCTTTAGATGCGAAGATGTCTGAGTATTCATTGAGAATCTTGCTAATCCTTTCCTATACTTCATTGTCTAGCTTATTACCAATTCTTACTGATTTTTTACTAGCTAGTTGAAAGGTCTAGACATGATCAACTACTTATGGGTTGGCACCTTTATTCTCTGTTTCTAGAGAATCCAAGGGAAATGCTTTCATTTAAGGCTTGGCAACTAGTTGGTAACATTGTTTGGCCATAGCATGATCTCTATGGATGGTTATTACTCGGTTTGCCAGGGAATCTTCATGGTTAGTCATCTAATGTTTGTGGCTGCATCAATTTCATATAAAATTGGTCTTCTAATAAGTCCATTATAGGTGAGAGGAAGGTATATTACCATGAACAAGGATCTGA
Organism: Mallotus nudiflorus; assembly: GCA_947683625.1. Classification (NCBI taxonomy): domain Eukaryota; kingdom Viridiplantae; phylum Streptophyta; class Magnoliopsida; order Malpighiales; family Euphorbiaceae; genus Mallotus; species Mallotus nudiflorus. The sequence continues at coordinate 977,094 of CANTUR010000886.1, read as the reverse complement.
CAGCTTTTGTGTCTTTACTTTTTACTTTTTAAACTCCACTGTTAGCTCTAATATTCCCATTGGTTGGGTTATTCCTCCACAAAAGCTTGTGATGGGATTCTATATGATTTTTAAGTCAGTGATAGAGCCTTCTATTGCTTGATAAGCCTTCTAAGATAATGCATTAATAGCACTCTCGTCATTGATTAAAAGTCTCTTTACTAGGTAATTACTGATGAAGGCACTTATAACTAGGGCATCATTATAAGGATGCCGAGCATGTTCCCCGTCCTCAGGTCCAAATGTGATCACTGGCTTTTGCTTAGATATAAGGTATTCCTCCTTCCAATTTCTCTTTAACCTTCTCTCAGCTAGTACTTCTCCTCTGATGATAATGTTAATGACTTCGACCACCTCATTACGTGCTTTCTTTTGGTCTAGCTTATCTCTATTCTGATCATTTGAATCTCAATCCTTCCTAATATTATCTATGAATCATCCTAACCTTTCATTTTGGATTAATTGCTTAATTACCCGTTGAAGATCTTGGCAACCATTGTATCATGCCCATATTCTCGATGGTATTGATAGTATAATCTTTTATCTTACATTTTTGTCTTAGTTGGACTCAACCTTCTTATTGGAGGTATACCTACACCATTCTGCCTAATCCACATAAGAATTTATGATTTGGAAGCCTTCAAAGGTGTGTACCTTTTAGTTTCTCTTATGAATCCTTCTACCAGATTTTTGAAACTATTGCAAAGGGCTTTATATCTTTTGGGCTCTATTCTATCATCCTTTTTATATAATGGCTTATCATCATCCTGATATAGCCTTCTGTCCTCATCTGATTTGACTAATTTTATAGCCATGGACATTGCTTTAAAGAAAGTGTCAGGCTCTTTGGTCATGATTTTGTCCTTCAACTTTCCTAATCGAGTTCCATTCCTCATTGCTTTTATGGCTACTTCATCACTTAGGTTCCTAATTTCTATTTTTGTGAGGGTGCTAGGGAAGACTCGACACATTATACTATTATTCACATTTTGAAGCATCATTTTAGTTCTAAATGATGATATATGATTGATTGGATCTTCGATGTTGTCATATTGATCCAACTGAGGTAGTCTAAATTTGGATGGAATCTTTATTCTAACTATTCTGCTTATGAATGGTTTTGTTCCTTTAAGGACACATTCATCTTCCTTCCTTAGTCCTGTTTGAGCTTTCTGGATAGCCTCTTAGACTTTCTGAGATATTCTAGAATCATCTAGTGCTTAGATACTAGATTCAGCCTCCTGGTCTTCATTGCCTTTATCATCACATTCCTTTATGCTTTTGAGCAGGAGGAGGAGGTACTACTGCACTATTCTCTAAATTTACTCTCCCGAGATTGCTACTCTAAATTAAGGCATTCAGTTGCTATTGCATTAATATAAGCTTGGATATTATTAATCATAGCCTCTTTGTATAATGGGGGTACATTGGGCATTGGGTAATGGTATTCAAGTCAGGTGTACTCATAATAGGAAATTTTAGTAGGCTTGGAAAGGGTATAGAGGGTTTGCATCTGCTTGTATGTGACAAAGGAGCATAATAAGGGTATGTTGTGCCTATTGGATTTGGTCAATTTTGAGCATTAATTAAGGGTGTGTAGGGATCAGAAAGGTGAGCATGGGATGAAGGCCCTATTAGTTGAATAGAAGTTATTGGGTGAAACTGAGTAGCTGGGGTTATGGTTGATTATGGAGGTGGACTAGATGCCATAGGTGTTTTTTAGAAATCTCCTTAACTCGGTAGGTGATGATGGATTTGATTCAAACAATCTCCATGGACAGCACCACATGATAAATTTTTTTGGGAATCTCTTGAATCCTGCAAGCAAGCAATCAACAAAGGGCAATATGAGTGGTAGGGAGATCTCCACAAACACTCCGATGCCTAAGTTAGAAAGGGTAGACAGAGATTGTGTGCTTAGAGAGATAAAGAGTGTTTTGAATGAATATAACAGAATGAGAGATGTGTAAGATGTGAGAGTTATATATAGGGAAAGATTGAATCAAACCTGAGAGAAAAAAGATTTCTCAATCTTGTAGGATTTCTCTTTAGGATGTGAAAATCCTCTTCCTTTTTGGGTATCCTTTTCTTAATTAAGCATCCTTACTAACTAGGCTTTCTTCTTATTAAAGTAGTCTTCCTTTTTGGAGGAATATAACCCTTAATAGAGTCAGTTATGAATATAGGGCATCAATAGATATGAGGTATTCTAGTTCCTTTTAAGTGTTTATTTGATTAAATCTTAATTTACGTAATTTTGTAACCTGTTCTTATTTTAATGCATATCTACACAACATAGATATAACCTCTCTTATTGAAACTTTTTTCCAAGAAAATTATTAATGATTTTGAAGTCATTTTTGAGGTTTCACTTAACATATATATTAAATTAATTTTTAAATTGAATGGTTTTCCAATATGATCTTAGACTATGATTATTATGTTTAGAATTCAATTCTTGATATCATCTCAAAATATATCATTACTAAATATTTCAGCATAACAGTAGGCTTATATTATTGTTTATGCATTAAATGAAATAGGCATTTCTTGAATGTTTTTTAACATAAAAATTAAATTAAGCATATGTACATCAGTAACTGATCAAATCTTTTACTAATTAGTGACGGATGTTAGAGCATCATAAAGTACAAATGGGATGGTTAAGGCATTAATGTACTTTTCTTCTTCTTGCTATATATAAGTGATTAACTATAAAAATTGAAACTAACATTTGAAGAACACTACAAAAAGAAATTTTTATAATGGACGGAAGATATTGGCATTGGACCATATGGAAAATTTGTTGAAGATGATTGGGAGGAAAAGTGGAGACAAGAACGAAGAGAAGAACAAGAACGGGTAGTACCTGAATTCGAGAAAGCTAAAGACTCCCATTTGGTAGCTGCAGGACTTATAGCTACTGTAACCTTTGCAGCTGCATTCACCTTACCCGGTCGTTACATAAGCGATGAAACTAATTTGGAAAAGGGAAATCTAATTTTAAGCAGAAATGCTGCTTTTAAAGCATTCGTCATGTCAGATGCCATAGCCTTGGTGCTGTTTACATCTTCTGTCTTCATTCACTTTATTATGGTGACGATAGGATATCAAATGAGATACTTTTGGCTGATGTGATCAGGGTTATAGTTCATCCTGTTAGCTGTGGCAGCGATGGTTGTTGCATTTGCTACTGGCACATATGCAGTTTTAGCTAAACCTTCACGGTGGCTAGCTATCACCACTAGTGTCATCGGACATGGCTTTTTCATAAGTCAGTAGTAGAATCTGTCAGAGATGATCAAGCCGAAGCTGAAGATAGAAGGAATTCATTCAAATTGCCAAAGAAGTCCATATTTGAATCATTACTCGACATTTGGTGTCGAAGCCCCTTTTCATTTTTGTAAGTAAAATTTTTAGATATTTTAGCCTTTAATATAATTTGTTAATTGCATATCGAAATTCCATGATTTTAACTTTTATTCCCTTTTTTGAAGCAATATTTGGCATGGATCGCCTGGAAGATTTTTTGCTGATAGGGCTACGTTTTAGGCGGATAGTGCGACGTTTTAGGCAGAAAGTGCAACGGAAAGTCAATGTGTTTTTACACAGATAATGGTATTGCTTACATATTCTAATAGAAAACTAGATGTGAAGTGGATTGGACTGGAGCTTCTTTCACCATCTCCTATCTTTTAGGCCATGTTTGGTTCATAGAATAGAATAGGTGTAAAATATAATTGCGATTCTTTTGGAATAGAATATGTATTCTTAGAATAACTATTTCTAAATAATTAATATTCTATTATTTGGTTCATGATTTAAAATTACTATTCTATTTTAAGTATTGCTATGAGGAATAAGTAAATTTAAGTATAAATGATATTAATATCCTTATTAATGAATTTTATTATTATATCAAAATGAAATAGTCATACAATTTTAACATGTTTTACATAATAAAATTAAATATATAAAATATAAAAAAAAGTAACACATATATTTTATTTCTCTAAAATAATATAAATGCATAATATATAAATAGTATTTTAAAATTTTTTAGCTATAAAAATACAAACATATAAAATAAATAAATTTCATATAATTTATGATTGTCAAACTTGAGTTAAATTAAATTAAAAGAAAAAATATCAAAATCTGAATTAAATTATTCTAAAAAAACAAGAACATGAATATAAAAAAAACTTCAATAATAAATCATGTCTCTAAACAAGTGTCCATTCTCAAAAGCTACTTTTGCCACTACAAATTTTACTTATGTTATCTAAAGGTAAACATCCACACTAATAATAAAAATTAAAAACCACTTCTTTCCCCTTGTGGTAGTATCATCAACCTAACTATCCATAAGGAATTTTTTCACCCATCGAAGTCTATATTCAAATGGAAGACTGAAAAATATCAACATTTGAGTAGGATCTTTTGGAATCTTTCTCAAAGCAGTAAATTTCTCACTCAATGTCAATCATTCAATCTCATACAATGCTCCAAATAATTCTTCAACCTTTTGTTGGATTGTCAATTCAACTCCTATGCTTTTATGTATCTCCTTGCCAATTTCTTTCATGTCTTTACCCAACATCCTAGCTGCATTCATGATTGACTCAGCAGTTGAAGACTCCATCGAACTACTCTTCTTCTTCTTAGATGAAACATCATATGTTTTACTGTTACCTCCATTATTTACTACAATAGATGTATCAAATCATGTCATACACAATCATCCAATCATTTTTTAATGTTTTGATCCTAGATTCAATGTGTGGCTTGGCTTTCAACCCTGCATTTGGTAGCTTAGGTACAAGTAATTTTTCAAGCTCATTTAGGTATTCAGGTCAAAACCAGCTTTTGTACTGTTGCGTGTTCCCCTTTGGTGTAGTTCAACCATACATTCCACTAATGGTCGATCTTTAGTTATGCTCCACTTTCTTTTATTTGTTCCTTTTGTTAATATTGAAGTGACTTGAGAATATATGTTTCCTTCCATAATGAACAACCAAATGATTTAGGACTTGTTACAAAAATCACAAAGTAAAGGGCATATAAGAATTGGTACTCAATCAACATGTCAGAAGTTGAATATGCTATAACTTCATCTATATGATTATTATTATTGAAATATTAATTACTATAAGTAGTCCAAGCAGCCTAGAAACAATCAAGTTCTAAATCATAAAAAAAAAAATTTAATAAGCATAAACAAAAATTAGTTGAACTGATTCATCAATTGGCATTGTCCTAACCATTCAATTAATCATCTGAATAACCACTCAACATTCAGAGCTGGCTTGAAAATGATTTATACTACTTACATATCAACAATTTGACATGGACATATAGCATTGACTGCAAACATTCATGTGCAAATAAATAAGAATTATATTACTAAAAATAGGCATTATCCATGATTCATCAACCAATAACGATATTCAAAGAATACGCATCTTTCATCAGCTAGAAAATTTAGTAGTTGGCAAAAAAATAGAACTGCTACAGATATTGTACATCCCAAAGTGAAAAATGTGTTCCCTAACAAAATCTAACAGCATAACCAACTAGCGTCTTGCAGCCTTCCATGCATTAAACATTTCCTTAGCGAAGTTCATTCGCATTGATGTCCAAGCTTCTTATGGTTCAACTTTAGTTATTGGATGATCTTCCATGTCTTCATTGTCATCACTTTCACTTAATTCAGCCTTAAAAGGATATGCTTCGTGCACCATTCTGATGAAATTGTGAAGCAAGCAACAAGCAATGATAATTTGGTTGTAAGTTCAAACTGAATGGTAAAATGAACATCTAAGAATTTAAATGAATAGTAATTTAAACCCCCAATATTTTCAAGTATCTCACAGAACTTATAAAATGCTCTTCTATTCATTCCTAATTCACTTTTACAAGTAGTGTCCTTACTGTGAACAAGCCTCCTAATATATTTTCTCTTTATATAAAAGTTCAATTCATATGTAATCTGGGGCCTAACTCTATGAATAGATGAAATCACATTAGCAATGGTTAAAAACCAATTGACAATCGGATACACTTGTAGCCATTCTGTCAAAACTGCTGCTATTTTCTTTCTTGTCTCCTTATTTCAGACCAAACTCAATCGAGACATTACTGCAAATTTTAAAAAAATAATAAAATTACAAAACTAAGTAATCAATTGCAAAACATTAATAATAAATAATGGTGGCGCTGCATATCAAAACTTTTAAGAATAAAAATAACATTTGACCTTTCAATCCAACCATTCACGTGCAAGATCAAATAGGGCATACAAAAGAAGTGTAGTGGCACCCAAGTTCATGCACATAACTTGAGTTCCACAATATATAATTAAAAAAGGAGTCCCTTTCACGTTTCATAACCAAATCCTGAGTTGGTGAAATACTAATTCAAAAGGCCTTTTTTATAAAAAATTAACTCAGTTGCTATTGCTATAATTTCTATTTTTTATAATATGGAAAAAAAAATAAAAGGAAACAATTAACATGGCATGTGTCTTGCAATGAGAAAAACATGATAGCCACAATGATATTAGTCAAACATATAAGCAATAGTAAAAGAAATGACTTTTTAATTAGGTAGATTTTATTATATCTAAATTATCAAGTTTGAAAATAGATATATATGTAAGTGCCGTATTAAAAAGGCTAATCAAAGGATGCACATGACATGGTATATTAATAAACTTCTCTTTTTTTGTTTTTATTTTTTTTCTTTTCAACTTCAACAACATACACGCAAAACACACCATAAGCTTCAAAGAAACTAAAATTTTTCTCACAATTTGTTCAGCCATTATATCCAGTTTTTCAATTTGTTGCGTAAAAAATTAAAATTATAAATGAAAGAAAATCAGGGATGAGACTAACATCCACAGTTGGAAATAGAAGGGGCATGAAGCTTGCAATCAGCAGGTAAAGTAAGAGCCTTTGTGACATTCAAAACAACACCCAATTGAGCACTGCTTATGAAAGCCTCACAGAGACACTGAGCATCAGTTTTCAAAATAGTTTTCAAACCAGAGCAGCAAGTTGGTTCTGGTTTTGTTGCTCTCAAAATAGAAAAAAAAAAATTAATTAGCTTCGAATATTGTTCAGAAACAACAAGTGAAGCAAAAATAAGTTGCTCTCATCAGTTGAATATTTAGCTTTGTATGCAGCATGCAAGAAAAATAATAATAGTGGACCTTAAACATCGATAACTTCTATAAGTTCAAAACAGAATCAAGTAAAAACCAAATCTGCTAGAAATGCCTTGAATTGATAAATTTAATCGAAAAATTTGGCCTTGAATGTAGAAATGCCTAAATTGATAAATTTAATTGAAAATAAATAAGTAATAAAAATACAATATATATTTAACTTAATTTAATTCAAGGGCAAGTAAAAACCAAATCTAGTAGTCAATCAAAGAGGTAAATGGATTCCTTTAAATCTAGGAGCCCTTTCATAGGATGATTCTAAGGAAACACTCCCACAGGATACAAGCTAAAATCATGAAAGGTAAGAAATAAATAAATCAGAAGACATCCCTTTGGGTAGAAGTAAACTGTAAATTAGCAGGATCACTATTAGCAGTTTTCATTAAGAAGCATATCTAAACTACTCTAACAACCAAATACATGTTCTCAACATGATGCACTTGTATCATTGGCAAGTCAAAACAACCTCTATAAGCTCATAATTTAGTGAAAAAACAAAATACCATCATCAACATAACAATAAACAATAAAACCTTCGACAACAATATGTAAATATTTCACACAATCGCCAAATTATTAGACTGTCAATGGTCAATAAACTTCAAAATCTATTAGTTAATTGAAGAGATAAATGTACATGGATTCCTTTGAATCTGGGAGCCCTTGCAGTGAATGAATATAGGTCAATTATTAATTGAATGAACATATATATTTGCTTGCAGTGAACACATATGCTGATCAACAAATTTTCAACTTAAACAATGATAAACTTGCTCAATAACACAAAAATTCAAATAATCAAAGGAACTACTTGCTCAGCAACAATCAAATTACCTAAAATTGAACTCATTTATCAATCTAGAACAACTTCATTTCTAAGCGACATATAAACAAACATGACAAAGACAAATAATAAAAGCAATCATAGGAATATAATAAGCAGCATCTGAGTTAGTCAAAGCACAAAGAAGTATAGTAACTTGAATTTTTAGGAATTGCAGGGATATCCTCGTGAAAAATTCAAACCCGTTTACTGGTGGATTGAGTAGAGACTAACCCAAAAATGGAATGTAAAAAAGGAGAAGAAGAAAAGTCAGCCATTATTGAAAACAAGATTGTTAACATTCGAATAATGAATTATTGATACTGAATGCAATTAATTAGTATACATGCCTTAGTTTTTTTTTTTTTTTTCGAAACATGCATATACACAGGCAAATTTTATTATGAACCCCGTCTATGATGCATTATGTGCCTCTATTGGATTATTAATGTTTCGCACTTGTGAAACATGAGTATAGCTTTTAGATGTTATGTTTCTATATAAACATGGGTTCAATTTAATTAATTTGCCTCCTCTACATATAAGAGGATGCTTTTGATATAACAAGAGGATCTTGATCCATGCGATATGCTTTTTTTTTTTTTTTTTTTTTTTGACCAAACATAGAAATCATTGATGAAAAATAAGTTAATGAATAAAAATTTTATTTGATTAAAATTATGAATAAAAAATTAAATTCAAGTAATTAATAAAATAAAAAGAAAAAAATTTCTTCATTCATTAAAAAATTATTAATAATAAGATTTATTATTTAACAATATTATTAAATAATATTATTAATTTAATATATTAATATTAAGTAAAAAATCAATATTAATATTATAGAAATTAATAGGTTAATTGATTAAGTCAAAAAGGTTTATTAGTTATCAACTATAGGTTTTGTCACTTTTAATACTTTAATATATAGGTCCATTAATTAAAAAAAAAAAAAAACTCTAAATCCATTGAACATAACATATAAGTTCATTAACTACACTATATTTTTTTTTATTGCTGAATTGTATCATTAATTAATATTATTAATTTAATATATTAATATAATATATTAATATTAAGTAAAAATTAATATTAATATTCTACAAATTAATAGGTAAATTGGTCAAATTATATAGATTAATTGATTAAATTATGAAGATTTATTAGTTATCAAACTATATGTTTATCACTTTTAATACGGGTAAATTATTCAAGTGGTCACTAAACTTTATTCGCAATTTCAATTTGGTGGGGAAACTTCAATTTGTTTAAGATTTTAAGCCTGAAAGTTATATAATATTACTATTTTAGTCCAAAAGATTATTTCCTTGCAAATAGGTCCATAGGTTCTAAAGACAATAAATAGAATAAATATATATATTTTTTCTCCATGCATTCCATTGTAGAGGGTCTTGTCCATTATTTGTAATTATTTGATTGGTCTAATACTAATAATTCGAGAGTTTTAAGATAAGAATTATTTGACGTATGACAAAAAAAGGTTAATATTCACTAAGAAATATCATAATTAATACTGTGACTGTATTGAATACAATAAAAAGTTGTGTATTATTAATATTATTCTTATATTTTTTAGATCATTTGTTTGGTTTATATTAAAATAATTGCTAGATAAATGGAAAATCGAAGAGAGAGTTTAGATTCTAATAATCTATCAGGATTACAACAATTAAGTATTTTTTTTTTAATTTAATACGAACTGTATAATAATCTTTTTTTTATTAATAAACAGTCATTTAAAATTCAAATTATAAACTAAACTTATAACAAATTATAAATATTTAATTTTTTATAACATACAATGATAAATGTTAAATATTTTAGTTACAATAGTCCATTTAATTCTTACCTTCTTTCTTTATGTCCAAAAAAATTTCTAAAAACACTATGTTTTGCACCAAAAAAAACTTATTAAATTTTAATTTATTGTATAGTTTATATCAAATATTTTCAATTATTATATTCAACAAAGTTACAATATATTGATTATGATATTCTTGATGAATATTAACCTATTATTGTCTTGCGTCGAATAATTTTTATCTAAAACTCTCAAACTGTTAGTATTATACCAATTAAATAAACACAAATAATAGACAACACTTTCTATAATGGAAGGTATGAAGAAAATAAAAATATTTTTTTTATTTTATTTATTATTTTTAGAACCTATGGACTTATTTGCAATAAAATAATCTTTTGAACTAAAATTGTAATATTATATAACTTTAAGACTTAAAATCTTAGACAGAGACTACGTTTGAAATAAAAATCAAAGTTTAATGACCAAAAAGTCACAAATTGAAGTTTTATAACCAAATTGAAATTGCAAATAAAGTTTAGTGACCATCTATTCAAATTACCCCTTTTAATTCTCTAATACATTATTTTATATAGGTTCATCAATAAATAACTATAAGTTCATTAAATATAATATACATGTTCATTTACTATATACTTCATGTTCATCAAATAAATAACGAAATGAAAGTAATTGTACTACCTATTTTTTAAAATACTTTCATAACTTCCAATCTTCTTAAACTTCATATGCAAATATTTTTTAACTACAAGTCTCTTACACCATAAAACACACTTTTCATTTCATCCCTACCCAAAAATCTACCATCAAAGTTGCAATACTCATCTCTTGTTGTACCCTTCTTATAACCACTTATACAAACCTAAAACCCCTACTTCATCCATCAACTCTTCCCTGTCCTCCTCTAGCCACCTTGCTCCAAAAAAGAAGCCATCCTTCAAGCTAAAACCATGTGTGTGTATGTGTGTGTGTGTGTGTGTGTGTGTGTGTGTGTGTGTGTATACTTGTGCAATACCACTGTCCCAACAAACATGTCAATGGCAAAGTAAGTGCCAATGTAAAATGGGACTAGCATAGCCCCTGGAATAAAGATAAATTTTGAGATCCTGTAGGAGTCACATGATATCTCTCAGAAAATTTATAACCAAAGCAGCTATAAATAATCTATAACACAAATCCAAGCAATGTTTGGGCAGCTCAAAGAAACCTTCAACTGCTTATGTTGATGAAGACACTTTAATGCAAAGTGTTAAAACAGACAACATTAAAAATATTTATATTTTTTCACTTTTTAATATATGTTCACAAGTGTGGTGATATGGACTAGGGGTCCATGGTATGACAACTCATATATACATGCATTAGTTAGTTATCTAAAAGGCTGCAATATAAGTAAGGTTCACTAGTTGAGTTAAAGGGTTTTTTTATAAATACCCCAAAACAGAGGCAAAACAACAAAAATACCCCAAGTTTTTTAAATTTACACGCTTACCCCTTTTTTCAATTTTAATTACATGCCTACCCCTCCTCTCCTTCAGTTGTAAATCACTCTTCCATCTCCTTCCTCAACTACAAAACACACTTCTATCATGAACCTTCAGCTGCAAAACCTCTCTTTTAGCTCAAACATACTTCATTCACCTACAATCACTCTACATCATATCAAAACCAATTTCTTCTCCAAAAAATGAACATTAACTCTATTTCCCTCACATAAACCACCATTATCAATCTCTTGTTAAAACTCAAGAAAATATCACCACAATTTAAAAAAAAGAATAAAAAATAAGATTTCAATAACCAAGAAAAGAAGAAGAAATTGAACAATAATAAAAAAATCAAAGGTAAGCATTCTCATTCAGATTCATCATTCATACAATCATTGAATGCATGCAAACCAAGATCTCTTCTTAAACCTATATCTATTCTTAAACCCACCCATATCTTCATTTTCTTTAATTTTTTTAACAATTAATTGATATAGAAGATAATGTATGACATAAACAGTGTACAAACCTTAATTTCTTCCAAAAAAAATACATGCACTGATTTATTATTTCAATTTAGAATCTTTTCAATTTACTTTTATTTCTGATACAATTCAATAATATCTTAGTCAAGCTCATTGGAAGATGAAAAAATAATGTATATGCAAAGACAAATATTTCAAAAAACTTTTTTTACATGCTTGCTTCATTTTAGAATCCTTTCTATTTACATTTGTTTTATGAAACATTTAAAGGACATATGTTTGAAGTTCTTTGGAAAATCAAGAAATAATGTATATGCCTGCTTCATTTTAAAATCCTTTCTATTTACGCTTGGTTTCTTAAAATAATTCAAGGACATCTGTTTCAAGTTCTTTGGAAAATCCCAAAATAATGTATATGCCTAATTGATTTTAAAATCCTTTCTATTTATGTTTGGTTTTTAATATATAATTCACTTATAGGAAATGCAGCAACTACTTGTTTTCATTCACTACAATGGCAAATGAACAACACCTTCACTTTCCAACACTTCAAAGTCACTAAAGTTCAAATTCCAATAGATTGCATGTACCAAAACCTTGTAAATACAATTTCATATTAATTGGAAGTGCAAAATAAAGAAAATGAACTACAAGTCACCTACCAAGTGAAACAATAGTATTCAAAACTTGTAATTGAAGATTATTCAACTCTACATTTCATTATACAATTAAAAAGCATAGAGCCAAATCAAACAAAGTTCCCCTTGTGCATCACAATAAAGAAAAAAGAGAAAGAAAAAAATTTCTTTGATTTCACTCCAACATTAACTATATTACAATTAAAGCAGCAGTCAATAAGCATAAAAAACACAAAAACAACCTCAAATATAGTAGATTATGCAAAAAAAAACATTAGCAAGCAAAACAATAAAGGCAAACAATAAGAAGTCCAAAGTCCTCTCTGTCTATATTCTATAATCAACAACACAAATGTCAAAAAAGTGGAAGTCCATCAAATCTACAACAAGAAGAAGATGCTGAAGATAGTCATGAACCTCTATGCCATTTTAAATAATTTTCAATTCAGAATCATCGAATCATGTGCAAGAAAATTCTTCATAAAATGTATTGATGAACACTGCACCTGGAGATTAAGAGCATCAAAGTACAAAAACACAATGATGTTTCAAATATGAGAATTCAAAAATGAATATAGTTGCAGCTTGGAGGCTAGATTAGGAAACCACCATTATGCAACAACAAGCATGATAGCTTATTGCATCAAGTTAAAATACAACAAGTTAAAAATAGTGTATACATTAGCATATATAATCAGAGATATGCATAAGGATTATGGCATCTCAATTAGATCTATAAAGGCTTGGAGGTTAAAATAAATAGCTCTTGAATTCATAAGAGGAAAGCCAGAATAATCCTTTTCATTTTTTCCCAGTATATTATACATGATTGAAAAGACAAATAGAGGATCAGTAGTAGACCTGAAGATAAATAATGACAATAGATTTTTATATGTGTACATGTCATTACAAGCCAACATTCATGGGTGGCAGCATTGCATTCCGATAATTGTGGTTAATGTGTAATATCCCGTGTTTTTAAAATATTTTTATACTGTACCGGGATATACAGTGTTAACAATTTCTGTATATTAGATGATATTTTCATGAGTTGTTATGTATTTAAAACCTATTTTTATTATTGTGTATTATTTACAGTGTTTTAAGTAAAATTTTCCCAGGACTTGTATTTTTGGGAAAATTTTCACGTAAACAATGTATTATTAATTATTTTAAATGTATTTTCAGACTTGCATGAACTCATGCGTATTTTTAAATGACTAAATAAAGCATGTGTGTGTATATTTATTTAATTAGGGTTTAATATATATTACCCTAATATTTTATTATTTGTTTATTTATTTATTGTTATTTAATTATTTTATTTATTATTAAATTGTTAAAATTATTTTTTTATTTTTTTTTTTATTTTTTTCTTTTTTCTTTCCTTTTTCTTTTTTTTCTTTTCTTTTCTTTTTCTTTTCTTTCTTTTTCTTTTTCTTCTTCTTCTTCTTCTTCCTTCCCTCCCGCGCCCGACTCCCTTCCCTCACCATCTGCAACTCCGGTCACCTACCGTCGGTGTGCCTCCCGGCTTGCCACCGCCGTTCCCAGCCATCCCCCGCTGCCAGCAGCTCCCTTCCCCGGCGCCGGCAACCCCTGTTTTCCTTTTTGGCCGAAAATCGTCCCTTCACCGTTTCTCCCATTTTCGGCCACCGTTTTTGACACCGCCGGTCTCTTTCTTCTCCTTGAGCTCCGATGAGTGTGATTCTAGCTTTGGTTTGAGCTAAAATGGTTTAGATTTGCTTAGGTTTTGATTTTTCGAATTCGGTCACATTAGGGTTTTTGATTTTTTTGAGCTTTGAATTGATTGATTCATGAAAACTCCCTTCACAAATTTTGATCCTAGTAGGTTAATCTACATGTACGAATTTTTGTAGAATTTTTGGAGATTTTTTGGATTTTTGGGTATTTTTGAATATTTTAATATTATTTTCTAATTTTTGGAAATTAATTATTTAAATTATGAAATTGGGGTTTATGGTTAAATTAGGTGTTGAAATGAATTATAGGAATTTATTTGGAATTTTTATGAATTTCTAAGTATTTATTTTGAATTATTTGAGTTTATGTAATTTTGGGAAAATTAGGTTAAATGTGTTTTTATTTGAAATTAATTGGTTAATTGAGTTTAATTATTGATATTATTGATAAATATGTTGAGAAAATTAATTTTGGATAATTGTATAATTTTTGGTGAATTTTTGAAGTAATTTAAGTATATTTATATATATAGGGGTATTTTGGTAATTTTACCCTAAAGTGCCTAAAAATGTAATTTAATTAGTTTTAATAGTTATTTAAGGTATAAAAATGATTTCTACAAATTATTTAGTATTTTTAACTAATTAAAACTATTTTTCGTAAATTATTTTCAATTATATATATAATATACGGTTTTTCTAATAAAATGAGTTTTTATCGGTTTTTACTGTGTTTTAAGGTTAATTATGTAATTTCTACCTATAAAGTGTATTTCTATGCTATAAGGATATTCTTGGTATTTTCAGAATTTGTTATGTGTTTGTGGACCCCGGTCGGTAGATTATAGTCTAGAGTCCGACCGAGGGGTTGTGAATGAGATGTAGTGCTTATTTTTCGAAGTGTGTTTCTTTGCAGGGTCGGCTCTACTCTTTTGAGTAGAGAGATGTCCGTTTTACAGGGGAGGTTCTGTCGGATTTTCGATAAAATTCTCGTAAAACGTGATATTCAGTCGAACCCTAATTCTGTTTCCGTATTTAAATACTCTAGATTAAATTCTAGGATTTCTGTTAGGGTTTAATCTGATGTCTATTATTTATTGCTTGTTTAGTTGCGCCGAGACCGAGGGCTAGTGGACCAGGCCCGTCGGACCCGTCTCGTGGAGCGCACTAGGTGAGTTACTATACTATATATATATGCTTAGGATGCATGATTTAGAAATGCATGTTTTATGTTGATTAAATATGCATAAATAATTTGATTATTTCTTAAGTTTACATTAAGTATATTTTTGGTTTATTTTTGGTATATATTAAATTATATGCATGTTTTGTAAATAAAATATATTTAAAATGTTTTTAAATATATTTCTAGCTTAATTTATAATTTGATTGGATTTATGTGACATATATATACTCGAAATATACCTGGTTTACTTTGGTATATTTCCGGTATATATATGGTTTATGTTGTTATTTTATTGAACTTCATGTATTTTTATGAATGAATGTTTTATATTTATTAATGAAGGATATCGATAGAACGTGCTACCTAGTGGGCAGCACTAGGACCGAGTACGTACCGGTACGCCTATAGTATTTAGTCTATAATACTAACTTATTTGTGGATATTGATTGATTATGATTATTTGATGTGTGAGATATGGTTTGGGGTGTGATTGCTGGAGCTCGGTTGACCAAGTGTCTCGAGGCCAATCACACTGGCAGTCAGACTGCTGGAGCTCGGTTGACTTAGTGTCTCGGGGCCAGTCTACTGTCCAAATGGATTAAGTGGATATATTTGGAATAAGTGAGCCTGTATGGCTGGAGTGTTGTCTAACACTATTTCCGAGGTTGCGATATTCTAGGGTTCTATGTGATCCTTCATAAAAGATGATTTTCAGATAAAATATATAAAAATGATTTTACTGCATCTGTGTGTATTTGCCTGTATATATATATATTAGATATATATTGTTGACTGTATGCATTATCATTTAGTGTGTATGTATATATATTATAGTAATTCACTCAGTGAGGTCTGACTCCCCTCCGTTGACTATTTTTCAGGAGAGTCAACATCCTCAGACCTCAGTAGCAGGTCGATACGCCGGATTTCTTCCGCCCCGGCTTCTTTGTGTAAATTATCTACTTGAGTCTTATTTTTATAATCTAGACACTGCAGTAGTTGTGAATTAAAATGTGGAATTTCATGTATTTTATTTTAAGAGATGTATTATATTGAAACTGGATTTGTACTGAAAGATTTTATATATGTGATGAGATGAGATTTAACTTAAATCCAGTTGGTGTATATACTATTGTGATATTTATGATTTTTATTTCCGTTGCATTATATATTGTTATTATTGCATGATTTATTTTATTTTTAGGCTTGCTACGGGTTCCGGATTCGAAAGAATTCCCGTTCCCTAGCGCCGGTCATGGCCCCTATTTTGGGTCGTGACATAATGGCACTTTTCTCAAAGAAAAATTTAGAGGCACGCTCCTAACAACCTCAACACAAGACGCAACAAGTAAAATATTTCCACTTGCCTTTGCTGTTGTGGATTCTAAAAATGACAACTCTTGGATATGGTTTTTTGTGCAATTGAGAAAAATCTTGCAAATGAGAGATAAGTTGACAATAGTGTTTGATAGACATCAAAGCATAGAATTAGCCATAAAACAGATTTATCCTGAAGCTGCACATGCATTTTGCATCTATCACATCTTGAACAACATCAAAACAAACTTCAAGAATAACACAATACAAATTAAAGAACTGTTCTTACAAGCTACAAATAGTTACAAAGTATAACAATTTAAAAAGAATATGCTTGACATAGAAAAGATAAATGCAAGAGTATATGAGTACCTAAATAATATTGGACATGAAAACTGGATGAAGGTGCACTCATAAAACAACAGGTTTAGGAACATGACATCAAATATTGATGAATACCTCAACTCAATAATAAAATATGCAAGAGAACTATCGGTCACAACCCTACTAGAATACTTGAGAGGACTGATGCAATAATGGACTTCCACAAATAGAAACATCACAAGAGGCACATTCAAAAAGCTTGCAAAAAAGCCTAATGAAAGGCTGACCGAGAACTACATCAAATCTCTAAAATTCAATGTAAGATCTCATACTTTTCTTTTAAATTTCAAATATTAAGCATGAGAAAAATAATCATTAATTATTTAGTCAAATAAATATTATTTTTGAATACTTTTAGTTTCCTAATACAATAAATGCAATTCCTATTTTAATTCTACTTACTCTTAAATAATTTTCAAAACTGTTAATTTCTATGAAGCTGCATCCTTTTGGTTTACATTTGGTTTCTAATTCAACTATAAAACACCAAACTCTAAGTCTTTTCTAGTTAGAAGATCAAATGATGAAATCTTTAGTGTCTATTATAGGAAAATCCAAGAAATAGTAGAACTGAAAGATAAAACATGCATGTGCAACAAATTTCAACTCGATCAACTACCTTGCGAGCACGCATTAGCAGTTCTAAAGGAATTAAACTAGGAACTTTATAGCTATTCATCATATTTCTACACTACAGAGATAATGGTTGCAACATATAAAGCTACGGTTTACCTTTTGCCAAGTCAATCTATATGGTGCATACCAAATAATGTGAAAGAAATGATAGTGCCTCCTCCAAAAGCAAGAATTAAAGTCGGAAGACCTAAAATGACAAGAGCCAAATATCAATAGGAAATGAAAATAGAAAACAAGTCTGACAAATGCAAAAAATGCAGCTTTTTAGACATAACAGGAAGACCTACAGAAATCCACCAAACATGTAATAATTCTTGCATACTTTTTGTTTCCTTTCAGTTTCTAAAAAAGATTTTTACATTTCTATAGACTTTTATCAATAATTAAAAATGGATTCTTGTTGTTTTGTTAAAATTTCCTAATGCAATTACACTATTCCTCAAATGAATAATATGTAATATAATTTTTGTTAGGGACATTCAAATTGCCACTTAAATTAAATGTACTTCAATAAAACTTCACTGTAAAATCAGAATCCATTATGTTTCTTTTCTATTTTTGAAATGGTTTCATACACATACAGACAACTTCAAAGAATAAAAAAATCATTAATTTGTTTTAAAAATTTCAAACTATAGTTACATTCACTTAAAAATATAATTTTTAAAACTACAGTTAGCCAGTCCATTACATGAAATAACAAAAATTTTCATTAAATTTCATAAAACATTTTGAATACTTTTGGTTAACATTAGGTTTCTGATACAAATATAATAAACCTAAAACAATAATTGTTATATTACAAATAGCATAGTCAAATTAGGGTAGTTATGCTTTACATTTTCTTTGATTTAGCTATCTTTGTTTAATTATTGTCCTATTTTTCTTTATCTTTGTTGTTCTCAATTCAATTTTATGTTTCGTAGGTTTTCTTAAGCTTAATTCATACTTAGAAGTGTATTAGAGAGTCTTTGGATGGAGAAAGGATTGAAAAAGACTAAGAGAAGGATGACAAAGAACCAAGGTGCCGACTCATCATACCATGCTGACTTGTCACAAAGAAGCAGTGTGTTGAGTTCCTCCTAAGTCGGTACATCGATGCCTACTCGTCACCTTACATCTCTTCATCATACCTTTTCATTTTTGCACCTATTCAAAGAGGCACGAATTGGGATGCCAAGAAGTCTATAAATACATAAAGTTATCTCTATTTTAGAGATAGAAACAAAAAGTATTGAAAAACATTAGTAGTGTACTAAGAAGTTAGAATATTATTATTTTTATTAAAAGAGTTAAAGTGCTTAGTGTTCAAAAAATACATCCAAGGAATTGAAGGAAGATATCAAAAGGATTTTCCCCAGTCAAAGTAGCTTTTTAGAAAGCATTAAAAGGTTTCATTAACATAATATTTTCTCCCTTATTCTATTTTAGTTAGTTGATGTTTATAATACTTCTTTGTTGTTCTTTGATATTGAGCATTATGTATTTTGGCTCGATCATTGTATGTAGAACTACAATGATGAATTAATCTATAAACTACATTTTTATCTTTCATAATTTATGGTTGATTTAGTTTTAATTGAGTTTTGAATTGTGTTATGTATGCTTGATCACTATATATAACTTGTTTATCAATTGTTCACAATAAGAGTTAGGACAATTTGGTGGAAATGCAATTAAATTACTTAAAAGTTAGAAAAGTACTTGGATACAAGAAATTCACTTTAAAGGAATAAAAAATTAGCACATAACTTAATGGTTTTTGTTTATCTCTACAATTTCATGAGAGTTTGTGTGGACTCTAAATCAAAATGTCCTTAATTGTCAACGAGAGTTACTTTTAAGAATCATTGGCTTATTTTGCAATCGATGAATGAAATTTTATATTTTAGTAACCTTTAAAGTTCTTAATTAATTTTGATTTGTAATTCTAACATACATTGCTTAAAATCGTTATTAGTATAGTCTAATTAATTTATGTAATTAGAAATTAATAACGTAGAATTAGTTTGAATAAATTAATATAATTTAAATATCATTTGTCTATCCATTCAAGTATTTACCCTATTAATACAAGATTTACTTCAAATTCCCTATGTTTTTGCTTATCCTATATTTAGCCATAGAAGCTAGGGTATACATTCTAACACACATCATAATTTGGCACCATTGCTAAGGAATTTGTTAGAAGTTATTATTAACTTAGGGTATAAAAAAATTGTTTTAGGCTTTACTTTTCTAATTATTTTTATAATTTATAATATTATTGATTAGTAGTTGTTAAAATTTGATTTCATTCTTAATGATGCTTGCTAGAAGTGTTAGTGATAATACTTTATGGTTTAATCCTGAAATTGAATTAACTTTACATGCTTTATTTAGGGAACAAGGACATAATAAAGTGAATCAATGAGAATTGAATAATATAGTTGAACCGGAAAGAAGGACTTTAGGCAATTTTTCCATGCCGACATAATGGGTAGTTTTAGAGGGATTGTGGCTCCATATGTTGAAATCAAGCCAAGTATCATTCATATAGTGCAAAACAATTAGTGTGGGGTTTACAAGTAGAGGACATTTATGCTCACATATTGACTTTCCTTAATGTGTGTGCAACCTTCAAGATAAATAGAGTGACTGATGATGCAATAAGGCTTAGAATTTTGCCATTTTTGGTCAAGGATAAAGCACAACTTTGGCTTGCTAGTTTTCCAAGTGATTCAATAACAACATGGGACCAATTGAAGTAAGCATTTCTTCATAAATATTTTCCATCATACAAGACTGCTAAGTTTCACAATGAGATTACTACTTTCAATCAGAATCCTAGTGAGAATTGTAATCCATGCAGCTTGGGATAGATTCAAGGAACTTAAAAGGCAATGCCCACACCATGGTTTACCGGACTAGATGATGCCATAAATTTTCTACAATGGGTTGACAGATGACAATAGGAATATTATTAATACAACTTCTAGAGGGAAATGGATGGAAAAAATAGCTAGGGAAGCTGTAACTTTACTTAAAGAACTTGCATCTCAAGGATACATAGGTGATGAGACAACAATGGCAAGAGCCAAAGGAGTCTTAAAGCTTGACACCATAAATTTATTAAATTTAAAGGTAGATGCTCTCACTAAGATGGTAAGTAATCTCAAATAAATTCTACTAAAAGTATGAACGTAGTTTGTGAGTTGTGTGGAGGATCTCATTCATATTTTTAATATAATATGAGTTCTAATAAGGATGTGAATTTTGTACAAGGAGCTTTTAATCAAAGAGGGGGAATAAACTCAAATTCTTATAACCCTCAATAGAGAAACCGTCCAAGATTTTCATGGTCAAATCCATCCTCTCAATTAAACCCCCCACTTTAACCTAAATAATAAACTGTAACACCTACCTGGATTTCCTATAAAAAAAACAAGCATTCAATCCTACCCAAACTAAATCCAACCTTGAAAATCTTATAGAGCAATTTTCTAACCAATAAATGACCATTAATAAATAAAGTGAAGAGCAATTTCAACAAATTAACTCTAAACTTGAATAACTCACAACCCATAATAGTATCCTTGAAACCCAAATTGTCTAACAAGCCTCTTCTTCCAATACTAAACCTTCGGGAAAGCTTCCTAGCCAACCAGAGTATCCACTAAAAGAGAATTTCCAAGTAATTACCTTAAGAAGTGGTAAGGAAGTTGAAAAAGTTACTAGTAAGAACAAGAGAATAATTGTGGATGATGATGTAGTAGAGATTGAAGCTAGTAAATGGAATGATGATGTAAATGTGGGTAGTAAGGATAATGTTGAAGGTATAACAAAAAGTAATAAGCAAGATACCATACCACTTAAGGAAGATGAACCTAAGGTAGATTTGAAAACACTACATTTTCCTCAAAGGTTCATAAGACACAACTCAGATAAGCAATTTGGTAAATTTCTTAATTATCTTAAGGAAATTACCATTACTATACCATTTATGGATGCCATAAGAGACATGCCTACTTGGGGTAAATTTTTTAAGGATATCATTAACCATAAGAGTAAGCTTGAAGACTATGGGTTAGTTTCTCTTGTTGAAAAATCTAAGGCTATGTACTTCAAGACCCCTCCAAAGCTTAACGATCTCGGTTGTTTTACCATCCCTTGTGTAATTAGAGGTACTCATTTTAATAAGGCTTTGTGTAATATTGGTGCTAGTATTAGTCTTATGTCATATTCCATCTATAAGAAGCTCAATTTAAAAGAACTTAAGCATACTAATATGTGTCTTTCCATGGCGGACAAATCTATTAAATATCCACTTGGCATTCTTGAAAATGTGCTAACAAAAGTAGGGAAGTTTATGATACCAGCTAACTTTATTATGTTGGATTTGGAGGAAGATCTTAAAATCCTAATTTTATTTAGGAGACCATTTTTAATAACAACAAGAGCAATTATTGATATGAAAAGAGGCAAGATTACATTAGAGGTAGACAATGAGCATATGGAATTTTATGTATTTAAATTAATGAAGTCTACACCAATGGAAGTAGCAAGTAGAATTGACTCGATTGATATTATTGATGATTGTATTAAAACAGTAATACATAACTGTCTAAGGTAAGACCCTGTTGAACCATACATCATGCAAGAAGCTAATGTGGATTTCTTAGAGTCGACCTCATACCTTCCTTCTAATAGGACTTCAATGTTTAAACCTTTAGGGAAGGATGATGATCCAAAGTTTACTCAACAACATGAAGAAGTAAAGCTAGAGCTCAAGCCTTTACCATCAAATCTAATATATGAATTTCTTAACTCTAACTCTAAATTTCCTATTATTATGAATTCTTCTTTACCTACTAATAACATTGATGTTTTATACGATATGTTGCTTAGTGATAAGAATGGTATTGGTTATTCTATAACTGATTTGAAGGGTATTGGCCCTAATGTGTGTATGCATAAAATCCTATTAAAGGATAACACCAAGCCTTCCATTAAAGGTCAAAGGTGACTACATCTAACTCTTAAAGAGGTGGTAAAAAAAAAGGTAACTAAGTTGCTTAATAATGGAATCATATATTCCATTAGTGATAGTAAATGGGTGAGCCCCGTTCAAGTAGTTCCAAAGAAGGGAGGCTTAACTGTTGTTAAGAAAAAATCTAATGACTTAATACCCACTAGAATTATCACAAGATGGCATATGTGTATAGATTATAGGAAGTTAAATAAAGCAACTAGGAAAGAACATTTTCCATTGCCTTTTATTGACCAAGTTCTTAATAGATTAATTAATTTTTTTTATTTTTGTTCCCTAGATGGACTTAGTGGTTTTTACCAAATTCCTATTCATCCTGAGGACCAAGCTAAGACTACCTTACATGTCCATATGGTACATTTACCTTTAGGCATACGCCTTTTGGTTTATGTAATGCACCTGCAACATTTCAAAGATGCATGTTTTTAATATTTAGTAATTTACTTTATAATTGTGTTGAGGTTTTTATGGATGATTTTAATGTGTATGGTACTAATTTTTCTCATTATCTAGACAATCTATCTAAAGTCCTTAATAGGTGTATTGAGCATGGGTTGGTCTTAAATTAGGAGAAGTGCCACTTTATGGCACAAGAGGGAATTATTCTTGGGCACTCAGTATCAAAAAGGGGTATTGAAGTTGATAGGGCAAAGATAAAGGTTATTGCTAATTTGCCACCTTCAAAATGTGTTAAGGATATATGAAGTTTTTTTGGTCATGCGAGATTTTATAGAAGATTCATTAAAGATTTTTCCCTAGTAGCAAAGCCATTATGTAAACTACTTGCTAAAGAAGTTGTTTTTGAGTTTGATGAGGAATGTCTTGAATCATTTGATACCTTAAAGAAAGCTCTTATCTTAGCACCTATTTTAAAACCACCTAATTAGGAGCAACCATTTGAAATTATATATGACGTAAGTAATTTTATAGTGGGAGCTATTTTGGGACAAAGAAAAGAAGGCAAGCCTTGTGTGATCTACTATGCTAGCAAACTACTTGATGAGGCTCAAATTAACTACACCACTATGAAAAAATTACTTGCTATTGTTTATACATTTGACAAGTTTAGAGTGTACCTTGTAGGAAAAAAAGTAATTGTTTATTCAGATCATGCTGCTCTCAAGTATCTTCTAAGCAAGAAGGATGCAAAACCAAGGCTCCTAAGGTGGATTTTAATGCTTCAAGAGTTTGATTGGGAAGTAAGAGATAAGAAAGGTAGTGAAAACCTTATTTTGGATCATCTATCAATGCTTGATCAAGAGGAATTAAAGAGGAATGATGATGGTGTGCTGATTAATGAGACTTTTCATGGTGACCATCTTCTTAGTATAACATCAAAGGATATTCCATGGTTTGCAGATATCGCTAATTATCTTGTTAATGGTGTTCTTCCTTATGAGTTAGATTATAAATAAAGGAAGAAATTCTTGCATGATAATAAATTTTATTATTAGGAGGAGCCATTGCTTTACAAAAGATGTGCGAATGATTTAATTAAGAGCTGCATTCCTCAAGATGAAGTTCTAGATGTTTTGAGACATTATCATTCTTTGAATATGGATGGACACTTTGGAGCATCAAAGACATCATCTAAGGTACTTTAATTTGGTTTTTGTGGCCTACTTTATTCAAAGATGCTAGAGAAGTTGTGCTTACATGTGATAGGTGTCAAAGAATGGGTAATATTTCTAGGAAACATAAGATGCCTTTAAAAGGAATTCTTAAAGTTAAACTCTTTGATGTTTGGGGCATAGATTTTATGGGTCCATTTACTAGTTCTTTAGGCTACAAGTACATCTTGGTTATGGTTAACTATATCTCAAAATGGGTAGAAGCAATACCAACCACTACTAATAATGTAAAGGTTGTTAAGAAGATGATAAAGAAATTGATTTTTCCATGGTTTAGTACTCTTAGAGCATTGATAAGTGATGGAGGTTCATATTTTTGTAATCATGTAATAGAGGCTCTTTTGAAAAAGAATGGGGTAATACACAAAATAGCTACTCCATATCATCCATAAATAAGTGGGCAGGTTGAGGTGAGTAATAGAGAGATTAAATGGATTTTAGAGAAAATGGTGTCTTCTTTAAGAAAGGATTGGGCATTAAAGCTTGATGATGCTTTATGGGCATATAGGACAGCTTTCAAATCCCCAATTGGCCTTACACCCTACCAATTAATCTATGGGAAGTCTTGTCACTTGTCCGTGGAACTTGAGCATAAGGCATATTAGGCAACAAGGGCCTTGAATTTTGATTTGCAAAAGGCAGGAAGGAAAAGATTATTTCAACTTAATGAATTAGATGAGTTCCAAATCAATGCTTATAAGAATGCAAAATTATATAAAGATCACACCAAGATATGACGTGATAAACATTCATCTAAGAAGCAATTTGATGAAGGTAAGCTTATTTTACTTTATAATTCAAGATAGAAATTGTTTCCTAAAAAGTTGAAGTCAAGATGGTTGGGTTCATTCAAGGTTATTAAGGTTTACCCCTATGGAGCAATTGACATTGCTAATGAAAAAGGGGAAGTTTTCAAAGTTAACGGTCACCATCTTAAGCCTTATTTGATTGGTGAAGCAATTGATCAAATCAAATCTCTCACTCTATTTTCAACTAAAAATGAACAAGGTAAGGTCAAACTATAAGCCATTAAATATAGCAAGGTATTACCTATTTTAATTTTTTATATTAATTTTCTTTGTATGTTTAATTCCATTTTGATTTATTTGGACCACATTTTATTATTCATCATTTTACTTTTTTTAGTTTAGTTCTTTAATCTAATTTCCTTCCAATTTAGTTAATATTTTCTTTATTTATATTTTTCATAAATTGATTAATTGCATAGCACATATACATGTCATTTTCTTTCAATTTAATTCAATTATACTTACTTCTTTTATGTATTTTAGTTTATATTAGCAATTATACATCTATATACAATATTCATATGTGTACCGAGTCAGCACCAAGGTGCTGACTCGTTACGGAAAATCCCCGTGCTGAGTCATCACATCGTGATGACTCTTTACAAAAAGTCTTTGTGCCAAGTCAGCACATTAATGCTGACTCATGCCCTTTATTGCCCTTTAAAAAATTTCTTTTTCATTCATATATATGTATATAATTATACACACATATTTATTTTTAATACATATTTATTGAAATATTACACACATTTTCACTCTATTTGTCTTTTTGTTACAACATATATATATATATATATATATATATATATATATATATATATATATATATATATATATATATATATATATATATATATATATATATATATATATATATAATGAAAAGTCATATCCCTTTCCGAGAAAGGTTATGACCTTTCACTATCAACTTACACCCTACCCTATTACCTATCTATATCCCCTTTTGACTACATTTTTCAACACCCATTTTACTTCATATTCCCATACGTTTCATATCTCCTTCTTCTTTCTTCTTTATATTCTTACCTTCTTTCTTGCCTTTTCATTTTAATCTTTTCATATTTTTTCTTTATCTTTTCATTATTCCCTCACTCTCTAACCTAACTGAATCCCCTCATTTCCTTATCCCTCTTCTTTTTGCTTTCACTTCCTTTCCATATTTTCCATTCTTCACACATTCTTTACACTTTTACATTTCATTAAACAAGCTTTCATTATGGATAAGACAAGAGGTTCATCTTTAAAAAGACCTCATGTTGAAGAAGAACATCAAAAGGAAGAGAACCTTTCACATACTTACAAGGCTAAATTTCCTATTTTATCACTTGAGGAAGGTGAAAAGTTCACAACTATTAAGTTCAAGGAAATTATAGGTTGTAAGTATATTCCTAACTCTCTTCTTAATGATGTGGGTATGAGTGACTCTTTTAATCAAATGTTGACAACATGTGGGTTAAAGAAGTTTGTACATATGAATGAAGAGACTTAGGTTGATTTGATTACTAAATTTTATACTACTCTAGATGTGAATTCAACCAATACATGAATTCTGAAATTTTGCATGCTAGGCACTAACCATTAACTCACTTATTCATTCACACAACATGTATTTGGTTTCAAGAAGGATGGTTTGTGTGATCCCCCTCCATCATTTAGATTGAATGAATTCTATATGTTCTTAACTGACTTGCAAACACCATTTTAACCTAAAAAAGAAAAAGCTATGTTTATTAAGGATTTGAAATATTGGTTGTTGC
Organism: Mallotus nudiflorus; assembly: GCA_947683625.1. NCBI lineage: Eukaryota > Viridiplantae > Streptophyta > Magnoliopsida > Malpighiales > Euphorbiaceae > Mallotus > Mallotus nudiflorus. Next base: position 950,078 of record CANTUR010000886.1, on the reverse strand, counting down.
ATAAAATCCTTGCATGTGTGGTTTTTCACAAATATGAGTTTAATTGTGTTTCTACACAAGAATTATTTGATGTGGTGCATTCATACCAAAAAGCAAGTCTGTTGGACTTACTGGATTTTTAATCAATTGTTGACTTATGATGCACGTAAAGATACCCCCACTTACCCATAGTCATGTTGTTTCAATTATTGCAAAAGCCTTGAATGTTAACCTTAATGATTTCACTTATGTAGTTGAGTGTTCTTACTTTACTAAGCAAGCATTTCTGAGAGGTGAAGTTGTTGATTATACATTCTGCTTGATTTGAGTGAGGTCATGATCTTGTTAGCGAAGAGTGGAACATCCACCACAAGTTGAAGAATCTCAAGAGGTGGTAAAGGAAGAGATAGAAGAGGATAAGGACTCGAAGGTATTTCCTACTTTCAGACCATTTGGTGATGTGCCAATACTAACTTATCCTATGCAAGGTGACCTCTGTGTTTCTTCAAGTGGACATTCTCATATTTAGAACCAAATCCTTGATAATCAAATTTCCATGCAGCATCAACTGAATGCAATGGAGACTAGGAACCAACAACTCAATCACCGGCAAAGGAAAATGGAGTAAGAGTTAAATCAATTATTTGCTTATTCATGTTACAACATTGAGTCACCACTACTGACCCCTTCGGATGACTAAGGAAGTACTACTTTCCTTTCCTTACTTTACTATTATCACATTGAGGATAATGTGTATCTTTAATTGTGGGGGAAGGGTATTATTAGTAGTTAAATGTTTATTGTGTGTTTTTTTTCAGTCAAATTGTATGTTTATGCTACATTTTCATCATCTCTTCTTCTCTTATATCTAATAAGTAGTTATCTTATAAGTCTTTTTTATTTTAATCGAGGTTAAGTTTTCCATGTTGATAATTAGCTTTTTATGCACAATTGGTAGAAGTTTAAAGTTTCATTTTAGTATACATTTTAATTTTTTCTTTTTATCCCTTTTTATTATTTCTAAAATCTAGAGAATGATTAGTCAACTTACCAACTATGCTTAAGGCTAGGGTTGTAAAGATTTAAGCTTAGGTTTTGAAGGTTTGAGTAGCCTTTAAGAAACTAAAGCCATAATATATATAAAACTTGCTTTTTAATAATGGATGAGGACGTTGATTTAGTTTAAAAAAATGTTTGTTGATGTGATGCATTTCAAGTAAGTTGTGTGTAATTAAGTATGCTCCTTAGTTACATTCATTCGAAAAGAATGCATAACATCATAAGTAAATGCATTTCAAGTAAGTTGTGTATAATTGAATATGTTCCTTAGTTACATTCATTCGGAAAGAATGCATCCAAAAGTGTATGTATATATATATATATATACTTTTGTTCTTAGAAACCCTAAGTTTAAAGAGTGACCATTTTGGGCTAAGAAGCTTGGTTAGTACTTTGACTTAGTATTTTTTATTTATTCTTAACAAATTGAGATAAATTGTTAAATTTATTGCTTATGCTATGAAACTAGTTTTTATCTATCATTGTTGAGCATTAAAAGTTTAATTATTAAACTATATTTTTTCTAACTTCTTTCATAATTAAAATGACTTGATAAGGTAGTTACATTTATATTAGAGAAGATGAAAATTTTATTAACGTTTCAACTTGGATCTTTATTTCTTGCTTGAGGACAAGCAAGGTCTAAGTATGTGGGAGTTTGTTATACTGCAAAATAGCATAGTCAATTAGGGTAGTTATGCTTTACATTTTCTTGATTTAGCTATATTTTTTTTAATTATTGCACTATTTTTCTTTATCTTTGTTGTTCTCAATTCAATTTTATGTTTTGTAGGTTTTCTTAAGCTTAATTCATACTTATAAGTGTATTAGAGAGTCTTTGGAAGAAGAAAGGATTGAGAGAAGGATGAAGTAAAGAGTGCAGACTCATCACACTATGTCGTGTCGTCATAGAGAACCAAGGTATCAACTCATCACATTGTGTCGAGTTCCTGTTGAGTTAGCACATCGGTATTGACTTGTCACGTTACATCTCTTCATCATGGATTTTCATTTTTGCACCCATTCAAAGATGCACGAATTAGGATGCCAAGAAGTCTATGAATACATAAAGTTATCTCTGTTTTAGAGATAGAAAAAAAAGTATTGAAAAACATTAGTATTGTATTAAAAAGTTAGAATATTATTAGTTTTATTGAAAGAGTTGAAGTGCTTAGTGTTCAAAAGATACATCTAAGGAATTGAAGGAAGATATCAAGAGGATTTGCCCAATCAAAGTAACTTCTCATAAAGCATTAAAGGGTTTCATCAACACAACCTTTTCTTCCTTGTTCTATTTTAGTTACTTGATGTTTATACTACTTCTTTGTTATTCCTTGATATCGAGCATTATGTATTTTAGCTAGGTCTTTGTATGTAGAACTACAATGATGAATTAATCTATGAACTACATTTTTATCTTTCATAATTTATGGTTGATTTAGTTTTAATTGAGTTTTGAATTGTATTATGTATGCTTAATCACCATATATAACTTGTTAATCAATTGTTCACAATGAGAGTTGGGACAATTTAGTGGAAATGCAATTTAAATTACTTAAAAGTTAGAAAAGTACTTGGAGATAAGAAATTCACTTTAAGGAAATAAAGAATTAGCACATAACTTAATAGTTTTTGTTTATCTTTGCAATTTCATGAGAGTGTGTGTGGTCTCTAAATGAAATGCCCTTAATTGTCAACGAGAGTTGCTTTTAAGAATATTGGCTTATTCTCCAATCGATGCATGAAATTTTATATTTTGTTAACCTTTAAAGTTCTTCATAAATTCTTATTTGTAATTCTAATGTACATTGCTTAAAATCATTATCAATATAGTCTAATTAATTTGTGTAATTAGAAATTAGTAACTTAGAATTAGTATGAATAAATTAATATCATTTAAATATTATTTGTCTATCCATCCATGTATTTTCCTGGTTGATACAAGATTTACTTCAAATTCCTTGTGTTCAACCCCTTGCTTATCCTATATTTAGCCATAGAAGCTAGGGTATACATTATAAATCACATCAATTACAAACCTTTTCTATAATAAAATCAATTACCACCATATACAGAATCTTAAAAATAATAATAATAAAACAATAGTAAACTTAAAATAAAATATTTTATAAAATCAACTATCTCCAACATCAACAAACAAACATCAAATACCAATTCAACAGCCCAAATTTTCATTTTCATGACCAAATAAGGACACCTTAAAATTCTTAAAAAAACAACTAAACAATTCACAAAATACTTCTAAAACATTCTAATAATTAACCTATTCTAAATCAACTTTTTCTTCCTCTTTTCATTTGGATTCAACCTTTTTCGATATTCGTATTCACTTTTCACTGCATCACGTTGCTTCATTATGCCATAGGAGTACAAACTCACAGTGTTCTGACTTCTCATCTAATCTATATTAATGTTCCTAAGAATCTCCAACCCATGAAGCAAGTACTCAGGAAATGCAACTGTAAATACTCCACAATCACTAAAAAATTAAAAACAAATTAGAATAATGAAAAATTAATAAAATGAAATCAAAACAATGGAAAAACACTCACTTGTTCTCTTGGGAAGAAAGATCATCAACCAACACAACTTCAAAAGATCTAAAACCTTCTTCAAGGCATAAACTTCAGAATTCATATTAATATCTTTACGATTTGACCATAAATCAAGAAGTTTAAAAAACACTAAAAGCATAACATTATAAGATTCCAAAACTTTCATCACTAATTTATTAGTCTTTGCACACCTTAAAGAATTATAAATATAAATACACCTGTCCTTGAAGTTCAAATGCCCTAAAATCTAATGTTTCTCCTTACCAATGTGAATGGGAAACAAGACATCATCAACAAGATACCAAACAGTGTTACTAGCCATGTAATACTCAAGTATGTACTCTGCAACACTATGATCAACAGAAATAAAAAGAATAATCATTGTTCTTTGATAAAAATTTCTTATATAAAGTCTGAATATATTGATCAAATTGGTTATCTGTTATAGTGTACTTGAAATAATTGTTAGAATACACTTTCCTTTTTTTCCTCAAATAATAAAACAAAACATTGATATGCTGCAAAATAGAAATTCAACATATCAAACATTTTTTTCATATATAGTATACAATCAGTTTATGTTTAGTTTCTGAAACTAAAAACTTATAAAAAATAAAAAAACTTAAAGAAGAAAACAGCATCTTTCTAGGGGAATCCAGAGTATAGAACCGTGTCTTTGCTACAATTGTCTCAACTATGAATACAAAACTAGGAGAAATTAAATTATCTTTATCAAAATACAACTTCTTCCTACAAAATAAAAAAAACGCAAGCAAACAATCAATAAACTACTTATAAATAACTAAGTAACAAACAAATAAAAAACCAAAACATACTTGTTCTTCTTCTTTAACCCAGCCTCAATCCAACCATCAAAACTAGAGAGAGATTAATATTTTAAGGCTTCTCCAATATCCTTACCAAAAGGATGTATATTTGTCAAAATAGTTATGTCTTTCCTCCCCGTGTTAACTCCTAAAGAACTAAACTCTTTAACAAAAGGAGATTTCATGACATAACCAAGTCTGTGCTCCCTTTTATCAGGAAGTGGAGTCTCAAAGTCATCATCATCAACCTGAATACATTAAATAATATCAGAAACCAAATAGAAATAAAAATGCAACCCAAATAAATCACACATGATTAAAAAAAATAAAGATAATACCACAACAGTATGATTAACAATCTGTCCACTAATAACACCACCTTCCTTAAAAACAGACATAGAAACACCTTTTCCAACAATCTATTCAAAAAAAAGAACCAATGCTCAACCACAAAAACACAAACCATAAAAAAACACAAAAATAAAATTAAAAATAAAATAAGATACAACATCACCACTTAAAGCAGCTTTTACAACAATATTAATAACATTGAAAAACTTATTAACATCATCAAATATAGAATCTTCAACCTAAAATTAAAAGCAATATATCAAAAGCAAAATTAATAACTAACATAAAACCAAAAAATATATATTAGTAAAACAAAACAAACATAACACACCACTTCATCATCATCTTTCCTATTAGAATTCAAACCAGTATCATCAGCCAATTTATCACACTTAAAACAGACAAAATGGTATCAGAAATAAAAAAAAGAAACCAAAACGATTCAAAAATAATCAATCCAATATACCTTAACAGAATCTCCTACCTCTGAATCATGAGCTTCTTTATTCCCATCATCCCCTCCACCTTCACTCCCTTTACATTCATTTTCTTTCTCTTTAGAAGCCTTCTCTTTATCACCTAAACCAGCAGAAGAAGCACCACTACCACCTCTACCTTTTCCACCAAATTTAAAATGACATCAGAAACTAAAAGTAAACAAAACATAATAAAATAACCAACAACACCTTATGCAGCACCTCCATCATTTCCATCATCATCTTTCTTTTTCTTTAACACAAACACAATATTATCATCTGAATCAGCATCTGAATCAATATGTTCAACCCCTAGTTTTTCCATAACCAATTTCATTGAAGAAGAAAGATAATCCAACTTTTTATACACAAACAACTTAAAATCATTAAATTCATTTCTTAAACAGTCATGTCTTAAAGCTAATTCATTTACAAAGTCATGAGAATTAGATGAACTTTTCACATTACTAGAATCACCAAACTCTTCCTCACCCTTTTGAAAAAAACCACCTAAAGCCAGCCTTGACAACTCTTCCTCAATGGGAGATACTTTCCTTAATTTCAACTACAAAAAAATAAAAAAAAATTAATAACCATAAAAATAAAAAAAAATTAACTTAAAAAAAATTAACCAAAACAAAATTTACCTTACTCAGTGGTTCTTTGAAAATCAAGCGTTGTAACACCTTGTAATTGAAATTTGATTTACAAGTCCAATTCAAAATTTGAGGAATAAACGGATTCATTAGACCATTGTGTACACAAATATTATCAACCACAAATGGACAGCATCCATAAAACTAGATTTGAACAGCGTAGGGAAAGCTATTCAATTTGTAAAAAGTCTAATAACTTTTCTTTTTGTTTTCACTTGTAAAAATATTCCCCTTTAAGTATTCCATGGTCAAGTAAAATGTGTCCTTCCCCCAATGATATTCATTATAAAAACCAGACTCAACAATATCAAATGTTCTCTTACTCACCATTTTCTCCAATAAAGAACTCATAAAAAAAAACTTCAATAAAATAAATCAAAACAATTTTAACACTATCTTCATCATTATCCCAACGTTTGGACAACAAACACTCATGCAAATATTGCTTGTTTATTTTCTTCAAACCATCAAAATATTTTAAAATCAACCTATTCTCCTATAAAAAAATAGTTGACAACATAAAGTTACCAACACACCTTAATCCAATAACTAATGCAAATTCGTCCATCCTAAAATTTAATCTCTTTACAGAAACATCAAAATAACACTCATAAAAATTAGGTTGCTTCAATTCTCTTAACAAAAGAGAATGAATCAACTGGCATTGAACTTCAAATTTTGGTAAATCTAAGAAAAAACCAAAACATGTTTCATAAAAAATACTTAACTGAGTTTCATTTAAAACTTCTTTAATCAAATTAAGAACATCATATGATAAAGTGTAAGAAACCTTAGCTTTAAAATACTTATCGTCTTTCAAAAAAGGCTCCCAGTCCTAAAAAAATGTAATAAAAAACTAAAACAAAACAAAACCTAAACCAAAAAAAAAAAAACCCCTTTAAAGTAACAACCTTTGCACCATATCCTTCATCAACATTCTTTTTCATCTTCTTCTTCCCCCTATCAACATCTATACCCTCAAAATCCCTTTTCTTCCTACCTGAAACACCACCACTATCCTTCTTTGCATGTCCCTTTTTTTCACTCCTATATATTGTCTTCTTCACCATTTTTACTCACACATCTCTTTTCTTCTTCGCACTTCGTTCTCTCTATTTCATAGGGTTAGGATTTTGTGATCTTGTGTTAACTATAAAATTTTTATAAGAAATAAACACCAAAAACAAAATGGCAGTTACTTTCTACACCACTAAGCAACAGTTGCCACCGAAAAAAAAAAGAAAAGAAAAAAACCAACTTAAAAATCAAAACTTGAAGAAACTGAAAAAAAAAATGCAAAGGGAGAAGAAGAAACAATAAATGAAGAAATCTCTCTAAAGACGGGATATTTTTAAAAATGCGAAGGACACACGTATAAAAAGAGGGAGATAGATTTGTAAAAAACAAAAACTTGAGGCATTTTTATTCACAATAATTAAAAATTGGATATTTTTGTAAAAATCTCTTGAGTTAATACTCAGAAATTTGAACCCAACAAAAAATCATGGGCCTTGCTCCAAGCCATTCTGTACAACGTCTGAATTAAATCCTAAAAGAATTTGTTTTTGTTTTTGGAGATCACAGCTCCTAATAGATTACACTCTACAATTAGATTTTTAACCGTATATTTCAAATATCTTATATTTAATTAATAAAAATAAAATATATTTTCTTATATTATAAATTTAATCATAAGATATAATTTGAAGTAGATACAAAACTTTTTAGCAAAATTAATTTTATTTTTTTATTTCACAAAAAAAGGCGTAATTAATCATGGACAAACAACCTAATAGAAAATATTTTAGAATCAATACCTTAGAATAATATAATTAAACTTTCCTTCTTTGGTTAAGAAACTAAGATTAATTATGTTATTGATGTGAAATTGGAGATTGTTTATAGTTGGATGGCAGAGATTAAAAAAAAGAAAGAAAGATTAGTTCAACGACAGCTTTATTTTATTTTATTTTATTTTTTCCGTATCTGCACATGCATTTTGGCCTTGTGGGAAACCAACACAGTCAATATTATATTTTCTTCATCATATGTATTTCTGTTTTGAAACTTATGAAACAGAAACAGTCCTACCAAAAAATATGATAAATAGACTTATTGCCAAGAGGTTAGCTAATTCAAGGTTAGCTAAGACAACGGATGCAGTATAGTTTATTGTTAATGCAGCTGCTATATTTTGATGCATGAAATTATTCACAATTTGGTTGACATTTGAACCAAGAATTAGTAGTTCATAATGTATGAAGTCATTACTTTGAAACTAAGAGTAGTTTTCATTTAATTACAGGAAAAAGAAGACCCATGTGAAATTAATTTAACAATAATCATTAGTCTCGAGATTTCGTTCTTGAGTTAAATATCAACTTGATGAGGCCCAATGTCCTTTGTTCTGAGTTTTTCTTAGGGAGATCAAATGGTTTGAATACTGGTGCCTTGGAGGTTTCTAATATCTCATATAGAGTCTCACCATACCCTCTCTCTGCAGCAAGGTAAAGTGCAATTTCATCAGCTTTATTACCTGAGTACATAAAATCAATATCTTCCTTTGTCAATATTCTCACCACGCTGAGATGATTATATCTGGCTGCCTCATGTAAAGTTGTCCCCTTGTCTATATTTATCATCCTCAGCATCCCCCTTGCTGCCCCTGCTCCATTCTCAAGTCTCAACATCTTCATGGCGAGATATGGCACGATCAATGAGGGCCTTGACTACAACATCCTGCACGTGCCTTGCTGCCATGTGCAGTGGAGTTTCACCACTGATATTGGCTTGAACTAGCAGAGATGGACAGTTACTGAGAATTTGTTCCATGAAAGTAACGGATTCTTGTGCTTTCCTGCGCTCTGAGATATGAATATGAAGGAAGGGAAAAGGGTCAAATTGGACCATGAACTTTAGACTAAATTTTATATTGGACATTAATATTTTTTTTTTGTTCTCAATTAGACCTCTATAAATAAAAAATTATTCAAGTAAAAGCTTCCACTAACAGCAGCCTCAACTACAGTTAAAAATTATTTATGTGGCAAGGTTGGCTCTACTTAACTTGATAACTGAATGCCACATATGTATGACCCCCTCTCCTCTCCTTCACATTTTTGCACTAATCTCTCCCAAATTGAAGAAGTCGATGCCTTCCATTAAAAACAAAAAAATTAACTCAACAACCCTTTTCCTGGTTGTATACATTTGTCATTTTTTGAAACTGTACATGAGTTGTTTGATGGTTTTCCTGTGAATCATTTCACTCAACAATTGAATTGAATGGCCTTTATTAACAACAAATGAGTAGAATAAAGAAACAAATTACAAAACTTAACGTGGTTAAAAATGGAGTGAGGAGACTAGTGAAGGGTACATGCTAGCTTGGTTAAGTCCATTAGAAAGAATGTGGGCATGGATTATTTAATTATTTTTTTAATGGAAGGTATTGTTGAATTTGGTAAAGATTGGTGTAGGATGTGAAGGAGACGAGAGGAGTGATGCAAGTTTGACATCTCGTCATCGCTTGAAGTGGAGTCCATCATGCCACATAAAAAATTTTTAACTATGGTTTAAATTGTTATTAGTGGAAAGTTCTATTTAAACCATTTTTGATACATAAAGGTTCGATTGGAATATATTTAAACTATTTTTGATACATAAAGGTTCAATTGGAATCTATATATATATATATATATATATATATATATATATATATATATATATATATATATCTGTGTCCAATATAAGATTTGCTCCTTAGTTCAGGTCCAATTTGACCCTTTTCTCTATGAAGAATTGTGTTTTTGTTTGAGGTAAGCAGCAGATCAAGAGGCTCCATGTGTGAATCATTGAATAAGTCGATTTTGGATTTGGCTGCAGCCTTATTGAAACGAGAATCTATGTAGGAGATGATCTGTCTCGGTTTGGGCAGATCATCAATCTCAGACATTGGATTTTGATGGGAACTCGCTGTAGGTGAATTCATTTTGAGAGGTTTGATAGATTTGTAAAATAGTATGCAATTAATTAAGTGGAAATACATAAAGTTGGCTTTTTTTCTTTTCTAATTTTTTTCTTACAACAGTAAAAAAGAAATCTTACACTTTAAAATATTTTTAAAGTAAAAAAGTACTTGTTTTTAAGCTCAAACCATCTTAAAGTCCTAAACTTTTTTTTTTTTTTTTCAATTAGCCCTTATTGAATTATTGTATTTAAAAGTTCTCAAACCTTTATTTTTCTAATTTTTATCTCCTTAATTTGACATCCGATAAATTTGAACAAATTTTTCATCAAATTGGGATGAAATACCATTTGCCCCCCATAATTTGCTATATTATACTACTTTCTATTAAATGACAAAATAATTATCAGGTAAATAATATTTGCCCCCACTACTTAACTATATTATATTATTTACCCATGTATATATATAATTTACCCCTAATATTTAGAATTTGTATTTTTTATTATTAAAACTAATTTTCTTAGAATTTAACTATAAAATGATAAGTATATCATTTACATAAAATTATAAAATGCTTAATTTTAATTTTATATAATTAAAATTTTAATTAAATACCAATTAATAAGTATTTATTTAAAATAATTCAACTTAAATAATAACTTAAAATATTTATGTTACGTAAAAAAATTTAATTTTTTATTTGAATTGTTAGCTTCAATTGTTGGTTATACAAATTTTATTCATAAATATAATTTATTTACTTAATAATCTAAACTAACAATTCAAATAGAAATCAAATTTTATGGTTAGAAAGAGATTTTACTTGGTCAATTTGTTCATGCAATATAACTATTTTAAGTTGATATTTAAGTAAAGATATTTTACAATTGGAAGTAATTAATTATTATTTGATTGAATTTTTTATTAGATTAAAAATAAAATTTCTTATTTTATTTTTTATTAAAATGTTTTTTTTATGAAATTATCATTTATATAGTCAATTAATGATAATTTAATTTAACATATATTTTGCTAAACAATTAATTTAATGATAAAAATATATTTAGAGGTAAATAATATAATATATCTAAATAGAGGGTGCAAATCATATAAGATATTCAAATACAAGTGTGAATAGTATTTACTTGATGATTATCATATTAGTTAACGGTAATTGTGATAGAAAATTTGACAGAAAGGATAAATAGTATAATTTTTTAAAATAGAAGGAGGAGATAATATAAATTTTAAATATTACAGACCAAGTACTATAATATAGCAAACTAAAGGGGGTAAATAATAATTCACCAATCAAATTATTGGCACGTCATACCATTTTCGTTAAATTTGAACTTTTCAAATTTCGTTCAATAAGTCGTTAATGAACTATTACATTTAATTAAGTCTTGAACTATTATTTTTCTAATTTTTATATCATTTAATAGACATATACGAAACACATGTCAATGAAAATATTGTATAATGCGTCTATTTGATGAAACTTATATCATATATAATTTTTTTTATTTGTAAATTTAAACTTAACTTAAGATTGGCTCATGAAAACTTAATTTAGCTTATTCTTTAATTTAATATTTTTAGTTATTTAATTTTATATCTAACTAATACAATTTTAATTTACTTTCAATTTTTAATAATAAAAATTTTTTCATTGCTAACTTCACATTTTTATCAAAGTGTTTATATATCATTATCTTTTAATTTATAAATTCATTTTATATATGTAATATATATTAACATAGTAGCATAAAACTTGAATAGCATAAAGTATAATTTAAATTTAATATTTTCCATATTAATTATTAAAATTATAATAAAAAAATTTAATTAAAATCCATAGTTCAATTGATAATTGAATTACTTTTAATAACAAAATTAAGTTAAATTTTTTAACATAAGTTTATGAAATAATTTAACTTAATTTTATTATTTAAGATAATTTTATTAAATAAAAATTTTAACTTAGTTAATTTAAGTTAAATAGTAAAATTGGGTTAAATTTAACTTAATTTTATTGAATAAAAATTTTAACTCAATAAAATTTAAGTTGAACAATAAAATTAACTTTTTTTTAGATTAATTTTTGAACTAATTTATTTTAATTTTATTATTTAAGTTAATTTTATTAAATTGCAAAATTATATTAGATATAAAAATAACTAAAAAATATTAAATTAAAAAGAGCTAAATTCAAGTTGCATCAAATTTTTACAAGTTAATCTCATGTCAAGTTTAAATTTACAAATAAAAAATATTCTACATGATATAAGTTTCATTAAATAGTTGCATTACACAATATTCTATTAACACATGTTTTGTATATGTCTATTAAGGATATAAAATCAGAAAAATAAAAGTTTGAAAACTTAATTAAATGTAATAATTCATTAAAGACATACTAAACGAAATTTAAAAAGTTCAAATTTATCAAAAATAGTATGACATGATGATAATTTGATAAAAAATTTATTTAAATTTAACGGACATCAAATTAAGAATGTAAAAATTAGAAAAATAAAAGTTTAAGGACTCAATTAAATATAATAATTTATAAAGACCAATTGAAAGAAAATTGAAAAGTTTAGAGATCTTAAAAATAATTTAATCCTTGTTGTGAAATAAAGATTGAATTACTTATTTTGTTATAGAACTAAACTTGAATTTAGTAGTATTTAACTAGAAGAAAAATATTTTATAGTAGAATGATTTTGAGAGAATTTAGAGAGTTTGGAGAGTATTTAGAGAACTATAATATTGAAAGAATTCGGAGAGTAATCTATCTTTTCTTCTTCTTTTTCTTAACATTCTCATTAATGAATTTCAATCCCTTTATGTAGAGATTTTCTTTTCACTATTTGAGTACTATTCTCTCACAAGTAATATATTGTTCATTCACAAGCAATATATTGTTCATTCACATTCATAATACTCCCTCTTGAATAACAATATTTTACAACTGCCTCGTTAAAACCTTGCTAAATAAAATCCAGTGGGAAAAACTTTAGCTTAAGGAAAAAGAGTACAGTGCATGATTTTCTCCCCCTCAAGTTGATATGTATAATCTTCCTTCACATAGTATGCAGATGTCGCATTCCAATATCATGAACGTGCTTTCTAAAGATTGTAGTTAGAAGTACCTTTGTGAAAAGATCAGTTGAATTATGGCTAGACTGAATATACTTGATATCTATATGATTGTCTTTTATTAGCTCTTGAGTGTATGAAAAGAATCTTGGAGGTATATGTTTGGTTCTATCACTTTTGATATATCCTTCCCTTAATTATGCAATGCATGCTGCATTATCTTCATATAAAATTGTTGGACTTTTGTTGACTGGAAAACCACAAGATTCTTCAATATGATGTGTCATTGATCTAAGCCACACACACTCTCTACTTGCTTCATGTAGTGCAATAATTTCAGAATAATTTGAGGAAGTAGTGACAAGCGTTTATTTCTGGGAACGCCAAGAAATTGCAGTTCCATTATTTGTGAACACATAGCCTGTTTGAGATTTCACTTTATGAGGATCAGATAAATGCCCTGCATCTGCATAACCAATCAATTCTTGTTTTGAATTGTTAGAATAAAATAAACCCAAATCAACATTTCCTCGAAGGTATCGAAGTATATGTTTGACCCCTTTCCAATGCCTTTTTGTTGGAGTTGAACTGAACCTCGCTAATAAATTAACTACAAAAGAAATGTCAGGTCTAGTACAATTAGGAAGATACATTAGAGCTCCAATGGCACCGAGATATGGAAATTCAGGACCAAGAATTTTTTCATTTTCTTCACAGGGTCGAAATGGATCAGTCTCAATATTGAGTGATCTAACGACCATTGGAGTACTTAGAGGATTTACTTTATCCATATTAAAGCGTTTCAAGATCTTTTCTATGTAATTTGATTGATGCACGAATATCCCATTGTGCATTTGCTCAATTTGTAAACCAAGGCAATACTTGGTTTTTCTAAGATCTTTCATTTCAAATTCTTCCTTTAAGTATATTGTTGCTTCATGGATCTCATTTTCTATTCCAATGATATTCAAATCATCAACATATACAGCTATAATCACAAATCTGGATAATGTTTTCTTAATAAAAATGCATGGGCAAATAATATTACTCACATATCCTTTATTAATCAAATAATCGCTTAAACAATTATACCACATGCGCCCAGACTGTTTTAACCCATATAAAGATCTCTAGAGCTTGATCGAATACATTTCTTTGGGTTTTGTACTTAATGCTTCAGGCATTTTAAATCCTTCAGGGATTTTCATATAAATATCACTATCAAGTGATCCATATAAATAAGCAGTCACAACATCCATAAGACGCATTTCTAATTTCTTAGAAACTACTAGGCTAATCAGATACCTGAATGTAATTGCATCCATAATAGGAGAATACATTTCATCATAATCAATTCCTGGCCTTTGTGAAAAACCTTGAGCTACAAGTCTAGCTTTGTACCTTATGATTTCATTTTTCTCATTTCTCTTTCGTACAAAGACCCACTCATATCCTACAGGTTTCACAGTTTTAGGCATAGGAATAATTGGCCCAAAAACATTTTGTTTGTTTAGTGAGTCCAATTCAGCCTGTATAGCATCTTTCTATTTTATCCAATCATGCCTATTTTGACATTCCATGACTGATTTTGGCTCAGGATCATCTTTTTCATTTATGATTTCACATGCAACAATATATGACAATGTTTCATGACTTTCTTTATTATCTATTTCTTCAGGGATATTTTCCTTGCTATCAATATGATTATCTACTCCCTTTCTCTTTCGAGGATTTTTATCCTTAGAACCAATTGGTCTTCCACGCTTCTGGCGTGTTTTAAACTCATGAGTGTCTTTATTCTCAGGTTTTATTTCTGGAATTTCAATATGAGTAGGAGCATTGGCTACTGGTATGTATGATTTAGTCACTCTTTTTGTATCAGTAAATGCATCTGGCAATTGATTTGTAATTGCTTGTAAGTACACAATCTTTTGCACTTCTAATTCACATTGTTTTGTGTGAGGATCCAGATGCAATAATGATGGTTCATTCCATAAAATATCCCTTTTCCCTTCTTTCTCCCTTTTTCCTAATGTTGGGAAAACAACCTCATTAAATTGGCAATCAGCAAAACGTGCTGTAAAAACATCACCAGTTAAAGGTTCAAGATATCTAATAATCAAGGGTGTTTCAAACCCAACATAAATTCCCAATCTTCGTTGAGGACCCATTTTTGTGCACTGAGGTGGCGCAATGGGTACATATACTGCACAACCAAAAATTTTAAGATGGGAAATATTTGGCTCTTGACCAAATGCCAATTGTAGTGGGGAGTATTTATGATATGCACTAGGTCTAATGCGAATTAATGAAGCAGCATGTAGGATTGCATAACCCCAAACTGAAATGGGAAGCTTTGTTCTCATTATTAATGGTCTAGCAATAAGCTAAAGACGTTTAATCAATGATTCAACTAAACCATTTTGAGTATGTACATGGGCAACAGGATGCTCAACAATGATCCCAGTAGACATACAATAATTATTGAATGCTTGAGATGTAAATTCACCAGCATTATCAAGTCTTACCCTCTTGATTGTATAATCAGGGAATTGTGCTCGTAATTTAATAATTTCAGCAAGCAACCTTGCAAATGCAACATTACGAGTTGACAATAGACAAACATGTGACCATCTACTAGATGCATCAATTAATACCATAAAATATCTGAATGGTCCACATGGTGGGTGAATTGGCCCACATATATCACCTTGAATTCTTTCAAGAAACATAGGTGATTCATTTTGAATTTTAGATGGTGAAAGTCTCAAGATTAATTTTTTGAGAGAATAAGCTGTACATGGCATTTCATTTGATTGAGGAATTCTTTGCCCCTTCAAGGGATGCCCATGTGAATTCTCAATTATCCTTCGCATCATTACTGATCCAGGATGACCTAATATGTCATGCCATAAATTTATTATTGAAGGATCATAAGAATTTTCTTTTACTGCCATATTTGATTCAATTACATGTATATGCATGTAATGCAATCCAGTAGGGAGTTTTGGCAGTCTTTTCAATACTTGCATTTTTCCTGATTCATAGGAAACTATATTTAAATATTTATTACCATTTATAGTAATAGATTGGGTATCTGTCATGACCCAAAACAGGGGCCATGACCGGCGCTAGGGAACGGGAATTCTTTCAAATTCGGAACCCGTAGCAAGCCTAAAAATAAAATAAAATATGCAATAGTAATAGTAATAATATCAAATTTGCAGCGAAAATAAAAATCGTAAATATAATAATAACATTTTCATCACTGGATTTAAATCAAATCTTATCTCATCGCATATATATAAAATCTTTCAATACAAATCCAGTTTCAATACAATACATCTCTTTAAATAAAATACATGAAATCCCATAATAAATTTACAACTACTGCAGTGTCTAGATTATATAAAAATAAGACTCAAGTAAATAATTTACACAAAGAAGCCGGGGCGGAAGAAATCCGACGTACATGCCTGCTACTGAGGTCAGAAGATGTTGACTCTCCTGAAAAATTATCAACGGAGGGGAGTCAGACCTCACTGAGTGAATTACTATAATATATGTACATACACACTAAGTGATAATGCATACAGTCAACAGAATATATGTAATATATAAATATATACATGCAAATTCACACAGATGCAGAAAAATCATTTTTATATATTTGTATTGGAAATCATCTTTTATGAAGGATCACATAAAACCCTAGAATATCGCAATCTCAAAATAGTGTTAGACAACACTCTAGCCATACAGGCTCACTTAGTCCAAATATATCCACTTAATCCATTTAGACAGTAGACTAGCCCCGAGACACTAAGTCAACCGAGCTCCAGCAGTCTGACTGCCAGTGTGATTGGCCCCGAGACACTTGGTCAACCGAGCTCCAGCAATCACACCCAAACCACATCTCACACATATCAATAATCATATCCAATCAATATCCATAAATAGTTAGTAATATAGCCTAAAGCTATAGGCGTACCGGTACGTACTCGGTCCTAGTGCTGCCCACTAGGTAGCACGTTCTATTGATATCCTTCATCATTAATAATATAAAACATTCATTCACAAAAATAAATGATGCATGAAGTTCAATAAAATATCAACATAAACCATATATATACTAGAAATATACCAAAAGTAAACCAGGTATATTTCGAGCATATATACGTCAAATAAATCCAATCAAATTATAAATTAAGCTAAAAATATATTTAAAAACATTTTAAATATATTTTATTAATAAAACATGTGTACAATTTATTATATACCAAAAATAAACCAAAATAAACTAAATATAAACTTAAGAAATAATCAAATTATTTATGCATATTTAATCATATAAAACATGCATTTCTAAATCATGCATCCTAAGCATATATATATATAGTATAGTAACTCACCTAGTGCACTCCACGAGATGGATCCGACGGGCCTGGTCCACTAGCCCTCGGTCTCAGCGCAACTAAACAAGAAAATAATGATAGACATTAGAATAAGCCTAATAGAAATCCTAGAATTCGATCTAGAGTATTAATCACAGAATCAGAAATTAGGGTTCGACTGGATATCACATTTTACGAGAATTCTATCGAAAATCCGACAGAACCTCTCCTGTAAAACGGACATCTCTCTACTCAAAAGAGTAGAGCCGACCCTGTAAAGAAACACACTTCAAAAAACTACACAAAGCACAATCAAAATCCCACGGTCGGACTCCAAACTACAGTCCACAGACCGGGGTCCACAATCACAGAATAATTCTGAAAATATCAAAAATATCCTTATATCATAGAAATACATTTTATACGCAAAAATTACATAATTAACCTTTAAACACAGTAAAAACCGATAAAAACTCATTTTATTAGAAAAACCGTATATTATCTATATAATTGAAAATAATTCACGAAAATAGTTTTAATTAGTTAAAAATACTAAATAATTTGTATAAATCATTTTTATACCTTAAATAACTATTAAAACCAATTAAATTACATTTTTAACCAATTTAGGGTAAAATTACCAAAATACCCCTATATATATAAATATACTTAAATTACTTCAAAAATTCACCAAAAATTATACAATTATCCAAAATTAATTTTCTCAACATATTTATCAATAATATCAATAATTAAACTCAATTAACCAATTAATTTCAATTAAAAACATAATTAACCCTAATTTCCCAAAATTACATAAACTTCAATAATTCAAAATAAATACTTAGAAATTCATAAAAATTCCAAATAAATTCCTATAATTCATTTCAACACCTAATCTAACCATAAACCCCAATTTCATAATTTAAATAATTAATTTCCGAAAATTAGAAAATAATATTAAATATTCAAAAATACCCAAAAATCCAAAAAATCACCAAAAATTCCAAAAAAATTCATACATCTAGATTGAGCTACTAGGAACAACATTCGTGAAGGGAGTTTTCATGAATCAATCAATTCGAAGCTCAAAAAAATCAAAAACCCTAATGTGGCCGAATTCGAAAAATCGAAACCTAAGAAAATCTAAACCATTTTAGCTCAAACCAAAGCTAGAATCACACTCACTAGAGCTTAAGGAGAAGAAAGAGACCGACGGTATCAAAAATGGTGGCCAAAATCAGAAGAAATGGCGAGGAGAAGATTTTGGCCAAAAATGGAAAACTAGCTCGCCGGCGCCGGAGAAGGAAGCTGCTGGCGGCGGGGGACGGCTAGGAACGACGGTGGCAAGCCGGGAGGCACACCGATGGTAGGTGATCGGCGTGACAGACGGTGGTGAGGGGTGGTCGGGCGCACGGGAGGGAAGGAAGAAGAAGAAGAAAAAAAAGAAAAAAAAAAAGAAAGAAAAGAAAAAGAAAGAAAAAAAAAGAAAAAAAAGAAAAAGAAAAATAAATAATAATAAAAATATAATAATTTAATAAAATATTTAGAAAAATTTACATCCACACACTTTATTTTAATAATTTAATAATAAATAAAATAATTAAATAATAATAAATTAATAAACAAATAATAAAATATTAGGATAATATATTAAACCCTAATTAAATAAATATACACACACATAGGCTTTATTTAGTAATTTAAAAATACGCATAAGTTCATGCAAGTCCGAAAATATATTTAAAATAATTAATAATAAAATATTTACGTGAAAATTTCCCTGAAAATGCAAGTCCCGGGAAAATTTTACATAAAGTACTATAAATAATACACAATAATTAAAATAGGTTTTAAATACATATCAACTCGTGAAAATATCGTAATATATATTCAAAAATTATTAACACTGTATATCCCGGTACAGTGTAAAAATATTTAAAACACGAGATATTACAGTCTTCCCCCCTTACAAGAATTCGTCCCCGAATTCCAAAAAGAAAAGATTACAGAATCAGGAAGGAAAGAGATACGGGTAAGAAGCTCGCATCTCAGCTTCAGTCTCCCACGTATGCTCCTCGACTCTGTCGCTACGCCACAAAACCTTGACCATCGGAATCTGCTTCGATCGCAACTGTCGAACTTGAAAATCAACGATCGCCACAGGTTCTTCCATAAACGTCAAATCTTCACTCACTTCTACACTATCGGGCTGCAACACGTGTGAAGGGTCTGAGATATACTTCCTCAACATCGAGATATGAAATACTGGATGCACTTGTGACATATTCGGAGGCAAATCCAACCGATATGCAACAGTGCCAACTCTCTCCAGAATCTCAAACGGTCTAATATACCTCGGTGCTAACTTACCCTTCCTACCAAATCTCATCACACCCTTCATCGGAGATACCTTCAGAAAAATAAAATCTCCAACCTGAAACTCCACATCTCTGCGCCTAGGATCCGCATAACTCTTCTGTCTACTAACTGCGGTCTCTAGTCTGTGCTTAATCACGGTGACTTTCTCTGCAGCATCCTGAACCATTTCAGGTCCAGTCAAAGCTCTCTCACCACTCTCATCACAACTCAATGGGGATCTACACTTCCTTCCATATAACGCCTCATATGGTGCCATGCCAATACTGCTATGGTAGTTGTTATTATATGCAAACTCAACAAGTGGCAAATGATCATCCCAGCTACCTCCCAAATCCAGGACACACATCCTCAACATATCTTCCAGTGTCTGGATCGTCCTCTCAGACTGACCATTTGTCTGAGGATGAAAAGTAGTACTGAAATCCAACTTAGTGCCCATTGCTTCCTGCAACTTCTGCCAAAAATGAGAAGTAAACACCGAACCTCTATCTGACACAATGGACACAGGTACTCCATGAAGGCACACAATATGCTTCATATACAACTTTGCCAATCTAGCTACAGAATAGGTGGCTTTCACAGGTAGGAAATGTGCAGACTTCGTCAACCTGTCTACAATCACCCAGATGGAATCGTATCCATCCTTCGAACGAGGTAAACCGACCACAAAATCCATAGCTATCCTTTCCCACTTCCACTCGGGAATAGGAAGAGACTGAAGCTTCCCAGAAGGCTTCTGATGTTCGGCTTTCACTTGCTGACACGTCAGACACTTAGCAACATAATCAGCGACATCCTTCTTCAATCCGTCCCACCAGTATAAATCTCTGATACTGTGGTACATCTTAGTAATGCCCGGATGAACGCTATAAGCTGTAGAATGTACTTCCTCTAGGATCTCTTCTCTCAAATCATCCACATCAGGAACACACAATCTACCACTAATCCACAACACACTATCATCATCGAGTGTGAAATCAGTGAACTTCCCTGCTCGAACATTCTCTGCAAGCTCTTCCAGAATAGGATCTCGGCTCTGAGCTGCTTTAATCCTATCCCTCAGTACAGATCGTACTTTAAATTGAGCTAGCAGTCCACCTGATCTACTAATCTTCATCATCAGACCTTGATCCACCATCAGATGCAACTCTTGGATCAATGGTCTCCTCTCAACACTGATGTGAGCAAGACTACCTGAGGACTTCCTACTCAAGGCATCTGCTACCACATTACCTTTACCCGGATGATATAGAATCTCACAATCATAATCCTTCAACAATTCCAACCATCTCCTTTGCCTCAGATTCAGATCTCGCTGCTGGAAAATGTACTTAAGGCTCTTGTGATCAGTAAATATCTCACAAGTCACCCCGTACAGATAATGTCTCCAAATCTTCAAAGCAAAGATCACTGCAGCCATCTCAAGGTCATATGTAGGATAGTTCTGCTCATGCTTCTTCAACTGCCTCGAAGCATAGGCTATCACCTTTCCATTCTGCATCAACACATAACCAAGACCAATTCTAGAGGCATCACAGTAAACTGTGAACTTATCCACACTATTAGGCAAAGCTAACACTGGCGTTGTGGTCAACTTCTCCTTCAATAACTGAAAACTATTCTCACAAGCTTCTGACCACTCGAATCTAACATTCTTCTGAGTCAAGCGAGTCATAGGGGATGCAATTCTGGAAAAATCCTGCACAAACCGCCTATAATACCCGGCTAAACCTAGAAAACTTTGAATCTTTATGACAGAAGTAGGTCTAGGCCATTCAGACACTGCCTCAATCTTATGTGGATCAACCTGAATACCTTCTTTAGACACTACGTGTCCAAGAAAAGAAACACTCTCCATCCAGAAATCACACTTCGAGAATTTAGCATAAAGCTGATGATCTCTCAGTGTCTGCAGTACAATCCTTAAGTGATATACATGCTCTTCTATACTCCTAGAATAAACCAGTATATCATCAATAAAGACTACCACAAACTGATCCACATACGGTCTGAATACCCCATTCATCAGGTCCATAAAAGCTGCTGGTGCATTAGTCAAACCAAAAGACATCACCAAAAACTCATAATGGCCATATCTAGTGTGGAATGCTGTCTTAGGAATATCAGCTTCATTGATTCGCAACTGATGATAACCCAACCTCAAGTCAACCTTAGAAAAGAACTGTGCACCCTGTAGCTGATCAAACAAATCATCTATCCTCGAGAGAGGATACTTGTTCTTCACTGTCACCTTATTCAGCTCCCTGTAGTCAATGCACAGTCTCAGGGTACCATCCTTCTTCTTCACAAACAGGACTGGTGCACCCCAAGGAGAAACACTAGGTCTGATGAAACCTTTATCCAATAACTCTTGCAACTGCTCCTTCAACTCTTTCAACTCTGCAGGAGCCATACGATAGGGTGGCATAGATATAGGAGTAGTACCTGGGACCACATCTATACAGAACTTAATCTCTCTATGAGGTGGTAAACCTGGCAACTCCTCGAGAAAAACATCAAGAAACTCACAAGCAACAGGAACATCTGTGAGTGACAACTTCTCCACTGAAGTATCCCTGACCAATGCCAAATACCCCTGACATCCTTTCCTCAACAACTTCCTAGCTGTAATAGCAAAAATAAGATTCTGAGGTGCTGAACTCTTATCACCAACAAACTTAAACTCTTCTTCATCAGGAATTCTGAAAGTCACCTCTTTATTCCTATAATCTACCACGACATAGTGCTGAGATAACCAATCCATTCCCAGAATAACATCAAACTCCATCACATCTAACAGAATCAAATCAGCGGGTAATTCTCTATCTCCCACGAGAACTGGACAACCAGAAAGAACAATATCGGCGTCCAAGGAATCACTCAGAGGAGTGGCAACAGATAAAGGAAAAGCCATCCTCAAAGCTTGCCAATAAGATTTAGAAGCAAAAACAGGAGAAACAAACGAATGTGTGGCACCCGGATCAAACAAAACCCATGCATCCAGGTAACAAATAGAAACAATACCTGCCACAACTGCATTAGATGCATGAGCATCCTGCTGAGTAAGATGAAAAACTCTGGCCTGACCTCGACCTCCCTGCTGACTGGTAGAAGCCTGGCCAATACCTCTGGCACCTCCTCTAGTACCTCTACCATGACTCTGCTGTGGAACAAACTGAGTGGAACTCTGATGCTGGGCTGGTGGTAACTGAAATGGCACGGGTGCTGCACTAGCAATCGACTGCTGTGGGAATCGCGGAATCTACTGCTGCTGATACCCAGAATAAGGACACGATCTGGCAAAATGTCCTGTCTGCCCACATCTGAAGCATGTCAATGGTGTTAGATAACACGGTCCCTGATGGACTCTACCACAAGTCTGACAAACACTGGCCGCTGATCCAGAACTATGACCACTGTTGCTGCTCGAAGCACTTGACCCAAATCTGAATGATCTACGCTGACCTCCATGGCCATGTCTACTGCTCGGATGCACTCACTGCTGCTGTCTCTGACTCTGCTGAGTCAGACCTCACTGCTGACTACTTGATCCAACATGGAAGCTTGAATATGGAGTAGCCTGCAATCCACTCGACTGAACTCCTAGCTGGTAATAATCAGGCATCGCTCCCTGCCTAACTAGTCTCAGCTCAATCTCCTTGGCCAACTCAATCACAGACTCGAGAGTAAGGCCTACTGTAGGCATACCAGCAAAAGCTGAACCCAAACCAGTAACGTATGTAGTGACAGCGAAATATTGATCTCGCATCAGATCCTCAGCATATCTACCCAGACGAAGAAACTCTCGGGTATAATCCTCTACAGATCGATCTCCACGAGAAATACTAGTCAGACGGAGATGATAGCTCAAATGAAGAGGCTCTGGATAAAATCTCCTCATAAATCGCTCTCGGAACTAAGCCCATGTCATCGTCATCATATAAGGTTGGATCATCTGAATAAACCAATCTAGAGCTGGTCCCTCGACAGACAACTCAATGATCATGATCCGCTGGTACTCGGTATGAGCAGTCCGAGTCCTAGTCTCAATCGCATGCAGAAAATCTAAAGGATCAGAAGTACCATCAAAAGCAATCCTACCAACTCGGGCATAGAACAAAGTTGCCTCAGGGTCAGACATACCCTGCTGATAGGCAGGCTGAACAGGCTGAACAATTAGAGGAACAGGAACATCAAACTCAGGCTCTACAGGCTCCTCGTCTTGTAACTCTCTCTGCCTACGGCGACCTGCCGCTCCTCGAGGTCTACCTCTGCCACGACCTCTACGTCTAACTAGCTGCTCATGAGGTAAAACCTCATCCTGAAAAGACTCATCATCCTCGACCTCAACAACCGGTGGAGCGACACGCGCTCGCCTCCTCATACTAAAAAGACAAACGGAAAGATTCAGACAAAATAGACAACGGAGGAATAACGCAGAAAACTAAGTAAGGAATACTTATCAAGACATACTCGAACCTAATTCACTGCAGTAGTTCAACAAAAAACA
Organism: Mallotus nudiflorus; assembly: GCA_947683625.1. Lineage (NCBI taxonomy): Eukaryota > Viridiplantae > Streptophyta > Magnoliopsida > Malpighiales > Euphorbiaceae > Mallotus > Mallotus nudiflorus. The sequence continues at coordinate 925,793 of CANTUR010000886.1, read as the reverse complement.
TAACTTTGAAAACTAGGGCCATAACTCACACAACTAAGCCCTGACACAGAACTCCGCTCTGATACCAACTTTGTCACGATCCAAAACAGGGGCCATGACCGGCGCTAGGGAACGGGAATTCTTTCGAATTCGGAACCCGTAGCAAGCCTAAAAATAAAATAAAATATGCAATAGTAATAGTAATAATATCAAATTTGCAGCGAAAATAAAAATCGTAAATATAATAATAACATTTTCATCACTGGATTTAAATCAAATCTCATCTCATCGCATATATATAAAATCTTTCAGTACAAATCCAGTTTCAATATAATACATCTCTTTAAATAAAATACATGAAATCCCATAATTAATTTATAACTACTGCAGTGTCTAGATTATATAAAAATAAGACTCAAGTAAATAATTTACACAAAGAAGCCGGGGCAGAAGAAATCCGGCGTACAGGCCTACTACTGAGGTCTGATGATGTTGACTCTCCTGAAAAATTGTCAACGGAGGGGAGTCAGACCTCACTGAGTGAATTACTATAATATATATACATACACACTAAGTGATAATGCATACAGTCAACAGAATATATGTAATATGTAAATATATACATGCAAATTCACACAGATGCAGAAAAACCATTTTTATATATTTATATTGGAAATCATCTTTTATGAAGGATCATATAGAACCCTAGAATATCGCAATCTCAAAATAGTGTTAGACAACACTCTAGCCATACAGGCTCACTTAGTCCAAATAGATCCACTTAATCCATTTAGACAGTAGACTGGCCCCGAGACACTAAGTCAACCGAGCTCCAGCAGTCTGACTGCCAGTGTGATTGGTCCCGAGACACTTGGTCAACCGAGCTCCAGCAATCACCCCAAACCACATCTCACACATATCAATAATCATATCCAATCAATATCCACAAATAGTTAGTAATATAGCCTAAAGCTATAGGCGTACCGGTACGTACTCGGTCCTAGTGCTGCCCACTAGGTAGCACGTTCTATTGATATCCTTCATCATTAATAATATAAAACATTCATTCACAAAAATAAATGATGCATGAAGTTCAATAAAATATCAACATAAACCATATATATACTAGAAATATACCAAAAGTAAACCAGGTATATTTCGAGCATATATACGTCAAATAAATCCAATCAAATTATAAATTAAGCTAAAAATATATTTAAAAACATTTTAAATATATTTTATTAACAAAACATGTGTACAATTTATTATATACCAAAAATAAACCAAAATAAACTAAATATAAACTTAAGAAATAATCAAATTATTTATGCATATTTAATCACATAAAACATGCATTTCTAAATCATGCATCCTAAGCATATATATATAGTATAGTAACTCACCTAGTGCGCTCCACGAGATGGATCCGACGGGCCTGGTCCACTAGCCCTCGGTCTCGGTGCAACTAAACAAGCAAATAATGACAGACATTAGAATAAGCCTAATAGAAATCCTAAAATTCGATCTAGAGTATTAATCACAGAATCAGAAATTAGGGTTCGACTGGATATCACGTTTTACGAGAATTCCATCGAAAATCCGACAGAACCTCCCCTGTAAAACGGATATCTCTCTACTCAAAAGAGTAGAGCCGACCCTGTAAAGAAACACACTTTGAAAAACTACACAAAGCACAATCAAAATCCCACGGTCAGACTCCAAACTACAGTCCACCGACCGGGGTCCACAATCACAAAATAATTCTGAAAATACCAAAAATATCCTTATATTATAGAAATACATTTTATACGCAGAAATTACAAAATTAACCTTTAAACACAGTAAAAATCGATAAAAACTCATTTTATTAGAAAAATCATATATTACATATATAATTGAAAATAATTCACGAAAAATAGTTTTAATTAGTTAAAAATACTAAATAATTTGTAGAAATCATTTTTATACCTTAAATAACTATTAAAACCAATTAAATTACATTTTTAACCAATTTAGGGTAAAATTACCAAAATACCCCTATATATATAAATATACTTAAATTACTTCAAAAATTCACCAAAAATTATACAATTATCCAAAATTAATTTTCTCAACATATTTATCAATAATATCAATAATTAAACTCAATTAACCAATTAATTTCAATTAAAAACATAATTAACCCTAATTTCCCAAAATTACATAAACTTCAATAATTCAAAATAAATACTTAGAAATTCATAAAAATTCCAAATAAATTCCTATAATTCATTTCAACACCTAATCTAACCATAAACCCCAATTTCATAATTTAAATAATTAATTTCCGAAAATTAGAAAATAATATTAAATATTCAAAAATACCCAAAAATCCAAAAAATCTCCAAAAATTCCACCAAAATTCATACATGTATATTGAGCTACTAGGAACAACATTTGTGAAGGGAGTTTTCATGAATCAATCAATTCGAAGCTCAAAAAAATCAAAAACCCTAATGTGGCCGAATTCGAAAAATCGAAACCTAAGCAAATATAAACCATTTTAGCTCAAAAAAAAGCTAGAATCACACTCATCGGAGCTTAAGGAGAAGAAATAGATCGGCGGTGTCGAAAACGGTGGCCGGAATTGGAAGAAACAGCGAGGAGAAGATTTCGGTCAAAAATGGAAAACTAGCTCGTCGGCGCCAGAGAAGGAAGCTGCTAGCGGCGGGGAACGGCTAGGAACGACGGTGGCAAGCCGGGAGGCACACCGATGGTAGGTGATCGGCGTGACAGACGGTGGTGAGGGGTGGTCGGGTGCACGGGAGGGAAGGAAGAAGAAGAAAAAAAAAAGAAAAAAAAAAGAAAGAAAAGAAAAAGAAAGAAAAAAAAGAAAAAAAAAAAGAAAAAGAAAAATAAATAATAATAAAAATATAATAATTTAATAAAATATTTAGAAAAATTTACATCCACACACTTTATTTTAATAATTTAATAATAAATAAAATAATTAAATAATAATAAATTAATAAACAAATAATAAAATATTAGGGTAATATATTAAACCCTAATTAAATAAATATACACACACATAGGCTTTATTTAGTAATTTAAAAATATGCATGAGTTCATGCAAGTCCGAAAATATATTTAAAATAATTAATAATAAAATATTTATGTGAAAATTTTCCCGAAAATGCAAGTCCCGGAAAAATTTTACGTAAAGTACTGTAAATAATACACAATAATTAAAATAGGTTTTAAATACATATCAACTCATGAAAATATCGTAATATATATTCAAAAATTATTAACACTGTATATCCCGGTACAGTGTAAAAATATTTAAAAACACGAGATATTACAGTATCACACCCATTTCGATATATGTCATCAAAACTCAACAAATTTCTTGTTGATTTTGGTGAAAACAAAGCTTCATCAATTATAAACTTTGTTCCATTTGGTAACATAAATTTAGCTTTGCCAATTCCTTCAATCATATCTACAGGACCTGATATTATTTTTACAACTGCCTTTGTGGGCTTTATTTTAGAGAAATAATCTCTATTTTTCAAGATAGTATGTGTAGTACCACTATCTGGTATGTAGAGATCTCCAATATTGTCTTTATGTTGAGTACAATCCATATTAAACTTCAAAATAGATACACACAAATTTAATCAATTAAGGTAAAAACATAAATTAATTGTAAAGTAGGACATTTTATATAATTTAAAAATAATATACATAACAATAACATATTCTTCAGAATCAAATAAGTAATAACAATATACTTAAAATTATAGATGTCTCAATTTCCATTGTCAGTAAAATCATCAGTAAAATCAGAAACATCTAGATGAGTTGTATCATTAACATGAGTATGATGCTCATTGAAGTTTATTTCCTTTTCTTTGCCTTTCAATGATGCCTTCTAAAGTTGGCAAAGATGTGGTGGTGCTCGACAAATTTGTGACCAGTGTCCTTTACTACCACATCTGAAACACACAGTTTCAGACTTATATTGAGGCCTTTCTTGAACACCACTGATGACTGATTTTAACTTCTTTTGAGGTTGAGTCTGATTTTTTTGTCGAGTATTATTATATTTATTTCCACGACCATGGCCAAAGAATTGACCTCTTCCACATCCACGACCTCTACCTCTCCCACGTCCATGGCTATTATAATTTTTATATCTGGAATAATTTGTAGCATTTGCTTTTGGAAATGCTATTGAGCCAGTGGGACAGGATTGATGATTTTTCATCAAGAGTTCATTATTTTTCTCAGCTACCAGTAGGCATGAAATTAGTTCAGAATATTTTTTAAATCTCTGCATCCTGTATTGTTGTTGCAGTGTAACATTTGATGCATGAAATGTGGAGTAATTTTTCTCCAGCATATCCTCATCTGTGACTGTCTGTCCACAGAATTTTAATTATGATACTATTCTGAACATTGCAGAATTATAGTCACTCACTTTTTTGAAATCTTGAAAGCATAAAGTTCTCCATTCATCAGTGACTACTGGTAGTATTACATCTCTTTGATGATCATATCTGTCTTTTAGATTCTTCCAAAGAACACTTGGATCTTTGACAGTCAAATATTCACATTTTAATCCTTCATCAAGATGACGACGGAGAAAAATTATAGATTTGGCCTTATCTTGCAATGAGGTGTTATTATTTTCTTTTATGGTATCAATTAACCCCATTGATTGAAGATGCATCTCTACATCTAGAATCCAAGACATATAATTTTTTCCCGTGATGTCAAGAGCAATGAACTCAAGCTTTGCTAGATTTGTCATTATGATAACTAATAAAAAAAAATATAAGTCAATTAGAATTCATAAATTTGATGGCTACTAAAAAAATCAAACATGATCAAAATTTACTAATTAATTATATCATGAATGAATATTGCAAGAAATAATAGTGGTACAAAAAATGATACAATAATACTTAAAATTATATCAAATAGAAAATCATCTTCCATATTAATTATTCCTAAAACTATTATAATAGTCATGATCAAAACACAAATATAAATATACCAAATCATGTTTACAATTTAGAGTAAAGAGAGAAAGAGAAAATGTATGAATTTGTGTGAATGAATAAAATTTATAGCTCATCTATTTATAATAAAAAATATAGTCGTTTATTACCGTTATATTACCGTTGGTAATAAAAATATAGCCATTAGAATTTTTTTTTAATATAATATATTGAGAAATAAATTATATAAAGTAAAATCAATAAATAATGTTGATATGATTATTTATAGCAAGTGAGTTAACATAACGATATGTATAAATATGGGGCAAAACCATCCATTAATATAAAATGGGGTATAGCCTTCCATTAACATAAATGATATAAAAAATAAATGTGCATAAATATAAATTGGTAGGAGGCATAGCCGTCCATAAGGTTAAAATCATTTCTAGCAATATTTGCATCAATGATGTAGTTAGTAAAACAAAATAAAAATAACAATTAATATAAAGGTAGATTGAAGAAATAAATATAAATATATAAATTAGTAGGAGGCATAGTCATCTATGATAATATATAATCAAATAATATATTCATAAATATTAAATATTAAGAAATATGTACCTTATTGTTTTGATCGAGAGCTCCTCGTGCTGATAACGTGTTGTGAAATAAAGATTGAATTACTTATTTTGTTATAGAACTAAACTTGAATTTAGTAGTATTTAACTAGAAGAAAAATATTTTATAGTAGAATGATTTTGAGAGAATTTAGAGAGAGTTTGGAGAGTATTTAGAGAACTATAATATTGAAAGAATTTGGAGAGTAATCTATCTTTTCTTCTTCTTTTTCTTAACATTCTCATTAATGAATTTCAATCCTTTTATATAGAGATTTTCTTTTCACTATTTGAGTATTATTCTCTCACAAGCAATATATTGTTCATTCACAAGTAATATATTGTTCATTCACATTCATAATAATCCTTTCTTTTTTTTTAACAATGCTGAATCTATCCGAATTTTTTGGATAGAAAAAGTCAGTGGAGAAAAAGACTATTGTGACCCTTGGGGGTTGGAAAGAGAAAAAAAAACATTATTAATAACCTAAACATTGTTTCCTATAAAGCTTTGGAAAATCAAACATCTATTTAATGAAGCAGAGTCTCATTCCAAATTACCTCTTCCTCTTCTAGTTTTTGAACTAAAGAAAAAATAAGTCATCATGGTTATCGTGGAAATTTTGCAAAAAAGCTCCTAGACTTTCTCTGGATCGCAAAACAACGTTTGTTTTTTATAACTAAAAACCTTTTGAAGATAAAACTGAAAATAATTGTTATAACCCTAATTTTAATAAATTTATGAAATTGAATTTTTTGAAGTTATAGTGTTAATATTCATTTTATTATTTCATGAGACTATGATTTAATCATAAAATTTAATTTTATAAAGTAAAATATTATTTATTTTATTTATTAGTGAGATTAAATTTGAATTTCAGTGTTGAATATTATTTTAATATATTTTAATATTAATAATTAGTATATTATGTTAATATAGTATATTTTAATATATTTAAATATTGAGGTGAGAATAACTGAGTAGGAGATATTTAATTTGAAATAATTGTACTTTCATATAATTGTTTTAATAAAATAAATAAAATTTATATACAAAAACACTTTTTTTTCCTTTTCTTTTCCCTTTCTCTCTTTTTCTTTCCTCTCTCTCCCCTCTCTTTCTTTTTTTTTCCCATCTCCTTTCCCTCCTCCCCCACACAGCAGCCCCTACACCCGACAAACCAACACTGTCGCTGCCACCATCATCTCTCAATGCCAGATGTCACCTCATCATCGCCTGATGTCGCAAACAGTAGCCCAGTCACCAGCGTCATCGTTTCCTTTCCCTCTCCCTCGGTTTCATTCTTAACATATTTTCTTTTCTTCACCAGCATCAACTCTGGCCACCTTAGGCCAAGCTTGAGGTGTCGATTTCTTCATCTTTCCTTGGGCTTCATTTCTCCAAGGTAATTCACCTAAACAACTTTAAATTCGACTCTGATTTTGTGAAATTAGTTCTAGGGTTCATATATTTGACTTGTTAATTTTGTGTTAAATTAGTTTGTTTATTGTTAAATTGATGTTAGATTAGTGTTGTAGATATTAGAAGCTTTCTAGAAATGTATTTAGATTTGATTTTGTAGATAATTGCGATTTGAGCACTATTCCGAGCTTGGTTACTGTTCACAGGTGCTATTCCTGGCTCGAAAATATTTTTTATTTTTAATAAATTTTACTAATTATTTTAAGCATATTTCGTGAATAAAGTTTGTTAAAATTGCACACTGAATATATATTATAAATTTTAAAATGTTTATGTGAACAATGAATTTTTGTAAAAATTAGTAATTTTTATATTTTAATTTAAATTATTGTTAATTATTATGTTTTGGATAATTTTTGAGTAATAAGTAGTATTAAATTAATTTTTATGAATTATTTACTATTTTTAGCTAATTAATAATAATTTTCAAAAATATATTAGAATAATAGTTTTATATATTATTTTTAAGATTAAATGAATTTTTATTTATTTTTATTATATTCTTGGGAAATTTAAATAATTATTTGTAATTTATGCTATTTGATTTTGAATAATTGAAAATTTGATTTTATTAATATTATTTAATATATTTGGGATTTTATTATTTATTTTTGAAATAAATATATTTGATACTTTTATTATCTAAATAAATTGAATTGTGATATTTTATTATTTTTATGAATTTTGGTGAATTATTAGTATTTATTATTATCTTATTGATTTTGATTATGTTGGTTCTCGGTTAGGCATTTGAATATAGTTCGGGGAATCAACCCGAGAAGTTAAGCCTTGTGATTATTTGAAGTGTACTTGCATGCAGGATCGGCTTTACTTTTAGTAGAGAGACGTCTGTTTCACAGAGGAGACTCTTTTAAATTTTCAATAGAATTCTCGTAAAATGTGACATCAGGTTAGTCCTAAGCTTTGAATTTTTGTCAAGTCATGTTATAGATTGAATCGTTCTCTAAAAATTCTAAAAGTATAAAATTAGAATTTTGATTCTAATATATTATTATTGGTATTATTTTCCTTAGTTGTTCTACGAGCTAGGCCTATCAGACCGGGCCAGCCAAGTTAGGGTAGAGGAGCACACTTGAACTGTGAGTTATTATTATATGTATACATTGCATATAGAAAATATATTGTGAGCATCCATATTTTGAACAAATATAAATTTTATTATGCTTTAATTCAGTAATTGTTGTTATTTTGATTATTTCAAATATATATATTTTCATATATATTAACATGTGATTATTAAATTGTGAAAATGGATATTGTTCATATTTTATTGTGAATTTCATTATTTTAAATTAGGAAACAACATTTTGGAGGATAGTTGTACAACGTGTCACCTAACGGGTCACAAGAGGGCCATTGCACAACAATACGCTAGATATTAGGCTTTGAACTTTAATTGATTTCAGATATGGAAATAATCTGAAAATAATGATTATGGCAAATGATGGATAAAGGGGTGTGACTGCGAATCCTCAATTGACCTGCAGGGTACTCGGGGCTAGTTAGCACCAGTAGTTGGACTATGGATTCTCGGTTGACCCTTTGTGTACTCGGGGCTAATACACTGCCAAAAAGTTGGACAAATGATATTTTTGGAGTTATGGAAAGCTTGTTGGCTAGAGAATTGCAATGATTGAGATTGTAGAAAAATTTAGAGATTCTGCTTCGATCCTCCACCTAAAATTCTTCTACATTTATTGTTATAATAAAAATGGATTTTGAGCATTTGTATAAAATGCATGTATATATTAAATAAATATAAATATATTATTATACTGATGCTTGAGTGTCTATGTCTTTAGGTGGCATGTATATATATAATAATAATTCACTCAGTGAGGTCTGACCTCCCTCAATATTTTTTTCAAGATCTTCTACTTCAGACCTCCATATTAAATCTCTTCACTGAACTCTTTCCTTCGCGTCTGACTGATATACTTATTATTTACATGTCTTAGAGTTGAATTTTAATAAATTTTAAATACGGAATAAATTAATTTAAGTAATTTTTGGGCTTAATTAGGAGATTTTTATGAGATTCTATTTAATTAGGATTCTTATTATTTATTGTATATTTGGAAAGTTTTATTTGAGTTTTAATTAATTTTTATGTTTTATGTCTAGTGTGGGCCCATGGAATATAAAAGAGTTGGTATGTTTTTATATAGCATGACATGCATATGTCGTGTGATGAAGAAACAAATGAGGAAAGTCATGTCCAATCCATGTGTGAGCTATGAAGAAGCCAACTACACTTGAATATCAACATAGCAATGTCATGGCATACACATGTCATGTGAGCAAAGAATTCTGACCTAGAATGATACATGGCCAATGAACCTGCCCATGTTGGAAATCACGCTATGTGCTGAGTAAATTCGCAGATTTATTTGAATGAAGCACAACCATGCTTCAAAACTGTGTCACAAAGGCAAAAACTTCCTATTTTGAAAATAAGAAGGAATTATAAATCAAAGAGGATTCTTTTCATACCCTAACACTATATAAGGAAAAAAATACCTTTTTGAGAGAAAGGAGAGAAGTCACAAAGATAAAAAGGCGGCTAGACAAAAATCAACAAAGTCTAACAGATTATTTTATTTTCTATTTTATCTTCTTATCTTTTTTATTGTGATTATGGATTTCATTATAGCCATGTGTGTCTAAGTTTTCTTTCAAAGTTCTAGTTAGGAGTAGTTATTCCATAATATGATTTGAACATAAGTTTTTATATTTGATTTGAATTTTAGTTAATTCTTTGTGTTGTAATATTTATCTTGTTATCATTTCAGGCCTATTTGATTATAGGTTTATGGATAAATTCACCAACAAAATTTAGGGAAATTCATTAGCTTAAGACACTTAGAACTTAGATCACTTGACCACGAGAGTAGGTGAGTTCTTTAGGGAGTCACGACAATAAATTAAGGTGACAAGTTAATTGCTAAATATCTTAATGAGCTTGGATTAAATTAATGATGAGAGCAGGTTAGATTTTAATCCTTGCATGCTTAATTGAACTTGAGAGAGTCTTTAAGTATTTTTTTAGTAATTACCCTTAACTGAATTCAAGATTTCTACTTAATAATGTGTTCATGATTGCATTGGAATAGTGAAACTAAACCTAGGTTCTGTGTTTACAAATAGTTGATTTTACTTTCAATTAAGTTTCTGTTATTTAAATTTTAAACCTTGCTAAATTATTCAATTTACTAGCTGAGATCATAGGTAAAAATTATTAGTAATCAATATACAGTCCTTGAGGGAACAACATCTTTCTACTGCAACCACAACTGTGCGCTTGTGAGTTTAAAATGCAATAATCTTGGTGTTGTTGCTAGGGATTGAAAATATTGATATTAATTTAATTTTTACTTTTCTTAGACTAGTATTCTTTCTTTAATTTTAATTTAATTTTCTAATTGATTTTTTAGGTAATTTTTGCTAGTTTATAAAAACTTTATCCAATGGGACAAACTTATAAAAGATCAACCTTGAAATTGAGAAATCATGCAAGAAAAATTGAAAGGAAAAGCATTTAAAAGATAAGCAAAAGATGGCTAAAGATCAAGCACCACCACCAATGGGTAGGAATCGCACTCTTCAAGAGTACACAAGGCTTAATCTAGGAGATACCCATAACAGTATTGTTAGGCCAACTATCGATGCTAACACATTTGAGATTAAACCAGCGATAATGCAAATGGTCTCATAATTTTAGTTTGAAAGTCTCCCAAGCAAGGATCCTAATGCATATTTTGCTCAGTTTTTTGAGATTTATAATACATTCAGGATGAATGGGGTTAGACCAGATGCAATAAAGCTTAGGTTATTCCCTTTCTTTTTAAAGGATAAGGCTAAGTTATGGTTGCACTCATTAGCACCACAGTCGATCACTTCATGGGATATGCTGTAAAAGACATTCTCGAGCAAGTATTTCTTACTAGGAAAAATAGCAAAGCTTAGATAGGAGATCATAAGCTTCACTCAATATGGCGACAATGAGGCTTGGGAACGTTACAAGGATTTACAGAGACAGTGTCCTCACCATGGAGTTCCATAGTGGTTGCTCATTCAAACCTTCTACCAAGGCCTAACAGAGCCAATGAGGATCACTATTGATGCAACTGCCCAATGCTCATTCATGAATAAGATGCCTGATGATGCCTACAAACTTTTTGAGACTATAGCATCCAACTACTATTAATGACATGATGAGAGAAGCACACCAAAGAAAGTGGCAAGAATGCATGAAGTGGATAGTTGGAATCTCCTTAATGCGAAGATTGATTTGCTTACTAAGAAATTAAGGGCGTCCATTAAAGTCTCTAATCCTATGGTTGTCTATTCCTATGAGAATTATAGAGGAGGACATTCAACCCTAGAGTGTCAAGGACATTTTACCATAATAATTTGACGTCTCAAGTAGGGTAACTTTTTTACCATAATAAGATGTTAGAAAACCAAATTACATCATAAGCTTCAAGTTCAAGGCAGAGTGGAATATTTCCCAATCAACCTCAAAATCCTAAAGAACAGGCTAAGGTGGTCACATTTAGAAGCAAAAAGTAAATACCTGAAATAGAGACTAAGAATAATGTTGTAAAAACCATTCATGACATCCAAAAGGAAAAGACTGAGCATTTACAGAACAAAGATAAAGAGAAGAAGGACTCACCACCCTTGGTACCGCCATTGTTGTTTCCACAAAGGCAATAGAAATCCAAGTTAAACATGTAGTTTAAGAAGTTTATAAAGTCATTCCAGTAGCTCAAACTAAATATACCTCTTCTGGATATGGTAAATACCATGCCTGCATACTCCAAATTCTTAAAAAATATTGTCTCACATAAAAGAAAATGGGAGGATCATGAGACCTTTCTTATTAATGAGGAATGCAGTGTTGTCATTCAAAATAAGCTTCTCCAAAAGCTTAAAGATACAAGGAGTATCACTATCCCTTGTACCATTAGAAATGAATTTATAAGTAAATCTTTATGTGATCTTAGTGCAAGTGCAAGTATAATTCCTCTTTTCTTTTGTAGATGACTCAACATCGATGAGCCATAACTAATGATAGTGTTGCTACAGCTCATAGATAGATCTATTATCTACCCCTATAGAATTCTGAAAGATGTCCTAGTCAAAGTTGGAGACTATTACGTACTAAGAGATTTCATCATCCTAGAAATGGAGGAGGATCGACACATTCAAATCATACTAGGACAACCATTCCTAGCCACAGTGGGAGCAATCATAGACGTCAAGAGAGGAAAGATTTTGCTAGAAATTGGAGATAATAAGGTGGAGTTTGATATTTTCAAAAATGGCAAAATAGTCCTCAATGACGAGATCCTATTTTAGAGTAGATGTGATACAAAGCTGTGTACAAAAGACCTTTGAAAAGAAACTCACTTATGACCCCCTAAAAGCATGCTTGATCCATGATGTTATAGAGGATAACATTGATAAAGAGGTGGAAATGTATGAACACTACCTCAGTGCAATTTTAGCATTAAATAAACTAGGTATGAGCCCTTACCCTCTATTATAGAAAGCCTTTGTATGATTGAGGAGGAAAATGCACTTAAAGTAGAGCTCAAAGCTCTTCCTTCATCTTTAAGGTATGCTTTTCTTTGCCCTAACTCTATATCCTATCATTGTGAACGCTGAATTAACTGATGAACAAGTAGACAAATTACTTAGAAGAGTTAGGCCTCATAGGAAGATCATAGGTTTTACCATAGATAACTTAAAGGGGATTAGTGCTTCAATATGCATGCATAAGATTCACATGGAAAATGATGCTAAACCCACTATAGAACATCAAAGAAGGCTAAACCCTAATATGAAAGAGGTGGTTAAGAAAGAGATTGTGAAGTTGCTTGATGTAGGGATTATCTATCCTATCTCGGATAGTCAATGGGTTAGTCCAATCCATGTAGTCCCTAAGAATGAAGGTATGACAGTAGTGAAAAATGAGAATAATGAATTGATCCCAAGTAGGACTATCATAGGTTGGCACATGTGCATTGACTATAGAAAATTAAATAAGGCCACTAGGAAAAATCACTTCCCTTTACCATTCATTGACCAACTTTTAGAAAGGTTATCTAATCATTCATTTTTCTATTACTTGTATGGATACTCTAGTTTCTTTCAAATTCACATACACCTTGATGATCAAAAGAAAACCACATTCACATGTCCTTATAAAACATATGCATATAAAGGAATGCTTTTTGGGCTGTGTAATGTACCCGCTACTTTCCAACGATACATGATGTCTATCTTTTTTTATTTTGTTGAGGACACTATGGAGGTTTTTATGGATGATTTCTCTGTATATAGTTCTTCTTTTGATGATTATCTTGATAATCTATTTAAAGTGTTGTAGAGATATAAAGATACTAACCTTGTGCTGAACTGGGAAAAATGTCACTTTATGGTGATTAAAGGAGTGGTGCTTGAGCACATTTTATTTGAAAATGGCATTGAAGTCGATAGGGAAAAAATTAAAGTCATAGAAAAACTTCCACCCTTAACCTCTGTTAAGGGAATACATAGTTTTATAGGACACATCGGGTTTTATCGGTGCTTCATCAAAGATTTTTCCAAAATTGCTAAACCTTTAACTAATTTACTTGCCAAAGACATTCTTTTCAAATGTTTTGATGAATGTCTTTCTGCTTTCCACAGGTTGAATAAAGCACTTATTTTAGCACTTGTCCTACAACCACCAGACTAGAGCGTTCTTTTTTAAAATCATATGTGACTCTAGTGATCATATATAAGGAGCTGTCTTAGGGCAATGAAGAGACAAACAAGCCTATGCCATCTTCTATATAAGCCACATTCTTGATGAAGCTCAAACAAATTATGCAACAACTGAGAAGGAACTTCTAGTAGTGGTACATGCTATAGACAAATTTTATTCATATTTAATAGGAAGCAAAAGTGATTGTCTACATCGACCATTAAGCCCTTAAGTACCTTATAGCAAAGAAGGATGCTAAACTAAGACTCATTCATTGGATCCTTCTTTTATAAGAATTTGACTTGGAGATTCGAGATCATAAAGGAACCAAGAATTTGGTTGCTGATCATCTTTCACGCCTTGAGCCAAGTGTTAATCTAGACTCTCTTCCAATCTTAAATGACCTTCCAAAAAAATAACTCATGAGAATCCAACAAAGCATCCTATGGTATACAGATTTTGTAAATTACCTTTCATGTGGCATTCTTCCACCGGACATTGATTACCATCAAAAGAAGAAATTCTTTTGGGCCTCTCGGTAATACTTTTGGGATGAGCCCTATTTATATAAGAGGTATGGAGATGGATTGTTATGAAGGTGTATTCCAAATGAAGAAATTTTAGAAGTACTCACTCATTGTCATTCGCTTGAGTGTGGGGGACATGCAAGCTCTACCAAAATAGTAGTAAAGGTACTTCAGAGTGGATTCTACTAGCCCTCTCTCTTTAAAGATGCAAGGCAATTTGTACTTAAGTGTGATCATTACCAAAGGACAAATAACATCTGCAAACAAAATAAAATGCCCCTCATAAATATTCTTGAGATTGAATTATTTGATTTATGGGGTATTGATTTTATAGGACCTTTCCAAAGCTCTTATGGAAATAAATATATATTGGTTAGGATTGATTATGTGTCCAAGTGGGTGGAAGCAATCGCTTCACCAACTAACGATGCAAAAGTAGTAACTTAGTTCCTCTAGAGGAACATATTTACTCACTTTGGTACACTTAGAGCTATAATTAGCAATGAAAATTCTCACTTTTTTAATCATTAATTTGAATCTCTTTTAGCAAAATATAGAGTCAAGCATAAAGTGGCTACACCATACAACCCTCAGACTAGTGGACAATTAGAAATCTCAAACACATAATGAAAGACTATATTGAAAAAATAGTTAATGCCTCGAGAAAGGATTGGTCCATTTGGTTGGATGATGCACTATGGGCATACTAAACAGCTTTCAAAACTCCAATTACGACTTCACCGTTTCAATTGGTTTTTGGGAAATCATGTCATCTCCCGATTGAGTTAAAACATAAAGCATTCTAGGCTACAAGGTGTCTAAATTTTGATTTAGCAAAGGCTAGTGCAAAAAGGCTCCTTCAATTGAACAAAACTTAAAGAGTTTCTCATTGATGCCTGTAAGAATGCTAAAATTTACAAGGAAAGAACAAAGAAGTGGCATGATAAACATTTGTAGAAGAGAGAGTTTCAAGAAGGAGATTTGGTATTGCTATTCAACTTTAGACTAAAGCTATTTCTAAGGAAACTCAAGTCTCGATGATTTAGACCTTTCAAAATCAAGCAAGTCTCCCCTTATGGAGTAGTTAAGCTTTCCACTAGGGCAAACAAAACCTTCAAAGTCAATGGGCAACATCTCAAGCCCTACTATATGGAGGAAGCCAACTTAAAGAGTGTCTCTTGTACACTTATAGATCCAATTTGAGCTCATCATAGAACAGTCAAGCTAAAGACCTTAAAGTAGTGCTAATTGGGAGGTATCCCAATCATTTTTCTTTTTAACTCTCATTTTATTTTAGTCTTTTCTTTCCTTTGTGTTTTTATTTACTAATTTCTATAGGATCAAGAATACAATCATCATAAAGAGCTACTACTTCAAGGAGCCAGTTTGCATGATCGTATGGGAAATGTATGGTCGAGTCACAAGCAGTGTCTAGGTATGCCACTTAAAATTAAAATAGATAAATTTATACTCGCATTGCATGGCATGTTGACACGGCATGTTCACACTATCTTAAAACTCCATAAGTTATAGACTGTGTCACAGCCTCATTACACGGTATATCTATGCCATGTCATATCTTTAATTAACTTCCAAATAATCATATAACATAATAGCATGGCATCACTATGTTGTGTCACTCATCAATCACCTAACATGGTCTATATGCCATGCTATCATCCTCTACATGTCGTGTCTCCCATACTAACATGGCATCCACCATGTTGTGTTACACCTTCCCTATACTATGTCAACCTTCATCACATGGCATACAAACACGACATCATGTCATGTCAAAACCTCTATCACACGACATGATAGCACAACATGATGTTGTGTCATGACCCTCCTAACACAGCATCTAGCATGTCGTGTTATACTTCATTTATACCGTGTTATATCTTTACATTTTATTCCATAATATAATAGGGCAGTCAACATGATTTGCATGTCGTGTCATGCCTTATGTTGCATAGTCTCTAAGCACGGCACTCACTTCCCTATATCACACTACCTAACACTATTTTCCCAAACCGTGTTCCCAAAACCGTGTCCCAATCCCTCTATATAAACACCCACTTCTCTAAACCTAGCACCATTCCATTCTTTTCTTTTTACCATTCTCTTTCTCCTACACCATTCTCTCCCAATGTTTATTCCTTGTCTCCTCCTCCTTGACTTTTTCACCCACTTTTCTTTCTTATTTCTTCCTGCTAAACACCATATTTTTTTTCCTTTTCATTCTCTACATATAAGGAAATCCAAAGCATCTAGGAAATCACCATCATCATCCAAGAAGCAGACCATACCATATCTTCCCCTCCACCCTCTTGCCCTTCACGTATGAGTGCTCTACCTCCTACTGCTCTAACTTCCTCATGCTATAATCAGGGAAGCCAATTTGGTATGTCTCACCTCCTTCTTCATTTCACTAATCTTGATTTTGAAAAAGCATGTGCTACTCTATTTCCCCTTCCAGTCCATCCTTCATATCACATTATGTTAAGGGATATTGCTATTGTATGCTTGAATGAATCAATATTAGGCATGATTGACAACTCCAAATGGGAGGATTTTATGAGAATTGAGGAGCCTATTTTTCATGAGTTATTTTTGGATTTCTTATCCACTTTCTTATTCAGCCCCAGTAATCATGTTGATTTTAAAAAGAAAAATGTGGTGCTATTTCAATTAGGGAGAAAAAAATTCTCCTTTTCCTTGAATGAATTTGCTATGCACTATGGTTTTTATGATGCTCTGCATATTACTAGTGGTGCGCCTGATAATGCACAAAGTATTCTTGAACCCATAAACTATCATCAATTTTGGAGGGAGATTATACATGTAGGAGCCACTCAATAAACCCATGACCCTAGGGTTCGTAAGAGCACTAATATAACTTGTCCTAAATTGCGCTACTTTGCAGTGCCTAATAGTTGGCACTATTTATGGTCGAAGGGAGAGTGTTGGATGTGTCACACTTAGAGATTTATTTTATTTGTGTTGTTTTGTTAAGGGTATAGTTCTTTATTTGGGATATGGTTTTGCTTTCTATATGGATGGTATTTTGAGAAAAATTAAGGGAGCTCTATATAAGGGTTCATATATCACTAGGCTTACTAGGAATCTATAGGTTTTTTATTCCTTTACCAACATGACTCCGCTTTGCACCATATTTCCTTTTAATATCACTGTCATGAAAAAGATTAAGGTGGTCACAGTTAGGGATGGTCAATATATTCTGATTCATTATCCTATTGAGTTGGGTACCGATGAGCCACAGCAGACACACACCCATGCAGCTCCACCTCCACAAGCTTCTCATACTATTGGACCTTCATCATCTTCTTATCCTCCATAATTTGAGGCTACTCTGCACTAGGTTGTTGATGGTATCTGGAGTTTATGTTAGGTTCATGGTATACCTCTTCCTCCACGACTTGTCTTTCTCACTTCCACCTCCGTTGTTACTACTGAGGAGCTTCCTAATTACAATGATTCGCTGGATGACAATGGAGCTGCCCCTGATGATTTTGCTCCTTTGGATGACTGATTTTGCTTTTAGTTTAAAATTAAGTTTTATGTTTTATGTTTTATAATTTTCTTCTTTTTCTATTATTTTCTTTTCAAATATTATATGTGTTTTTTTATTTTTTTTATTTTCTACTTCTCTTTGTTAGTTTTCTACCTTTTTCTCTCTTTTGGACAAATGCACAATTTTAGGGCAGTACCTTTCTCCTACTTTTCCTTTTAGATATTCCTTTTATCTTTTATATTTTTAATTGTCATTGAGGACAATGCCATGGATAGTGTGGGGGGGTACTTCAATTGATTCATTTGTCAGTTTTTATCTTCTCATTTCGGTTAAAAAAATAAATTCTTTAAGGTTTATTAATTTTTAACTCGTTTTTCGATATTAATGATTTGTTTGCCCTGAAATTTTTTAAATTTACTTTCAATACTCTATCACACTTAGGAATATATTAGTGTATAAGCTTGTCTCTTAATTGAATTATTGAACTATTGAATGGTTTATTAATTAAGATAGTTATACATATTATTTATGTATGAAGAATTTAGTTCTTATAATCTAAGCATGATCCTAGCAATTAAAATTGTGCATGATTTTAAGAAGGATTGCATTTTGAACTTCAATTAAAAAAAAAAAGACCCTCTCATTCCTTAAGTAGGAGCAATATTTAAATTTAAATCCTTATACGCTCTGAATCTACTCCAATGCCCTGATTAGAGTTTGAGTATCCATAGGACACACTCAATGGTATCCACGCTTAGTAACACAGGAACGGTGGGGGATTACTCAGAGTGGAAAGAATTGAATAGAGAGAAAGAAAAAGAAATTGTGAAATGGAGCGTAAAACGCATTTACAACCATGTTAAAAAAAAAGCTGTAGAACTTCATGTTTTCTTATCCGAATTTATGCTCACTTGATTTCAAAGGGTTATGTGCTTAGGTTATAACTAGTAAATTATTCATATATATTGTATTTTTGTCTAACTATCTTCTTTAGTAAATATTTTTCTTATCTCAATGTTGTCAAGATTTTATGTCTTAGAAGTTGTATGTCCCTAGTTATGATTTAAGTTGAATATTCTCAAATTTTAGTTTTTACTTAAGGATAAGCAAAGCTTTAGTATGGGGGAATTTGATATGTTTATTATTTACGTGTCTTAGAGTTGAATTTTAATAAATTTTAAATAAGGAATAAATTAATTTTTGGGCTTAATTAGGAGATTTTTATGAGTTAGTATTTAATTAGGATTCTTATTATTTATTGTATATTTGGGAAGTTCTATTTGAGTTTTAATTAATTTTTGTGTTTTATGTCTAGCATGGGCCCCTGGAATATAAAAGAGTTGGTATGTTTTTACATAGCATGACATGCATATGCCGTGTAATGAAGAATCAAATAAGGAAAGTCATGTCCAAGCCATGCGTGAGCCATAAAGAAGCCAACTACACTTGAATATCAACATAGCAATGTCACGGCATGCACATGTCGTGTGAGTAAAGAATTCTGACCTAGAATGATGCATGGCTAATGAACTTGCCCGTGTTGGAAGTCGTGCTATATGTAGAGTAAATTCGCATACTTATTTGAATGAAGCATGACCATGCTTCAAAACCGAGTCACGAAGGCAAAAACTTCCTGTTTTGAAAATAAAAAGGAATTAGAAATCAAAGAGGATTCTTTTCATACCTAGCACTATATAAAGAATAAACACCTTTTTGAGAGAAACTAGAGAAGTCACAGAGATAAGGAAGCAACTAGACAAAAATCAACAAAGACTAAGAGATTATTTTATTTTCTATTTTATCTTCTTGTCTTTTTTATTATGAATATGGATTTCATCATAGCCATGTGTGGCTAAGTTTTCTTTCACAGTCCTGGTTAGGGGTAGCTATTCCATTATATGATTTGAACGCAAGTTTTTATATTTTATTTGAATCTTAGTTAATTCTTTGTGCTGTAATATTTATATTGTTATCATTCCAGGCCTGTTTAATTGCATGTTTATGGATGAATTCACCAATGAGAGTTAGGGGAATTCATTAGCTTAAGACACTTAGAACTTAGATCACTTAACCAAGAGAGTAGGCGAGCTTTAGAGGAGTCACGACAGTAGATTATGGTGACAAATTAATTATTAAAAATCTTAATGAGCTTGTATTAAACTATTAATCATGAGAGTAGGTTAGATTTTAATCCTTGCATGCTTAATTGAACTTGAGAGAGTCTTTAAGTATTTTGGAGCAATTACCCTTAATTAAATTCAAGATTTAACTTAATAATATGTTCATGATTGGATAGGAATAGTGAAACTAAACCTAGGCTCGATGTTTATAAATATTTGATTTTACTTTCAAGTAAGTTTTTGTTATTTAAATTTTAAACCTTGCTATATTATTCAATTTACTAGCTGAGATCATAAGTAAAAATTATTAGTAATCAATATACAGTCCTTGAAGGAACAATATCTTTTTACTGTAACCATAACCATGCACTTACGGGTTTAAAATGTAACAAGTTTTTGGTGCCATTGTCGGGGACTGGCAATATTCCTATTAATTTAATTTTTACTTTTATTAAACTAGTATTCTTTTTTTTAATTTTAATTTAATTTGCTAATTTATTTTTTAAGTAACTTTTACTAGTTTATGAACAATCGATCCAAAGGGACAAACTTAGAAAAGAACAACCCTAAAATCGAGAAATCATGCAAGAAAAATTGAAAGGAAAAGTGTGAAAAAGACAAAAAAAAGATGGTTAAAGATTAAGCACCACCACTACCGAGTAGGAATCACGCTCTTCAAGAGTACATAATGCCTAATCTAGGAGATACCTATAACAATATTGTCACGCCAACTGTCGATGCCAACACATTTAAGATCAAACCATTGATAATTCAAATGGTCTTACAATTTCAGTTTGGAGGTCTCCCAACTAAGCATCATAATGCCCATCTAGCTCAGTTTTTAGAGATTTGTGATACATTCAAGATGAATGGTGGGTTAGTCCATATATAATAATGCTTAGGTTGTTCCCTTTCTCTTTGAGAGATAAGGCTAAACTATGGTTGCACTCTTTAGCACCATTGTTGATCACTTCATAGGATACGCTGTTAAAGACATTCTTAAGAAAGTATTTCCCATCGGGAAAAATAGCAAAGTTTAGATGAAAGATCACAAGCTTCATTCAACATGGTGTCGAATCTCTTTATGAGGCTTGGGAACATTATAAGGATTTATAGAGACAGTGTCCTCACCATGGAGTTCCACAGTGGTTGCTTATTCAAACCTTTAACTAAGGCCTAACAGAGCTAATGAGGATTACTATTAAAGCAGTTGCCCAAGGCTTATTCATAAGTAAGACACCTGATGATGCTATAATCTTCTTGAGACTATGGCCTATCTTTCCTAGTTCCACCTCCACTGTTGCTACTGAGGAGCTTCCTGATGGCACTGATCCATTAGATGACACTGGAGCTGCCCTCGATGATTCTACTCCTTTGGATGATTGATTTTTCTTTTAGTTTATAATTAAGTTTTATGTTTTATGATTTTCTTTCTTCTATTATTTTCTTTTCAGATATTATGTTTATTGTTTTATTATTTTATTTTTTTATTTCTCTTTGTTATTTTTTTACCTTTTGCTCTCTTTTGAGCAAATACACAATTTCAGGGCAGTACCTTTCTCTTACTTTTCCTTTTAGATGTTCCTTTTATCTTTTATATTTTCATTTATCATTAAGGACAATACTATGGATAGTGTGGGGGGGTGCTTTGATTGATTCGTTTATCAATTTTTATCTTTCATTTCAGTTAAAAAAATAAAATTATTTAGGGTTTATTAATTTTCAACTCGTTTCCCCATATTAATTATTTATTTGTCTTGAAAATTTTTAAATTAACTTTCAATACTCTATCACACTTAAGAATATATTAATGTATAAGCTTGTCTCTTTATTGAATTATCGAACTATCATATGGTTTATTAATTAAGATAGTTATATATATTCTTTATGTATAAAGAATTTAGTTATTATAATCTAAGCATGATCCTGGTGATTAAAATTATGTATGATTTTAAGAAGGATTGCATTTGAATTTTAGTTAATAAAAAAAGACTTCTCATTCTTTAAGTAGGAGCAATATTTAAATTTAAATCCTTATACACTCTAAATCTACTTCAATGCCCTTATTAGGGTATGAGCATCCATAGGACCCACTCAATGGTGTCCATACCTAGTAACATAGGAATGCTGGGGGATTACTCAGAGTGGAAAGAATTGAATAGAGAGAAAGAAAAAGAAATTATGAAATGGAGCGTAAAATGCATCCACAACCATAATAATAAAAAAAAAGAAGCTATAGAACTTAATATTTTCTTATCTGAATTTATGCTCACTTGATTTCAAAGGGTTGTATACTTGGGTTCTAACTAGTAAATTATTCATATATATTGTATTTTTGTCTAACTATCTCCTTTAGTAAACATGTTTCGATCTCGGTGTTATCAAGATTTCATGTCTTAAAAGCTGTATGTCCCTAGTTGTGATTTGAGTTTAATATTTTCAAATTTTGGTTTTTGCTTGAGGACAAGTAAAGCTTTAGTATAGGGGGAATTTGATATGTTTATTATTTACATGTCTTAGAGTTAAATTTTAATAAATTTTAAATAAGAAATAAATTAATTTATGTAATTTTTGGGTTTCATTAGGAGATTTTTATAAGTTAGTATTTAATTAGGATTCTTATTATTTATTCTATATTTTGGAAGTTTTATTTGAGTTTTAATTAATTTTTGTATTTTATGTCTAGTGTAAGTCCCTGGAATATAAAATAATTGGTATTTTTTTATATAGCATGGTATGCATATGTCGTGTGATAAAGAAACAAATGAGGAAAGCCATGTTCAAGCCATACGTGAGCCATGAAGACGTCAACTACACTTGAATATCAATATAGCAATGTCACGGCATGCACATGCCATGTGAGTGAAGAACTCTGACCCAGAATGATGCACGGTTAAGGAACTTGCTCGTCTTGGAAGCCGTGCAGTGTGCTGAGTAAATTTAAAGATTTATCTGAATGAATCACGACTATGCTTTAAAATCGTGCCATAAAGGTAAAAACTTCCTATTTTAAAAATAAGAAGGAATTAGAAATCAAAGAGGATTCTTTTCATATCCTAGCACTATATAAGGAATAAACACATTTTTGAGAGAATGGAGAGAAGTCACAAAGATAAGG
The DNA here is from genome assembly GCA_947683625.1 of Mallotus nudiflorus. NCBI lineage: Eukaryota > Viridiplantae > Streptophyta > Magnoliopsida > Malpighiales > Euphorbiaceae > Mallotus > Mallotus nudiflorus. The sequence continues at coordinate 902,645 of CANTUR010000886.1, read as the reverse complement.
AGGCGGCTATATAGAAATCAATGAAGACTAAAATATTATTTTATTTTCTGTTTGATCTTCTTGTCTTTTTTATTATGATTATGGATTTCATCATAGCCATGTGTGGCTAATTTGTCTTTCAGAGTCCTGGTTAAGAGTAGCTATTTCATGACATGATTTGAACATAAGTTATTATATTTGATTTGAATTTCAATTAATATTTTGTATTGTAATATTTATCTTGTTATCATTCTAGGCCTATTTGATTGCATGTTTATGGATGAATTCACTAATAAAAGTTAAAGGAATTCATTAGCTTAAGACACTTAGAACTTATATCACTTGACCACGAGAGTAGGCAAGCTCTTCGAGGAGTCACAATAGTAGATTATGGTGATAAATTAATTGCTAAAAAGCTTAATGAGCTTGGATTAAATTATTAATCACAAGAGTAGGTTAGATTTTAATCCTTGCATGCTTAATTGAACATGAGAGAGTCTTTAAGTATTTTGGAGCAATTACCCTTAACTGAATTCAAGATTTGTACTTAATAATATGCTCATGATTAGATTGGAATAGTGAAAATAAACCTAGGCTTTGTGTTTACAAATATTTAATTTACTTTCAATTAAGTTTCTGTTATTTAAATTTTAAACCTTGCTAAATTATTCAATTTACTAGCTAAGATCATAGGTAAAAATTATTAGTAATTAGTATACATTCCTGGAGGGAATGATATCTTTCTACTACAACAACAACAGTGTGCTTGCAGGTTTAAAACGCAACAAGTTTTTGGCATTGTTGTCAGGGTCTGGCAATATTGATATTAATTTAACTTTTAATTTTCTTAGACTAGTATTCTTTCTTTAATTTTAATTTAATTTGCTAGTTGGTTTTTCAGGTGACTTTTGATAGTTTATGGACACTTGATACAAGGGAACAAACTTAAAAAAGATCAACCCTAAAATCGAGAACTCGTATAAGAAAAACTTAAAGGAAAAGTATGAAAAAGACAAGTAAAAAATCGCTGAAGATGAAGCACCACCACCACTAGGCAGGAATTGCGCTCTTTAAGAGTACACAATGCCTAATCTAAAAGATACCCATAACAATATTTTCAAGCCAAATATCGATGCCAACACATTTGAGACCAAACTAGTGATAATTCAAATGGTTTCACAATTTTAGTTTGGAGGTCTCCCAAGCGAGGATCCTAATGCCTATTTATCTCAGTTTTTGGAGATTTATGATACATTCAAAATGAATAGGGTTAGCCCATATGTAATAAAGCTTAGGTTATTACCTTTCTTTTTTAGGGATAAGGCTAGGCTATGGTTGTACTCTTTAGCACCACAATTAATCACTTCATAGGATACATTGTCAAAGACATTCTTGGGCAAGAATTTCCCACTGGGAAAAATAGTAAAGTTTAAACAAGAGATCATAAGCTTCATTCAATATAGTGGCAAATCTCTTTATAAGGCTTAGGAACATTACAAGGATTTACAGAGGCAGTGTCCTCACTATGGAGTTCCACAATGGTTGCTCATTCAAACCTTCTACTGAGGCATAACAGAGCCAATGAGGATCACTATTGATGCAACTACCCAAGGCTCATTCATGAGTAAGACACCTGATGATGCCTATAATCTTCTTAAGATGAGGGACTACAGATCCTCTGGATTTCTTACATGCTATAGAGATGAGGACTGAGACTACTCACATCGAGTACTAGAGGATTATGATCGTTGAGTTATATGTAGAGGGGCCAGCCCTAGATTAGTTTGTACAGGTCATCCAGCCACATATAATGACACTTACTTAGGCTTAGTTTTGAGAGAGATTCATGAGGCGTTTCTATCCAGAGCGTATACAGATGAGTTTCAGACTCTGATTAACTAACATTAGCAGAGGCGACAAGTCGGTAGAGGATTATACCAAAGAGTTCCTCAGATTAGGCTAATATGTAGAGGATTTGTTAAGAGGCCAATACTTTACAATCATTGCTTACATCCCTGAATTGGATTCTATATTCACTGGGATACCTACTATAGGCCTTACTCTTAAGTTTGTGATAGAGTTAGCCAAGGAGATAGAGCTCATGCTGATCAGGCAAGGAGTCATGCTTGACTATTATTAGATGGGAGGTGTTCAGACTGGAGGGTCTCAGAGCACACCATTCATGGCATTCAGATAAGTTCCAGTAGTCAGTAAAGAGGATCTATTCAGTAGGACCAAAGATAGCAGAATAGGTACCACATGAGCAGAAGACATGGCCATCGTAGTGTTCATAGGCCTATCAGATTTTGTTCTGGTGCTACCAGTAGCAGTAGTAGATAGAGTTCTTGATATGGTAGCATAGGATCTACAACCAGTGCTTGCTAGACATGTGGGAGAGTCCATTAGGGACCTTATTATATGGCTTTATTGAAATGTTTCAAATGCGAACAGATGGGGCACTTTACTAGAGCATGTCCCTATTCTAGTTATCAGCAGTAGTTTCCATAGCAATCTATTATCAATGCAGCTCTAGCTCCCTATCAGTTGCCTCCAACTCAATATCCTAGTACGTTGCAATTTGTACGCCAGCAAGGGCATGGCAGAGGAGGCAAAAGTAGTGCTAGAGGCTTTGGTCAAGCTTCTACCAGCCAGTAAGGAGGCTAAGATTAGGCTAAAGTCTTTACCATCATACAGTAGGATGTTAAGGCATCCAACACCATTATTTCAAGTATACTCCTAGTTTGTTTTTTGGATGCTAGAGTTTTAATTGATCTGGGTGCCACACATTCTTTCATGTCCCTTGTTTTTTCTTTGAAGTCATGTTAGCAAGCTTTGAGGATGAAATTTTCTTTATCTATTACCACACTACTAAGTGATTCATTGGACACCGACATTGTTCTTTCTAGGTGTCCAGTGTTAGTGGAAGATAGAGAATTATTAGTGGATTTGGTGTTATTAGATGTAATGGAGTTTAATGCGATTCTTGGTATGGACTAGTTATCTCAGCACTATACCATAGTTAATTGTCGGAGTAAAGAGGTGATTTTCAAAATTTTGAAATGATGAAGAATTTAAGTTTGTGGGTGACAAGAGTTCTGCACCTCAGAATCTTATCTCCGTTATCACGGCTAAGAAGATGATGAGAAAATGATGTCAGGGATACTTGGCACTAGTTACGAATACTTCAGTGGAGAAAACATCCATTTTAAATGTTCTAGTAGCTTATGAGTTTCCAGATGTCTTTCCTAATGAGTTTACAAGTTTACCACCTCATAGAGAGATTGAATTCTGTATTGATATGGTCCCAGGCACAACTCCTATCTCAAGGTTGCCTTATAGAATAGCTCCTACAGAGTTAAAGGAATTAAAGGAGCAGTTGTAAGATTTACTGGACAAGGGTTTCATAACACCCAATGTTTCTCCTTGGGATGCACCAATCCTATTTATGAAGAAAAAGGATAGTACATTGAGACTATGTATTGATTATAGAGAGCTGAATAAGGTGACAGTGAAGAACAAGTATCCTCTTATGAGGATAGATGCTTTGTTTGATCAACTTCAGGGTGCATAATTCTTTTCCAAGATTGACTTGAGGTCAAGCTATCATTCATTGTAGATCAATGAAGCTAATGTTCCTAAAATGGCATTCCATACTAGATATGGTTACTATGAGTTTTTGGTGATGTCCTTCAAGTTAACTAATGCACCAACTACTTTCATGGATCTGATGAATAAGGTGTTCAAACCATTTATGGATTAATTTATAGTAGTCTTCATTAATAATATATTGGTGTATTTGAAGAGTATAGAGGAGCACATATATCACTTGAGCACAATACTACAGACACTGAGAGAACATCAGCATTATGCTAAATTCTCGATGTGTGATTTTTAGATGGAGAGTGTTGCATTCCTTGGACATGTAGTGTCTAAAGACGGTATTTAGGTTAATCCATAAAAGATTAAAGCAGTGTCTGAATGGCCCAGACCAACATCACTCACTGAGATTTGAAGTTTCTTGGGTTTAGCTGGGTACTATAGGAGATTTATGCAAGATTTCTCTAGAATTGTAGCACTTATAACTTGCCTAACTTAGAAGAATGTGAAGTTCATGTGGTCAAAGGCTTGTGAGAATAATTTTCAGTTACTTAAGGAGAAGTTGACCATAGCTCTAGTTCTGACTTTGCCTAATAGAGAAAATAAGTTCACTGTATATAGCGATGCTTCTAGAGTTAGCCTAAGTTATGTATTGATGCAGAATGGTAAGGTAATAGTTTATGCTTCCAAGTATTTGAAGAAGCATAAATAGAATTATCCTACTCACGACCTAGAGATGGCTTTAGTGATCTTTGATCTCAAGATTTGGAGAAATTATTTGTACAGAGTGACTTAAGATATTTTCAATATCATAAAGCTTGAAGTACATTTTTCAGCAAAGAAGATGGTGAGAACTCCTGAAGGATTATGATTGTGATATACCATCCAAGTAAGGCTAATGTGGTAGTAGATTCCCTGAGTAGAAAGTCCTCAGGTAGTCTTGCTCACATTAGTGTAAAGAGGAGACCTTTGATCCAAAAGTTACACAAGTTAGTAGATTAAGGGTTAATGATAAATATAAGCAAATCAGGAGGACTACTAGCTCAGTTTAGAGTCAGATCAGTGTTAAGGGATAAGATTAAGGTAGCTAAAAGTTGAAATCCTATTTTAGCATAGCTTGAGGAGAATGTTCACGAAGGAAAGTTCATTGATTTTACATTTAATGATGAAGGTGTTTTATGAATCAGTGGAAGATTGTATGTTCCTTATATGGATACTTTGAGAGAAGAGATCCTAGAAGAAGTGCATTTTATAGCTTATAGTGTACATCTAGGTTTTACTAAGATGGACCATAGCATTAAGGATCTGTAATGGTAGGATGGAATAAAAAAGGATGTAGCTGATTTTGTCTCTAAGTGCTTGACTTGTCAGCAAGCAAAAGTTGAACATCAGAAGCCTTCTGAGAAGCTTCAATCTCTTCCGATTCCTGAGTGGAAATGGTGGAGAATTAGTATGGATTTTATAATAGAGTTACCTTATTCAAAGGATGGATACGATTCCATCTGGGTGATAGTGGATAGGTTAACCAAATCAACTCACTTCCTACCAGTTGAAGCTACTTATTTTATAGCTAAGTTGGCTAAGCTGTATGTTAAGAATATTGTGTACCTTCATGGAGTGCCTACTGATAGAGGTTCAGTGTTTACCTCTCAATTTTGGCAAAATTCGAAAGAAGCAATGGGCATTAGGTTTGATTTCAGTACTGCTTTTCACCTTTAGACAGATGGTCAATCTGAGAGGACAATCCAAACACTTAAGGATATGTTAAGAATGTGTGTAATGGATCTTGGAGGTAGTTGGGATGATCATCTACCACTAGTAAAGTTTGCTTACAATAACAGCTACCATAGCATTATTGAAATGGCTCCGTATGAAGCTTTGTATGAAAGGAAGTGTAAATCCCTTTTATGTTAGGATGAGATTAGAGAAAGAGAGCTTATTGGACATAAAATTATCCAGGATGCAGCTGAGCAAGTTGCTTTGATCAGAAGAAGATTGGAAATTGCAGCTAGCAAATAGAAAAGCTATTCAGATCTGAAGTGCAAGGATGTGGAGTTTTAGGTTAGCGACTATGTATTTCTGAAGGTGTCACCCATAAAGGGTGTGAGGAGATTTGGCAAGAAGGGAAAATTGGCACTGAGATACATTAGACCTTTTGATATTCGGGAGAGAGTGGGCATAGTTGCATATTGGTTGGCTTTGCCTCCGAATTTGTCTCAAGCACATCCAGTGTTCCATGTTTGGATGTTGAGGAAGTACATTTCAGACCCTTCGCATATGTTGTAGCCCTAAAGTGTGAAAGTGAATGAAGATCTAGCGTACGAGGAAGAGCCAATTGCGATTATGGATTATCAAGTTCATCAGTTACGTTCAAAGCAGATCCCAATAGTCAAAGTGTTGTGGACGAGCACATGTAAGAGACTGAGGCTGAGATGCGAGTGGCTTACCCTTACTTTTTTCCTCGATGAATCCCTATATCTAGTTCTTTTTATTTGAAATTCAAGAATGAATTTTTGTAAAGGGGGAGACTGTTATAACTAGAATTTTAATAGATTTATGAAATTGAATTTTTTGAAGTTATAGTGTTAATATTCGTTTTATTATTTCATGATATTATGATTTAATCATGAAATTTAATTTTATAAAGTAAAATATTATTTATTTTATCTATTAGTAAGGTTAAATTTGGATTTCTGTGTTGAATATTGTTTTAATATATTTTAATATTAATAATTAGTAAATTATGTTAATGTAGCATATTTTAATATATTTAAATATTATAGTGAGAAAATTGAGTAGGGGATATTTAATTTGAAATAATTGTACTTTTATACAATTGTTTTAATAAAATAAATAAATAAAATAAAATTTATATACAAAAACACATTTTTTTCCTTTCTTTTCCCTCTCTCTCTTTTTCTTTCCTCTCTCTCCCCTCTCTTTCTTTTCCTTTCCCCTCTCCTTTCCATCTTTCTTTTCCTTTCCCCTCTTCTTTCCCTCCTTCTCCCTCACGCAAAATGTAATATCCCGTGTTTTTAAATATTTTTACACTGTACCGGGATATGCAGTGTTAATAATTTGTGTATATATATTATGATATTTTTACGAGTTGATATGTATTTAAAACCTATTTTAATTATTGTTTATTATTTTAAGTACTTTACGTAAAATTTTCCCGGGACTTGCATTTTCGGGGAAATTTTTACGTAAATAATTTATTATTAATTATTTTAAATATATTTTCGGACTTGCATGAACTCATACGTATTTTTAAATTACTAAACACCGTATATGTGTGCGATATTTATTTAATTAGGGTTTAATAAATATTACCCTAATATTTTATTATTTATTTATTAATTTATTGTTATTTAATTATTTTTATTTATTATTATATTTTAAAATATTAAATTTTATGTGTGGTGTATATTTAATGTGTGTAATTTAATATTATTTTATTATATAGTATAAAGTATATATATATATACATATAATATATCAAAAAACACAACTTTTAGAAAATTACCATTTTGCCCCCGACTATCCCCTTCTTCCCCGATCACCTTCCCTCGTCGTTCCGGTCGCTGTCGTCCCATTCCCTTGCCATTGGTGTGCCGTCTGGTGTGCCACCAGCTTCTTCAGCCTTCCTCGCCGCCTGTAGCAGCGGATTCCTGCGCTTGGAAGCCATTTTTGGCCGGAGAAGCTGAATTTCCTTCCACCATCGATCATGATGATTCCGGCCACCATTTTTTATACCGCCAGTCTCTTTCTTCTCCTTGAGCTCCGGTGAGTGTGATTCTAGCTTTGGTTTGAGCTAAAATGGTCTTGAATTGCTTAGGTTTTGAATTTTCCAATTCGGCCATATTAGGGTTTTTGATTTTTTTTAGCTTTGAATTGATTGATTCATGAAAACTCCCTTCACAAATGTTGATCCTAGTAGCTTAATCTATATGTGTGAATTTTTGTGGAATTTTTAGAGATTTTTTGGATTTTTGGGTATTTTTGAATATTTTAATATTATTTTCTAATTTTCGGAAATTAATTATTTAAATTATGAAATTGTGTTTTATGGTTAAATTAGGTGTTGAAATGAATTATAGGAATTTATTTGGAATTTTTATGAATTTCTAAGTATTTATTTTGAATTATTGAAGTTTAAGTAATTTTGGGAAATTAGGGTTAATTGTGTTTTTAATTGAATTTAATTGGTTAATTGAGTTTAATTATTAATATTATTTATAAATATGTTGATAAAATTAATTTTCGATAATTGTATAATTTTTGGTGAATTTTTGAAGTAATTTTAGTATATTTATATATATATGGGTATTTTGGTAATTTTACCCTAAATTGGCTAAAAATGTAATTTAATTGGTTTTAATAGTTATTTAAGGTATAAAAATGATTTCTAAAAATTATTTAGTATTTTTAACTAATTAAAACTATTTTTTGTAAATTATTTTCAATTATATATATAATATACGATTTTTCTAATAAAATGAGTTTTTATCGATTTTTACTGTGTTTAAAGGTTAATTATGTAATTTCTACTTATAAAATGAATTCCTATATTATAAGGATATTTTTGGTATTATCAGAATTGTTCTGTGTTTGTGGACCCCGGTCGATGGACTATAGTTTAAAGTCCGACCGTGGGATTTTGATTGTGCTTTGTGTAGTTTTTCGAAGTGTATTTCCTTGCAGGGACGGCTCTACTCTTTTGAGTAGAGAGATGTCCGTTTTACAGGGGAGGTTCTGTCGGATTTTTGATAGAATTCTCGTAAAACGTGATATCCGGTCGAACCCTAATATCGATTCTATGTTTAATACTCTAGATCGAATTCTAGGATTTCTGTTAGGTTTATTCTAATGTCAGTTATTTATTACTTGTTTAGTTGCGCCGAGACCAAGGGCTAGTGGACCAGGCCCGTCGGATCCATCTCGTGGAGCGCACTAGGGTGAGTTACTATTTTATATATATATGCTTAGGATGCATGATTTAGAAATGCATGTTTTATTTTGATTAAATATGCATAAATAATTTGATTATTTCTTAAGTTTATATTTAGTTTATTTTGGTTTATTTTTGGTATATAATAAATTGTATACATGTTTTGTTAATAAAATATATTTAAAATGTTTTCAAATATATTTCTAGCTTAATTTATAATTTGATTGGATTTATTTGACGTATATATACTCGAAATATACCTGGTTTACTTTTGGTATATTTCTAGTATATATATGGTTTATGTTGATATTTTATTGAACTTCATGCATCATTTTTTTGTGAATGAATGTTTTATATTTATTAATGAAGGATATCGATAGAACGTGCTACCTAGTGGGCAGCACTAGGACCGAGTACGTACCGGTACGCCTATAGTATTTAGGCTATATTACTAACCATTTGTGGATATTGATTGAATGTGATTATTGATGTGTGAGATATGGTTTGGAGGTGTGATTGTTGGAGCTCGGTTGACCAAGTGTCTCGGGGCCAATCACACTGACAGTCAGACTGCTGGAGCTCGGTTGACTTAGTGTCTCGGGGCCAGTCTACTATCTAAATGGATTAAGTGGATATATTTGGAATAAGTGAGCCTGTATGGCTAGAGTGTTGTCTAACACTATTTTCGAGGTTGCGATATTCTAGGGTTCTATGTGATCCTTCATAAACTATGATTTTAAATAAAAATATATAAATTGATTTTTCTGCATCTGTGTGAATTTGCCTGTATATATATATTAGATATATACTGTTGACTGTATGCATTATCATTTAGTGTGTATGTAATTCACTCAGTGAGGTCTGACTCCCCTCCGTTGATAATTTTTCAGGAGAGTCAACATCTTCAGACCTCAGTAGCAGGCCTATACGCCGGATTTCTTCCGCCCCGGCTTCTTTGTGTAAACTGCTTACTTGAGTCTTATTTTTATAATCTAGACACTGCAGTAGTTATAAATTAATTATGGGATTTTATGTATTTTATTTATGTGAGATATTGTATTATATTTGAAACTGGATTTGTATTAAAAGATTTATATATATATGAGATGAGATTTGACTTAAATCCAGTTGGTGAAAATAGTATTATGATTTTTATGATTTTTATTTCTGCTGCATTTGATATTGTTATTATTATTATTGCATGTTTATTTTATTTTTAGGCTTGCTACGGGTTCCGGATTCGAAAGAATTCCCGTTCCCTAGCACCGGTCATGGCCCCTGTTTTGGGTCGTGACACACAAGCACCTACACCTAACGAACCAGCACCACCACTGCTGCCATCTCTCCACACCGGACATCACCTCATTATTGCCTGATACCACAGATAGTAGCCCAGACACCAGTATCGTCATTTCCTTTCCCTCTCCCTCAGTTTCATTCTTACCATATTTTCTTTTCTTCACCGGCATCAACTCCAGCCACCTTAAGCCTAGCTTGAGGTGTTGATCTCTTCGTCTTTCCTTGGGCTTCATTTCCCAAAGGTAATTCACTTGAACAACTTCAAATTCGACTCTGATTTTATAAATTAGTTATAGGGTTCATATATTTGACTTGTTGATTTTGTGTTAAATTAGTTTGTTTATTGTTAGATTGATGCTAGATTAGTGTTGTAGAGATTATAAGCTTTCTAGAAATGTATTTAGATTTGATTTTGGAAATAGTCGCGATTTTGGCACTATTCCAAGCTCGATTCCTGTTCACAGGTATTGTTCCCAGTTCGAAAATGTGTTTTATTTTTAATAAATTCTATTAATTATTTTAAGCATATTTCATGAAGAAAGTTTGTTGAAACTACGCACCGAATATTTATTATCAATTTTTGAATGTTTATGTGAAAAATGAATTTTTGGAAAAATTAGTATAAATTAGTAATTTTTATATTTTAATTGAAATTATTGTTAATTATGATGTTTTGCATAATTTTTAAGTAATAAGTAGTATTAAAATAATTTTTATGAATTATTTACTATTTAGGTATATACTAATAATTTCCGAAAATATATTCAAATAATAGTTTTATCTATTATTTTTAAGATTAAATGAATTTTTAGTTATTTTTATTAGATACTTGGGCAATTTAAATAATTATTTGTAATTTATGCTATTTGATTTTGAATACTTGAAAAATGGATTTTATTAATATTATTTAATTATATTTGAGATTTTATTATTTATTTTGAAAATAAATATCTTTGATGCTTTTGTTATCTAAATAAATTGAATTGTGGTATTTTATGAGTTTTGGTGAATTATTAGTATTTATTATTATCTTATTGATTTTGATTATGTTGGTTATTGGTTAGGCATTTGAATGTAGTTCGAGGGCCAAACCCAAAAAGTTAAGCCTTGTGATTATTTGAAGTGTGTTTGCCTGTAGAATCAGCTCTACTTTTAGTAGAGAGACATCTGTTTTACAGAGAAAACTCTGCCGAATTTTTGATAGAATTCTCATAAAACGTGACATCGAGTCGGTACTAAGTTTTGAATTTTTGTCAAGTCTTGTTCTACATTGAGTTGTTTTCTAGAAATTTTAGAAGTATAAAATTAGGATTTTGATTCTAATATATTTTTCTTAGTTGATCTGTGAGTTAGGCCAATTGGACTGGACCAGCCGAGCCAGGGTAGAGGAGCGCACTGAACTATGAGTGATTATTATATGTATACATTGCATATAGAAAATATATTATAAGCGTCCATATTTTGAATAAATATGAATTTCATTATGCTTTAATTTAGTAATTGTTATTATTTTGATTATTTCAAATATATATATTTTCATATATATTGACATGTGATTATTAAATTATGAAAACGGATGTTATTCATATTTTATTCTGAATTTTATTATTTTAAATTATGAAACAACGTTTTAGAGGATAGTTGTAAAATATGCCATGTAGTAGGTCATACTAGGGTTGTTGCGCAACAGTACACTTGCTATTAGACTTTGAACTTTGATTGATTTCGAATATAGAAATAATAATTATGGTGAATGATGGATAAAGGGATGTGACTGCAGATCCATGGTTGACCAGTAGGGTACTCGGGGCTAGTTAACATCGGTAATGGAATTGTGGATCCTTAGTTGACTCTTTGTATACTCGGGGCCAGTCTACTGCCAAAAAGTTGGATAAAGGATATTTTTGGAGTTATGGAAAGCCTGTTGGCTAGTGAATAGTAGTGATCGAGGTTGTGCTCCGATCCTCTACCTAAAATTCTTCTGCATTTATTGTTATAATAAAAATGAATTTTAAGCATCTGTATGAAATATATGTATATATTAAATAAATATAAATATATTATTATACTGATGCTTGAGTGTCTATGTCTTTAGGTTACGTGTATATTTATATAATAATAATTCATTCAGTGAGGTCTAACCACCCTCAATATTTTTTTTAGGATCTTTTACTTCAGACCTCCATATTAGATCTATTCACCAGACTCTTTCCTCCCTGGCCTACTTATGTAAACATTGAACTATTACTTTTCTTGCATTTTAGTAAACGTTACGGTAGTAGTGCTTCTTGTTGTAGTACCTGATATTGTATTAGACAGTGATTTTGTATTTGAATAATTGTATTAATATATTTTATTATGTTATGATATGAGGATTTCTTTTATATTATTTAAAGCTTTAATTTTGAGGTATTTTTATGGTATGTTTGCATGAGTTTTTATTTTTTTTAAGGTTTACTATAGGTTCTAGATTCATGAGAATTCTCGTTCCCTATTATCGATCATGACTATCCAGTTTGGATCGTGACAATATCATTGCTAAAGTGACCATTTTTTTAACTTCCCTAACTCTTTATAAAGCTTCATAAGATTTACAACTTTTCTCTAAAGAAAAAAAAATTCCATGGGTTCAAATGGATAAGTCTCATTTCACTTGAGAAGAACCAAATAGGCAAGCAAAAAAAAAAAAGATAGAAGATATTGTATCATTGAGACATAAAAGCAAACAAATAGTGAGCCACATTACCAATAAAGAGAACAAGATGTTTAGTAGGGGCATTGAAACGATGTTGAACAAGATCCATGCCATGAACAACTGGAGTCTTGAAGTATATATAAAAAAACTCAGCATATAAACATCATGAAGAATCACACCTACCACTAGTATCTATCTTTCTCTCTTAATCCATTTCTTTCGTTCCCTTTCTTTTTATCCCATTAATGTCCCATTACTGTGTTTTCTTCTTGTAGCTATAGTGATGGTAGCTTTGCTCGTTGAATATGAGATGAAAAAGTTAAAAAAAATCATGTAAAAATATGCCTCAAAATTGTAAAATGACAGTAAGGCTTTTCAAGCCATTTAGTCCCACAAGATAGTTAATTTGATGAATGATTTCATCATCAACAACAATTTTTATAAAATGAAATGGCATTAAAAAAAGAAGAAAGTTAAATGTATGTCTTATGGCCAGACCAAAATTGTAAAGGCAACGACGCCACTACACAAGGCAATGCAATATCCATACAAGCAGAGATGGAGATGCCTCAATGCCTAATCAAAAATGATATTTGACATTGTAGACACCCTCAATTTGATAGGCCTGCAACAAAAGCTCGGTAATGAGATAGTATAAATTCTGAATGCAAGAAGAGCCCGATATCTTCTTTAGAATGGATTCGATAGGTTAAACCTAGCCTGAAACTTTCATATATGGCCAAAAGCTCAAAACACTAAGTCCATTAACCTTTTTCCAAGCCCAAATCAAGCCCCTTAGGCCCAAAGGCGATCGCCTCTTCGAAGAGGCATCACCTCTTCACTTCAACCATCGATGAGGTGTCACCTCACCAAATAGGCGTTGCCTCTTCACAATTGTCCCATGTAGTAATAAATGCTATTTGACTTTCTTACCTCTAATCTGGAGTTTTAAAGGAAACAAAAGTCTTTTGAGGCATAAAATGATGAAAAAATAAGGAAAGCAATGATGAAATGCAAGGTAGAAAGAAACCTTAACTTTTTGGAGAAAATTAGAAGAGACAGGGGAGTGACTTAAAAAGGTAGTTTTTTGGCTATTCAAGGAGGTTTTTTTTTTTTTTTTTTTTGCCATTCTAAAAAAACTAGAGAGAAAAGAGACCAAAAAAGAAAGAAAATTTTTCTTAAAGAAAAGAGAAAAGAGAAGGGAAAAGAGTGAACTTGAAGCTAGGAAACCATTTCTTGAGAAGAAGGAAGGTGACTCTATCATTGAACACTTCGAAATTGAATCAAACAAGCTCTGAGGACTTCAGTTAGGAGCATCAAATGGGTCCAAGTCAGTAAGAACCCCTATTTCCAAGTTTTAAGTTCTTTGTTCTACTTAAAGCTCCATTTCTTCATTTTGTATCTTTCTTGTATTTATTACTTACTTAGGATTGTATCTAGAGCTTCAATATGTGAATTATTAAGTTCTTAATTGCTAATTTATGTTGACTTGTGTGAATATTTTAGTTATTTAGGATTTAAGAAACTGGTGTTTTTATGCTATTGTGCCTGTTGAAGAGGTCGCCTCTTCAAAGGGGTGTCGCCTCTTGACCTAAAGGCGATCGCCTCTCGAGCAGAGTCTCGCACAACTCTGCTTTATTTTAGTATCCTTTTGGTATATTTTTAGTATATGATACATATATGTTCCTCTTTTTCTTGATGTTGCATGTGACTGCTATGCTTTTAGGATTAATCAAATAATTGATCCATGCCTATATGAACCCTACATGTTTATGCTAATATAGTTCGAATTGTCTTGTTAAATAAATTTATTTATTTAAATGCGAAACTAACCCTTATTTGTTGTAGGTTTTCGTGATTATTAAATCACTATGTAATTAGTAGATTAACTAGTTCTTGAGAGGCTTCATTTAAGTTAATTCTTATAATAATTGTCCAAATTATTGTAATCTCTAATACCTTTGTTCATTTTTTTTTGGAATGAATGCTTGTAAATTCATTTTCTATATTTGATTTGGATGCCAAAGTAATAAATATACAAAAGGATTAATGTGCAAACTCAAATTGAATGATAAAATTAGAGGCATTTGCAAATCACAATAATAAAGAAATAATTTAATAATCACGATAATAAAATATAAAATACAAACGGAAGCCAACTGCAATATTGGGTGGACATTCAAAGCTTATATCCAATTTTCAAACTCGAATCTTTAATATTAATTTTTGAAAACCTCCATAAAATTCAATTATCATAAAATATCCTGATTTTCATCCGGATGACAATTGTATATCTTTTTAAGCCTTAAAATCTTATTTAGTAATTCTATTAGACCCTAAACCTATAGAGTGTCATGATTACTGTACACTTAAATTCGTGACTTAAACCCACCACCCACAGACGTTTTACTTTCAGACTATACAAACATTGCTTTATTAAAGTGTTTGCTCCAATATCAAAATTAAGGATTTCCTGCAGAAATCCCCGTCAAATCATTCATTCGTTAAAAATAAAATATCAACAAAACATCAATCTACAACAGAAAACTTTTAAAGAAAACGAGAAGATTTGACAAAAGTATCAAAAATAACGATTTGGAAGCCTGTAGTTGCACTTTTTTTATAGCTAGAGTTCTTCCAAAGATAATGTCTTTCGTTATTTTCTTTTATTATATTAACAAGAAAAAACACAAGAAAAGGTTGTTAAAAACAAAAATTGTCAAATCAATTTAATTATTTAAGTGGGCAAATGAAAATATTTCTTAACAAATTAAATGAATGTTCGTACTGAAAGAATTAGGTAAGTATCCGAGTAGTCAACATTATAATTTACCTCAATTATGAGTTTGAGATAAGAGTTATGACAGCAGGAGGCCCCAGTTACATAAAGATCCAATACATAAACTACGAACAGGAACAATTATTGTACGATATTGGTTAGGCTTAGGCTTTTTTTTTTTTTTGGAATTGGTAGGCTTAGCCTTCAATAAAGATAAAAAATAATTCTCATTAAAAACAATCATTCTTGTTAAGAAAAGGTAAATCTTTTCGATAAAATATATTCTGATGTGAAATAAAGATCGAATTGTTTAGTTTGTTATAGATCTAAATTTAAATTTAGTAATATTTAATTAAAAGAAAAATATTTTATAGTAGAATTATTTTAAGAGAATTTAGAAAGAGTTTAAAGAGAATTTGGAGAATTATAATATTGAAAGAATTTAGGGAGTAATTTATTTTTTTCTTAACCTCTTCATTAATGAATTTCAATATCTTTATATAGAGATTTTATTTTCACTATTTAAGAATTATTCTCTCACTAATAATATATTATTTATTCATAAGCAATATATTGTTCATTCACATTTATAATATTCTCTCTTGAATAATAATATTTTGCAACTGCCTCGTTAAAACCTTGCTAAATAAAATCCAGTGGGAAAAACTTTAGCTTAAGGAAAAAAAGTACAGTGTATGATTTTCTCCCCTTCAAGTTGATATGTAGAATCTTCCTTCACATAGTATACAAATGTCGCATTTCAATATCGTGAACGTGCTTTCTAAAGATTGTATTTGAAATGGCCTTTGTGAAAAGATCAGCTGACTTCTTACTAGACTGAATATACTTGATATCTATATGATTCTCTTTTATTAGCTCTTGAGTGTATCAAAAGAATCTTGGAGGTATATATTTGGTTTTATCACTTTTGATATATCCTTCCCTTAACTGTGCAATGCATGCTGCATTATCTTCATATAATATTGTTGGACTTTATTGACCGGAAAACCATAAGATTCTTTAATATGATGTGTCATTGATCTAATCCACACACACTCTCTACTTGTTTCATGTAATACAATAATTTCAGAATGATTTGAAGAAGTAGCAACAAGCATTTGTTTCTGAAAACGCTAAGAAATTGCAGTTTTGTTATTTGTGAACACATAGCCTGTTTGAGATTTTGCTTTATGAGGATCAGATAAATGTCCTGCATCTGCATAACCAATCAATTCTTATTTTGAATTATTAGAATAAAATAAATCAAAATCAACATTTCCTCAAAGGTATCAAAGTATATGTTTGATCCCTTTCCAATGCCTTTTTGTTGGAGCTAAACTGAACCTTGCTAATAAATTGACTATAAAAGAAATGTCAAGTCTAGTACAATTAGTAAGATACATTAGAGCTCTAATGGCACTGAGATATGGAAATTCAGAATCAATAATTTCTTCATTTTCTTCACAGGGTCGAAATGGATCAGTCTCAATATTGAGTGATCTTACGACCATTGGAGTACTTAAAGGATTTACTTTATCCATATTAAAGCGTTTCAAGATCTTTTATGTGTAATTTAATTGATGCACGAATATTCCATTATGCATTTGCTCAATTTGTAAACCAAAGCAATACTTGGTTTTTCCAAAATCTTTCATTTTAAATTCTTCCTTTAAGTATACTATTGCTTCATGGATCTCATTATATGTTCTAATGATATTTATATCATCAACATATATAGCTATAATCACAAATTCGAATATTGTTTTCTTAATAAAAATGCATGGGCAGATAATATTACTCACATATCCTTTATTAATCAAATAATCACTTAAACGATTATACCACATGCGTCCAGACTATTTTAACCCATTTAAAAATCTCTAGAGCTTGATTGAATACATTTGTTTGGGTTTTGTACTTAATGCTTTAGGCATTTTAAATCCTTTAGGGATTTTTATATAAATGTTATTATCAAGTGATCCATACAAATAAGCAGTTACAACATCCACAATACGCATTTCTAATTTCTTAAAAACTACTAGGCTAATCAGATACCTGAACGTAATTGCATCCATAACAGGAGAATACGTTTCAATATAATCAATTCCCAGCCTTTATGAAAAACCTTGAGCTACAAGTCTAGCTTTGTACCTTATTATTTCATTTTTCTCATTTCTCTTTCGTACAAAGACCCACGTGTATCCTACAGGTTTCACAGTTTTAGGCATAGGAATAATTGGCCTAAAAATATTTCGCTTGTTTAGTGAGTCTAATTCAGCCTGTATAGCATCTTTCCATTTTATCCAATCATGCCTATTTTGACATTCCATGACTGATTTTGGTTCAAGATCATCTTTGTTATTTATGATTTCACATGCAACAGTATATGAAAATATTTCATGACTTTCTTTATTTTCTATTTCTTCAAGGATATTTTTCTCGTTGTCAATATGATTATCTACTCCCTTTCTCTTTTGAGAATTTTTATCCTTAGAACCAATTGGTCTTCCACGCTTTTGGCGTGTTTTAGACTCATGAGTGTCTTTACTCTCAGGTTTTATTTCTGAAATTTCAATATAAGCAGGAGCATTGGCTGTTGGTATATATGATTTAGTCACTCTTTTTATATTAGTAAATGCATTTGGCAATTGATTTACAATTGCTTGTAAGTGCACAATCTTTTGCACTTCTAATTCACATTATTTTGTGTGAGGATCCAGATACAATAATGATGGTTCATTCCATGAAATATCTCTTTTCCCTTCTTTCTCCTTTTTTCCTAATATTGGGAAAATAACCTCATTAAATTGGCAATCAGCAAAACGTGTTGTAAAAACATCACCAGTTAAAGGTTCAAGATATCTAATAATCGAGGGTGTTTCAAATCCAACATAAATTCCTAATCTTCATTGAGGACCCAATTTTGTGCACTGAGGTGGCGCAATGGGTACATATATTGCACAATCAAAAATTTTGAGATGGGAAATATTTAGCTCTTGACCAAATGCCAATTGTAGTGGGGAGTATTTATGATATGCACTAGGTCTTATGCGAATTAATGAAGCAGCATGTAGGATTGTATGACCCCAAACTAAATTGGGAAGCTTTGTTCTCATTATTAATGGTCTACTAATAAGCTAAAGGCGTTTAATCAATGATTCAGTTAAACCATTTTAAGTATATACATGGGCAATATGATGCTCAACAATGATCCTAGTAGACATACAATAATCATTGAATGCTTGAGATGTAAATTCACCAGCATTATCAAGTCTTACCCTTTTGATTGTATAATCAAGGAATTGTGCTCGTAATTTAATAATTTCAGCTAGTAACCTTGCAAATGCAACATTATGAGTTGACAATAGACAAACATGTGACCATCTACTAAATGCATCAATTAATACCATAAAATATCTGAATGGTCCACATGGTGGGTGAATTGGCCCACATATATCACCTTGAATTCTTTCAAGAAACATAGGTGATTCATTCTGAATTTTACATGGTGAAGGCCTCAAGATTAATTTTCTGAGAGAACAAGTTGTACATGACATTTCATTTGATTGAGGAATTCTTTGCCCCTTCAATGGATGCCCATGTGAATTCTCAATTATCCTTCACATCATTACTGATCCAGGATGACCTAATCTGTCATGCATGCCATAAATTTATTATTGAAGGATCATAAGATTTTTCTTTTACTTCCATATGTGATTCAATTACATGTATATACATGTAATGCAATCTAGTATGGAGTTTTGGCAGTCTTTCCAATATTTTTATTTTTCTTGATTTATAAAAAACTATATTTAAATATTTATTACCATTTATAGTAATGGATTGGGTATCACACCCATTTCGATATATGTCATCAAAACTCAATAAATTTCTTGTTGATTTTAGTGAAAACAAAGCTTCATCACTTATAAATTTTGTTCCATTTGGTAACATAAATTTAGCTTTGCCAATTCCTTCAATCAGATCTACAGAACTTGATATTATTTTTACAACTGCCTTTGTAGGCTTTATTTCAGAGAAATAATCTCTATTTTTCAATAAAGTATATGTAGTACCACTATCCGGTATACAAAGATCTCCAATATTGTCTTTATGTTGAGTACAATCCATATTAAACTTCAAAATAGATAAACACATAATTAATCAATTAAGGTAAAAAAAATGTAAAATAATTGTAAAGTAGAACATTTTATTTAATTTGAAAATAACATATATAACAATAACATATTCTTCATAATTGAAAATAAAATAGGTAATAACAACATACTTAAAATTATAGATGTCTCAATTTCCATTGTCAGTAAAATCATCAATAAAATCAGAAATATGTAGATGAGTTGTATCATTAACAAGAGTATGATGCTCATTAAAGTTTATTTCCTTTTCTTTATCTTTCAATGATGCCTTATAAAGTTGGCAAAGATGTGGTGGTGTACGACAAACTCATGCCCAGTGTCCTTTACTACCACATCTGAAATACACAGTTTTAAACTTATGTTAAGGCCTTTATTGAATACCACTGATGACTAATTTTAACTTCTTTTGAGGTTAAGTATGAGTTTATTGTGGAGTATTATTATATTTATTTCCATGACCACAGCCACAGAATTGACCTCTTCCATATCCACGACCTTTACCTCTCCCACGTCCATAGCTATTGTAATTTTTATATCTGGAATAATTTATAGCATTTGCTTCTGAAAATGCTACTGAGCCAGTGGGACAGGACTGATGATTTTTCATCAAGAGTTCATTATTTTTCTCAGTTACTAGTAGACATGAAATTAGTTCAAAATATTTTTTAAATATCTACATCTTATATTGTTGTTGTAGTGTAACATTTGATGTATGAAATGTGGAGTAAGTTTTCTTCAGCATATCCTCGTCTCTGACTGTCTGTCCATAGAATTTTAATTGTGATACTATTATGAACATTGCAGAATTATAGTCACTCACTTTTTTTTAAATCTTGAAAGCGTAAAGCTCTCCATTCATCAGTGACTACTGGTAGTATTACATCTCTTTGATGATCATATCTGTCTTTTAGATCCTTCCAAAGAACACTTGGATCTTTGACAGTCAAATATTCACATTTTAATCCTTCATCAAGATGACGACGGAGAAAAATTATAGACTTGGCCTTATCTTGCAATAAGGTGTTATTATTTTCTTTTATGGTATCAATTAACCCCATTGATTGAAGATGCATTTCTACATCTAGAATTCAGGACATATAATTTTTTCCCGTGATGTCAAGAGCAACGAACTCAAGCTTTGCTAGATTTGTCATTATGATAACTAATAAAAAAAATATAACTCAATTAGAATTCATAAATTTGATGACTACTAAAAAAAATCAAATATAATAAGAATTTAATAATTAATTATATCATGAATGAATATTGCAAGAAATAATAGCGGTATAAAAAATGACACAATTATACTTAAAATTATATCAAATAGAAAATCATCTTCCATATGAATTATTCCTAAAACTATTATAATAGTCATGATCAAAATACAAATATAAATATATCAAATCATGTTTACAATTTAGACTAAAGAGAGAAAGAGAAAATGTATGAATTTGTGTGAATAAATAAAATTTATAACTTATCTATTTATAATGAAAAATAAAGCTGTTTGTTACCGTTAGTAATAAAAATATAGCCGTTAGAAATTTTTTTTTTAATATAATAAATTGAGAAATAAATTATATAAAGTAAAATTAATAAATAATGTTGATATGATTATTTATAGTAAGTGAGTTAACATAATGATATGTATAAATATAGAGCAAAACCGCCCATTGATATAAAATGGGATATAGCCTTTCATTAACATAAATAATAAAAAAATATAAATATGCATAAATATAAATTGGTATGAGGCATAATCATTCATAAGGTTAAAACCATTTCTGACAATTTTTACATCAATGGTGTAGTTAGTAAAATAAAATAAAAATAACAATTAATATAAAGTTAAATTGAAGAAATAAATATAAATATATATAAATTAGTAGGAGACATAGTTATTCATGATAATATATAATCAAATAATATACTTATAAATATTAAATATTAAGAAATATGTACCTTATTATTTTGATCGAATGTTTTTCGTGTTGATAACGTATTGTGAAATAAAGATTGAATTGTTTAGTTTATTATAGAACTAAACTTGAATTTAATAATATTTAATTAGAAAAAAAATATTTTATAGTAAAATAATTTTAAGAGAATTTAAAAAACTATAATACTAAAAGGATTTAAAGAGTAATCTATTTTTTTAGTAATCTCTTCATTAATGAATTTCAATATCTTTATGTAGAGATTCAGTATTTGATAACTATTCTCTAACAAATAATATATTATTCATTCACGTTTATAATATATTCAATTTTAATAAATTTATGTAGACCTACAAAGCTATAAATAAAAAACGAAAAAGTGCATTATCAGGATTGCCCTTCACTTTACAAATGAATAGAATATATAAAAAATTGGACCTATATTAGAGGCGAGAAATTCAAGACAATGACCGGTCCATTCTTCGCCTCATCACCTTTGCCTTTTTTACAGGATATGTGTAATTTTATAACAACAAAATTGGCTAAAACCCGCAATTATAGATCAAAATTTTCTATATATATATAATTTACTTATTTAAATTAGGCTGAATATCTTTTTTTTAACTCTGAATTTCACCTTTTTCACTTATTTTAACTTTTTTTTATCAATATCATATATAAATTTTTATTTTTAATTGATTTCATTATAGATGATATTTTTTTTATTCTATTTCACTAATCATTTGACAATATGAATAAGTGTATAAACCTAATAAATGTGACACCCGTAGTTGGTGAAATAAGAGTTGATGTGTTAATGTAAACTGATATGTCTATGAGTGAAATCGGTTCCAAATAAAAGTTTATATATTCAATTGATTAATTTTTGAAGTTGATGAATGAAATTGATTAAAGGGATGAAAAAAAGTTTTCTGCCTTTTTTTAATAGAAATATTATATAATTAGACATTAAAAAATAAAATAAATTATTTACTGAATAAATTATAATATATTTAATAAAAACTCTAATTTTATTCTAATAATATATTTTTTAAATAAGAATTTATATATTATATATCTAAAATTAAATTATTAAACATAAAAATTATAATTTAACTCGTAAGCGTATATTCAAATTTGTTTGTGAGTTTCATATCTCATTTAAATTTTTTTTAATTTAGTTAATATTTAATAATTTTAGCTAATTTTAATATAAAAATTCTAATAAATTATTTTAAGGTCGAATACCCTTTTTTTCACCCATGAACTTTACCTTTCTCACACATTTCACACATCAACTTTTTTTTAGTTAATAACATATATGAACTTCTATTTTGCACTGATATTACCCATGGATGATATTTTTTTTATTATATTTCACACATTATTAGACAGCGTAGACAAGCGCATGAGTCCAATGAATGTGAGTAGAGTGGTTGGTGAAAGAAGAGCTGATGTGTCTATAAGCGAAATTAGTCTAAAATAAAAGTTCATATATTCAATTGATTAATTTTTTAAGTTGAAACGTGAAATGGACTAAAATGATAAAAAGATGTATTTGGCTTTTTTTTTTAATAGGAACATTATATAATTAGACATTAAAAATTAAAATAAATTATTTACTAAATAAATTATAATATATTTAATAAAAATTATAATTTTATTCTAATAATATATTTTTTAAATATTTTTACAATAAAAATTTTTATATTATATATCTAGATTTAAATTATTAAACAAAAAAATTACAAGTTAACTTGCAAATTTATATTTGAACTTGTTTGCAAGTTTCATGACTCATTTAATTTTTTTTTAATTTAGTTAATATTCAATAATTTTAGCCAATCTTAATATAAAAATTCTAATAAATTATTTTAATTTAGCCAAGTTATTCAATTTTAATAAAAATATTTATCTAATTAAAATTAAATAAAAATTATTAGCATAACAATAAAAAGTTAAAAATTCATCACTGATATTTTATTAAATTTATAATATAAGTTCATATGTGTAATTAGTTAATTTTAAAAGTTCATGGGTAAAATGAACCAAAAGTATAAAGTTCAAAGGTGAAATAGTTAATATGGATATCCACATGTATCATATCATTGCGTGTCCTTCACACATATTTGATTGTTTGACTATGAGTAAAATCAGTCCAAAATAAAAATTAATATGTGTTATTAGTTAAAAAAATTAATGTGTAAAATGAGTAAAAAGGGTAAAAGTTAGGGATAAAAAAGGATATTTCAACCTATTTAAATTCAAAAAAAAAAAATAATTTGAATCCTTTATATAATAGCACATGCTTCCCTCCCATGTCTCTAATTAAAATATCAAGACAAAAAGTCACAAGTGGACAAAATATGTATAAGTAAAATATAGCTTTTTTTTTTTTTTTTATGATATATGAATGTCTGCATATATTATATTATCGTGTGTTTTTGTTTGACTATAAATGAAATTAATTCAAAATAAAAATTAATATGTGTTATTAGTTAAAAAAATAAGTAGACAAAATATGTATAAGTAAAATGTAGCTTTTTTTTTTTTTTTTTTTTTTTTTTTTTTTAATGAAATTTGGTGATTTCAACCCAATGGAGAGTTACAAAATTGGTGAATTCCTTGAATTGCGTAGGGCAATACATTTTCGCCCAGTGATGGATTAGTTTTAAAACATTTTTTGAGCTCAATTAAACAAGAAAATCAAAATTACTTTATTTCGGTCTCTTCATTTAACAGATTCATTTATTGTCATTATGTTAGTGATGAGTTGGCAAAAGTGGATCTTAAAAAACTTAAAATAATTTAATAAATTAATAAAAATAAATTTTATTAACTATCATATCCCAACAAATAAAAAGAAATAAAAATAAGTTTTATTAATTTATGATAGTTGCATAACTATCATAGCCCAACAATCAACAAACTAAATACATCTCAGAAAAGAAAATTTCATGTATAATCGAAGAATGATGAGAACTTTCTTCTCTTGTTTCAATCGCCTTTACAATCGAGCTACTCTTACTTCTGCAGACTCAATGCCAAATTTGAAATCTGACCAATCTGCAATCTCTTGCTGAATTCCTTTCAGGTCTATTTTCTGGGTTACAGTTGCAAGAACAATCACTTTGAAAATCCTTTTTGCAAGTGTGGTCTTACAAACACCGGCGATTCCGTACAACCCAATCAAACTTCATCTCCACATATAATCCCTTCAACAAATCTTGTGAATCAAAATTTTTTTCGCAACAACTTCATCTCCACATATAAAATTCCAAATCTCAAAAGCACTAAATTGCACAAAATAATCAAAAGATACGATCTTTTTCAAAAAAATTTCATAAGCAATCACAGAACAAATTAGAGTAAATTTATTTTATTTTTATTAATTAAATAAAAGTTATTTTTATTAATTTATTTTAAATTTTGTGGGATTCAATTTTGCCACATCATCCTCACTGAACAACAGTAATTGAGTCTTTTAAACGAGGGGTTTGAAATGAAATAATTTTAAATTTTTGTGTTTAATTAAGTCCAAAAAATATTTATACTATTATTTTTAGTATGATTGAATTATTTGATGACTGTCAGTATCAAATATATTATCATAATTGGACTAGGGCTAATTGAAAGCTAATTTTTTTTGTTTTTACCACATAAGAGGATATTATAAATTAGTCAAGCAACGGTACATTTAAGAGGGTCAACACATTTAGAAAGGTCATAACACAGCTGAGATTTCTACAATTTATTAGACTAGATTGAAGATAAAGCCAAGATCACATTTTAGGGTAGTGACCTGAATATGTTGAGAAGGCATGAAGAAATGCCAAGCGGCGGTGGTGACAGTATCACCCTCCGGATTGAACTAGATGAGTATGTCCATATACTAAGGGAGTAGCTGCAAGCAAAATTGAGAAAAGAAGATCAACTTCTGAGCTAAGGCAGTCAGCTTCCGGGAATAAAGATTTTATTCCATTGCATTAATCTTGCAAAGTATTGTTTGTTGTGGCGAATTGAAATCCAGTTGAGAAGAAGCTTCAGTGCCAGTTGAAGCAAAAGTAAAACGGTATATCTCAATAATTCTATACGAAATAGAAGATGATGAAATAGTCAAGTCATTTGCATCGAAAGCTATCAAATAAGACTATGAAAACACACATTTATGTGAATATTATATTATTTGGAAAAAAAAACATAAAAAAAAAAAAAAAAAAAAAAACCATAACACAAAAGGAAGAAAAGAAAGGAAGGAATACTGATTGAAACTAATATCTAGCCCCTGAAAAACCATTGTTGGACCAAGATGTAGTACTATTTAGAGAACTGCCCTAAAGATGTTAATTGAAATAAAATTTGAAAGCTATAAGCATTAACTATATTATATCATCTAAATTGAATTGTGATATCTTATACTCCAAAAAAAATTGACTTGTGATATAAATTGATGAATTTTATTTTAATATTAGAAGAATTAGTAAATAACAATTTTCTTAATAAAATATTTGAAAATGTTGACTTAAATTTTACCAACAAAAAAACATAATAAGATACTATATGTGGCAAGAAAGCTCATGAAGTATGCATTTCTTGTTAATAGTCCAGTCCTCTCATCGTTATAACCAACTAGATAGGTAATTTAGATTGTTTTTACTTACAAAAAATTACTTCAGTTTTTTAGAATTCAAAATGAAAACAGAGAATATAATATTGTGTGTTATTTTGGGTGTTTTCATAAAATTCTTATTTAAAAACTATTTTCATCATTTTCATAATTTTAAGAGAAAAATGTAAAATAAGCTTTTTGTTGTGAAATAAAGATTAAATTACTTATTTTGTTATAGAACTAAACTTGAATTTAGTAGTATTTAACTAGAAGAAAAATATTTTATAGTAGAATGATTTTGAGAGAATTTAGAAAGAGTTTAGAGAGAATTTAGAGAACTATAATATTGAAAGAATTTGAAGAGTAATCTATCTTTTCTTCTTCTTAATCTTAACCTTCTCATTAATGAATTTCAATCCCTTTATATAGAGATTTTCTTTTCACTATTTGAGAACTATTATCTCACAAGCAATATATTGTTCATTCACAAGCAATATATTGTTCATTCACATTCATAATACTCCCCCTTGAATAACAATATTTTGCAACTGCCTCGTTAAAACCTTGCTAAATAAAATCCAGTGGGAAAAACTTTAGCTTAAGAAAAAAGAGTACAGTGCATGATATTCTCCCCCTCAAGTTGATATGTATAATCTTCCTTCACATAGTATGTAGATGTCGCATTCCAATATCGTGAACGTGCTTTCTAAAGATTGTAGTTGGAAGTGCCTTTGTGAAAAGATCAGCAGAATTCTGGCTAGACTGAATATACTTGATATCTATATGATTGTCTTTTATTAGCTCTTGAGTGTATGAAAAGAATCTTAGAGGTATATGTTTGGTTCTATCACTTTTGATATATCCTTCCCTTAACTATGCAATGCATGCTGCATTATCTTCATATAAAATTGTTGGACTTTTGTTGACTGGAAAACCATAAGATTCTTCAATATGATGTGTCATTGATCTAAGCCACACACACTCTCTACTTGCTTCATGTAGTGCAATAATTTCAGAATGATTTGAGGAAGTAGTGACAAGCGTTTGTTTCTGGGAACGCCAAGAAATTGCAGTTCCATTATTTGTGAACACATAGCCTGTTTGAGATTTCACTTTATGAGGATCAGATAAATGCCCTACATCTGCATAACCAATCAATTCTTGTTTTGAATTGTTAGAATAAAATAAACCAAAATCAACATTTCCTCAAAGGTATCGAAGTATATGTTTGACCCCTTTCCAATGCCTTTTTGTTGGAGCTGAACTGAACCTTGCTAATAAATTGACTGCAAAAGAAATGTCAGGTCTAGTACAATTAGCAAGATACATTAGAGCTCCAATGACACTGAGATATGGAAATTCAGGACCAAGAATTTCTTCATTTTCTTCACAGGGTCGAAATGGATCAGTCTCAATATTAAGTGATCTAACGACCATTAGAGTATTTAAAGGATTTGCTTTATCCATATTAAAGCGTTTCAAGATCTTTTCTGTGTAATTTGATTGATGCACAAATATCCCATTGTGCATTTGCTCAATCTGTAAACCAAGGCAATACTTGGTTTTTCCAAGATCTTTCATTTCAAATTCTTCCTTTAAGTATACTGTTGCTTCATGGATCTCATTTTCTATTCCAATGATATTCAAATCATCAACATATACAGCTATAATCACAAATCCAGATATTGTTTTCTTAATAAAAATGCATGGGCAAATAATATTGCTCACATATCCTTTATTAATCAAATAATCGCTTAAACGATTATACCACATGCGCCCAGACTGTTTTAACCCATATAAAGATCTCTGGAGCTTGATAGAATACATTTCTTTGGGTTTTGTACTTAATGCTTCAGGCATTTTAAATCCTTCAGGGATTTTCATATAAATGTCACTATCAAGTGATCCATACAAATAAGCAGTCATAACATCCATAAGACGCATTTCTAATTTCTTAGAAACTACTAGGCTAATCAGATACCTGAACGTAATTGCATCCATAACAGGAGAATACGTTTCATCATAATCAATTCCTGACCTTTGTGAAAAACCTTGAGCTACAAGTCTAGCTTTGTACCTTATTATTTCATTTTTCTCATTTCTCTTTCGTACAAAGACCCACTTGTATCCTACAGGTTTCACATTTTTAGGCATAGGAATAATTGGCCCAAAAACATTTTGTTTGTTTAGTGAGTCCAATTCAGCCTGCATAGCATCTTTCCATTTTATCCAATCATGCCTATTTTGACATTCCATGACTGATTTTGGTTCAGGATCATCTTTGTCATTTATGATTTCACATGCAACAGTATATGACAATGTTTCATGACTTTCTTTATTTTCTATTTCTTCAGGGATATTTTCCTCGCTATCAATATGATTATCTACTCCATTTCTCTTTCGAGGATTTTTATCCTTAGAACCAATTGGTCTTCCACACTTCTAGCGTGTTTTATACTCATGAGTGTCTTTATTCTCAGGTTTTATTTCTGGAATTTCAATACGAGCAGGAGCATTGGCTGCTGGTATATATGATTTAGTCACTCTTTTTGTATCAGTAAATGCATCTGGCAATTGATTTGCAATTGCTTGTAAGTGCACAATCTTTTGCACTTCTAATTCACATTATTTTGTGTGAGGATCCAGATGCAATAATGATGGTTCATTCCATGAAATATCCCTTTTCACTTCTTTCTCCCCTTTTCCTAATGTTGGGAAAACAACCTCATTAAATTGACAATCAGCAAAACGTGCTGTAAAAACATCACCAGTTAAAGGTTCAAGATATCTAATAATCGAGTGTGTTTCAAACCCAACATAAATTCCCAATCTTCGTTGAGGACCCATTTTTGTGCGTTGAGGTGGCGCAATGGGTACATATACTGCAAAATCAAAAATTTTGAGATGGGAAATATTTGGCTCTTGACCAAATGCCAATTGTAGTGGGGAGTATTTATGATATGCACTAGGTCTGATGCGAATTAATGAAGCAGCATGTAGGATTGCATGACCCCAAACTAAAATGGGAAGCTTTGTTCTCATTATTAATGGTCTAATAATAAACTGAAGTCGTTTAATCAATGATTCAGCTAAACCATTTTGAGTATGTACATGGGCAACAGGATGCTCAACAATGATCCCAGTAGACATACAATAATCATTGAATGCTTGAGATGTAAATTCACCAGCATTATCAAGTCTTACCCTCTTGATTGTATAATCAGGGAATTGTGCTCGTAATTTAATAATTTCAGCAAGCAACCTTGCAAATGCAACATTACGAGTTGACAATAGACAAACATGTGACCATCTACTAGATGCAACAATTAATACCATAAAATATCTGAATGGTCCACATGGTGGGTGAATTGACCCACATATATCACCTTGAATTCTTTCAAGAAACATAGGTGATTCATTTTGAATTTTAGATGGTGAAGGTCTCAAGATTAATTTTCTAAGAGAACAAGTTGTACATGGCATTTCATTTGATTGAGGAATTCTTTGCCCCTTCAAGGGATGCCCATGTGAATTCTTAATTATCCTTCGCATCATTACTGATCCAGGATGACCTAATCTGTCATGCCATAAATTTATTATTGAAGGATCATAAGATTTTTCTTTTACTGCCATATTTGATTCAATTACATGTATATGCATGTAATGCAATCCAGTAGGGAGTTTTGGCAGTCTTTCCAATACTTGCATTTTTCCTGATTCATAGGAAACTATATTTAAATATTTGTTACCATTTATTGTAATAGATTGGGTATCACACCCATTTTGATATATGTCATCAAAACAATAAGGTACATATTTCTTAATATTTAATATTTATGAATATATTATTTGATTATATATTATCATGGATGGCTATGCCTCCTACTAATTTGTATATTTATATTTATTTCTTCAATCTACCTTTATATTAATTGTTATTTTTATTTTGTTTTACTAACTACACCATTGATGCAAATATTGCTAGAAATGGTTCTAACCTTATGGATGGCTATGCCTCCTACCAATTTATATTTATGCACATTTATTTTTTTATTATTTATGTTAATGGAAGGCTATACCCCATTTTATATTAATGGACGGTTTTGCCCCATATTTATACATATCGTTATGTTAACTCACTTGCTATAAATAATCATATCAACATTATTTATTGATTTTACTTTATATAATTTATTTCTCAATATATTATATTAAAAAAAAAATTCTAACGGCTACATTTTTATTACCAACGGTAATATAACGGTAATAAACGACTATATTTTTCATTATAAATAGATGAGCTATAAATGTTATTCATTCACACAAATTCATACATTTTCTCTTTCTCTCTTTACTCTAAATTATAAACATGATTTGATATATTTATATTTGTGTTTTGATCATGACTATTATAATAGTTTTAGGAATAATTAATATGGAAAATGATTTTCTATTTGATATAATTTTAAGTATTATTGTATCATTTTTTGTACCACTATTATTTCTTGCAATATTCATTCATGATATAATTAATTAGTAAATTCTGATCATGTTTGATTTTTTTTAGTAGTCATCAAATTTATGAATTCTAATTGAGTTATTTTTTTATTAGTTATCATAATGACAAATCTAGCAAAGCTTGAGTTCGTTGCTCTTGACATCACGGGAAAAAATTATATGTCTTGGATTCTAGATGTAGAGATGCATCTTCAATCAATGGGGTTAATTGATACCATAAAAAAAAATCTCTATATAAAGGGATTGAAATTCATTAATGAGAATGTTAAGATTAAGAAGAAGAAAAGATAGATTACTCTCCAAATTCTTTCAATATTATAGTTCCCTAAATTCTCTCCAAACTCTTTCTAAATTCTCTCAAAATCATTCTACTATAAAATATTTTTCTTCTAGTTAAATACTACTAAATTCAAGTTTAGTTCTATAACAAAATAAGTAATTTAATCTTTATTTCACAACACGTTATCAGCACGATACTCGCGATGGGAGGGTGTGTTGTGAACCTGAAGTTCCCACATCGCTCGCACACGGGATTGTGTGCGTGCTTATAAGCAGGGTCTGAAGCCTTTACTTGTAGATGCGTTTTAAAGCCGTGAGGTCTTGAAGTACCAAAGCGGACAATATCTATAAGCTGTTTATAACACGTTATCAGCACGATGCTCGCGATGGGAGGGTGTGTTGTGAACCTAAAGTTCCCACATCGCTCGCACACGGGATTGTGTGCGTGCTTATAAGCAGGGCCTGAAGCCTTTACTTGTAAACGCGTTTTAAAGCCGTGAGGTCCTGAAGTACCAAAGCGGACAATATCTACAAGCTGTTTATAACACTTTTATTATTTTTAAAAAATTTTTCATTAAAAATATAAAGTGAAAATATGCTGTTTTTATTACAGTCTCTTTATTTATTCATTCATTATTTATTATTTATTTTAATATTAAAAGAAAAAATAAACTTTACTTTTCAAATCATATATTATCTCTTTACTTTTATACATATTATTACCTTTTTACTTTAAAAAATAAATTATAAATAAAAATAAAAATAAACACATTTTTTATTTTAAAAAAATGAAAAATGATTTTCAATTTCTAAAAAGTAAATACATTTTACAATTTTTTTTAAAAAAAATTGAAAAATGAACATAAAAAATAATTATCTATAAGTAAATATACTCTTATTGTCACAATTTTTTAAAAAAATTAAAACAAAATTCTCACAGAGGCTTGATGAAGGGATCTTGATCGATAGATATCCAATATTTTATTGTGCTACGCATTTTGAATTGTGATTAATGGATCAATTGGCAAGAGACACTAATCGTTGTGTGCTACAATAATGTCTAATTTTGTTTTAGCAACCATCATGCGCTCCCCAATTAGAAAAATTATTTTCGATAAAATTATGCTTTTTTGGGGATTTGCTGCTACTTTGTTAGAACTTTTAAGATGTTTGGATTTAATAAGGTTTACAAAAGGAATAAACATATAAATGGGATTTTATTTTTTTAATTTTTATTATTTTAATGTTTGAATTATTTTTATTTTACAATTAATGTTTGAATTACAATTTCGTATCTTTAGTAGGTTTGCAGGTTAAATATTTATATATTTTATTTTAAACAATAAATTAATTTAAATACCATTATTTTATATTAATTTTTATTTTTTAATTTTAAAAAATTATTTTTTGCTCATATATGTTAAATTTGAAAGAGAAATATATTGAATATTATTAAAATAAAAAAATTAAAGTATTATTATAAAATAAAAATATTTAATTATTTTTAAAATTTATCCAAAAGAGTGAAAAGAAAAATGAAATTAAAATAAATTAAAATAAATATAAAAATTTACTTATTATAATCAGAAAAATAAAAATAAAAATAAAAAAAATTTAATAAATAAATATTTCAATTAAAATAAAATCTTGAAGTAAAAATTTAATTCAACCATTATAATAAATAAAACAAAAAATTAAAATAATGTTTATTTTTTATTATAGTTTGATAAATAAAAATAATTTTTTACTTTTAATAATTTCAGAAGAAAATAATTAGAATAAAAAATGAAATATAATATAAAAAAATTTATGTCAATTTACGATTTTAGAATCTATAAATAAATTAAAGGAAAATAAAAAATGAAAAACATTTTTTAGAATGTATAAATAAATTATTAGAAAATTATTCTAAGCAATTAAAAAAATTAAAAATTATTTTCTGTAATAGAGAGCCTTTATAATTTATTGTAAGTTCTTAATACTTTAAAGAGTACAAGAGTTTCAGAATAATTTTTTAAAAATAGAGAGTTCTAGTGGATTCACTTAACTCAACTTTAAAATAGTTAGAACATTTTATAGATAATAGGAGAAACAGTTGCAAAGAAAAAATAAAATATTTAAAATTTATTATAAATTCTCGATACTTTAACAAACGTATGAAATTAAGAGAGTTTAAAAATTTTAGAAACTATTCTATTAGGATATTTGTTATTTTGTTTATCATTGATACTATAATTTTAGACTATATTTTATTTTAGTACTAAATTTTAAATTGTTTTATTTTAGTCTTAAAAATTTTATTTTTATTTCAAGTTAAAGTAATTCAAATATATTTAATTAAATTTAACATATATGACAACAGAAATAAGTATATTTTTAATATATTCATAATATAAACATTTTATTAAACAGTCTAATCACTTTGTAGACTTCATAAAATAAATTTTAATAAAATTTTATTTTATGAGGTTCATAAAAAAATTTTATGTTATGATGTTTACAAAATAATTAAATTATTTAATAAGATGCTTATAAGATAAATATATTAAATATGACTATTATATATATTAAATTTAATTAGATATATTTAAAATATTTTAATTTAAAATAAAAATAAAATTTTTATAACTAAAAAAATTAATATTAAAGTAAAATATAATACCAACGATATAATAAACTCCGGATCTTTAAGTAGCTATTTTATTCTGCCACAAGAAGGACAGACTTATAGAACTGCATAGAACTTAGGCGATAAGTTAGTATAATAACGATTTATAGAGCTTTTTAAAAAAAATGGATTATATGTAAAAAATTTTAAACATAAGGAACTATAATAAGAAAAGAAAACTTATGAGGATCAAAATCGCAATAAGGATAAAATTGGACAGGCAAGGGATAAGGCTTTTGGCCCTGTCTCAAGCTAATGTGGCAGGGTCCCACTTTGATAATGAAATTGATTTGACAAGTCCTGTTTCTTTTTTGGTGTGTGTGGCCTACGAAATTGAATTGTTGGAAGTGAAAAAGTTTTTTTTTTTTTTTTTTTTTCTGGTGTGTGTGGCCTACAAAATTGAATTGTTGCCAGAGCCTTAATTATTGATCGTTCTTGTTTCAGAAATTAATTGAGATAATAAATATTTATTAATTTAATTTTAACTTTTTTATTAAATTTTATAAAATATTTAAAAATAATAATTAGACTATTTTTATTGTAAAAATATATATTTTTAAATAAATTATACACTCTAATTTTTAAATATAAATTTATCTGCAAGATAATAAAACTTTTGATTAATTATAATTATAATTTTTTACTTATTTCATAATTAATCTTTCAACATTTTTATATTAATATTTCACAATCAATTCTTTTATAAAATTTATTAATTTGGATTTAATTATTTAGTTATTAAATTTAATATTTCCTCCAATTATACTGTGCCATCTAAAATATTTAAAATCTACTTCACAAAAATCATTTCCTCACCAAAAACACTGCATTTGGACAAACAAATTATATCAAAATATTTCTAATAATAAATAAAACATAAAAATAGTCACAAATATACCAAAAGTAATATACAATTCACAAATTGAAAAAATAAAAAAAATTAATAAAAAAATTTATCAAATATTCTACCGATATAAATAGAATGTGAAGTCATATCTATAGATTCTTATCAACAAAAGGGACATAATGAAAACAATTTCATCATTTAAAATCTGTCAAAATAGTGCCAAAATATCATAAGAATGCTGATTGTTCTTTAATTTTCTGAGTGTTTTTAGACATTTTTATGCAAAGGAAAAATTATAGAGAGCTAGAAGAGAATGAGATAAATCTACCATTCAATTTTGAAATCAATCAGAGTTTATTTAAAAGAAAAGAAAAAAAGAAAAAGAAAAGAATTGATATTAAAAATGAAATTTGCCCCTAAAAACTACTCTCTTCCGCTGCTGCCTCTCACTCTCATGTGCAGGACCACGTTCTTTCTTCATAAAAGTTATGGACATCCGCGTGACTATCAACAATTGGTCGCCCTTTTTTTTTTTAATATAACCTTATCACTTTAATAACAAATCTAATAATAATAATAATAATACCAAATAGAATCGTAAGAACAACAACAATAATAATAATAATAATAATAATAATAATAATAATAATAATAATAATAATAATAATAATAATTATTATTATTATTATTATTATTATTTGGGTTATTAGGTTATTACAACAAAATTAATAAATTTTATGAAAGAATTAATTGTGAACATATTAATATAAAAATATTGAAAGATTAATTATAAAATAGTAAAAAATTATAATTATAATCAATCAAAAATTTTATTATCTTACATATGTATTTATATTAAAAAAAATAGAACATATATTTTATTTGAAAATATTTTTTATAATAAAAATAGTATAATTATTGTTTTTAGATATTTTTATAAAATTTAATAAAAAAGTTAAAATTAAATTAATAAATATTTATCATTTAATATATATATATATATATATATATATATATATATATATATATATATATATATATATATATATATATATATATGTCATTTAAGGATATTTTGGGATTTTTGATTAAAGTCAAAAAGGTTGACTTGAAAACTAAGGGCAAAATGGAAAAAAAATGATAAAAGGGGCTTTTTGTTAAAAGCATAAAAAATAAAGGAGTTATCAATTAATTTTTAAAACAGAAGGGACTGACTAATAATTAGGATCTATTCTCAGAATATAACTGAGTAATAATTAGGTCTAACTTCGTGTTATCCCTTTTTTTTTGTGGCGATATATATGTAATTAATTGTTGGCAAGTCCTTTTCCTTTTTGGTGTGTGTGGCCTACAAAATTGAATGGTTGGCGGTGAATTTTTTTTTTGGCGATATATATATATATATATATATATAGTTTCTCTCATTTTTGTCCAGTAATTTCAGAGAGACACCTTAATTTACGTCTAATCTGGAGATGTAAGATTCTAGTTCTAGTGGCATCACTTACAAGCATATGGAGACTGTCACATACATAGACACGGACCTGCACCATGCTGCCACCGTAGGCAAAATTGATCCATTCAGGGATTATCAAGAGCATCTTGATCGCCTATTGACCCCAATGAGAAACACAGTACTGCATATTCACCTTGCTTGTCCAGAAAAAAGATCAGAAGATTTTATAAAGGAGGTCCTTCAAATGTGTCCGCCATTGTTGATGCAGGCCAATGTGGAAGGCAATACTCCCTTGCACACAGCATTGATTTCTGGACATTCTAATGCAGCTAAAATGTTAATCGAAAAGGCGAAAGCATTGCATGATAATGATTTAGAGAGTGAAGTAGTCGACGCATTCTCAGTTGTAAGGCAAATGTTAAGGATGAGGAACAAAAATAAAGAAACGGCCTTGCATATGGCTGCTCGTCGACCTTATATGTATTTCGAAGTTACGAAAGTAATCTTGGAAAATGAAGATTCCAACTTTACTTATTCTGCCAATAGCTCCGGAGAAAGTCCACTTTACTTGGCTGCCGTCTCAGGCCGTGCAGTTGTTGAAATTTTAGATACTTTCAAATCAACAGTGAACTTTGGCGGTCCCGGAGGAAAAACAGCTTTGCACGCTGCAATAATCTGGGACGAGACTGTGGCCAGTAAGTCCAATTCATCTTATATTTAGTAAAGAAACTCCTGATTTTGATTTTGGGAATGAGTAAAAATTTTACTGCAAATTATTTTTTTAGGGGGGAAAAAAACGTAATATAAATTTTTATATTTTAGTGATATATATATATATATAGTGGGGAAAGCAGCCAGAAGGAGGACCTGTTCGAATCCTCCTCTCTAA
Source organism: Mallotus nudiflorus (assembly GCA_947683625.1). NCBI lineage: Eukaryota > Viridiplantae > Streptophyta > Magnoliopsida > Malpighiales > Euphorbiaceae > Mallotus > Mallotus nudiflorus. The sequence continues at coordinate 865,985 of CANTUR010000886.1, read as the reverse complement.
TATCTACACCCCTTGACATATGCTCTATCAAATAATTTCTAACACTCATTTCTTTTTCATTTATCGTGTAGAAATACTTGAGGCTAATAGTAGTCTGATCAGGGAAGTAGATGAAAATGGTTGGACTCCACTTCACTATGCTGTGTGTCGAGATCGTTTGTCCTCAGTTAAGAAACTATTAGATGTGGATAAGTCTACTGCCTATGTAGCTGATGAAAAGAGGAAGATGACAGCTCTTCACATGGCAGCCTGTCGAGGAAATAAAAAAATAGTGAGCGAGATTATTTCCAAATGTCCAAATTGTTGTGAACTAGTTGATGTCAATGGCTGGAATGTCCTTCATTATGCCGTAATCAGCCAACGTTTTGAAGTACTGGAAGCAGCCTTCAAAAGTTCATCTTTTACCTACCACTTGTTAGATATGAAAGATCTAAAAGGGTACACGCCTCTCGATTTCATTTTCGCCTCTAACCGCATGAGAAATTCGTTCTTTGACAGAGTAGGTGGAGCCACGGAACCCCAAGGAAGAGATGCGTTTGTGTTCCACATATTGAACAATATGGAGTATAAGGATTCAGATTCAAAGGTCAGCCATGACTTAAGTCTTCGAGATTGTATATGTTTTTGGACAATAATCTTCTTTGCTCGGACAATAGTGAATTTTAATGAAATAATCATTAGTAAAAAAATTAATTTATAAACTAGAAATTGAGAAAGATAATAATATATTACATTTTTAAATTGAATGGTTTTCCAATATGATCTTAGACTAATATTATTATGTTTGGAATTCAATTCTTCATATCATCTCAATATATATCATTAACTAAATAATAATATATTCAGCATAACATCAAGTAGGCTTATATTTTTGTTCATGCTTCAAATGCAATAGGCATTTCTTGAATTTTTTTTAACGTAATAATTAAATTAAGCATATATATATATATAAGTAGCTAATAAGAGCTTGTACTCATTAGTGACGGATGTTAGAGCATCATAAAGTACAAATGCGGTAGTTAAGGCATTAATGTACTTTTCTTCTTCTTCTTGCTATATACGTAAGTGACTAGTTATAAAAATTGAAACTAACATTTGAAGAACATTGCAGAAAGAAATTTTAGCATGGATGGAAGATATTGGCACCGGACCATATGGAGAATTAGTTGATGATTGGGAGGAAAAGTGGAGACAAGAACTAAGAGAAGAAGAAGAACGGGTAGTACCTGAATTCGAGAAAGCCAAAGACTCCCATTTGGTGGCTGCAGCACTTGTAGCTACTGTAACTTTTGCAGCTGCGTTCACCTTACCCGGTGGTTACATAAGCGATGAAAATAATTTGGAAAAGGGTACTCCAATTTTGAGCAGAAATGTTGCTTTTAAAGCATTCGTCATATCAGATGCCATAGCCATGGTGCTCTCTACATCTTCTGTCTTCATTCACTTTATTATGGTTATGCTAGGATATCGAACGAGATACTTTTGGTTGATGCGATCGGGGTTGTGGTTCATCCAGTTAGCTATGGCAGCAATGGTTGTTGCATTTGTTACAGGCACATATGCAGTTTTAGCCGTACCTTCACGGTGGCTAGCCATCACCATTAGTGCCATCGGGCTTGGCTTTTTCATTTATGTGTTTTATGCTACTATAAGGTTAGTAGTAGAATCTGTCAGAGACGATCAAGCTGAAGCTCACAATAGAAGGAAGTCCATATTTCGATCTTTACTCGACATCTGGCGTCGAAGCCCCTTCCATTTTTGTAAGTAAAAACATTAGAAATTTTAGCCTTTACTTCCCCGTTTTATTCCAATTATTTTTTTAAAAAATTAAATTTATTTTACTCTACTTAAAGTTTTTAAATTATTAATAAAAATAATTTTTTTTTAATTTTATACATATTTTAATTTTAAAATAAATTTTTTATTTGAGTAAATTTTTTTATAACTATATTTATTAAATATAATTTTTAATCTTTATAAAACTATTTTAATTGGTAATTGAAATGAAACATTCTATATAAATGGATCATATTGAAATTCCATGATTTTAACTTTCACTCTATTTTTTTTTGAAGCAATATTTGGCATGGATTGGCTGCGAGAAATGGTCGAGGACTTTTTAGACAGATTTCGATGATGCTGGGTGATTTATTAAAATAAAAAGTATATTTACTAAAATATTTCAAAAAGTCACCTCAACCAATAAAAGCCACCTCAACGACAAGTCCACTCAACCAGTAAAAACTAAAACATCACTTTAACCATTAAAATACCCCAACCTATCATTTATTACTCACGCCTAAAAATGCTAATATAATTACTTACGTGTCCTTTTTTTAATTGATGAAAAAAAACAAAAACTATGTTTCACGCGCTTCTCTCCGTTTCTCGCCCCTTTATCTCGACAGCCATCGGTTCTTCAATGTAATTGGTAATCAAATGAATTAATTGTTTCAGCATAGAAGGAGAGCTGACCATGCTCAGGCAGCTCATTCAGTTTCAGCATCTCTTAAATCTCTACGGCTCTCCTCTTCCTCCTACTCCGTTCGACCTCTGTCACATGCGGGCCTTTTCTCGACGACAGCGACAGCAAAAGGTAATCTCTCTTTCTTGCCTTTAGATCTCTTCCGTTTCTCGGTGATTTAGTTTCCATTTCGCTTTTATAGAAAATACCTAACCTGTAATTTTAGGTTTTGTGAGATTTTTTTTCTTGTAAAAAATTGTTTTTAATTGTGATTTTTTAGGATTACTTTAAATGTAAATTGCGACTGTTTTGTGAGTTTGGTGAGATAGGTGACGTTTGTGACTTATCCTTGAGTGTTGTTTCACGCAATGCTTCGTTCTTTTGGAATTAAGTTCAAGATTTACGTCTGATTACTTTAAAACGATGGTCAAATTAATGATTCTGCATTTCTTATGAATCAAATGGTTTATTGTGTGTAGAAAGGTTGCTATTGAAGTCAAATTATTGAAGAGTGTAAGGAATCATGGAGGATGGCTAGGGGATTTGGAGCTTAGAGAGCAAGTGTTTATTATATTTCTACAAGGAAGGAAAGTTTGATTTTGGAGGGTTTGAATTTTGATATATATATTTTTTTTGAGGTGGGTGTTGTTGCATGTGTTGCTGTTGCGGTTCTCTTTGTTGAAATGGCTGATGATGGGGTGAGGGTTGGTGGCTCTGGGATTGCAGCTGGTTTGGCTGTAATATTCAATGGTAAATTTGTCCATTTTCTGGAATAACTGGTATTGCCACATGGTTAAAGGAAGTAGGCGGTTGCACCTGAATGCCTTTCTGCATCAATAATGAACACCCACCCACACACACACGTGTATATATATATATATATATATATATATATATATATATGTATACGTATATATATTGTTACTGTGACAATACAAATTTTACGTTCTTAAAAAAAAAAAAGATAACACAATCTTTGCATATATATTTTCGGTGAATTCCAGTTTCCTATTTGAGTTTGATCATAACAAAATTAAGAAGTATATTATTTTGCTAATAATTTATAAATTTAATTAAAACATATTTTTATATATTTAATTTTTGTCTATTAAATTAAAATATCTCTCTATAAAAAAAGAATTTAATTATTAAAGTCTATAAAAATCACTAAAAATATCCTTCTAGTAAAATAAATAAAACGTCAAAAATAATAATTTCCTTTTATATTAGCCCTTTCATTAAAGAAAAAAAAAAGGTGAGCCAAAATTTTATCCCAGTTAAAAGTAAAATATATTAAATAAGCTTTCAAATAGAAATAAAATATAAGAATATTTTATTTGGCTTTATTAATAGACAAAATGAATCTTTTATTATTTAATATAATAGATACACAAGACTGCATTATAGAACTAAAAATCTCATATATATTCTTCAACACCAAAAAACTTAAATAGCAAAAATGAATCAGAAATCAAAATAAACCAAAAGGATACCAAAAAAATTAATTGAAAAACAAAAATAAACTAAAAGGATACAAATAATGAATCGGAAATCAAAAATAAACCAAAAACATATTCAAAGAAAAAAATAATAATAATTCTTCTTCAACTATGAAATATTTGGACATAAAATAAAAATTACATAAATACAATAAATATACAAAAAGAAACTCGGTGATACAACTATATTGACATTAATAACAAAAAAAGTATCAGATTCCTAAAAACTCTAAAATGATACCAATTTAAAACAAAAAGTATCAAAAAAAAAAAAAAAACCAAAACAGTACCAAATTACAAATGTAACAGAAAACGACAACATCCTCTTTACGATTCAACAACACCAAAAAACTTAAGAACACATTCCTTTTTTAAAAAAAATTCTATTACAATAATTACAACTTGTTTAACTTCAAAGAAAATGTTTAGATTTAAAGTATAATATATTTTTTGTATACTTTTGGTTTATTTTTAGTTTCTTATACAATTAAAAAAAGGAGACTTTAAGCTATATGCATGTTTGTGCATCCTACAAATATAAAATTAAATCAAAAATAAAAAAACAAAATAAATTACAAAAAACTAATAACAATATATGCCATATCAATACCAAGACCACTAGAATGTCACGACCCAAAACAGAGGTCATGACCGACGTTAGGGAACGAGAATTCTTTCGAATCCGGAACCCGTAGCAAACCTAAAAATAAAATAAAACATACAATAGTAATAACAATATATAATGCAGCGGAAATAAAAATCATAAATATCACAATAACATTTCCACCAATTGGATTTAAATTAAATCCTCAACTCAAATATATATATATACTCTTTTAATACAAATCCAGTTCAAATATAATACAACATCTCTTTAACAATTTAATGACTACTGCAGTGTCTAGATAAAATAAAACTCAAGTGAGCAGTTTACATAAGGAAGGAAGGAGGAAAGAATAAAAATAAAAAAATAAGGAAAAAAGAGAAATAAAAATAAAAAAAGAAAGGAAGAAAGAATAAATAGGAAAAATAGGAAAAACTAAAATTTAGAAAAAAAAGATAAATATGAATAAATAAGAAAAAAATAAAGAAAATAAAAAACACAAAGAAAGGAAGAAATAAAAATAAAATAAAAAATAGAGTAAAAAAAAAAAAAAGGATATATCTATAAATAAAATGAACACTCCGTGTATGAATATAAAATGGGCAAAATTAGTAAAATTTGATATATTTTAGTTAATAAAATAGACATGAAGTGGATCTGATCGGACATCTTTCACCATCTCCTATTTTTAATAGTGTAAACTTCTCAAATCGCTTGATGATGTTGGTTTCCTTGTTGTTTGACGAAATCAAGAGGAAAAATATGATGTAATCGTAATCCGATGAGTATTCCTTCTAATGCCATTGTTGTGAAAATGATTTTTTTTTTTTTTTAAAAAAAAGCGGAATAATTCAATTCAATTTTTAAAAATAATAATAATTATTCTCTTATTCTAAAGAGAATAAAAAGCTAAGATTTTATCAAATTTTGCCATTTAACACTATGTTTAGTCGGAATGTTTGATCTAATTGCCTATTTGAGATATAAGTTGTTGGGTAATTTAATGAGAAGTTAATTTATGGGTTGATTTGATAAGTTCAGAGGTGAAATTGCTGCTTAATTTTTCTTTTTTTAATAAGAAAATGAACGAAAGCAGGACACAAGGAGGAGCTCAGTTTGATTGAAAACTCATAAAAATTCTGTTTAAGTTGTTGATTCTTTTTTTTAAAGCACTCAGAAGAGAAAAGCATCCTACCTAATAACTATATCAAGTCATTGGATCTTTTGTCTAACTTGGACCCTCCAGCGGCATAAGGCTAGCTAATCCGTCCTATGAATATCATATTAGGTGGAAAGCAAATGATTGCTTCAGTGGATAGAAAAAACACGAAGAAAAAACAGCTAGTGATGGCACAAGTAGCTACTCCAAGGCCTGAGGAATTGAGTAACACAACAAAGGTTCCTGCACTAAATGCGACAATCATTGATGCCATGGCAACAAAGATGAGTGTTCCCACTAATTCAAGAAATGTCGACCTCCTTCTCTTTCTCCCGCTCCATATAAAAAGTGAATAAATACAGCAGAACTGGAGAGTACCAGTACTAATGCAATAGCACAGTGATAATAAAGGTTTTGAAGGCTGTTTTTCTTACTAATACTGCCATCTCTTGTTCATCCCCTTTTTTGTCTTTGTATTCACCAAGTAAGGTGAATCCTGGTGCAAATGATACTGTAGCTACTAGTGTCGCTACTATTAAATCGGCTTCTTTGGCTTTTTCTAGTCCTAAAATGTTCTGAATTTTCACCAATCTATCCTTTGCTTCGATTAAACTGCGCCGGCTTCTTTCATACCCTGTGTTCTTCAACATTCTCTTTGTCGAGGGATAATAACTATTTTGATGTTTGAATTTTTTAAAATTTTACAATTAACTATCCCAATTTTTATTTGTTATAACTAAGTGTGTGAATCTATTAATAAATAATAATTTAATATTTTTTACAAATAATCAACCAGATCTTCAATTTTACCTTACTAAAGTGTTACTATGGCGTTCGTCTATATCAGTAATAGAATGAGATACATAAATTGCCATCTCATTTGTTATCTGTAAAAATATTGAATTGTTATTTATTATTAGGTTCACGCATTTAATTATAACAAATAAAAGTTATGAAATTTAATTGTAAAATTTTGAAAAGTTAAGACATCAAAATAGTTATTATCCCTTTTGTCGATCCCTACATACTTTTGACAACTACTTCATGCAAAGCTATTCTGCCACTGGTTCCTTGGTAGTCTGGTGACTCGCAGGTTTCTAATATCTCGGACACAATCTCACGGTACCTTCTCTCTGCAGCAAGGTAAATTGGGCTTTCACCAGCTTCATTACCTGTTAGATAAAATCAGTATCGTGTTTCGTCAATCTTATCACCACATCTATGTCTGGCTCTCTAATGCAAAAATGTGTCTTTTTGGATTCAGCTGCAGCCTTTTAGAAAAGGGAATCCATGTAATAGACGATATGTTTCCATTTGGGCAGATCATCGTTCTTAGGTGTTGGAACATCACTGAACTCTCTGTAGTTGAATTCATTTTGAGAGATCAGGGAGATTGTATTCAATAGAATAAGTGGAAACGCAGAAGGCTGCATATTTTATCAAGAATGATGTGGTTGATGTATTGCTCTTTTTTTTTTTTTTCTTTTTTAATAAGAAAATGAACAAAAGTAGGATACAAAATGGAGACAGTTTGATTATTCAAAGTTCATATATACTCTTATTGAAAGCAGTCAGAAGTGAAAAGCACCGATCCTACCACAATATCATGCAATAATTTGTTCGTTGTTGCTAGGATCTTTAATCAAATCATCCTCCACTCCATTTGCTATAATTTTTAATCAAATCAAAAATCATTTTTGCTAAAGATTGAATGATAGAAACTGCTTTTGCAGCATAAATGAATTATGGGTTCACATAAACAGTAGTGAAAGTCCACCATAATTTTGAAAAACAAAAAGCTCATTTTTTAAAAAAAAGTTGTATTGGAACTAGAATCAAAATTTTTTTCTTTAATCCATATATGAATTGAGAATGGACACATTAACCTTTTGCTTTGTTTAATAATTAAGAAATTTATTTTATTTAAAAAAAATTCATTTATAAATGAATTCTTATTAATAAAATTTGTTTGATTTGAATGAATGTTTTATAAAATGAATTCATTTTAGATATTGTAATAGTTTTCAAAAGTTGGTTTAATAGTAAATTCTTTGTGATAACCAACTAATGCATGTATGACTTGATCCTGAGGTCATTGGGGTTAAAAAGATGAGTTCAGTGCTCTCGGACTATGATTATTATGATTGGAGTTTGGAGCGGGTGGAGAAGATGTGTTCAGTACTCTCAGACGATGAGAATAAAAATGCTGTTTTCGGTATGTGTCCTTTTAAGGCCCGGGCGTTGATGGATTACCCGCTGGAATTTACCAAACACATTGGCCAATTGTTGGTAGTTTAGTTTGTGATTATATCCGGCGAGTGTTTAATAAAGAAATCGAGGTTCAGGCTGTGAATAACACTACAATAGTGTTTATACCGAAGAAGGAGAATGCAGTGAGTTTGCAAGACTTCAGACCTATTAGCCTCTTTACTACAATTTATAAGACTATCACTAAAGTTGTAGTTAATCGTATTAAAGATGCTTTCCCTCACTTGATAGGTCTAGCTCAGACAAGCTTTGTTCCTGGTCGTTCTATTACTTATAATATTATTATTGCACAGGAAATCATTCATTCAATGAGGAAGAAGCTGTAAAATATTAATTTGCATCTTTTAAAGATGTTTTTACATTTTGGTGTGTGCATGATTCAACGTATGGTTCTTTAATGTGTGAGTTTTATCAAATATTTAAGTAAGTTTAAAGTGTGTTTTATTAATTAAGTGTTTAAGTTCAATGTTAGTTTATTAATTATGATACATATATTTAGAGTTCAAGAGGTGAATTTCTACCTATAAATACCCCCTTGTACTTGAGTTTGAAGTATGAGTTGAAAAAAAAAAAAAAAAAATTCTTCTAAGTATTCCTTTTCTATCTAAATATTTTTCTTTCAAACCTCCCTCTCCTCCCAACAAAGTGGTATCAAAGCTTGGTTCTTCTTTTGAAAAATGGCAAATAATGGAGTCTATTTATTTCAATTTCTTTGCCTCACAAAAGAGAATTAAGAAACATGGTGTCTTCATATGAAAGTTATTCTTGGCTCACAAGACGTACGAGAGATTGTAGAAAAGCGGTATGTTTAACCTCAAAATGAAAATGCTTTACCTCAAAATGAAAGGATATTGTAGCAAAATTAAAGAAGAAAGATCAATAAGCCCTCACTCTTATCCATCAATGTTTGGATGATTCAATGTTTGAAAAGGTGGATGATGCAACCATGTCAAAAGAAGTATGGGAAATTTTTCAAAATTCCTTTCAAGGAGTTGACAAAGTGAAGAAGGTATGACTCCTATCACTAAGAGGTGATTTTGAAGCTATATGCATGAAGGAATCTGAGTCAGTTTCAGATTATTGCTCAAGGCTGAAGGCCATTGTGAATTAAATGAAGAGGTATGGAGGTAAAATTGAAGATGTTCATGTGGTAGAGAAAATTCTTCGATCCTTGACTCCAAAATTTGATTATATGGTTTATGTCATTGAGGAGTCCAAAGATGTGGACTCTATGACTCTTGAACAATTGGAGGGATCTTTACAAGCTCATGAAGATAAAATTAAGAGGAGGCAAGATGAACCATTAGAGCAAGCTCTCAAAGTGAAGGTTTCTTTAAAAGATTATAATGGAGAAACTACTTACAGAGGACAAGGAAGAGGACATGTTCATAGACGTGTACAAGAAGGAAGAGGTAGAGGTCATTATAATAACTTCAATAAGAGAAGTAATTAACCATTTAATGGTCATGGAGGAGCAAAAGGAAGAGGAAGAGGCAACAATTCAAGGCCAAATGAGAGGAGGTATGATAAATCTAATGTTGAATGTTATAATTATCATAAGCTTGGGCATTATGCTTGGGAATGTAATGATGAAAAGGTGCATGTCAATGAGCAAATCAATATTATCAACAAGCAAGAAAATAAAGAGCCCACTCTATCGTTTACTTTTAAAGATGATAAGAGAAATGAAGAAAGCTCATGGTACTTGGATTATTGAGCAAGTAATCATATGTGTGGAGGTAAACTGAAATTTGTAAGTCTTGATAAAAAGGTGCAAGGCAATGTTTTTTTTAGAGATTCTTCAAAGATTCAAATTTATGGGAAAGGAACTATTCTAATTTCTTTTAAAAATGGGAGCCATAGACTTATTCATGATGTCTACTATGTTCTTAAAATAAAAAGTAATATTTTAAGTTTGGGGCAACTTCTTGAGAAGGGATATGAAGCTAACATGAAAAATCGTTGTCTTTGGCTTAGAAACCAAAATGGAAATTTTATTGCTAAGGTGTCTATGTCAAAGAATAGAATATTTTTATTGAATCTCAAGACAATTGAAGTGAAGTGCTTGAAGGTGGATGTGAGAGAAGAAGCATGGCGTTGGCATATGAGATTTGGCACTTGAATATTGGAGCACTCAAACTTTTGGGAGACAAGTACATGGTGAATGGAATGCCTCTTATCAATCACCAACATCATTTATGTGAGGCATGTTTACTTGGCAAGCATTCAAAAAGGAGTTTTCTAAAAGAAGCCATGATAATAGCAACTAAGCCACTTCAACTTGTTCATACCGATGTATGTGGACCAATAAAGCCATCATCATTTAGTAAAAATAGATACATTCTACTTTTCATTGATGATTATTGTAGGAAGACTTGGGTTTATTTTCTTAAATAGAAATCTAAAGCATTTGAAGCATTCAAGAGTTTTAAAGCTTTTATGGAGAATGGAAGTGGATACTCAATTAAGGCTTTCAGATCTGATTAAGGAGGTGAATTCATATCAAAAGAGTTTAGTGATTTTTATGAATCATATGGCATTCACCATCCTTTGACAGTTTCAAGATCACCATAACAAAATTGAGTAGTTGAGAGAAAGAATATGAATATTCTTAACATGGCTCGAAGTATGATGAAAGCCAAACTCATGCATAAAGAGTTTTGGACAGAAGCTATTTCTTATGCAGTTTGTTTGTCAAATTAGTCTCCTACGAAAAATGTCAAAGATTAAGCACCACAAAAGGCATGGAGTAAAAGAAGGCCTAGTGTCACTCACGTGCAAATTTTTGGAAGCATTACATATGCTCATATGCCACAATAAGAAAGATTCAAGCTAGATGATCAAAGTGTCAAGAATGTCTTCATTGGCTATGATCAAAATTCCAAAGGCTATAAGTTATACAATCCAAGCAATGGCAAGATCGTGGTGAGTTGAGATGTTGAGTTTGACGAGGAAGCAACATGGGACTGGAAGACAAAAAAGAGAGTACATATGATTTTCTTCTATATTTTGAAGAAGATATCACAACACTAATTCAAGAAATAAATCTACCTTCTCCTACTACTACTCTACCTCATTCTCCTCCTTCTTCTTCATATGATGAAGACTTTAGTGGAAAATCATAGAAAATAAGTAGTTTGTCTGAAATTTATAGTAAAACTGAAGAAATCACTGCTAATGATTTATTTTATCTATTTATAGATAGTGAATCTTTAAACTTTAAATATGCTATGAAAGATAAAAAATGGAGGCAAGATATGGAGGAAGAAATCAATGTAATTAAAAAGAATGACACTTATGAATTATCAACTCATCCCAAAGTTCATGAAGCTATTGGTGTCAAACGGGTCTACAAGGAAAAGAAGAACGCAAATGGAGATGTGGTGAGAAACAAAGCAAGACTTGTTGCTAAAGGTTATAAGCAAAAATATAGAGTAGACTAAGAGGAAGCGTTTACACCTGTTGCTCATATGGAGACAATTCATCTATTGATTTCTTTAGTAGCCCAAATGAAGTGGAAGATTTACCAACTTAATGTAAGGTTAACTTTTCTAAATGGCTATCTTGAAGAAGAAGTTTATGTAGAGAAACCAATTGGCTTTACAATTAAAGGCCATAAAAATAAAGTATTGAGATTGAAGAAAGCACTATATGGTTTAAAACAAGCACCAAGATCATGGAATACTCATATCAAGAAGTACTTCAAAGAGAATGGGTTTGTTTGTTGCTCTTATGAATATGCTCTTTATATGAAATTATTTGAAAATAAAGATGTTTTGCTTATTTGTCTTTATGTGGATGATCTTATCTTTATTGGTAATAATCTAAAACTATTTGAAAATTTTAAGAGAGCCATGTCATTAGAGTTTGAGATAATGAATATAGGTATTATGCCTTACTATATGGGCTTGGAAGTGAAGCAAATGGATGATAGAATTTTATTTCTCAAGAAAGCTATACAAGAGAAGTGTTAAAGAAGTTTTAAATGCTTGATTGCAATCCTGTGGACACGCCTGTGGAAGTTGGAATCAAATTATCAAGATTCGATTAAGGACATTAAGAAGATCCCATTTTATTCAAAAGCCTTGTGGGAAGTTTGAAATACTTGATGCGTACAAGGCCAGATATTCTTTTTGTGGTTGGAGTGATAAGTCATTTTACAAAAGCTCCTACTTTTACTCATATGAAAGCTACAAAGAGGATTCTTCGCTATCTCAAAGTTACAATTGACTATGGGTTGCTATATTCTTTATCCATTGATTTAAGTTTGTTGGATTAAGTAACAGTGATTTTACGGGAGATGTTAATGATAGAAAAAGCACTACCGATTTTGTATTTTTCATAGGTGATTGTGCTGTTACTTAGAGTTCAAAGAAGAAATCCATTGTTACTCTTTCAACTTATGAAGCTAAGTATGTGGTTGCAACATCTTGTGTTTGTCATGCTATTTGTCTTAGATGGTTATTAGAGGAACTTTATTTAAAGCAAGAAGAGGCTATAGAAATTTGTATTGATAATAAGTTTGCACATGCATTAGTAAAGAACCCGATACTTTATGATTAGAGTAAGCATATTGATATGAGGTACCATTTCATTAGAGAATTCATCGAAAGGAAAGAAGTGGAGCTCGAGTATGTGAAGACACATGATCAAGTTGCAAATATTTTTACAAAGTCACTCAAGTTTGAAATTTTTTTGACAATTACGAGAAATGCTTAGAGTAAAGAAGAAAAGCACAAATTAAAGGGGAGTGTTAAATATTAATTTGCATTTTCTAAAGATGTTTTTACATTTTGGTGTGTGCATGATTCAACGTATGGTTATTTAATGTGTGAGTTTCATCAAATGTTTAAGTAAGTTTAATGTGTGTTTTTATTAATTGAGTGTTTAAGTTCAATATTAGTTTATTAATTATGGTACATATATTTAGAGTTAAAAAGGTGAATTTCTACCTATAAATACTCCCTTGTACTTGAGTTTAAAGTATGAGTTGAAAATAAAAAAATATTTCTTCTAAGTATTCCTTTTCTATCTAAATATATTTCTTTCAAATCTCCCTCTCCTCCGAATAAAGGCAAGGTCAAAAGGGACTAATGGTAACCAAAATTGATTTATCCAAAGCTTATGAAATGCTTGCTTGGGATTTCAATTTTGATATGTTAGTTGATGCTGGTTACCCATGCATTGGTGGATTGGATAATTTAGTGTGTAACCTTACCATTAATGGAAATCTTGTGGAATGGGGAACGCTCCAAGTCTTTTACTACTACGTGAGGAATTCGCCAAGGGAACCTGATATCCCCATATTTTTTTATCTTGTGCATTGAAAGACTAGATCAAAAAATAAAAAAATTGGTTACAATAAATGTCTGGAAGCCTATGTTCTTGAGTAAAAACAACCCTCCCCTCTTATATCTTTTTTTTTCGGATGATCTCCTTTGCTAGTTGTGGCCTCTACATGGTAAGTAGAGGTGATGAATTCCACCCTTGTAAGTTTTGGTGCTAGCTCAGGTCAGGTGGTGAAATTATCTAAATCTAGGGTGTTCTTCTCTAGAAATGTTAAGAGTTAGATGGTGAGTGAATTATCTAGAAGTTTGAATATTCCTCAGACCGCAAACCTTGGGTAGTATCTGGGTGTACCTCTCATCCATGGCAGAATTAACAAAAAGACATATGGTGATTTGTTGGAGAAGATTCAAAGGAAGCTTACTGGGTGGAAGGTGCAATCTCTTTCTTTAGTGGGACAGGTAGCTAAGGAAATGAATGAAAGGTTAATTTGGTGGTTTGGGATAGTGCCCATGTAACACGGGATCAAGGTGGCATAGGTCTATAGAGAATGAGGCTAGTTAATAATGCTTTCCTGATGAAACTTGGTTGGCAAATGTTGAAGCAACCAGATAAATTGTGGGTCAGAGTCATGCTTTCAAAATATGGGACTGACCTTCACTTGAATCATGATAAGTTTCCTGAAAAAATGGTTCTATTATCTAGAGAGCGTGTTTAGGGGTCATATAGTTCAAGGGTGCAGATGGACAGTTAGAATGGTTCAAAGGCTAGATTCCGAGAAGATTATTGGTTGTTAGACGTTCTGCTAATTCATATGGCGACTGGTGAGGTGCCTAAGGTTCAATGTAAAGTGAAAATAAAACACTGTATTGATTAGAACAATGATCGAGATTGGCATCAATTCTCCCACTCGTTATCGTAGCACACTCTTTTGTAAGTAGCAACTTATATGCCTCCTAATGTTAGTTTGGGGAATGATGGGTTATTGATCCAAAGCTTCTAGGAGATAAAACTTTGAGTAGAAATAAGTGTCATTACTTCCCTTTGGAAGTGGACTACTTAATAAGAAAGAAGGAAGTAAAAATACTATAGAGAAAAGAAGTTTGTACTTATGAAAATGCTTTTAACTACTTTATTAATTCATTCAAGTAACATGATTTATATACAAAACTTTTTTCATAAAATAGATAATTAAAGTTAGTAAATAAATATAAACCATTCACAATCAATGGATTTTTAAGGATTTAACTATTTATAATTAATTGATTATCACTAAACAACCCATGGTAATTTATTAGTAAATAAATATAATTAATTGATTATAATATAAATAATTAATTATCTCTAATAATGGATCCTCCTGGATTATGGCTCCCCCATTTTAGGAACCTTGAGCTCTTGGTCAAGTTATGTTGAGATGAGGAAACTCTATAGCTGCCTTATCCTATATATACCACTTAGATTTGCTAGGAAGTTGACCTTTTCTGCCTATGCAGAAATACTTATGCATTCCATGTCGAGTTTCATGAATTTTTTGTTCCAATATACAGTTATCCTCTAAAGGATCTTTTGGCTCTGTCTTCAAGTCATTGACTGCGGGAAGATGGGCATCCTCATCAGGATCATCATCCAATAGAGATGGTTCAAAGAGCTTCAAGTTCTCGGCATTGATGATCGAGTACATATGCATGTATGGTGGTAGGTTGAGTTGGAAGACATCATCACCAATTTTCTTAATGATCGTGAACTGTCCATATCATATAGGCTTCAATTTCTTTTCTTCTCCTTGTAACCGTTCCTTACCAAGGTGTAGCCATACTAGGTCTCCTTCTTTAAAGTTACATGATACATGATATTTATCATGACAAAATTTATACCGTAGTTATGAACGTTACAGTTGTGCTTCCACTTTTGAGTGAATCTTTCTAATTCGTTTGAGAAATTTCTATAATCGAACATGTTCTTCTTCTTCCTTTCCACCTAATGATTTGTCATTTATAGTGAATGCCCTGTCAAAAGGGCTTTGAGGTAAGTAACCTAAACAAACCTTGAATGGAGATTTGAGTGTGGAGCCATCAATTGCATGGTTAAATGCAAATTGTAAATAAGGAAGGCTATTGTACGCACCCAATTTTGGGATGGTTGAGTGTGGATGCGACAAAGGACCCTATAATGAAAATTGACTATGAAATTATATTTATTGGATCTTGATTTATTGGTTTAGAAATAAATTATAAATTATTTTTATTTTTTTAGGACTTACCTTTAAATTTCATTTTTTATTATTTCTTTAAAAAAAAATTTCAAAAGTAATATAAGAGAAAATTCAAAAAAAAAAAAAGTAAGTAACCATCAGAAATGTAGATTTCCAATTGCAAATCTATATTTTTTTTATCAGAAATCTAGATTTCTGATTTGGAAATATAGATTTCTGGTCGGAAATCCACACTTCTGACAGGCACTCCATAATTTTTATTTATTATTTAATATTTATTTTATTTAATATTTTTTTTATTTTACTTTTATACTTATTTTTTATTGCTTGTTATTTTTATTTTATTAGATAAATAGATTGATAAATTTATTTTTTTATTAGATAAATAACAAAAAAATTATTTTATTTGATTTTTATCATGAACCTAATGTAGGGTTATAGGACTATATTTTTATATATTTGTCATTTTTTTTTTCATAAGAGGGGAGGCTCTTAAGGTTTTATTATTTTTTCGTCTACTTTCTCTAATTCTTAACCGTAAGCCACAATACGCCTACTTGAATTTTTTATTTGTTTTTCTTTAGTTCTTTTCCAAAAAATCATATTAAATAAACTAAAATCACAGACAAACACAACAAAAGCCACAAGATTTCATCAACAATGATTATCCTTCTGAGGGAAATCAATATTGCATCTCATTCTCAAATCTTCTTTTCCTTTTTCTTTTATTTTTTATTTTATTTTATTATTATTATTATTATTATTATTATTATTATTATTATTCATTGACTAATTTTTTATTTTTTTATTTTTATTCTTTTGATAGATTAGGTGATATGAATTCACTATGGAGAACAAAACCTATAGAGAACCTGTGAAAATCTATGGAATGTCATGAATTAAATCTTGTATTTGAACATAGTTTTTAAGGTTTCTGAGTATTTTATTTATTTATTTATTTTTATTTTATTGATTGTTTTATTTTGCATTTTTATTTATTTGGCCTTTTAAGTTGTATTTAATTTAATTTTTAATTTGCAGTAGATCTTTGTAATACTCCCAATAGTGGTAATAGTGGAAACCTGTGTATGTATTATGTGTTTTATTTTAATTAATTGATTAGTAAAATTAGGGTTTCAATTGGATAAATTAATTAAAATCAATGATATATAAATCAAAATTAAGGTTTTTAAAATTAGTTAAATTTAAGTGAATAGAATTAGAGTTACTTGTTAATTATTTTATTTATTAATAATTTGTTAATCAATTGTTTAAGGTCACTTTAACTAAATTAGTTTTTTTTTTTATTTGTTGAATTCATTTCTTTGTTGGATTTTATTCTGTACATAAGTTTAATATTAGGTTTAATGATTTTTTTAAGGCATATAATAATGTAGGCTAATAAGCCAATTAAATAGGTTTAATTAATTAAAATAAATTTTAGGCCAATAATTTAATTAGACTTTAGGCTCATCAAGTTAATTTAGACATAGGCCCAGCTAGGTTAAATAAAATTAATTAGACATAACCCATTAATGTAAAGTCTTTTCCATAACTTGTAGATTTAAGATTACCTTAGAATTAAAACATGTAGAATTAGGCCCACTAATTTAAATACTTCATAATTTATAGATTTATGCCCATTTTTTGAATTAAAATAAATAAATTTAGGTTCACTTAATTAAAATTAAGTAGGAATTAGGCCCATTAGCTTTTAGACTCATTTGTAAATAAAATATGTAGATTTAGCCAATTTAATTAAAATTACTGTAGATTAGACTAATTTAGGGACGTTGTGTTTTATGAATGCATTATTTGCATTCTTTTTCATGACTAGTTGTCTTGGAGTTAGATGTATGCTAAATTAGGGTTTAAATGAAATTGCATGTAAATAGGGAATAATTTAGTAATTAATAAGATAATTCTAAATAAACACAATACTGAAAGAAGTTACTATTCTGTATCCAAAATTTCCTGGTTGTGGTGCTAGCTTTCTTTTAGAGAATCGAGTACCACCACTTTTAATTTGTCCCAGTTATTACCCTGGGTGATGACTCCTCTTCTCCATGCTATGTCTTTATAATATAATAGCGTGTTCCCTGAGCTCGAATAGTGTCATGGTCTAAAATCTTGGACACACGCTAAACCCCACCATCTACAATGGCGACTTCATTAGGGATAAGAGATACTGATTTTACTTGTATTCTTTAGAATTATTTTATTAATTATTATTTTATTTTTGCATTCATTTTGTATGTCCTTATTAACCAATGGCACTGGTTTATGGTTCCATGATACCACTAGCTTTATGGGATTGTAAATTGGCTAACCATCACTCATAGCCTTAACTTGATTCAAAAGAGATTACCGGGCTCATCTAACTAAAGTCTGTAACCTAAGTCTCAAAGGGGGATAATCTTCTCTCTAGTTTGCAAAGGATGTTGGGCAGCTCTGACCTTGGCTTGTAACTCAAGTCTTCAAAAAGAGCATCTTGCTAAGGGAACCTTAACTTTTCCATTGAACTCAACTCATGTAAAGGCCTAGTAGCTTCCCCTAGGATTACCCAAATTGCTTGTGAATGTTGCCATGAGGTATTTCTATTTATAAAGGCCCAAGCCTATACTTTAGAAGCCTATTTAGGTTAATAAGGATTGGGCTAATCTTTTACACCTAGAAATATTATTTTTATGCTTTACTACTTTAAGAGATTTGGTATGTGCATCGATTTTTAATATCTCTTGTTGATATTAAGGCCAAGACCAAAAATCCTAAGAAAAGTGACTCAACATTAAACTTGTGTGTGGGAGGAATAAGGTTAGATGGATGTATATACACTTGACTTGTTATTTGTATACTTGATTGTTACTTATTACTTGTTGCATAATACGTGCATCATGCATACATGCATTTCATACATCATACTAACACTTTCTTTTACAGCCATTATAGATTCATTTGGGTATTCTTGTGTTTGGAAATGGAGTAGTGGCAGATTAGTGAGAACTGATTTGAGTCCAAAATTAATAGCTAAAAAAATCCTTCGTAGTTTAGAAAAGAGCCTTATCAACCCGCTTTACCTAGAAGCTACACTAACTCAAATAGAAGAGATGAAATAACAATAAGGAGGAAGTTGGACCCTATAAGACATTAACGGAGCTTTGATGGATGACATGAGAGCAATAATGCAAGATGAGCTAGGACAAGCCTTAGCTGGGTTAATGCCACTAGCTGCAGTTGCACCTGTTGCTGTAATTCCACCTATTGTTGTTGTGGAAGATTCACTTGCTAATAATGACAATACTGGGGGCAACCATTAAATACTACAAGGAATGTGCCTACTATGGAAATGAAATATAAGGATATGGAGAACCTTATGGTGGAGAAAGCTAAGAAAGAATCACCTGAGTTGGTTCAGGAACTTGAGTTGAAGCAGATGCAAGCATTGACTTAAAAGATTTTTACAATAGAAGAGTTGATGAGAGGTTAAGGTATAGGGTATCTATTTAATTTTGATGACATGATAAGCACTAATGGACATAAACTTCTAGAAAAATTTAAAATGCCTCAACTACAGAAGTTCAATGGTTCTGGAGATCTAAGGATTCACCTTAGCCAATATACCATAAATATGAGTACTACAAAAGCCCCACTATCTATGGTTACCAAATTTTTTGTGTTGTCCTTGGAAGGAATATCTATGAATTGGTATCATAGGTTAGAGAAATTAGTCCAGACTTATTAGAAAGAACTGTGTTATGCTTTATTGAAGCAATATGACTATAACACTAGGCTAGAAGTTTCTATTCAGGATTTGGAACTAGCTAAGTAGAAATTTAATGAATCTTTCTTAGACTTTCTAACTAAATTCAAGAATAAGGCAAGATTAATGAAGAACAAACTAGCTGAGAAGGATCAGGTTAGGATGATAGTCCAAAATGTGTCACCCAATTTGGTTAAAAGGCTACAAATGATGAATCTTAAAATATTTATGGACCTTTATGATGATGGTTTGCAAGCTAAGGAAATTAAGAACGAGAAAAAGAAGAGCTCTAGAACCACTAGAGCAAAGAACTACCTAACTAGGGGTACATAATAAGGAAGCACTAGTCGAGCTATGAAAGTGCATGTTGTACAAACACTAAGAAGATTCTCCAATTTCAATCAACCCCTGTCAAAAATCCTAGACCGCTTAGTGAAAATAGGCCTACTTCGACCTTTAACCTTTTCCAAACCACTAAATCCAAGTGTCCCTAGCTATGACACAAACAGTTATTGCAAATTCCACCAAGGTACTGGCCATTCCATAGACATATGTACCCACCTTAAACATGAAATTCAAAACCTTATAGGCCCTGGAAAGATCACAAACCCTAAAAGTCCAAGCATCAGAAATAATCCTTTTCTAAACTACTGAAATGTTCTGCCCCCAACTACCATGATGATCAACTCAGGAGTTAATGAGGAAGAAGTGCTAAACTCCTTTGAGAATATGAACCTAAAAATCGATGAGAAATCTCTTAATGCCCCTAGTGATAAAGGAGAGAGATTGGAATCTTTAACTCCTAAGGAACCTCAAAGAGGAGTTGAAGATTTATTAGGTCAGCCCTTAGGAAAGTTTGACTTTAAGGTGTTTTATACTAAACCACCTTCTTTTGACATACCTTTCAAGTTAATTATGCCTACATGAGGGGGTGTGAAGTTTGATGATAAGAAGCTGCTAGACAAGAAAGAAACATGCATGGTTAAGGTACAAAAAAAATGAAATCATGGAGATAATTGGCGAGAAGATGCAAGAATAATTGTTATGTTAGCCACCTGAAGGATAACCACTATGCGACTTAGCATCTTTAGCATTTAGAATAGAAAATAAATTTCTTATTGTTTTCTTTGAATAACATTTTAGTCTCTTTAGAACTTATTTCATTTTAGTGATCGATGATATGAATTCTAATCATGCTTATTTATGTAATGTGCATTCTGATGGTATTGTGCATTATGATATTGATTCAATTTGCACATTTGATATAAAAATTCAATTCAATTAGATTCATTTAGCATGGACATAAGTACAAATTTAAAGAGCATTCATATATCACATGACATAACTTCTAAAGAGAGAAAATTTGAAAAAAAAAAGAAAGGAAAAGAAAAGATAGGAAAATTTAAGGGAAGAAAACAAAGAAAAAAAGAGGGTCCGACTAATTAAAAAAACCATAAAAGGGTTGTTAGACAAAATCAGAAAGATAAAATTAAGAGAAAAATATTCTATTAGAAAATCTAGAAGTACTAATTAATAATAGGAGTTATATCATATGATGTAATAAATGTTTTCATTTTTGCCCTAATGAATGAGTAAAATTGAATCTGGATTTTTTTTAAATATTGCATAGTCATCTTTATTATATTGCATAAGTATCTTAATGGAAAAATAAAACATAATAAAAGCTAAAATCAGAGCTAAAAGATCACTTTTTTAGTTATGTTTTCTCTTTTTGCCACCCCTTTATGATTTTGTTTGTAAGTTTAGTGTCCTCTTGTACATAAAAAATTCAAGTGGCTTTGTAACTTGTGTTGCAACCCATACCTCATAATTATCATCAATCATTTCATCATCATCAAGTCTCATATTCTGCTCAAGAGTTCTTCGAAGAGTAAATCCAATTAATTTTAGCTTTAAGAAATCTCTTTAGTCAGTTCACCCACTCCTCTACATCTTCTATACATAAGACTATAACTAATTAGGTTAGTAAGTCAAAGGATTAAAATAGTAGTGAATAAACTAAGTTTCTTGCACATATGAATAAAAACTGCCAAAAATACATTGATAAATCTAATCAACAGGTGTGAATTTGACTTTACTCTCTAAGAATGGTAATGATCTTAGTGTCACCGTCCCCATTGAAGAAAACTGCTAGAGAATGGGAGGCAAAATGTAGCTTTGGGGGCAAATTGTAGAATAATAAGTCTGCATTCACAGATTAAAGATGGAACATTGAAGTATAAGAGTCAGTAAAAGAGTTTTGGATGCAAAAAGAAGTAAACTACAAGCAGTTATCATACAATAAAAGCAGTAACAAAAAGAAAAGTTCATACAACAAAAGTAATTGTAAAAAGAAAAGTTTAATAGTGCATTTGTCAATCACAAGCTCCAGTGTCAAGCCATGGACCCCATTTGGTAGCCTGGTCATCTATCTGATAAACTGTATTAGAAGGTCTAACATCAGAAGTACCAACAGAAAAGCATTCAAAGCTCAAACCTATAAGACGTTGATGAAGCACCTCATTCTTACACTCTAAGATCAATAACATATCTCTATTCCAAATAGAAGACCTATTTAGATTATACATATTATACATAACATCCATACACTTGCATACATTTATAGTGAAATACTTGTTTTGCATAATAAAAGTCATGGGCCAAGTCAAGGTTATACAAATGCTCTATTGCTAACATTTGAAATAAGTTTTGTAAAAGTGCAAGAAAGTAGTTAGAGTATTCACATGTGAAGCATTTGAATGACTGAAGATAAGAGGAGTGATGTTGTCAAGATGAACTTGATGCTTTATAGGCCCATATAGTAAGGGAATATCATCAATAGTTATACTTGCAAAAGCATCATCCTGCCAACCTTAAGGGACTAGATATAAATCTCAGGCTCCTCAGACTCACTATCCACCTCTATATTCTCATTTGGAGCATCATTTGGAATATCACATGGAGTCTTAATAAAAGGAAAATATGCTCCCATGAATTGTAAAAGCAAAAGACAGTCAAAATATGAAGAGTAATAAAAGACAAACATACCTCAGATGGGTCAATGGGAATTTGCTCCAACAGGTACTTCTGACTGTACCTCTAATAACCACGAGAACTCTTAAGTAAGGATATGGCATCGAATCTGCAGAGAGCTCTTAACTCTTGACCAGTCAAAGTAAAACTCCATGATGTGAATTCTAGTGTAGGGTATGGAATATAATGATCAGAAGGTCCACATACCAATGATAATTCATCGGCAACTTGAGATGAATGCATTCTGAAACCTCTTTGATCATGAAATAAGACATTTAACTCCTAAGTCTTTTCTTTCGTAGGAAACATCAAAAAGAGGAATGAAGCCCTCTACCATAGCATTAATGGAATGGCGAAAATACAAACATAGCCCAAAGCCACAACTTCAATAGTGGAGTATCATGCCCCTGTGATCAGAGACATCAATATCACAATCAAAAGGGAAGAATGCAAAAGAATAACATTGTATTTTGATAAAATTTCTTCACTTGCAAATGGACCGTACTAACTTATAGTATTTTATACATGGAAAAACAAAAGAGAATGAAAAAGGGAAAAAGAACTAATACATCACTAAGAATAGGAAAAATAACTTGCCAAACACTCATCAAAATAATCAACGGAAGTAATAAAATCCTATTTCCTTAGATTCTGTAATAAAGTACAATCCCAATAATAAAATCCATAAATTGAAAGTAAATTCATCCACTTCATGAGATCATGTATAAAAAGCCTATCTCATGACCTTTGATCATAATGGCTTTCTTTTATGAGCCTTGCAAAATTCAGATGAGTAGTTAACAGCTTTGTGTTGAGAGATTATAAATTCTAATCAATCTAATGTTTGCTTTGCACCCAAACAAGGGGAAGAAAATGCAAAGACAAAATCTATGGACTTGCAGTATAAATTGCTTGAATTTTAGAGTATCATTGCTATCTTTAGACTAATAAATGTGTATATAATCTACTCCAATGCTTAGAAATGAGTATGAGTACAGAATCTCTTAACAGTATCCATGCTGAGTAAGACGAGAAAGACGAGGGAATACTAAGAGGAGAATCGAAGTAAGAGCAAGCATAATCTACTCCAATGCTCAAAAATGGGTAAGAGTATTAACATGAAACCTCTGATAGTATCCATGTTGAGTAATACGAGAAAGGCAAGGGAATATTAAAAGAGGACCATGCGAAAAACTACTCTATTTACTCCAATGCTCTGTAAGAGTATGAATATCCAAAGGACCTTTGCAATGGTATCCACGCTGAGTAATATTAGAAAGGCAAGCAAATACTCAGATAAGGAAGAAAAGCACAAAAATAACTAAAAGACTGATTTAATACTCAGAATTTGATCTTTTTATGGTCAATTTTCAGAAGTTTTATTTAGCAAATTCTCACTAAAATTAGGTGGAAGTGAACTCTTCACTTGGTAAAAAATATGCTCTTAGCATAATATGGTTAATGATACCTCTAACTCTTGTGAATTGTAAATAAATGATAGTCATGAAAATCAAAATTAATGAGATTAGTTGAGTGCACATTATCTCATGATAAAGTGATGAATTTTCTCATAATTTTTTTTTTAAAAAAGTACTTTTTATAACAATTAGTATGCTGAAAATAACTTCAATAAGTCTTCAGGAACATCAAGTTTAAAAGAAGAGGATAAATCCAACATGTGGAATCGGCACTAGTGCTAACAAGTTAATTAAAGTCAATAAGCAACAAAGGTAGTTGATTTGAGACAATCAACAAAAATTCCAATCAATCGACATAGGTGATCAACACAAAATCTCAAAATCCTAGTCAACACAAAATTCCAATATGATGTCTGCATTTTGCATACACTGCACTTCATCTCAATTATATGCTAAATAGTAGCTATAACACAATTTTCAAAAATATCAAATAATCATAACTTGCTAAACACTACACAGTAGTTATAGCACATTATCAAATCACTTTTTACTAGATATTCCATAAGAATTATGGCACATTTTAAATCTTTTGCTAGACACTCCACAGGACCTATAGCACCATTATCACAATTTGCTAGAAGCTCCATAGGACCTATAGTATATTTGTCTTCAACTACACACTATATGTTAGTTATAGCATATTTTTGCTAAATGTTTCATAGGAAATATAGTGACACTTTTAGTCACAATTACTAGATGTTCTACAGGAACTATAGTACAACTTGCTAGACACTACACAGTAGTTATAGCACATAATCACTAGACGTCCCACAAGAAATATAGTGAAAATTATAATTACTAGACATACCATAAGGAATATAGTGAAAATCATAATCACTAGACATCCCACAATGAAAATTATAATCACTAGACATCCCACAGGGAACATAGTAAAAATCACAATCACTAGATGTCCCACAAAAAATATATTAAAAATCATAATCACTAGATGTCCCACAAGAAATATAATGAAAAGCACATCACTAGACGTCCCACAGGGAATATAGTGAAAATCACGATCACTAGATGTCCCACAGGGAATATAGTGAAAATCACGATCACTAGACATCCCACAAGGAATACAATGAAAATCACATCATTAGACGTCCCACATGGAATATAGTGAAAATCACGATCACTAGATGTCTTAAAGGAATATAGTGAAGATCACAATCACTAGACATCCCACAGAGAATATAATGAAAATCATGATCATTAGACGTCCCACCAGAAATATAGTGAAAATCACAACATTAGATGTCCCACAGGGAATATAGTGAAAATCACATCACTAGACATCCCATAGGGAATATAATGAAAATCACGATCACTAAAAGTCCCACAGGGAATGTAGTGAAAATCACAATTACTAGATGTCCCATAAGGAATATAGTGAAAATCACATCACTAGACGCTCCATAGGGAATATAGTGAAAATCACGATCACTAGACATCCCACAAGAAATTTAGTGAAAATCATGATCACTAGACGTCCCACAGGGAATATAGTGAAAATCACATCACTAGATGTCCCACAGGGAATATAGTGAAAATCACGATCACTAAATGTCCCTTAGGGAATATAGTAAAAATCACAATCACTAGACGTCCCATAGGGAATATAGTGATAATCATGATCACTAGACGTCTTATAGGGAATATAGTGAAAATCACATCACTAGACATCCTATAGGGAATATAGTGAAAATTACGGTCGCTAGATGACACACAGGGAATATAGTGGAAATCACGATCGCTAGACATCCTATATGAAATATAGTAAAAATCACTTGCTAAACGTCCCACATGCAATATAGTAAAATGCACTGAATGCAGCATAAACTGCTATTCATTGAACACAGTGATAACATCATCGCTATATGTTCTATAAGAATTATAGCTTGTTTTCAAATTACATTGAACAAAGTGCCAATTGCTATTCACTGAACACAGTGATAACATCATCGCTATATGTTCCATTGGAACTATAGTATGTTTTCAAAATACACTGAACTCAGTGTCAATCGCTATTCAGTGAACACAGTGATAGCATCACCACTAAAAAATCCACAGGAATTCTAATGTTCCTTGATCACATTCAACACTGCATAGTGTTATGGCACACAAGTAAGTGTTCTAACTTTTTGTTTAGTAATTGTGTGCTTATTTACTTTGCCACAATTTGTCAAGCAAAAAACAACAAAGGAGGGCAACTATAAGCACCTAATTTTAAGATGGTCGAGTGTGGATGTGACAGAGGATCCGATGATGAAAATCAACTGTGAAATTATATTTATTGGTTTTGAAATAAATTATAAACTATTTTTATTATTTTTATTTTATTTTTTTAGAACTTACCTTTAAATTTCTTTTTTAATTATTTCTTTAAAAAAATTTCAAAAATAAAAAAAGAGAAAATTCAAAAAAAAAAAAAAGTAAGTAACAATCGGAAATGTAGATTTCCAATTAATCAGAAATATAGACTTTCGGGCAGAAATCCACACTTCCAACTGGCACTCCGCAATTTTTATTTATTATGTAATATTTATTTTATTTATTATTTTGTTATATTTTACTATTATACTTATTTTTTACTGGTTGTTATTTTTTATTTATTAGATAAATATATTGATAAATTTGTTTTTTTATTAGATAAATAACAAAAAAATTATTTTATTAGATTTTAATCCTGAACCTAACGTAGGGTTACATGACTATGTTTCTATATATTTATCATTTTCTTTTCATAAGAGGGGAGACTCTTAAGGTTTTATTATTTTTTTCATCTACTTTCTCTAATTCTTAGTCATGAGCCATAATACACCCACTTGGATTTTTTGTGTGCTTTTCTTTAGTTCTTTGCCAAAAAATCAGATCAAATAAACTAAAATCACAAACAAACATAGCAAATGTCATAAGCTTTCATCAACGGTGATCATTCTTCTGAGGGAAATCAATATTGCATCTCATTCTCAAATTTTCTTCTCCTTTTTATTTTCTTTTGATTTTGATATTATTTTTATATTTAATTTTGTTTATTATTATTTTAATCATTCATTGACTGATTTTTTATTTTTTTATTCTTATTCTCTTAATGGATTGGGAGATATGAATTCACTATAAAGAATAAAACCTATGGAGAACCCGTGAAGATCCATAGAATGCCATGAATTAAATGTTGTGTTTGAACATAGTTTTCAGGGTTTCTGAGTATTTTATTTATTTGTTTATTTTTATTTTATTGATTGTTTTATTTTGCATTTTTATCTATTAGGATTTTTGGGTTGTATTTAATTTTATTTTTAATTTATAGTAGATCATTATAATAGCCCCAATAGTGGGAATAATGGAATCCTGTGTATGCATTATGTGTTTTATTTTAATTAATTGGTTAGTAAAATTGAGGTTTCAATTAGGTAAATTAATTAAAATCAATGACATAGAAATCAAAATTAGGGTTTTTAAAATTAATTGGATTTAAGTGACTAGAATTAGGGTTGGTTGTTAATTATTTTATTTATTAATAATTTGTTAATTAATTGTTTAAGGTCACTTTAACTAAATTAGGTTTTTTTATTTATTGAATTCGTTTCTTTGTTGGATTTTATTCTGTACATAAGTTTAATATTAAGTTTAGTGATTTTTTTAGGCCTATAATATTGTAGGTTAATAAGCCCAATTAAACAAGTTTAATTAATTAAAATAAATTTTAGGCCCATAATTTAATTAGACTTTAGGTTAGAAATAATTTAGGCTCATAAAGTTAATTTAGACATAGGCCCACCTAAGTAAATTAAAATTAATTAGAAATAGCCCATTAACTTAAAGCTTTTTCCATAACTTGTAGATTTAAGATCACCTTAGAATTAAAACATGTAGAATTAGGCTCACTAATTTAAATACTTCATAATTTATAGATTTAGGCCCATTTTTTAGAATTAAAATAAATAGACTTAAGTTCAATTAATTAAAATTAAGTATGAATTAGGTCCATTAGCTTTTAGACTCATTTGTAAATAAAACATGTACATTTAGCCAATTTAATTAAAATTAATGTAAATTAGACTAATTTAGGGATGTTGTGTTTTATGAATGCATTATATGTATGCTTTTTCATGACTAGTTGCCTTGGAGTTAGATGTATGCTACATTAGAGTTTAAATGAAATTGCATGTAAATAGGGAATAATTTAGTAATTAATAAGGTAATTCTAAATGAACACAAGACTAAAAGAAGTTAGAACTTCGTATCAAGAATTTTCTGGTTATGGTGCTAGCTTTCTTTTAAATAATTGAGTACCACCACTTTCGATTTGTCCTAGTTATTACCCTAGGTGGTGACTCCTCATCTCCATGCTATGTCTTTGTGATAGGGTAGTGTGTTCTTTAGATCTCTGAGCTTAAACAGTGTCACAGTTGCCAAAATCTTAGACACATGGTAAACCTTACCATCTACAGCTATCATCCCAACTTTTAGGATGTTTGGAATTATATCCCTTTAATAAGTGTACCATAGTCTTATTAACGACCTCCATTTGTCCATCATTTTGAGGATGAAATGTAGTACTACACTTCAACCTGGTATCCATCATTCCCTATAAAAACCTCCAGAAATAGCCTAAGAATTGACTATTTTTGTCTGATATAATTGATGTTGGGGGGCCAAAATATTTCTAAACATATTGGAAAAAATAATTTAATAGCTCCTTCTCCTGTGACAATCTTCTTGCATGGAATGAGTATCATTATCTTACTGAAATGATCCACTACCATGAACAAGCAATCATTCTCGAACATGGTTTTAGGAATCCTCCAAGAAAGTCCATTAAAATGCTCTCCTAAGGTCAGCTAGGTATTGGCAGTGGAAGATATAGTCTTCATTTCTTATTGGAAGGCTCAAAGGTATTGCAAAGAACATAACCTCATATGTATTGAGAGACATCTAGATGCATTTTTAGCCAAAAAACATATCGACATAGATTCAATAAAGTTTTCTCTATTCCAAAATGTCTTGCAACTTTAGAAGTATGAGCTTCAAAAATCCACTATAATCTATCACCATCTTTTCGTATGCACAATTGTGTTTCTTTATACATTAGTCCATCCTTCAGTTGAAACTCACTGGTCTTCTCTCGTTGCAGCTTAGCATGAGTTGAACTAAAATTAGTGTCTGTGTTATACGCTTTCGTGTACTCAAAAGGAACTATAAGCTAGATACATAACCACCAATAATATGGAACTTACTAGCATAGGGGTCGAGATAACATATCCGCCAACTTATTAGTCATTCCCTTCTTATACTTAATAACAATATTGAATTATTGTTGGTACAACATCCATTTCATATGTCAAGCTTACTGCAACTCCAATTGTGTAGTTAAATATTTAAGAGGTTTATAATTAGAGTGTACCACAACTTCCTTCCCTAATAAGTAAGCTTCATTACTTAATGCAAGGCATATAGCTCCTTGCCATAAGTTGGATAGTTCAGTACTGTTCCACTAAATATCTTATAATGGTATGCAGCTAGTTTGCCATCATAAAGTAATACGGGTCTTATTACATAATTAGATGCATCTACTTCTACTTTCATTTTTTTTGCAGATTTAGCAATGCTAATACTTGGGCCTCAGTAATCTTTTATTTCAATAACTGAAAGGGTTCTTTATGTTTCTTTGACCATTTAAATTTTTTATTGGCCTTTGTGAGAGAATGTAATGGTGCTGCAATTAGAGAAAATGTCTAATAAACTTTCTCAAATATTGGCATGCACCTATAAAGCTTCAAAATTCGATCATTGAATGGGGTGTGGGCCATTGATTGATAACTTAGACTTTCTCTAGATCCACATTGAGCTTTCTTACACCAACACCTTAAGTAGACAAGCTCTTACTTCCCTAATTCATATTTCTTCATGTTCCAATGTAGTTAACTAGCTTGTAGAACCTCCATAACTTAAGCAATATGATGGAGATGGTCCTCTTATATGATGCTATAGATTAGTATGTCATCCAGATAGACAATGATAAAGTCATCAATGAAAGGGCGAAGTACTTCATTTATTAGCTACATAAAGGTAGCTGGAGCATTACATAGTCTGAATGGCATAACCAATAACTCAAACAATCCTTGCTTCATCTTCAAAGTAGTTTTCAAGTATCTACTTCATGTATGTATACCTGATGATAACTTGATTTTAGATTAAGTTTGGTAAAGAAGCAGCACCATGCAGTTGATATGAGAGATCATCAATCCTTGGTACCAGATACCAATTCTTAATAGTGATTTTTTTAAGTGCTCTATAGTCCACACACATGCACCATCCTCTATTTTTCTTAGGCACAAGTAGCACTAGTGAACCATATGGTAAGCAGTTGGGCTTGATAACTCCTTGTTCAAAATGTACTTGTATTTGCTTCTTAATTTCTTCACTTTCCGTCAGAGACATAAGATATAAACATAAGTTTGGTAGAGGTGAATCTCCTACCAACTGAATTTCATGTTCTATAACTCTTTGTGGTGGTAATCCTTGCACATAATGAGAAAGATCCTTAAAATCCTTCTATAATTTTTTAATATCGAAACATTATGAAGATGTTAGATTTATTGTTGACAAAGTGACAACCTCAGCACATTTATTTTGTGGTCGAATCATTAATAAAATGAATCATCTATAAGAGTTAACTAATCGCTTGGTCTAGTAAATTATTAGTAATTTTTTTTATAGTTTAGGGCTTATAAGTATTGATGTGGAATTCCTTTCCATCCTTCACCAAATGATACTTATAAAGACTTCTGTAATGCATTGCTTCACAATCCCATAGATATGGACTTCCCAATATGACTTGGCATACATACAATGGAACTACGTCATATGTCACTTCATCGATGTAATGATTAGTGATTATAAATTTAAAGGTACATTGCTTTGTAATCTGCATGTCAATGTCCTTCTAAATCTAGCCTAGTGGCTAAGGCTTAGTGCGAGGCATTTTTTCTAATCCTACCTTCTTCACTAGAGCATCTGAAATCATATTCTTTTAACTTTTGGGATTGAAAATTGCTTATATAACACTCTGTTTCACTTGGACGTTCATATGGAATAACTCTTCATGATTATAAGCATTTATAGCATTTGTTAGTGAAGTCATTAAGGCAAGTGTAGTGTTAGGTTACTTCAACTCTGGAAGGTCTTCTACCTATTGCACTATTAAAGTGGCCTTCCTGTCATTCCTTCCCTAGTTGTTCCTTTGATTCTTAGGTCTTAACTCAGGATGAAGTACCCAACTCTTGTTCTTGATGTGTCCACTAGAATTACAGTGATCATAGTAATTTTTCTATATTGGGCCATCCTTGATCTATTTGCCTTTATTCTTCCAATCAAATCTACTTACAACTGTATATTTGTTGTCCTTCTTGTCAAGTCTTTTGTATTTGGCCTTAATGGCAATGACTTTAATTATAGCTTCTTCAATTGATTCCATGGTAAACAATTTTAGTTCTTTCCATATGTAGTCAGTAAGTCCTTCGATATATTTCATAAAGACATTATAATCTTCAATGTATATATCCAATACCAAAGCTTGGTTATAGAATTCAGAGGTATAGTCCTGTACTGATTGACTGAACTTTTGATTAAAGTGTTGCCATTTTTACCACCTTCCTTCCTTGTAGCCAAAAGGATAAAATTACTATTATTATTATTATTATTATTATTATTATTATTATTATTATTATTATTATTATTCAGCAATAGTATAATAAACTAAAAAAGGATTAGTAATTTTTTTTTTCTCTTTTAACAACAACAACAATAAGAATACCATTATTCTCATTGTATTTTAAATAACATAATATTAAACTAAATATGTTAAACAATATTAATAATGAGTCTAAAAATAGTATACAATAAAAGTCATTATTTTCAAAAAAATTTAAAAATTATATATGATATACTGCATCTGAATAAGTAAAAAAATTGAAAAAAAAAAAGTAATATGATTTTCCCCCCTATAGGTTGAGCTTGGGAAAAATTTATATATGATATATGATTGAGAAGTGGGTTTCAACCTATCTTTAGCCTACAAGCAAAAGCCATAGGTAGAGCATCTAAACCCATATAGAAAGGCTCTAATCATCCTTAAGTCCCACTGTGCCACAACCATTGCTTGTAAAATGCTTTTTGAGTTCATAGACTTCTAGAAACCATGAGAGAACACTTTTGCTTGTATATGCAAAAGAAACAAGACGCAAAGCACGATCGAGAGATTAAGCTATAAAAGAAAATGCCAGATTATTATAATAAATCCATAATAATGAAGTTACTATATCTCACTTAGTCAAAGATTATAGCAGTCCTAGTATGGGATGAGTAGAAACTGGACTTGGGTTTGATAGCAAGAGCATCTGGAATAGACCATCAATGTTGAACATTAATGGTTACTTTATTAGCACTAGCAGAGGAGTTGATCTTGTATCGCCTTCTGTTACTTGAAAATTGCTTCAATATGGAGAGTCAAAAAAAGAAATGCCTATTTTAAAAGGTTATCATTGTCAAAGAAAAAAATTATAGTGAGCGGATTTAGAAAAGTTAGAAATCAAAACTGATACAATTAGCAGTTGATTAGGAATCAATACACTATTAGCAGTTGATATAAAAAAAAATTAACCAAACACTTTTTTTCCAAACTTTTAACAACAAACAGCTATCAACTACTCCAAAAAGTTTAACAAAAAATCCCCATAGAAAGGTTCAGCTTGAGTCTGATAGCTGATTTGCATTAAGCCTTATCCATTAGAATGATAGTGGTTTTCACAAGCATGTACAGTTGGTTAAAGTGATCCAAGGTTTTCTTCAATGGGACTGGGGTGGTGCAGATGTCTCGTTTATATAGAGAGGCAAATAATCTTATAGATTTTATGGCAAATATTGCTAAATAAATGAATGCGGGGTGCCATCATTTTGATTCTCCTCCTTCAAGTGCTTATTGGGTTATTTACCATTTTATGGTAAAAAAATAAAATTATTTCCCAATTTATGATATTTTTGAAAGTAATTCTCATTTTGTGGTAAAATTTGAAAGATTTTATGAATTTGTGATACTTTTGACTAAGGTGGCATTGATAAGGAGAGAGAAAATCCATACTGCCATTGGCACTAATGGAATGTCCATTCTACTAGCTATATATATATTAATTCTTTTCCATTCCACCTAAAGGATAGCATGGGAAAAAAATTTTCACTCCCTTGAAGTGACACTGATTTGACCATTATACAATTGATTTTTTTTTATTTGCTTTGTTCATTCCGCCACTATGAGTGGCGGAACGGACAATGTTCCTATGCTGAAAAAATTTTCCCCACCCAATTTGACATTGATTTAACCATGTCTGATAATTGTTTCATAATTATGTTAACTTTTCTAATATTATAAGTAGTAACTAATTATTAGGTTATTATTTTATTGATTTTTTTAATAATGGCTAGTCACTCATCAATAGAAGTAGTAATAATAATAATAATAATAATAATAATAATAATAATAATAATAATAATAATATTATTATTATTATTATTATTATTATTATTATTATTATTATTATTATTATTATTATTATTATTATTATTATTATTATTATTATTATTATTATTATTATTATTATTATATGGGTTTATTAATATTAAAATAAATTTATTATTAATTTTTATGAAAAAACAAAGTGTAGAATATGTAGAAATAGTTAATTAAAATGATGTGCCATATTTTTCTGTAACAATTTTAATTTTTCTTTAAAAAAATTGTAGCTACCATTGACGGTATTGTTCATGTTGATGGTAGCTACGTGTATCATTATCCCTACATGTTTAATAGTCCGTAATTTGTTTTTAAAAAAATCTAGTTAATAAATAATTCAAATATGGGGTAAGTTTATCATCCTCTACCAATTATTATTCATTTTCTTTCAGTTTTATATATATTTTTTTGTAGTTTAATTTAAAAATAGGCTAGAGTGATTAAAATAATAACAATATTATATGCAATATAAAATATTATACTTTATATAAAAATTATAAAAATATTGCAAATAAATACACATGTAACATATAATTTTTTTAAAAAGAAAGATATGCATTAGATGAATAAAAGATTACAAATGAGAAATTAACAAAATCTAATGGCTATAGCTAGATTATGAACAATTATATTAAACAATTTAGGTACAAAATTAAAAGAAAAACAAAAATAAAATAATTTCAAAAATTAAATTTAATAAGTGTGAACACTCAGTTTGATCAGCTTGTAATAGAAGCCTAATGATAAAAGTGATAAACACTGAATGCAAGATCAAACTTAGAACCTTTTGAAAGCGAACTAAAGCCTAAGAACTTCTTTCACATGGACTAAAGCCCGCTAATTCTATTGGAGGATTGCTAAGAATAAGCTTAGAGGCCCATAAAGCCCACCAAAAAGCCCTTAGCTCAACTGTAAGGCGATCACCATTTCTACTAAGGTGTTCCCTTAGTAACATGGTTCTTTTTTAAAATAAAGAATTTATGACAGTTTGAAATGCCAACTCTATGACTTTTACAAGTTGACATTAGTTTAATGGGGACATTACTAGAAATAATAAGGGATATTAGGAATATCAAGAGGGGGAATAAAGAGGGAAAAAAGGGGAGTTGGACGAGAGATTCTTTAGAGATAACACAAAAAAGAAACAAATACTGGAGAGATCAAAGGAGAAGAGAAGGATGGTTGAAAGGTCTATTTTCTCAAGGAGGAAAACATTAAACTTGCATTTAGAGTAGGAAAAGATTCCACTTTGCTTCTAAGGGCTATAGTTAGGGATTCAATCTATAAAAAATAGTAATACTTGTTCTTTAACTTGAATTTTCTTTCAGTTTAACTCTTTTGTTTTAAGATGTTGTGATTATATTTTAATTTGATTGAATTGTTTCTTACATATCCTGTGACTATACAATTATGGTGTCTTATTGTCAGTTATTATTAGTGTTCATATTCAAAGAAATTAAGCCTTGTATTGCATTTTACATGAGAGTGTAATAAGAAGGTGCCTATTTAATAAGGCATTGCCCTATTACATTAAGGTGAGCCTTAATGCGATAAGGCATTGCCTTATTCTTTAAATGACATAATTCATTCTTTTCATGTTTTCGTGCATTCAAGGTTAGGTGTTTTTTCTTTATTTCCAACCTGATTAATTAGAATTTTATTTTTGCTTATTAGTTTCTTGTATAATAGAAATTTTGTTAGTTTATCATGTCATTTCTATTGCTTTGCATGATTTTATTTTCTTTTAGATATTTGTTTCATATCTACATGCTTTACTTGAATAGTATCTTAATAGTTTATCAATGACTATACTCTGAATTATTTGTGTGATTGTTAAGTCATTTTGATTTGGTTATTTAAAGGTAATTCGTGTGATAATTTGATTATTTTTTGTATTTTCATTTTGATGTTAAAGGGTTGACTTTGTGATTTCTTGTGTAGGTTTTCTATTAATTTTGGAGTTAATTAATTTATCTTATAGGGATAAATCAGATGGTGATTAAACCATCTGCTTTACCATAGGCCATAGGATGTTTAAGTTTATTTTTTTTGCTTTGTTCATTTTGTTACATTATTCATGTTTTCATATGTTAAAAGGATGTAATCTTTTCTCCTCCCTCCATTATTTGCATGTTTATTTTTATTAAATTTATTTTTTGTATTTTATTTTATTTATCTGCATGACTAATGTTTGTAATCTTTTCTCCTCCATCCACTTCTTTTGCATGCTTATTTTACTTTATGTGATTTTATTTTATGCTATCCATATTGTTAATTAGACTTAATGGGCATGAAATTGGACTAATGTGCCTAAATAGCAAAATTGAAAATTTGTTTGGAGGCAATCATACCTTGAATGCTACTAAAGAAATAATTTAATAACTAAAGGTAATAAAATACAAAACACAAACGGAGGCCAACAGTAAAGTTGGGTGGGCATTCAAAAGCTCATACCTAGTTTTTGAGCCAAGTCTCTAATGACAACTGCTAGGGGCCCTTTGTGGGATCCAGTTGCTGTAAAAGTGTGTCCCGAGACTCAGTTGAGTGGCTACTCCCATCTTTGATATAAGTTTAAAAGCCTATATTGTATTTTTTTAGTGGGCCCTGAGTCCACACAAGGTCATAGTTACCAAACACTTGGGCACACGCTGAACCCTATCGCCTATAGTCCATTAGCGAATAAAGAAACTGATTCCAATGTTTTTTATTTTATTATTTTTAATTATTTTCTTATTTATTTTGCATTTCATAACACCTTTTCACATATTGTGCACTCAGTATTGAATAATTCGATAATAGTCTTTGCTTTACTGCCTTTGTTTTACTCAAACCTGGTGGTGGAGTACTTGGCTATTGTCACTAATAGCACATAGTTATCTATGTGACATGGCCCCTGACTGAGGAGATGTAATTGAGGTATATCGTTGTGGGAGTTAAAGGTTATTACCTAAAACTAGCTCATGTAATGACTTAGCAATTTCCTTTAGGTTTATTCCCAAAATGCATGTGTTTAATGCCATATAGTAATCCTTGTTATACACCCTAGGCCCATCACAAATGGATTATGTAAAATTGGGCTTTTCATGCCCACTATTGCCCATTATGGTGGACTTTGATTTTTTCCAAAGGTATTGCTACTTGCTTGTACCATCTTAAGAGTTTTCTTGCATATGTCATTTTTGTTATCCCTATTATGGTAGACTTGTGCCATCACTGTTGAACCTGTGTGTAGAAGGAATAAGAGTGGAAGTGATCATGCATAAATTTATTATCTAGCCATTGATTATTATTGCTTGCTTGCTTGCTTCTTTCCTTTTATGTTATTAAAATAATAAAGAAAATGAACTTGCATCTCATGCATACACATCATGCATATTTTTAACCCATTGTGGTGCAGATATAGATCCACCTTCATCTTTCATTTGGACACAATCCAATACTAGTCGTTTAGTCAGAAATTTTAAATAAGTAGTAATAGCGGGTTTTAATCCTAAAGCTTTTAAGTAATACTTGAAAGAAAAGTTAGTCACTAAGACTCAATCAATGATACGAGAGATGATAGGAGAGGTGACACGTTTGCTTTGGGATAAACAACCAACCTAGGTGATTGATATTGATGTTAAAACCTTTATGAAAGTTTGGGTGGAAGATGATTAAGAAACCATTTTGTCTGATCTGGTGGGATAATAGAATATGGACATCTTTGAAAGTGTGGAGAAAATTGATTGGGCTAAAAACATGACCAAGGCCATCAACCAAGTCCAAATGATGATAAAAAAGAAGGGAATTGATGCTCCAATAGATTACACTGATTTGAACTTGGATGAGGATGATGATACCTTCCCTAAAAAATTTAAATTCCCCAATATGAAGAATTACACTGGTTTTGATGATCCATATTTGCATACGAATTAATATGTGACTTATATAAAGGCAACTAGTTTAACCGAGGCCTATATTATCAAGCAGTTTCCTATGTCGTTGGAAGGAGCTCTAATCTGATGGTACTATGCCTTAGAGTCATATGTCTAAACTGATTAGAAGGAATTATGTGTTGTATTTGTGAAGTAGTATGGTCTCAATGCTCAAACGGAAGTATCTTTAAGGGATCTGTAAAATACCAAATAGTGGTTCAATGAGTCATTCACTAATTACTTGACCAGATGGTGGGGGAAGTTAGCATAGATAAGGCATAAAGCTACAGAAGCTAATTAGCAGATGATGGCAATAAAAGGTTTTATTCCACTACTTTCTAAGAAGCTGAGGGACCTTGGAATTTAAAACTTTGAGGAGTTATACATGTTTGGGTTCAAAAAGAATCTGATTTGGCATAAAAGAAGAAATTATATGGCAAAAGATCTAAGGGCAAATAAGGAATCGGTTCGAGTAGTAATATGCAGATCAATGCCATTACATAACCTTAAAGATTTTCTAATTTAGGAAGGGGTCTTTTGAAGGTTTTAGAGAAGCTGATTGAGAACAAACTCTTACAACCTTTGCCCCCAAAACAACCATTACCAAATGCCAACCCGAAACTTTACAAGTTCCATCAAATCATTGGACATGATACTGATAATTACACTAGAGTGAAATACGAGATCCAAGACTTGATAGATTTAGGAAAGATAACTGACCTAGAGACTAAAAAACCAAACACTCAAAGAAATCCTTGACCCAACTATAGAAATGTCCCACCACCAAATCCACCTATCCTTATGATCAACACTCCTTTGTTGATATTACACCTAGCTCACCAAAATTGAACTCTAAGCTAGAAAGCTTGAATTTGGAACAGTAACCCATTGAACTATTTGCTAGTGTTTTAAATATATGTAGTTTTAATAAAGAAGGGGGATAAATCAACATGTGCGTTAGTAATGAGGAAAGGAAGAGCAAGCCAATTAGGAAGGCAGAAGAAAAGAAAGAGGTAGTGGACAAAGAAAAACTTATAGCAAAAGTTGAACTCAATGATAAGAAAGGGGATTTCAAGGAAGAGCCAAAGAAAGAGGAGAAGACTATAGCTAGTGTCTAGGACTTATTTATGATTCCAAAGCCCATCAGGAAGTACTAATAAAAGCTTTGGACCTGAAGAAAATCCTTACTCCTGAATGGATGGTGAGTTCATTAATGGAAAGCTCTTAAAAAGCCATTATTTTCATTGATGATGATTTGCCTTCAGAGGGAAGAGACCACTATAAGGCCTTATTTATTAAGGTTGAAGTGAAGGGAAAATTGACTTATTGTGTAATAGTGGATAATGGTTCTGCCATCAATGTGTACCCTTTGAAAATTTTGCCCAAATTGGGACTGATTATAGCTGACTAGAAACTGACAGATGTGATTATAAAGGCCAATAATGACATAAAAAGGCTTGTTGAGGGGACTTTTAGAACTCTGATTAAGACTGGACCTATAGAGACTTGGGTTAATCTCCATATGATTGACATCCTAGTGAATTTTTTCTATTTTGTTTGGAAGGCCCTAATTTCATCCTTTGGGAGGTGTGCCATCTAATGTGCACCAGATGATCAAGTTTTCATATAAGGGAAAGGTGGTTACTATTTCAGCAGAAATTGAGGCTACTATCATTTTTCTAAAGCTGACTCCTAAGGAAATTCCTATAATTCCTAACTTTAAGATCTATGTGTTATATAAGGATGTACTTGATGAAAAAATTATGAGTATGATGAGAAAGATAAGATTTATGTCTGGTCTAAGATTGGGGAAGAATTAGAATAGGTCACCAGAGTTTTTGGAATACAAAGTGTTAATTCTAAAATATGGAATAGGGTATAATGAGGCTGAAGATTCAAATGAAGAAAATGAAGCTGAAATTGAGAAATGGGCATTATAGGACTGGTTTGTGAAGGAAGACATTGATTATTCGTACATGGGGAAGCCTAAACCTTTGATGTTGGTTAGGAAATTAGTCATTAAATTTGAGATTTTTGCTGAATATGTTAATAGAGTGAAGAAGGTTGCTATTGATGAGGATACAATAATGGAAGAATTGGTTTTGGGCCTAGAATCATAAGAGGATGTTACTGATGTAAAGCTGAAGGACACCGTTGGTAAAGAAGAGGAGACAGACTTCAAGACCTTCATCCATAACTCTATCATTGATGTGCTTTATGATGATTTTGATATTTCTATTATGAAATTATTTGAAACTAATGACTTGTTCTTTTCCAAAGTTAAAGCAATGAAATTTGACTTTGCTCTCTTGTGTAACGTGTTTTCTAATGGTTATTTTGCTTGTGATGACCATTTTATGAATATATTTAACATTACTTTTATGCAAACTAAATCATTTAATATAGGTAGGAATGATAATACCAAAAATAAACTGATTGCTTTTGGCTTAACTCTTGATGAGAGGAAAAAATGAAAGAAATTTTAATAAAAAGATAGAAAGTATTTGCTTGGGGCTACAAGAATATGCCTAGAATTGACAGAGAAATTACATAACATAAAATTCCTATGTATCCTCACATTTAGCCGGTAAAATAGAAGAAAATAAGGTTAAGACCAGAACAGGCTCTTTTGATTAAAGAGGATGTTAAGAAATAGCTGAAAGTGAAATTCTTGGAAGTAGTAAACAATACCCAATGGTTAGCCAATAGAGTTCCTATCCCTAAGAAAGACTAAAGAGTCAAAATGTGTATGGATTACAAGGATTTAAATAAAGTTTTCCTAAAGGATGATTTTCCTCTACCATATATTGACACATTAATTGATAGTGCAACTTTTAGCATAATGTATTCTTTCATGGATGGTTTTTTAGGGAATAATCAGGTTATGATGGCAGTGATTGATAAAATAAAGACATCCTTCACCATTGAATGGGGAATCTATTGCTACCTCATCATGCCTTTTGGGTTAAAAAATGAAAAAGCTACTTATTAAAGAATGGCTACTATGATGCTACATGACATAATCCACAAAGAGATTGAGGTATATATGGATGATATGATGGTGAAGTCTTTAACCTAGGAAGGACATTTTGAGGCTTTGGATAAGTTCTTGGCAAGGGTAGAAAGATACAATCTCAGGCTAAATTTGAATAAGTGTGTGTTCGGAGTAACCTTAGGGAAATTACTGGGGCATATAGTCAGCAAAAAGGGAATTAAAGTGGACCCAAATAAGATTAAAGCAATCAATGAAAAAGGTGAGGGGATTTATCAGGCGGTTACAATACATCAGTAGATTCATAGGTAAACTTACCACTATCTATGAGCCTATTTTTAAATTACTAAAGAAGCATCAACCCATAGTCTGGGATAATAGGTGTCAACAAGCTTTTAAAACTATTTAAAATTACCTTATGAATTCTCCGATGTTACAATAGCCAAGATCGAGAAAGCCTTTGATCCTTTATTTAGCTTTTAAAAAAAATGGTCGGGGTGATGCTAGCTCAGGTAAGGGAAAGAAGAGTCGATCATATAGTGTATTATTTGAGTAAGAAATTCATGGCCTATGAAGCTAACAAAAGTTTAGTGGAAAAGACATGTTTGGTTATGATTTGGGCAACTAAAAAACTCTTGCATTACTTTCAATCTTATAGGGTTTAAGTGGTCTGTAAACATGATCCCCTTAGATATCTTTAACAAACTCTTTTGCTTACAAGGAAGTTAGCTTGATGGTTGGTTTTGCTCATCAAGTTTGATATAGATTATGTGGCAAAGCAAGTTCTAAAAGGCAAAGCAGTGATAGACTTCTTAGCTCAGAACCTGATGGGCAATGAACAAGAATGAGAGTTAAAGTTTCTAGATAAGCATTTATGGGCAATATAGATCCAGTGTTAGAGTATGCACTTTGATGGTGTAGTTAATGGAAAAGGAGCAAGTATTGGTGTAATTCTTGTCATGCCAGAAGGGGAAATGCTTTCGATGAACAAAAGACTAAAATTTAAATTAACAAATAATTAAGTTGAGTATGAAGCATGCATTTTTACTTTAAAAGCACTATAAAGTCTAGGGGAAAAAGTGATTATAGTGTTTGGAGACTCTATATTGGTGATAAAGTAAGCATTAAAGGAATAAGAAGTGAAGGAAGATAAGTTATAATTATATTGGGATTACTTGATTACCGTTTTGCTATCTTTAACTTTGTGCGAATTCGTCCATTTGCCACAAGAAGAGAATTAAGTGGCCAATGCCTTAACTACTTTGGCTTTAATGTAGGAAGGTAGGAAGCAAATGGAAATCAAGCCTTTTATTCTTGTTAAGTCATAAATCCCTTATTATGAGGAGATACAAGCCATAGTTCTGTGATCTACAATAGTATTTA
This sequence comes from Mallotus nudiflorus, assembly GCA_947683625.1. Classification (NCBI taxonomy): domain Eukaryota; kingdom Viridiplantae; phylum Streptophyta; class Magnoliopsida; order Malpighiales; family Euphorbiaceae; genus Mallotus; species Mallotus nudiflorus. Next base: position 824,356 of record CANTUR010000886.1, on the reverse strand, counting down.
GAAATGGGAAAATTTCCTAAAGATGTTAATAAGAAAGAAAGGATGACCCTAAGGTGTTGTCTCAACAATTCATTAGTTACAATGGAATGTTGTATAAGAGAATTCTGATTGGGGTACATTTGAGATGTATGGATAAAGATAAAGCACAAAAATGTATAAAGGTAGTTCATGAAGGTGTATATAGGCCACACATGAATATGACAGTTTTGCCTAAGAAGATAGCGCGTCAAGGCTACTTTTAGCTAATAATGGAAACAAATTGTGTAAAGTTTATGAAGAAATGCCATAACTGTCAACTGTATAAGGACATCAACCATTTGCCCTTCATGGAGCTCCAAGGATTGACCTCTCCTAGGCCATTTGTAGTTTGGAAAATTGATATCATAGGAGAGATAAGGCCAAAGGCATCTAATGGTCATCTCTATATTATAGTAGTTATAGACTACTTCTCTAAGTGGGTCAAAGTAGAGTCATTTATGATGATCAGAGCAAAATAGATGGCAAAGTTTATAGAACGCAACATAATATAAAGATATGAGTTGCCTTATCATATTATCACTGATAATGGTGTTCAGTTTATATTAGAAATGGCTACTTTGCTAAAAGCGTACAACCCATAAATCATCTTCGTACAAACCATAGGCCAATGGAGCAACAAAAGCAATGAATAAGAATGTAAAGAGGATCCAGGCCAAAATACTAGAAAATTATAAGGATTGGGCAAGTTATTTGGAATTTGCATTGTGGGGGGGGGGGGGTGTATAGGACTGCTGCTAGAATGCTAACTGGGGCCACTTTGTATTCATTGGTGTATGGATGTGAAACTGTATTACTATAGAGGTTGAGATTTAATTATTGCGTGTTATTTTAAAGTCCAAAATTCCTAAGTACTAATAGGTAAACAACAAATTGGCACAAATGATGTCGTTGGATAAGAAGAGAATGAAAGCCATGTATCACTTTTAATTGTACTAAAAAAGGATAGCCTTAGCTTATAATAAGAAAATCAAGCTAGGAAAGGTTAAAAAAGGTGATATGGTATTAAAGCTCACTAAACTAGTTATGACTAATCTACGAGGGAAATTTAAAATGAATTAGGAAGATTCTCACTTAGTGAAGTTATTTTCTAAGGGTGCTACTATACTATCTAACTTGGAAGGAAACAAGTTCAGAGAGCCCATAAACCTAGACAATCTTATGAAGTATTTTCTATAATGTCTCGCTAGGGAGAAAACATCAAAAGAGGTTGTCTAGGCAAAAATTAGAAATTGAAGAAGCAAAATAAATAAAATAAAAGTCCTACTAGATTGAAAACCTTGTGAGAGGTGGTCCAAGTAAAAATTAAGGATGTGTAAAAGGAGAGAGAGGGCAAAAATAGTTAGCTGGAAAACTTGCAAGAGCAAGCCATCTAACGACATGAGATATATGTAAAAGGTTTGCATTTATTACTGTCAAATGTTGCATAAAATGCTTATTATAAATTGGCTAATCAAAAGGAAAATACGTTAAACAAAAGTAAATGTGGGTGAAGTTTTATAAAATAATCTATCTTTTTCTTTTCTTTTGTTAAACATCTTGAACATTATATGTTTGTAATTCCCTTATCTTTTTATCCTTTATAGATTCATCCTTCTCTGCTTATTATAATTGAATCTATTCCTTATATTGATCATAAGTAGACTAATCTCCATTGTAGTCAATGCACCTTTCAATGATTCCGCGAGGCTAGGTTGCAGCTAAGTTGTCCAAAAAATTTTGAGTTAGGGGCCCTGGCTCGAATTGGTGTATTGGGTCCATAATTATTTACTTCTTTCTATATTGGCAATAAAGGATATAAAGGTTATAAAAATTTGCAAACTGGAAGTCAGCTATAAGAGCATAATATGTATATAATTGAATTGTGATTTGTTGAATATTCAACCATGGACAAACCCATTACACCTCAATGTCAGGAAAGGTAACTAACCAGTCTATTATGTTAATAGGGACTACTTATAGTGGACAACTTTGCAGCTGCTTTGGTTTGTACTTTAGGAAATCTTTGGGAGGAGAACGCAGTTTAAGCTTCTCTTAAAGCCATATCTGCAATAAGAAGAGGTTAAAAAAAGGGAGAAAAAATGACAAAAATAATATACCTCTAGTAGTAAAGGGCTTTTAGTAAATCATTTATTGACTACAAGGTTGTCTAGTTCGAAAATTATTTTAACCAGAATAATGGGTAAAGGACTTAAGCTAGATTACACTTGTTCGAAGACATTTAAAACCTGAAGGTCACATTCATTAGAGACAGATACAAGCATGAACAGGGCAATCATGTGAGGCCATTGTATTTCCCTATTATTGATAGCTATAGTAGCTTAATGAAATGAGTCCAGAATAATCTGATTATTGAAAAGGTGTTGAGTAGATGAATATGGGGGCCAGTTGAATTGGTGTGCCATAAGCTACAAGATAACAGTTAGGTTAGGGATATTTAACCATGGGATCACAATTTGTTTGGAAGAGTTAGGAATATATTCGAGAATTGCACCAAGTTCCTTTGGCAAGGGGTAGATTTCGAAATTGCTAAAGTGGAACACATATTTGTTTGTGTCCTAAAATTTAGCCACAGAATGAAGAAGATGGTAATTGATGGTGAAAGCATTAAAGGAATGAAAAATTGACAAATGATAATGTTCCAGAGTTACCCAATCATCTTCACTTAAACTCTTTAGAATAGGAAATAATCATTTCAGAGACTTTTTTTTCATCATAATTGGAATAGACAATAGTAATGTAGAGAGGCGAAGTGTGAAATTGATATAGTCTTTAAATAAAAAGGGTTATCTTGAATGACTTGGGATTGCTGAGGATGAGGTTGCTAAGACAACGCCTTATTGAAAAGGTGACATATTAGGATTGTAAAGGCGACACCTTAACATAAAAAAGCGCCACTCGAGAAAGTGATGAGGTAATCATCCAATTGAAGAGGTATTGCCTTGGAATGTAAAGGCGTCACTTAATTTAATAAGGCAACACCTTTTCATGATTGGCGATGCCTTAGTGAGTAATAGTGGTAAATGAAATGCATAACATGTGAAGATAAACTAGAATGGATGGCAGAGTCAAAGCAGATGCTTACGATGTAAGAATGAACAAAAAGGAGAAAAGTTCCATTCATGTTGTAGCAAAAAAACATAGACTTAAGTTTCTACATCCCATAATTTAGCCAAAAAGCTTTAATTCATTAGAAAAATAAAGTAAAGCAAATGGTGGCTCCTTAGTCTAAGAAAAATAGTCTTGAGACTTTATAAACTCCTCATCGCCACTATCTAAGCCATCTTCATCATCCCCATTATCCTAAGAATTGTGTTCTTCACGACTACTATCTTAGCTCTCTTATGCATTTTTTTGCTTACCTTTTTGGCTGATCATCTTCGCCACCCTTACTTTTGGTCAGCTTATATGCTTGCAATTGACGATGAAGTTCTTCGATTTATTTCTCTAAAGTTGCATTGTGATCCTATCAAATGAGGAAAATAGGTAAGCTTGACCATGCATACATATATACATAAATAATGTTGACTTACCCTCTATTATTGAGTGATGATCATTAGATGATCATAATTGGCCTCATCTAACCTATACAGTCTCTCCCCCTCCTCCCTAGGACTTTGTATGAATTATGTTATTAAAACTAACATTATTATAGAAATGAAAGAATAAAAAAGTTAAGAGATAAAAAATCTCACGTGAGTAGTATTAGGAGGAAGGAATAGAGGCTTAGAGGTGTCATCTAGAGTTTGCTACCAATAAGTCATAGTGCCAGCCTAATACTGAGTAAGCAGATCAGATATATGAGCCATGGATCTAATGATTACTCTAAAGCTGGCAGGTCCTCTCCTGGGGTTAGGAGATACTAGACATGGTCTTTGTGCAAGCATTTCTTTAAAAAGGGGGATGAGTCTTAGCATCATCATTCTAGACTGAGGTCTTCATAGATGAAAGACAATGTGAGGATGTTCAAATCAAAGGGGCAAACTTAAAATACTTACCCTAATAATGGAAGAGGCAGGAAGGGGAATAATTCTTAGTAAAAAGATCTGAATAAACTCTCTATAATGCATCTTAGTCCTGACAAAGAAGTCCTTAGTTAGAGTTCCTACTAAAATCTCATCTAACTCGAGCTCAGCCATCTTATTAGTCCAAAACATAAAAGAAGGAGGAATATTAGGAGTGTTGAGTCTGTCGGGACCTTGATGCTACTTAAAGACCCGCTCTCCAAGATACCATGTCAAGTAGTCTAGTCCACTGAGCAAGACTCTCCTCACAGATGAAGGCTCTGAACGGCTCATGGCTTCGATCCAATGCTCACGAGACCCACATATATTGTTTAACCTCTTTGTAAAAGTTAATTAGAACTTTGAAATATTAGTAATTTTATTTTCTTTTCATTTTTTAGGCTTACCTTGTCCTAGGAAAGTGAGTTGAGGTAGGAGCGATATACATGCACATTGGCAAGTGTAAGCACTCAATTTTTGGATGAATTGAGTTTGGATGTCACAGAGGACCTAGTAATGAAAATTGATTGTGAAATTAGATTTATTGGATATGATTTATTGATTTTGAACTAAATTATAATTTTTTAGGAACTTATTTTTTAATTTTATTTATTTTTGTAAAAATAAATTTTTGAGAAAATAAAAATAAAAATAAATATTCCAAAATAAAATTTAATAAAAAAAAGAAAGAAAAAATAACATAAAAGGACCAAAGCTTGGCCCATTAATGCATTTCAAAGTAAAGAAAGTGGCAAACTTTGCCATAAAATGGCCGAAACAAAATGAATTTTAAATAAACAATGGAAGTGGCCGAATTTGGCCAAAATGGCCAATGTTGGCCCAAACGATGAATTAAATTGGCAAACAAGCGAAATTGGCCCAAATAATGAATTCAATTGGCCAATGTTGGCAAATTGTATAATGGACTTTGTCCATATTGCATTATGAAGAAGTCTATTCAGGCATGTGTCCTTTTTTTATCATTACACGTCATTTTTTTTTTTGTTAACTTTATTCTCTTCCTTTTCTTCGGTGCTTTCTCTCAGCCTACAGTTTTTACAATATTTTAGTATGAAATTCAATTTTTTAGTCCTTATCTATCTTATTGTAAAGCAAAACAATGATATATTATGTACTTGCAGCTGTACAAATTGTGAGCTTCGATCCATGGTCATTGTTGATAGAAGATGAGCTTGTAATCATTCATAAAACAGAGGAATTCAAGGTGTCTTTAAAACATCATAAAATGATGCAGGCTGCTTCTTAGGCTCTACACATAGTTCCTGAAACACAAAAGATTAGATTATGCAGCTGAGGCATCAGTCCCATGGTGAATCTAGGTGACAGGAAGCCATACCTTTACCACAGCAGCTAAACGCAAAATCGTAGCTTCTGTACATGGACAACCCATTATTTGCAAACCAATTGGAAGGCCTTGTTTATCATAACCAACTTAAAAATCGAACATCTTAACCTTATCTAATCTACATTTTCTCAACAAAATTTATAAGAAGTAAGAACCTAAGGTTAAGTGGAGCATTTCATGCAATAATATTTTTTGGTAAATACAGCTCACAAGAACAGTGATGGGATTTGCTGTAATAACAAACCGCATAAGATAACCTGGAACTAAGAAAGACAAGAATTACTGCCAAATAAGATTGCAAAAAAAAAAAAATGCTGCAATGAAGTACCTGTAATAAACACCAATGTTAATAAAAACAGTATGTATCTAAATGTAATTTTTTTAATGAGATTGAAAGTGAATTTACATGTGAAAGTTAATGAATTTACAGGTGAAGATCAATAAATATGTAGATAAAAATTAATGAAATTGTAGCATGCTCATTAATCTTCACCTATACGTTCATATGATTCTCAGTGAACATGCTCATTAATGAATTTATGCAAAATCAATTTGGATCTTAGGCATGTCGTATAGTTGCATTACATCCACTCTAGCTGCTTAGATATATTAGATGAATCTGGTTGCTATGCATGACTAAACCGACATGCTCATATTCCTATAGCGTGGATGATCATTTATGTTGTTTAATTAGTGGAAGCATAGCATATTTACAGAATTAAATTGTGTTCTGTATGACTGTATTACTTTCCAGATTTAATGATGCAGCGTAGCACTAACAATTTTTCACTTGACTTTTAAGGTGTCCGGCTGATATATTCAAGAGAGCCAAGATTCACTCGGTACTGGATTGGCATCATTCCAATTTGCGCAGTGGTGCAGGTAAGTACTAATACTTCATTTGCTTTGAGACTGTTATATTGGAAAATAAATATTAATCTTATTTGGGTCTGTTATACAATTGGTACCGTAATTTGGACCATGTTTGACTTTAATATTAAAATTTAATTTTTTTCAATCTTAAAAATTTTATTTTTATTTCAAGTTTAAGTACTTCAAATATATCCGATCAAATTTAATATATGTGACAACCGGAATAAATATATTTTTAGTATATTTATCTTGTAAGCATCTCATTAAATAGTTTAATTATCTTATTGGTCCCATAAAACAAAATTTGCTTGTGAATCTATAAAATAAAAAATTTTAACAAAATTTATTTTATGAAGCACATAAGGTAATTAAGACACTTAATGAGATTCTTACATGGTGAACATATTAAAAATATACTTATTTTGACTGCTATATATGCTAAACTTGATCGAATTTGTTTGAGATACTTTAATTTGAAACAAAAATAGAATTTTTGAGATCAAAAAGAAAAAAATTAAAAATTTGGTACTAAAATGAAACATGATAAAAAGTTATGGTACCAACGATATACAAAAATAGAATTTTTTGTACTAAAGAAAAGTAAAAAGTAAAAATTTAATACTAAAATGAAATATAGTCAAAAGTTATGGTACAACAGTGCACTAAACCTCATTTTTTGTCTAGTAATTTTAGAGAGACACCTCAATTTATGTCTAATATGGAGATTTGAGATTCTAGTTCTAGTGGCAACACTTACAAGCATATGGAAACTATCAGATACATAGAGACTCTACTGCACCATGTTGCCCCCGCAGGCGAAATTAATCCATTCAAGAATTATCAAGAGCCTCTTGATCGCCTCTTGACCCCAAACAGAAACACAATTTTGCATATTCACCTTGCTTGTCTAGAAAAAAGATCAGAAGCTTTTATAAAGGCGGTACTTCAAATGTGTCGACCATTGTTGATGCAGGCCAACGTGGAAGGCTATACTCCCTTGCACACAGCATTGATTTATGAATATCCTAGTGCAGCTAAAGTGTTAATCGAACAGGCAAAAGCATTTGATGATAGAGATTTAGAGAGTGGAGAAGTTGACGCATTCTCAGTTGTGAGGCAAATGTTAAGGATGGAGAACAAAAATAATGAAATGGCCTTGCATGTAGCTGCTTATCGACCTAAGTATTTCAAAGTCGTGAAAGTAATCTTGGAAAATGAAGATTCGAACTGTACTTATTCTGCCAATAGCTCTAGAGAAAGTTCACTTTACTTGGCTGCCGATTGAGGCTGTGCAGTTGTTGAAATTTTAGATACTTTCAAATCATCAGTGAATTTTGGCGGTCCCAAGGTTAAACAACTTCCACGCTGCAATATTCTCGGTTGATAATGTAACCAGTAAGTCTCTATTTGTTGACTATTTGCATCATAATTTTGAGTCATATTTTAGTTTAGTAACAAAATTTTAATTTTTTTCTTTGGTTATAAATTTTTTTTTTTATTTTAAGTTGAAGTAACTCGAATATTTTCAATCAAATTTAACATGCGTGACAATTAGAATAAACATATTTGTAGTATATTTATCTTGTAAACATTTCATTAAATAGTTTAATAATTTGTTGGCTCCATAAAACAAAATTTGTTTGTGGATTCCATAAAATAGAATTTTAATAAAATTTATTTTATGAAGCCCACACGGTAATTAGACCGCTTAATGAGATGTTTACATGGTAAATATACTAAAAATATATTTATTATAGTTGTCATATATGTTAAATTTAATCGGATATATTTAAGGTACGTTAACTTAAAATAAAAATAAAATTTTAAGGATAAAAAAAATTAAAAATTTGATACTAAAGTGAAACATGTCTCAAAGTTATAGTATCAATAATATACTAAACATCAGTAAGTCCATTCATCTTATATTTAGTCAAGAAAATACAATAGTCTCCTGATTTTGGGAATTGATAAACTAATTTTTTTACTGAAAATTATTTTAAGTTAATGTGCAAATTATATTTTTAGGCGGAAAAAAATGGAATATAAATTTTTATATTTTAGTGATATATTAGTAATTTTCTGTACGAATACTTTAATTATTAGACGTTTCTCAGTATTTATATCTTTGTTTTTTTTATATGTACTATTTAAATACTTCAATTCAAAAAGTAGATATTTCAATTAAAAATTATTTTTTCATGTCTATATCTTCATTTCCCGTGTTCTTATATCCGTATCCATGCTATTGAAGTAATATATATTTTTTTATCAAATAATTTCTAGAGATAAGGTACAAATTGGGCCTTCAACTTTACTCTGAAATTTATATTTGACCTTAATGATTTTTTTTTTTTGGTTGCATTGGACATTAATCTTTAAAAATTAGATTATATTAGATTCCTTTTTTAAAGAATTATTACAATTAAATTCTAAAAATTAAAGTGAAGTTTAACTTTAACATTAATTAATAAAAATTAGTTTGAATAACAATGAGAAGTGATGAAATTATCTTTAAAATATATATTTATGAAGTTTTTTTAAATTTTTCAAAATTTTTAAGTTTATAAAAACCATTTTTAATATTTTTTTTTTGTAAATTTAAAAAAAGTTAAAAATAATTTTTATAGATCTAAAAATTTAAAAATTTTACAATCAAGTTATATACATTTAATAAAAAATTAAAAATTTTCTATACACTTAATAATTTTAAAAATTTTCTATAAATTTAAAAATTATTATGTGTATAGAAGATTTTTAATTCTTTTTTCTTAAATGTATATTATTTGATTCTAAAATTTTTAAATTTTTTAGATCTATTAAAAATATTTTTTACTTTTAAAATTTTTTTAAAAATATATTTATATAAACTTAAAATTTTTTTAAAAAAATTAAAATTTTCATAAATATTTATTTTAAAACTAATTTCATCACTTTGCATTGTCATTCGGGCTAATATTTATTAATTAACGTTAAATTTTTATTATTATTTTTAGAACTCAATTGCAATAGTTTTATGAATAAAAATTCAATATAATCTAATTTTTAAAGATTAAGGTCCAAATTAGGGAAAAAAAATATTAAAGTCAAATATAAATTTTGGAATAAAATTTGGTGTCCAGTTGATGCCTTATACCTAATTTCTAACGCTGGTTTCTTTTTCATTTATTGTGTAGAAAAACTTGAGGCTAATAGCAGTCTCGCCAGGGAAGTAGATGAAAATGGTTGGATTTCACTTCACTATGCTGTGTGCCGATATGTCTACTGCCTATGTAGCTGATAAAAAGAGGAAGATGACAGCTCTTCACATGGCAGCCTGTCGAGGATATACAGAAATGGTGAGAGAGATTATTTCCAAATGTCCAAATTGTTGCGAACTAGTTAATGTCAATGGCTGGAACGTCCTTCATTATGCCGTAATCAGCTAACGTTCTGAAGTACAGGAAGCAGCCTTCAAAAGTTCACCTTTTACCTACCACTTGTTAGATATGAAAGATGTAAAAGGGTACACACGCCTGTCGATTTCATTCCCGCTCCTAACCGCTTGTAAAAGGGTACACGCCTGTCGATTTCATTCCCGCCCCTAACCGCTTGAGAAATTCAGTGTTTGACAGATTAGATGCGTTTGTCTTACACATTTGGAAAAATATACCATGGAATAGGGATTCAGATTCAAAGGTCAGCCATCTAACTTAAGCCTTCGAGAGTGTATATGTTTTTAGACAATAATTTTATTTTGCTCGGACAAAAAGTGAATTTTAAAGAAATAATTAGTAAAAAAAAATTAATTTATAAACTAGAAATTGAGAAAGATAATAATATATTACATTTTATACTTTTCCATCATATACATAAATATGTTTTTTTTTTTTCTAATTATTCTTGACACCTAAATTTAATTTATAAACTAAAAACTGAGAAAGATAATATGGGTATATATATACACACACTTTTCCACCATAAAATTTTCTTCAGTCACATTAAGTTACCAATATTATGCATATGAGGTACTCTAGTTCTTTTTATTTGTTTTTTTTAATTAAATCTTAATTTACATAATTTTGTAACCTGATCTTATTTTAATGCTTATCACACAACCTCTCTTATTGAAACTTTTTTCTAATAAAATTATTAATGATTCTAAAGTCATTTTTGAGGTTTCAATTGATATATATATCAAATTAATTTTTAAATTGAATGGTATTCCAATATGCTCTTAGACTATGATTGTTCTGTTTAGAATTCAATTCTTGATATAATCTCAATATCATTGACTTAATATTTCATCATAACATGAAGTAGGCTTATATTTTTTGTTTATGCTTCAAATGCAACAGGCATTTATTGAATGCTTTTTTAACATAATAATTAAGCATATGTATATCAGTCACTAATTAAAGCTTTCACCGATTAGTGACTAATCACCATAATTAAATTAAGTACAAATGGGATGGTTAAGGCATTAATGTACTTTTCTTCTTCTTCTTGCTATATATATAAGTGATTAATTATAAAAATTGAAACTAACATTTGAAGAACTTCTGCAAAAAGAAATTTTAGCATGGATGGAAGATATTGGCACTGGACCATATGGAAAATTAGTTAGAGATAATGAGATGCAAAAATGGAGACAAGAACGAAGAGAAGAAGAAGAACAGGTAGTACTTGAATTTGAGAAAGCCGAAGACTCCCATGTGGTTGTCGCAACACTTGTAGCTACTATAAGCTTTGCAGCTACATTCACCTTACCTAGTGGTTACATAAGCGATGAAAACAATTTGGAAAAGGACACTCCAATTTTAAGCAAAAATGTTGCTTTTAAAGCATTCTTCATATCAGATGCCATAGCCCGTGATAACTCCAAATCATATCTTTACTTGTGGAATTTGTATTGACAAGTAGAATGAGTAAAAGGGTGAGGTTTCTCCCACAAACACTTTGAACCTTAAATCAGTATTTGTATAAAGAAAAATAATAGTAAAGTGAATAAGTAGAATAGAATAGAGAATAAAGGATGATTGCTTATATGATGAGGTGATGGAATAATGTCTTAATGTAGAGTGTGATTTGGAGATGATGAATGAGGAGATGAGTGAATGAATGACATGAGATGTATTTATAGGAGAAGGTATACATAAACCTCTTAGGAATATGATTCCTCGTATTTGTAGGATTGCCTTGATTAAGAGAGAAGTAGATTTCCTTTATAAAGCAATCTTCCTAATTGAGAATGACATAGCTTCCTTCTTATTTGAGGATTTAGATTCCTTTGTCTTAAAGAGAAATGATCCTTATTAAGATAAGAATATGAATACAGGGTATCAAAAGTCCCCATAAAAGTCTATTCAGATAATTATGTCCGAGATTTTAGGATTTCTAAGAATCACACGAAGATAACTAATGCGCTGAGATAAGAACCTTACTTGAAATCTTATATGTTATTAAAAGATAACCTGAGGTGGATAGCCTCAATCATTTAACATTGAGATGCTCGGTATACTAAGTCTTAAAATCATTGTATTAGTATATCATAATCATGAAGCGCTAGCTGGACTTAAATGTGCAGAACTTGCAATAAAAGATGTCTGGTGTTATAGAAACAACCTGAGGGATTAACTCATCAATATTATAAAAATGATCTAGTAGGACCAGCTGTCATTGGAGTTTTGATGCTTGGTGCATTAAAAGCGTAGCTCGAGTGTCAAACTTTAGTACTATTGAAGTGACTTGAGATTGTTAGCTTCATTCACTGGACTTAGATTCTCGGTGCATTAAAAGCACAACTTGAGTGTCGTAAATTCTCGATACATTAGAAGTGCGACCTAAGTGCCGAACCTCAATACTATTGAAGCAACCTGAGGGTGCTAGCTTCAGTCACTGGATTTAGATTCTCGATGTACTAGAAGCCCGACCCGAGTGCCTAACCTCAATACTATCAAAGTGACATTAGGGTAATAAAGATGCTACTCGATTTATAAATTTTAATAATTATTGTTGATGGTAGCTGCTTGGTCAGAATAATGATTAATGTCAAGTCCATACATTATTATTGTTTTACTGTTCAATTTTTTCAAGCATTGTTGTTTGTAGTATGTTTGCAAAAGGAAGGATATTGTGATCCTGGTAGTGAGTTTGATCCCTTTTAATCTGAGCTCTATAATATAGGATACTAATTTAATGAGAGTTTTAGAAAGGGTTGGGCTTGCTCAATCCAAGTCATAAGATAATTATTGTTGTTCAGGTGAAAGGCCAAGCTTGCTCCTCTTCTTAAATAGAGGATATCATGTGATGCTAGCTAGGACACTTTAGATTTGTACTTTTTTATTTATTTGGCTGTGTAGTGGATATACTTGATTCCATTCTTCAATTTTCCTTGCTAAACATTATCTGAAATTTTCGTGAATAAAGATATGCTCTCACTTTTGGTTGTCTTTGAATTCTCCTGAGATATCTCATAGTTTTAACAATGTGTAGCAATTTCTTTGCTAAATGTGGATCCTATGAATTTTTAAAATTTCTAATGCTCTTGTCTGCATTGAGCTTTTTCAAAGTGTTTTCTTTATCTGTTACCATAGATAAAAGAGAAAAATCTTCGGGATCATTTTGATCCATCACAATTGATTGTCAGTTTTTGAAGTAAAAATATATCAATGTGATTGATGCATATTTTGCATGGATAGTGATTATATATTTAATGAACATTTAAGTGTGGATGTGCAAACGTGCTATAATATTCATATAAGAATAAGATGTAAAAATAAATAATTAAAAATAAATTACTTGAGAAAGAAAACTTATCTCTTATGATGCTCTTGTCCCGCATAAGAGTGGATGAATATTTATGTTCGTTGATAATTCAATTATTGTTGAGTATTTTGAAGGCATGTTCCTTCTTTGCTTGTGCGAGAATAAAGTTGCATAAAATCTTGACAAACCAAATATGACTCTAATTTCCTCCTCTTTGGATCTATGCAATGGTACATCCATGCGGCATTCATTATGTCATTGTGAAGTAGTGTTCCTTTGTCACACCTTCTTAGAATTGTCACTCTTGTCTCATGTATTCATCGAATACTTTGTATTTGAAAAATTCATAAATATGGATGACTCGGATGACTTCAGAAGCTCGGAGATAGCTTGCTGCCATGAACTACAAGCTAGAAAATGTCAAACCCGAGTGATAGATTGAGTTAGGCTTCGTTGCATATTGCTCAGAATCCGAGTGCTCATAAAGTTAGTTCTGATAGTCTATGCTCCGTAGACATATGGTACTCAGTTTAGCTTGTGATCTTAGTACTTGGAGGCTTCGATGGTTACTCAGTGCTCCATCAAACCATTAAAAGTACCAGGTAAAGTTTTTCAGCTTACACCAAATTAGTGGAGATGGACAGCCGTTCAATGAGCTTCGTGTAACCAAACTTGGTGCTAAGAATTCGGTACTCAGTTCTGAATTCTCAGTGGATGCTAATGAAGCTGGTGCTCCTTGCTCTGCAGTTGCTTGAGGCTCGAATACTGCAGTTGCTTTAGCTACTAACAAGATCAAAAAAATTGTGACATGTCTGCGTGCTAGCCTTTCTGCCATGTGCCTACTGGGTTACTTGAATCCTATGCCATTGATTCAAGACATGTGTGTTTGATCCTACTGCGGTGATGGGTGGTGGCGGCTCTTATTGGTGTGATCTGGGATATATTCACTTCTTTTTTTTTAATTGCGAGAATAAACTAGAAAATAGCAAGATATTTGGAATCCTCATATTTTGTCTCATTCAGTTGTGGATCATAACCGACTTTGAAGTGTAAAATCAATTCTTGATGCTCCCAAATTATATATACCAATTACTGGTATAAGTTCTCCATTTGATCCAAGTTTCAAATGTAATACTCATCCAAAACAGCAAGCATAACTCGTAGTTTCAGTCGGTGGAATCCAACCAATTGCGCTGAATATATCCTTGTGGAATAGATTTGAGTTGTAATACGTAATTTCTAATAAGAATCTTCAGACAAAAGTTTAAGCAAGTGAGATAATGACAACGAGCGAACCCCTTAGTGAAAAGGCCGAATCAGTTAATTGGGTCCTTGAGATATCTTCTCAACTTTCGTGTTCTTCTATTTCCAACTTGACTTGTAGCACTTCAAATATTTCTTAGCATTCGTTTAATAATAGCTTGTGTAGTTCTCTTGCTATTTGTCCAGAATTCTGAACTTAGGAGCTGTTATATCAGTGGTAGAACTTTCTTTGAAACTTGGATGCACCTCTTTTACTTCTCCAATAATGTTTGAGGTATATCTTATCTACTCAGTAACCATGTATGCATGTTCTACTTAAATTAAGACGCTTTGAAATATTGGAAGTATTCGAATCCATGATCTGATTCAGATTGCTAGAATATTGAGCATCTAGAGTTGGGCATCAAGCTCTGAATTTTAAGCAACGAAACTTTTATTTGTATCGAGCTTGGCTAACTTGTGTTGACTACACCTATTGATTACCATCCTCTAAATGAAGTCAGAGATCAATAAAGGCCATAAATCTATCGCGGTGTAGGATAATGGTGAGTTTTAATGAGCATTAACCACTTCATGGATCACAAGGCTAATTTTGTCTCTAGAATTTTATTAAATCTAAAGTTAAGCATCTTGTGAATGAATTATCATCATTCAATGTATGACCTTCAATTTGGACAAGGTCTTGATATTAATGGAGTGAATCGGGCCCTAACTTTAGCCTTATTGTCTCCTTTGCCTATTTCCACATTATTAACACATGTCATTGCAATATCATAAGAATCAAATGTAACAAAGCTAAAGTCCCTTCTCTTGGCTAATGGTACATGCTTGAATATTTTTTACTTCAAAAAATATTCAAGGCGTGCTTGAGTCTTTAACTTCATCAATCCCTCTAGCGCTATAGCCTTGCGAGGTAGAGCAGACCTTATAGTAATGATAAGAGAGAATAGCTTGGATAATCTCGGCAATAATTTAATCTGAATATGTCATTGATGATAGAATTGGAATTATTCATGATCATGTTTAGAGATAGTGTGATTTGGTTGTGCACTTGATTAGTCGAGATGGATTACCAACAAGTAAAAGATAGTTCAGGATTTTTAATTTAGTTGTGCGTAACTTATTTTAAACTAAATAAAACGAGCTAGGTTTTTCCCTACAGATGATGTCACTTGATAACTTCAAATTGTATTACTTGTGAAACCTGCATTGATGAGTAGAACGGGTAAATGGGAGAGATTTTCCCTATAAATACTCTGAAGGTTAAGTTAATATTCATATAGAGAAAAATAATAGTAAAATGAATAAGTAGAATAGAATAGAGAATAAAGGATGATTATTTGTATGATGAGGTGATGAAATGATGTCTTAAAGTAGAGTGTGATATGGAGATGATGAATGAGGAGATGAGTGAATGAATGACATAAGATATCATGAGATGTATTTATAGGAGAAAATATACATAAACCTCTTAGGAATGTGATTCCTTATACTTGTAGGATTGTCTTGATTATGAGAGAAGTTTAATCTTTCTAATTGAGAATGACATAGCTTTCTTCATATTTGAGGATTTAAATTCCTTTATCTTGAAGGGCAAGGATCCTTATTAAGATAGGAATATGAATGTAGGTTATTAGCCATGGTGCTCTCCACATCTTTTGTCTTAATTCACTTTATTATAATGATGCTAGGATATCGAACGAGATACTTTTTGTTAATGCGATCAGGGTTGTGGTTCATCCAGTTAGCTATGGCAGCAATGGTTGTTGCATTTGTTACAAGCACATATGCAGTTTTAGCTATAACTTCACGTTGCTAGCCATCACCATTGGTGTCATCGGACTTGGCTTTTTCATTTATGTGTTTTATATTACTATAATGTTAGTAGTAGGATATGTGAGAGATGATCAAGCTGAAACTAAAGATAGATGGAAGTCCATATTTGACTCTTTACGCGACATCTAGTGTCGAAGCCTCTTCATTTTTGTAAGTAAAAACTTTATATGTTTTAGCCTTTACTATAATTTATTAATTGCATATATAAGTGGATCATATCAGAATTCTTATTTTATCTTTCACTCCCTTTTTTGAAGCAATATTTGTCATGGGTTGGCTGGGAGACATGGTCGAGGACTTTATAAACACCTTTTGCTATTAAAAAACTAGACATGAAGTGGATGGAATTGGAGCTTCTTATTAAGCAAGTTCGCCAACTTACTCTCTCTTTTTACCTTTCTAGAATAAGCTAGAATAAAATAGAGCTTCTTATTAAATAGAAATTTATTTAGATCTAACATGTTGTAGTAGTATGTAGAGAGTTCAAGAAAATAAAGATTAAAGAAGATAATGATAATAGAAGATGAGGATAAGAGAAGATAAGGCTCCCTTTTGGAGGTGTAAGGAGGTGGGAATAGTATTCAACCCTCACCTCTAAATACCCCATCCTCATTTACAAATGTGTGTGATATGAGAGTTAGTGTTGTGGTGTGTTGTGATGTCTCTGAGTGTATAAACACTTATTTGAGTGTTATTAGTGTGTGATTGTGTACAAATATTTTTGTATTAAATTTTTCTTGTTATAATAAAAGTAAGTTTATTAAAAATCAGTTCTCCACAAATTCTACACTTCTTTCACCATCTCCTATTTTGTATTGTTTAAAATTCTCAAATCACTTGTTGATGTTGGTTTCCTTATTGTTTGACGAAATCAAGTGGAAAAATGTGTTGTACTCATAATCTGATGAGTGTTCCCTCCGGTGCCATTGTTGTGAAAATGACAAAATAATAATAAAAAAAAAAAGCGGAATAATTCAAATAAATTTCTATTTAATTCAATTTTTAAAAATAATTATTATTATTCTCTTATTCTAAAAGAATAAAAAGCTAAGATTTTATCAATTTTTGCCATTTAACACTATGTTTAGTCGGAATGTTTGATCTAAATGCCTATTTGAGGTATAAGTTGTTGGGTGATTTAATGATAAGTTAATTTATGGGTTGATTTGAGAAGTTCATAGGTGAAATTGCTACTTAATCTTTTCTTCTTTTTTTTTTTTTAAATAAGAAAATGAACAAAAGCAGGACACAATGAAGAGTTCAGTTTGATTGAAAATTAATAAAAATTCTGTTTAAATTAAAAACTCATAAAACTTCCACACTACAACAATTATTACCTATAGCTTCACAATGATTTGTGGTTAAATCTTTAAAATTTTGTAGGTAAATGTTTTAGTCACAAAAATAAGTTATGTAGCTTGTTCTAGCAAGAAATGGCATAACTAAAAGTTAACTATGGAATTTAAGTGTCATGCATCTATTTTTCACATTTTTAGTTACATAACTTATGATAATAAAGCTAATTGTAAAAAGATATTAAATTTAATTGCTACAAAAATATAAATGTGTAGAAAAAAATTTTAATTATTAGCCACAAATGTATTATTTTATAGCAAATAAAATATATATGTAATAACAAATATATGAAGCTGAAAAAGTCCTAGAGGGGGGGTGAATAGGACTATCGAACAAAAATGGGAAATTAAAGGAATTATTTGCAAGAAGTGAGTAAGAGTAGAGAAGGAAGAATGATGAACACAAATATTTAAGGAGTTCGGATTCTCAAATAATCCTATGTCTCCACCTAACTTATCCTCAAGTTAAGATTTTTTAATCACCCACAATCTTATTAATAAGATTGATAATACACAAGAGTTTTATGGCTCACTCTTACAACCTTACAATCTTGAGTTTTCAAGGCTCACTCAAAAACCAAATTCCCAAGTGTTTTAATGGCTAAACACTTAAACCAATTCCTTTATAATAGAATCTCACTTCCAGTTTTCTAAACCCAGAAAATAGAAGAATAAGAATGTCTATTCTAATTACTCACCAACTCTCACAAGAGTTATACACAAAGAATTTTGATTGAAAGAAAGTTTTAGAGCTCAATTGAATGTTTAAAAAAATGATGAATGATGCACAAGTTTTCTTTTTTTTTTTCAATTGAATTCTAAATTGTATTTATATAGACAAACACTCAAAAATTTAGTTGTTGGATGTATCAATCATGTCTCCAATGTTTAGAATTGATTTTGAATTAATTCTTGAGTTTATGGCAGCTCAAGGGCTGCTCACGACCTCCTCACGAGTGAACAATGCTCATGAGGGGTGAAAATATAGTCGTTGCCTTCAAAAATTCCCATTGGAATGCTGTCAGAAGTACGCTCATGGCTCGTGAGGGGCGCTCATGAGGAGCACTGCCATCTTTTGGCAAGAATGTGCTCCAAATGCTCCTTTGACAGACTGCTCATGATCACTTCTAAAGATGCTCGAGAACGGGACTGAAGACGATCGATTCAGACAAAATGTTCTTCATAAAAGTTGTAGATAATTGTATTATCTTTCTATAAAAATTTTAATCACCTCACTTTGATATCTGTAGCTCAAGATATTGCTGAATTACCAAGATCTGTGCAAACTAAAATGCAAGCTGCATATGCTGACTTCGACTGAAGATTTTTATACCCAAATGAAATTGGATTTTGATGATCAAGTACAATTTGGAAAGCTTAAGATGTGTACTTTAAAATTTAAGAAGCTCATTTTCACATTTAAGAGCTCTAAATATGTCAAAAGTCTTCTTCAAACTCAGAGGTTCAAACAGCCCAAAAAGTCACTATTCACCCAAAAGTGTATATGCTTGGTATATGTTTGGTATATAATTCCCTACACACTTAATTGAAATTATTAGTATAAAAATTATTTGTCAAAGTCCAAAATTAAGAGTTTGATCATGCAAATGGTCAACAATCTCCCCCTTTTTGGCTTTGACAACCAATTTGAAAAGATGATAAATAATATGTATGTGTGCGTAAAAAATAAAAAACATGTATAAGCATATTTAATAAAAATAGCTCCCCCTTTCAAATTAAACAGATGCAAAATAAGAAATAATTTTGCTCTCCCTTAACATGTGCATAAATTCAATATTATCATGTACCATAGCATATAAATAAATGAATTATCATAGCATGTATAAGGGTTTAACAAATATATTCCTTTAACAAAAAATATATTTCTTTATTTCTCCTCCTTATTGGACATGATAAGAAATATAAATAAATTTTATTATCCTTCTTGACAACATAACAAGTTATCAAACAACATGGCCTAGCATAACAAATGATGATAACATGATTATTAAAAATATTAGACAATATAAAGGAAATAATTTCAAACATAATGCATCACAAAATAGTATGTATGCTATATTTAAACATCACATGATCATGTAGAGTTTAGCTATTTAATCATACATAATCATGTGGTACTTAGCATATCTTAAACACAATTATTTATCCCCTAAGCACATAGCTTCTTTAGCTTCTTCTCCCCCTTTGTCAAAGACAAAAAGAAAAGAGAGAGATATAAGGGGAAATTTGACCTAAAGGAGCCAAAAATACTAAAGGGAATAAAAGATCAAGAACCAAAACAATGCAAGCAAAGATATTCAAAATCTTTATGAAATTCATGTCATTTTAAAAGATAAAAGCCATTTTAAAAAAATGTATGCATGAATGTTGCATGAATATGCTCAATTAATAGTCATGCAAAAAAAAAAAATTCATGTAATATAAAAACAAAGTAAGCAAAACAAGGTTATTTATCACAAGGACAAAACTAGTCACACTTACATTGTTACTATGCATGCAAAAAACATTTATGTTAAATAAAATCAAACAATTTTCTCCCCTTATTTCAATGGATTTAAAAAATATTGATATTAAGGACACTACTATCACATAGTTATGTCACTTACATAAATACATCTTTGAAAAAAAAATTCCCTTAAAAGAAATTAACTAGGTACGCATGCAAACTCAATTATTTTTCCTCCTTTGTCAAAATGCAAAGATAGACCAAATCTTAAAAATATCCATGCATTATCAAAGATAAAAATAATTTCTAAGAAAACACAAAAATTAAACAAACTCAAAAATTTTCTATCCCTTTGTCAAAATGCAAATAAAATTGCATTAAAAAAAATTACAATGATATTAAAATACCAATTGTAAACAAGATATAAAACTAACAGCTTATGTCTTATATCCAAAAAATATTAGAAAATAAACTGAGCATAATCTGTCATAAAATAATTATAAAATAAACAAACAGCTCATGACTTATATCCAGAAAATAAACCGAATAGAAACTGTAATAAAATGAATTAAAAAATAGACTAACAGCTCATGGTTTATATCTAGAAAATATCCAGAAAATAAACTGACGAAAAACAGTCATAAAACACACTTAACAACTCAAAACTTATATACGAAAAGTATACTGAAAATAAACCAAACAGAAACTGGTATAAAATGAATAAAAAAAATAGATTAACAGCTTAAAACTTTGATACTGAAAGTATACTGAAAATAAACCAAACATAAACCATCATGAGAATACACAAAAAAAATTTTGTTAAGGAGGAGGAATATTTATGCAAAATTAAAATAATTAATTAATTGAATTTAGCTCAATTATTAACTATTAATTTGCAAAATAGGAGGGCTTTTTTAAAGAAAAATTAATGAATCCATAAAGATCCAAATCAAATAAAATTAGCACAAGGATCATGAAAATGGGAAATACAATATATCATGTATATGAAGTAAATTTGCTAAAGCAAATACTTTTAAAACAAAATATATACATGATGCTGAAAATAATTTTTTTAAAGAACATGATCACATAAGAATCCAAACAACAATTCATCAATTTTGCAAATGATCAAGACAAGCTTGACCCATCAATCATACCAAGTTCATGCTTAATAAAATTCAATCTTTCCTCACAAAGAGGCTTGGTAAAGATGTCTGCTAATTGATGATTGGTATCAACAAAATCAAGGAAAATATCATCATTTTGCACATGATCACGCAAGAAATAATGTCTAATATCAATATGCTTAGTTTTAGAATGCTGAATGGGATTCTTACTAAGGTTTATAGCACTTGTATTATCACACTTAATTAGAATGTGATTAATATCAATGCCATAGTCCAAAAGTTGTTATTTTTGCCATAGAACTTGGGTGCAGCAACAACTAGCCGCCACATATTTTGCTTCAGCGGTGGACAAGGCAACAGAAACTTGTTTCTTACTAAACCAAGAAACTAAGCAATTTCCTAAAATTTGACAAGTTCCGGAAGTGCTTTTTTCTATCTAGTAAGCTACCGGCAAAATCAGCATCAGAATAACTAATCAAGTCAAAGGAAGAACTCCTAGGATACCAAAGTCCTAAATGCAATGTACCACAAAGATATTTAAAAATTCTTTTGATAGCATTTAAATGAGACTCTCTAGGACTTGATTAAAATCTAACACACAAGCAAGTAGCAAATATAATATCGGGTCTACTAGCGGCTAAATAAAGAAAGGATCCGATCATACCTCTAAATCGCTTTTCATCAACCGGTTTGCCATTCTCATCCTTGTTAAGTTTGGTTATAGTACTCATTGGAGTTTTGCTTGATTTAGCTCCATCCATTCCAAACTTCTTGAGAATGTCCCTTGCATATTTGGTTTGATTGATGAAAATTCCATCTTTATATTGCTTGATTTGAAGTCCAAGAAAGAACTTGAGTTCACCCATCATACTCATCTCAAATTCTTCTTACATTAGTTTAAAAAATTCCTCACACAATCAATGGTTAGTAGCACCAAAAATAATATCATCAACATAAATTTGAACAATTAATAAATCATGCTTGGATTTCTTTATGAAAAGAGTTGTGTCAACCTTTCCTTTAGAGAAACCTTTCTCTAATAAAAAGTTACTCAATCTTTCATACCAAGCTCTTGGAGCTTGTTTCAATCCATACAATGCTTTTGATTATTTAAAAATATGATTTGAAGAGTCAAAATTTTCAAAACCCGGAGGTTGTTCAACATATATCTCCTCTTCAATAAAACCATTTAAAAATGCACTTTTAACATCCATTTGATAAAGTTTAAAATCCATGTATGATGCAAATGCAAGTAACATCCTAATAGCTTCTAACCTTGCAACGGGGGCAAAGGTTTCATCATAATCAATTCCTTCCTCTTGATTATAACCTTTAGCTACTAGTCTAGCTTTGTTCCTAGTTATGACACCTTGTTCATTCATCTTATTTCTAAACACCCATTTGGTGCCAATAATAGGATGATGTTTAGGTCTAGGAACCAAAGTCCAAACCTTGTTTCTCTCAAATTGATTTAACTCTTCTTGCATATCAAGGACCCAAAATTCATCACTCAAAGCATCATCAACATTTTTGGGTTCAATTTGAGAAATGAAAGCTAAATTAACAATAGACTTAAGTTTAGCTCTAGTAGTTACCCCTTTTGTAGTGTCACCTATAATGAGGTTTTGAGGGTGAGTTTTCTTGAATTACCAATCCTTTGGAAGTTCATCCTTCAAGGTAGGTTGAGGTATCTCCTCATTTTCCTTCTTGCTTGGATCTTCAAGTTCCAAAGGCTTACTAGCATTTTCTTCTTGTGTTTCCACAATCTCATTGTCACCTACAAGATCATCAACACTACAAACATCCTTTCTAAGATAAAGTGAGTTTGATTCATCAAATACCACATGTATTGACTCTTTAACTAATAGAGTTCTCTTATTAAAGACTTTATATGCTTTGCTAGAGTTGGAATAGCCTAGGAAAATTCCTTCATCGGCTTTGGAATCAAATTTCCCAAGATTATCCTTGGTGTTCAATATAAAGCACTTGCATCCAAATACTCTTAGATATGAGATTTTGGGTTTTCTATTGTTCCATAGCTCATAAGATATTTTATTTAAAATTGGTCTTTTGAAAACTCGATTTGAAATATAACAAGATGTGTTAACGGCTTCTGCCCAAAAGTATAGAGGCAAATTATACTCATGAAGCATTGTTCTAGCCATTTCCACAAGAGTTCTATTTTTCCTTTCAACTACCCCATTTTGTTGAGGAGTTCTAGGAGATGAAAATGTGTGAGAAATACCATTTTCATTACAATAGTTTTTGAAAAATTCATTTTCAAATTCGGTTCCATAATCACTTCTAATATATGAAATACAAAATCCTTTTTCTTTTTGAACTCTTTTTGAAAAAATTTCAAAAGCTTTAAATGCATCATTCTTATGAGCAAGAAAATACACCCAAGTGTATCTAAAGTAATCATCAACCAATACATAAGCATAGTGCATTCCACCAAGACTAGTAACTCTTGTTGGTCTAAACAAATCCATATGTATAAGTTCAAGTGGTCTAGAATTGGACACTACATTTTTTAGCTTAAATGAAGACTTAGATTGTTTTTCCTTTTGACAAGCATCATAAGATTTATCCTTAGTGAATTCAAGTTTAGGTAAACCAATCACAAGTTCATGTTTACAAAGATCATTCAAAAGCTCAAAATTTGCATGCCCTAACCTTCTATGCCATGTCCATGTGTCATGGGAAATTGACATTAAGAATTTTATATCTTTGTTATCAATTTTATTCAAATCAATAACATAAACATTATCTACTCTTTCACCACTAAAAATTACTTTGTCTTCATCAAGACTACTAACAAAGCAATTTTTAAGATAGAAAGTCACCTTATTTCCTATATCACATAATTGACTTACACTTAGCAAATTATGTTTAAGACCATCGACAAACAACATGTGATGTATAGATAAAAATTAAGGATTACCTATTTCTCCAATGCCAATAATTTTTCCTTTTGCATTGTCACCGAAAGTAACGTGTCCTCCATCCTTAGCATCAAGTTTGTTGAATTGTTGCTTGTCTCCCGTCATGTGCCTTAAACATCCACTATCGAGATACCACTTGCTTTTTATTCTTGCGGATTTCAAGCACACTTACATAAAGTATTTTAAATGTTCTTTTGAACCCAAACCTTTCTTGGTTTAGGTTAGTTAGTTTCAAGATAATCCAAAGGAAGTAAATTCATGTGCAGTTTTCTATAAAAGCACACATTATTGGTATGTCCTTTGATCATGCAATATGAATATACAACATTTTTAAATTTATTTCTCCTAGAATGAAATGCTTTCCTAATGTGTGTGGCATGCCTTTGGTGTTGTGTGTATCTCTTATTATTTTGTGACATTGAATGATACATACATTGGCAATGGTGATGAGCATTTTGATAAGTGTGTGCAATAGGCTTTTGTGCATTGTATTGTGCAGCATACTTATTATAATTATGTATAGTGTACATATAAGCATGCTTAGGTTGAGGTGCTCTAGTTTGTGGCTTGCCCCTTTGTGTTAATGAAGGGTTAATCTTATGAGACTTTGCCTTGCTATTTAATACATGAGATTTTTTTGCTTAAATTTCATTAGAGGTTGAAGGAGTAGAATCATGTGAAGCTTTAACAAAAGTAATATGTGATGAGGATGATGAAGACATTCCATTTTTATATCCAATTCCATAGGTATCTCCATGAAATTTTTGAGAGTCAAGAAGACTATCTAAAGTTTCTTTTCCTCTCTTAAATTTAGCAATGGAATTTTTTAATTCTAAGACTTCCTTAGAAAGCTTATGATTTTCATCATTTGCTTTTTTAAGTTGATCTTCCAAAGAATTACAAGATTTAGCATCACTTACAAGTTTTTCATTTTATGCAACAAGTTTAGCAAAATCAATTTTCAAACATTCAAAATCCTTATTTAAGCTAGTTAACTCATGTTTATATTTTTTTTTTCTTAGATAACAAACTTTTGCATTTAGCAAGCAATTTGCTCACAATAGAGCTCTCATCATCATCATCATCATCACAATATTCATCACAATCATCAAAAGAGGAGTAAGAAGTGGATGGTACCTCATTTTCATTTTCAATGGCCATGAAGCAAAGATTGGCAACTTCTTGTTGTTCCTCTTCCTCTTCAAATTCGGAGGAATCATCCCAAGTAGCTTTGAATGCCTTCTTCTTATCTTTTGCTCCCTTGCTCTTAAATTTGAGTTTGGGACGTTCATTTCTAATGTGTACCGATTTCTTGCATTCATAGCAAGTAACCTCTTTTATTTTCTTCCTCCCATCTCCTTCGAACTTCTTGTTGAAGTCCCTTGTTCTTGAGAAATTTTCATTTCTTAATAACTTATTGAAGTTCCTAGTGAGCATGGCAATGTCACCATCTTTATCACTAGAATCTTTAATGTTTTCCTCTTCACTATCTTCTTGAAGAGCTTTTAGAGAAATGCTTTTTTTTCTTTTCTTCTTTCTCTTCTTGTTCTTTACCTCTTTGTTTGATGGTGAGCTCATGTGTCAAGAGTTTACCAATGAGCACATCGGTTGATAGAGTGGAGAGGTCTTGAGCTTCCTCAATTGAGGTAACACAAGATTCCCAATCCTTCTTAGGTAGGATTCTTAGAATCTTGTTCTTTACCTATTCCTTGGAGAAATGTTTTCCAAGTTTCTTGAGGGTTGTGAGGAGAGCATTGAGATGGTTTGTCATCTCCGTGATTGATTCTTGAGGCTTCATTTTGAAGAGTTCATATTCATACATATGAAGTTGAACCTTCTTGCTTCTTACTTGAATGTTGCCTTCATAGTGATTCTCCAAGGTCTCCCACATTTATTTAGCTGAAATGCAATGTTGAAGCTTGCCTCCTTTTTCTCTTGTCATGGAGGAGACTAGAGTAATCATAGCCTTTTTATTTTTGTGATTTTCTTCCTTTTGATCAACACTCCATTGGCTTCTTACAAGTGTAGTTACCACACCATCAATGATAGTTGTAGGTGGTTCCCAACCTTTTAGGACAATATCTCAAAGTTTGATGGAATCACAATCAAGATATAATTCCATTTTGAATTTTCAATGTGGATAGTCACTACCATCAAAGAATGGTCTAAGAGAAGAGATGTTTTGTGATTCACTCCATATGATCTTGTATTCTAGCAATGAAGTACCTAGAATTCAAGCTCTGATACCAATTAAAAGAGTCCTAGAGGGGGGTGAATAGGACTATCGAACAAAAATGGGAAATTAAAGAAATTATTTGCAAGAAGTGAGTAAGAGTAGAGAAGGAAGAATGATGAACACAAATATTTAAGGAGTTTGGATTCTCAAATAATCCTACGTCTCCACCTAACTTATCCCCAAGTTAGGATTTTTTAATCACCCACAATCTTATTAACAAGATTGAGAATATACAAGAGTTTTATGGCTCACTCTTGCAACCTTACAATCTTTAGTTTTCAAGGCTCACTCAAAAACCAAATTCCCAAGTGTTTTAATGGCTAAACACTTAAACCAATTTCTTTAGAATAGAATCTCACTTCCAGTTTTCTAAACCCAGAAAATAGAAGAATAAGAATGTCTATTCTAATTACTCACCAACTCTCACAAGAGTTATACACAAAGAATTTTTATTGAAAGAAAGTTTTAGAGCTCAATTGAATGTTTAAAAAAATGATAAATGATGCACAAGTTTTCTTTTTTTTTTCAATTGAATTATAAGTTGTGTTTATATAGACAAACACTCAAAAATATAGTTTTTTGATGTATCAATCATGTCTCCAATGTTTAGAATTGATTTTGAATCAATTCTTGAGTTTATGGCAGCTCAAGGGCTGTTCACGACCTCCTCACGAGTGAACAGTGCTCGTAAGGGGTGAAAATATAGTCGTTGCCTTCAAAAATTCATTTTGGAATGCTGTCAAAGGTATTCTCACCAGCAGGTTACGAGCCACCAGCTCTTGAGGGGCGCTCTTGAGGAGCACTGCCATCTTTTGGCAAGAATGTGCTCCAAATGCTCCTTTGACGGACTGCTCGTGATCACTTCTAAAGATGCTCGAGAACGGGACTGAAGACAATAGATTCAGACAAAACGTTATTCATAAAATTTGTAGATAATTATTTTATATTTCTATAAAACTTTGAATCACCTCATTTTGACATTTGTAGCTCAAGATATTGCTGAATTACCAAGAGCTGTGCAAACTAAAATGCAAGCTGCATATGCTGACTTCGACTGAAGATTTTCATACCCAAATGAACTTGGATTTTAATGATCAAGTATAATTTAGAAAGCTTAAGATGTCTACTTTAAAAGTTAAGAAGCTCATTTTCACATTTAAGAGCTCTAAATATGTCAAAAGTCTTCTTCAAACTCAGAGGTTCAAATAGCCTGAAAAGTTACTATTCACCCAAAAGTGTATATGCATGGTATATGTTTGGTATATAATTCCCTACACACTTAATTGAAATTATTAGTATAAAAATTGTTTGTCAAAGTCCAAAATTAGGAGTTTGATCATGCAAATGGTCAACAGAAGCTAATAATACAATATAACATCCCTTTTCATTTTAAAACATAAATTTTAGTTTATCCTTTTTCATTTTAAAATTTAGCTTATTTTGAATATATATATATATATATATATATATATATATATATATATATATATATATATATATATATATATATATATATATATATATATATGTATGTATGTAACTAATCATTTTTTTATATAGAAAAAAGCTAATGATTTCTATTTATAATAAGAAGAATTATTTGTTTTCAATGTGGGATTGAAAACTTTTTAGTTTCACATTTGTATTTTGTTAATTAGCCACAATTTAATTATTGTAGCTAAAATTTTATAAAACTAGCTACAAATTATTTTGTGGCTAATAATGTATTTTAGTCATCAATCTATTTGGCTTGTAGCTAATATCGTCTATTAGACACAACATTAAATATCATGGCTAAATTGTAATTTTTAGCCATAAAATAATTCATGTCTATGGCTAATCAATATTATTTACTACGACCTTAATTTTTATAGCTAATTATCTATGGCTAAAATCTAGTAAATATTTTAGCCATATAAATTTTGATACTTGTCGCTAATAAGTACAATTAGCTACAGAGTTGTAATTTCTATGGCTATAAATTATATTTAGCCACAAACTTTGTTGTTCATGGTAAACTTTTGTAACTGTATGTATGAGTTATAATAGTGACAGCTAGTGATGGCACAAGTAGCTACTCCAAGGCCTCAGGAATGGGGTAACACAGTAAGGGTGCCTGTAGTGAATGTGACAATCATTGATGCCATGGCAATAGGATGAGTATTCCCATCAATTTAAGAAATGTCGACATCCTTCTCTTGCTTATGCTCCATAAATAGTGAATAAATACTGCAAAACTTGAGAGTGCTAATGCAACAGCATCAATGATAATAAAAGGTTTTAAAGGCTATTTTTCTTGCTATTACTGCCAGCCCTTGTTCATCCCCTTTTTTAGTCTTCGTATCCACTAGGTAAGGTGAATCCTGCTACAAATGATACTACAGCTATGAGTGCTGCTACTATTAAATTGGCTTCTTTGGTTTTTTCTAGTCCTAAAATGTTCTGAATTTTCACCAATTTGTCCTTTGCTTCGATTAAATTGCCCTAGCTTCTTTTATACCCTGCCTTCTCTAACATACATTTTGTTGATCCCTACCTACTTCTGACCACTATTTCTTGCAAAGCCATTCTGCCATTGGGTCCTTGGTAGTCTAGTGACTCGCTGGTTTCTAATATCTCGAACACAATGTCACCGTACCCTCTCTCTGTAGCAAGGTAAATTGAGATTTCACCAGCTTCATTACCAGGAAGATAAAATCAATATCTTATTTTGTCAATCTTTTCATCAAACTTAGATGATTATATATAGCTGCCTAATGCAAAATTGTTTTCTTGTTTATATGTATCATCCTTAACATATCCCTTGCTGCCTCTGTGGCATCATTATGTGGAGATTTGCTAGATCCTATGTAGCATGGAGATGAAAATGGGAAAACAGAAAATATGGAAATGGAGAGGGCAGGATTTTTTAAAAATATAGAAAAGAAAATATGGGAAAACATGTAATATTAAAAGTATAAGAGTATATAAATAATATTAAAAATATATGAATATATCTAGATATAAATTTTATATATAAATATTAAAAATTTTACTTATTTTTTAATTAATAGTATAATTATAGAAATTATTTTGTTTAGTTAAGAAAATATATAATTATTTTTAAATTTTTCTCCTTTTTTATTTAAGAAAATACTAAATAAATATATTTTGTAAAGAGATTTTTGCCTACACCAGATGTATCACACCTTAGGATAAGATTTATAGCACATCAATCAAGTGTTTTACACTTGACCATTGAAAATGATACACATATCTCTTTATTATAAATCTTATTATTTATTGTAATACACCTAATATAAACAAAAAAATTTTATTTTTAAAGTTGAAATTTGAAAATGCGTTTTAAGTAGAAAAGTGGATTTTAATTTTTTATTTCTGCAAAAATTGCATTGATGCATTTGAAAACTCTTCCGAAACGCTGAAACGTCCCTCCAACATAGCTATATCAATAAAGGCCTTACCTACAGCATCATGCTCGTGTCTTGCTGCTATATGCAGTGGAGTTTCACCTATAATATTGGCTTGATCTAGTAGAGATGGTCACCTATTGAGGATTTGTTCCACGAAAGTAATTGGTTCTTGTGCTTCTGTTCGCTCTGAGATGTGAATATGAAGAATTGTGTTTTTGTTAGGAGTAAGTGGAAGATTAAGAGGTTCAAAGTGAGAATTGAATGGGTCAATTTTAGATTCAGCTGCAACCTTGTAGAACAGAGAATCCATTTACGAGATATTTGTCTGACTGTCTCTGTTTAGGCAGATCATCATTCTCAAGTGTTGGATTATTATAGGAACTCTCTGCAGATTAATTCATTTTGAGAGATTTTGTGAGATCTAAACAAAAATGATATAATATTTAGGAGAAAATTTTTAATTGTTTATTCCTAAAAAAAAAAACTTAACACAAGGTGTGGTTTATATACAAGAATACAAAATGATTAAAAAAAATGACAAGTGGCATATTCAAGAATGTTCTATGGAATATTTCATAACAAACTTTGTCTTATTTCCATTTGCTTAGAGAGGCAGCAATTTTGTTATAGCTACTCCTGAATTTCAGCAGCTGCACATGCTTCCAATGATTGCTATATGGGCCATCATTTCTTTCACAGAACTTGCTGCATTTGTTATAGGCTTGAGCTCGATATATGAATCCAACTCATAAATAAACAGCCTATCTGCACTTTACTGTTGTTGTTATAACATATTTCATCATCCCCCTTAAGGTGGAGCTTGGTGATAATCAACCAAGCCCAACTTGTAGAGTAAACTATTAAATTGAGGGGCAGCCAATGCTTTTGTAAACAGGTCAGCAAGTTGACATTGGGAACTAATGTGTTGTGGTGTAACAAATCATTCTTTATATTTGTTTCTTAACAAGTGACAGTCAATCTCCAAATGCTTCATTCTTTCATGAAAAATAGGATTTGCAGTGATATGTATTGCAGCCTTGTTATCACACTAAAGCAAAATAAGAAGGGGAGTATTTATCTTAAAATCTGTAAGTATATAGGAAATCCATTGTAATTCACACGTTGTAGCAGCCATGCTTCTATATTTAGCTTTAGTTGAGGACCTTGAAATTTCACCCCTGTATTCACTGTCAATTTCATCCCTTTTGTCATGGGAGTTTTGGCTGACTTGGCTCCCAATAACCCCGTATCATTTATCACATCCAAGGCATATTTACGTAAATTCCTTACTTTGTTCTTGTGATTTCAAGGCCCAAGAAATATTTAGCTTCTTCTAAGTTTTTGATAGTGAATAGCTTGTGTAAATGAGTTTTCAAAGCCATAATTTCATCTATGTTATCCCTAGCGACCAATACATTATCAACATACAGTAATAACGCTGTAAAACTTCCCACTCCTTGTTTAGTGAAGAGACAATTGTTATGTTATGATTGTTGAAACCCAAATAACTTTAGCTTATCACTGAATTCTTAATTCCATTATCTAAAAGCGTATTTTAAACCATAGATACTCTTCTTTAATTTATAAACTTGGCTTTAAGATGCTCTTGTGTAGCCTTGTGGAGGTATCATATACACGTATTCATCTAAGGCTCCATGTAAAAACGCATTATTAATGTCCAGCTAATATAAAAACCAGCATTTTGCAACCGTTATAGCAAGGAAGAATTTGATCATTATAAGCTTGGCTACAGGAGAAAAACGATCTTGATAATCGATCCCTTCCTTTTGATGAAATCCCTTTGCCACCAACCTAGCTTTCAATCTATCAATGGTATCATCTGTCTTTAATTTAATCATATAAATCCACTTTGAACCAATCGCCCTTTTTCTTTTCGGTAACTCTGTCAATTCCTAGGTTTTTTTTTTCTCTAAAGCATTTAGTTCACTTTGCATAGCATCAATCCACCCTTTATCTTTACGTGCTTGATCATAAGAAGTAGGTTCCTACAAATTAGATAAATTTGATAAGAAAGCCATGTATACAGTGTCTAAATTCGATGAATTTTGAAAGGGAAAAGTATTGGGTGTGTGTTTTGAAGTTCGGTGTTTAATGATACTTGAATCAATATTAGCTGCTGATAAGCTCGTATTTGAAGTCATGTTTATTATATAATCCTCCATCCAAACAGGTTTAGACCTCATTCTTGTACTTCTTCATTGAACTTCTAATGTTATTTCAATTGAGTGGCTTTGAGAATTGGAAAGTTAGATTTCTGTGGTTATTTCAGAGATATTGTTTGTAAGGGTCACCAAATAGAGGTGTGTGGTAATTCTAGTTTATAATTCAGGATCAGAATTGAGGGGAAATAATGGTAGAGGTGTATGTATAAATTGCTCTTGGGTGTAAAGGAAGGGAAAATATTTTATGGAAGATAACATCTCGGTTGATAAAAATTTTATTTGCATTAATGTCAAAGAGTTTATAAGCCTTTTATCCACTATTATATCCAATGAAAATGCACTTATGGGCTCTAGTGTCAAACTTATCATTGTGAGGTAAGATACTTGTTGCATAACAAAGGCATCCAAAATTTTTGAGAGTGTTGTAATCTGGTTTATAACCGAATAATAGTTCATAAGGAGTGTGCCAATGCAAAATAGGTGTGGGAAGTCTATTTATGATGTGTGTTGCTATAAGGAGTGAAAAGGGCCAAAATTTTGAAGGAAGGTTAGCTTGGAACATAATGGATCTTTCTACTTGAAGGAGATGTTTATGTTTTTCTCTCTATAACTCCATTTTGTTGTGGAGTATAAGCATAAGTCTTTTAGTGAAAAATTCCTAATTCTCTTAACAAATTTTGGCATTTAGAATTTGTTAATTCTGTACCATTATTTGTTCTAATGATTCTGACATTTTTCTTGAATTGTGTTTTAACCATGGTGAAGAAATCCTTCAAAGTAGAGACAAGTTGGGTTTTATGCAACAACATAAAAGTTCATATACTTCTGTTAAAATAATCTACTACAGTGAGCATATATAGAGTACCAGTAAGAGAATATTGTCTATATGGACCCCAAAGATATATATGAAGCAATTGAAAGGTTTGGGATGATCGAATTTCACTAGTGGGAAAACTTAGTCTTTGTTGTTTGGCTTTGGGATAGATTTCACATTTTGTATAGAGGCTATGTCAACATTAGTTATGCAAGGCTGTAGAAAAGCCAAATGTTGTAAGACAAGGGGTGATGGGTGACCAAGTCTCTTGTTCCAATCAATGAAATCCAAAATCAGTATAAGAGTCTCTGTAATTTTCTTGCACTTTCAGTGCTTGCAACTGATTACAAAATTTAGCCTTCCTATTTAAAAAACTACAATTATCTAACAGATATAACTTTCCTATAAGCTTGCCGACAGTTAATGTTTCTTCACTCTGTAGATCCTATAATAAACAATAAGTTAGATAAAAAAAAATTTAATATGAGCTGTGAGTGCTAGCTTTGAAATAGATATTAAATTATATCGAAAGGTAGGAATATGTAGAACACCTGTCAATTGCAAGGTCTGGTGTAAATCTATAATGCCTATATATTCTACTTGCTTTAATGAACAATCTAGTAAGTAAATGGGTGTGAAACAGTTTGTTGGTTGTGCATTGTTCATCAAATTTAAACTTGAGCTCATATGGCTACTTGCACCCGTATCTAATATCCATGTACCTGGTTTTATGTAATCAAAAATAGTAAAGGCATAATAATAAAATGACATACCTGCAAAATCTTTAATATGGGCAAAGTTCATTTGATTTTTGTTATTTGTTGGCATATTTCCCTTTAAAAGCTTTATTAATTATTGCCGAACTATAGAGGCAATGTTAATAGCTTGCGAGCCATCTTTGGTACACATGTTTGCACATTCATCATTAAAGTCGAGTGACGTCTCTAGTATGTTTACCATATGCCTATTTAGGTTTGAATTTTTTGCTCTTTGTTCCTTCAGATTCTTATACCAGTCAAGGTAACCATGTATCTTAAAATAATTTTCTTACGAATGGTCATCCATGTTGCAGTAATCACAATGTTGTATCTCCTTCTCACTATTTCCAATTCTACTCCCACCATTTCTACCACTTGCACCTAGTCTTCCTCTCCCAAAACCTGTTCCACCATTTTCTTTCTTGATGACTTGACCTCTAATAAACATTGCTACATTCTCATTTTTTTAAGATAAATTGCATGCACATTTGTTTGCTTCTCAACACTCAACACCATCGGGTATGCTTTATTTACTGATGGAAGTGGATTCATCATAAGGATTTTATTACTTACATGATCATAGGCATCATTGAGTCCAATTAAAAATTATATCATTCTATTAAATGAAGCCAAGATTTGAGACTTCTTTTGCTGCTACATATGTGCATATAGGAATTGACATCAAACATTGTAGCTCATCCTATAATTTCTTCACTTTTACATAATATTTTTCCACCTTCAGGGTCCCTTGAGTTATGCTACTAATCTCCCTTTGTAATTGATAGAGTAGTGGACCATTGCATTCTCCATATCTCTCTTGCAACTCATCCCACAATTTCTTTACAGTAGTTATAAAAATGAAAACCTCAACGATTTCTTTTGAAATTGAATTTAGGATCTAGTATCTTACCATGCAGCTCACTCTTTCCCACTGCTCTGTTTTTTGTAGGGTGTTAAGTGGACAAGCTCTCGTGATGAATCCCAACTTAAGCTTTGCACCGAATGCTATCTTTTTATCTACTATAGCTAAGATAATTTCCACCAGTCAAAGGATATGTAACAAGAGTCATTCCTGCAAAGGAAAATGGCCCCCCTTACAATTCAATAGGTCCCTTTATTCTTTTAGATCACAACATGAGTAAAAATTCTTGAGAAATAAAAGAAAGAAACACAATAATTTAATGTGGAAAACTTCCAAATGAAGAAAACCACGAGTTTTGTCAATAAACAACCAAGAGAAAAATATTTACTATGTGAAAATTATTACAACCACACTATAAAATATTTAACTCTCACCCACACCTAAAAGCTCAAGTATTCCCAAGAAAATTTCCTATAAATTTTCTACTAGTATAACTAATAGCTTTCAATGGTACACCAAATACAAGTGATGATTGGCATATTTTAACCAAATGGGGGAGAAATCTATTTATAAATAAAGACTCCTTATTTCTCTCAAATTGCCAATGTGGGAATTTTACAACCAATAAATCTCCACTTTGAAAAATTTTAAATAGTTCTCTCATAAATCTTCCCCATAATTATAAATAAAGAACAATAACTACCTCACTATCAGTTGTGTCAGTCACAATTCTAAAAAAAGAATTGTCATACTCCACCATAAAAGTACACACACTTGGAATTTACCAACTCCAAGAATTTTCATCTCAACCAGTTCATGTCAAAAAACTGCTAATAAATTATGATGCAACTTTTAATGTTGACTATCTAAGAAGTCCATTAGTCATCGACATTAATTCTACCACACACCTTGCATTAACTGTCAACCAATACCCATGTGAAAATTGTTAACATACTACCTATCATACATCCTTTTCCATGGCAACTTAGTTGGTAGCTATCATGCCATGAGGATATATATCTTTCCTCATATAGAAAGTTCATCATCTTCTTTTTTAAAGATGATTGTATTAGTAACATTACTTTTTAAGCCATTACTTGAATTAGCTCCACCACTTTTGTAATCCTTCTTTACATGCCCAGATTGCCTACATCCTTAGCAGATAATTTTCTTTTTGGAGCCTTTATTCTTCCTCCCATTTCCACAAACCAACAATGTTGTACTTTCAAAAGACTTGTTCTCTACATTTTTCAGCCTTCTTTCTTTAGAAATCAACTTACTAGTCACTTTTAAAAAATTCACATTCTCTTTCCCGTACATTAAAATGGTTTGCATATGTTCATAAGAAGGTGGAAGAGACTAGATAAGTCTCAACGCTTTATCTTTATTATCAATTTTCACTCCAAGAAATTCCAGTTTAAAAACAATCTCATTGAGTACACTAAGGTGGTTAGAAATTTTTATACCTTCTTCCATTTGCAATTTGTGAAATTGCTCCTTCAAATATAACCTATTTGAAAGATTTTTAGCATGGTATATTTCTTTAATCTTTTCCTAAAGCTCATTTATTGTTGACCATCTAGCAACATTAATAAGAACATTTTTGGCTAGACAAAGATGAATCTGACTTGTTGCTCTCATGTTTAGCTCCTCCCATTCTTCTTCACTCATCTTGGATTTTCTGTGTCTGCACCATCATATTTAATTGGCTCTTTTTCTTTGAACAAAGAAGCTAGCTATCCCTTCAAGGCCCTATGCAGTCCAGACTGGATTAGTATATCCTTGACTTGTACTTGCCACAACCCAAAATTAATGCTCCTATCAAATTTTTCAAAATCAAATCTGAAACTCATTTTTGTTCAACAATGCACAGTACCTCTGTATATTTGAACAGTACTTCCTGCTACAGTGACCTCACACATGAACAATGAGTAAACAATTTTATCTACAAAATGCACTAAGAAAGTTTCCAGGAAATATTGGGAGGACATAAATGGTACCACTTAAGTTCCAACCTCCTTAGGTAATTATAGCCTTTATGATAAAACTTTATTGGTTGCACTTACTTAGTCAATATCCAGTTGGATCACAGTAATTTTTTAAAAAATTTATCGATGCAAAATGCCAATTAGCCCAATGAAATTTTTATGATGTGGAAGATCAGTCTAAACCGTAACCACAGAGTATACTAAAATAAATCAAGAGTTCTGATACCAATTATTAGGGAAAATGAACTCCTTAAAATCCAACAAATCCCTTTATCCCTTTTAGATCACAACATGAATAATAATATTTGAGAAATTAAAAACAGAAACATACAATAATTTAATGTGAAAAACTCTCAAATGAAGAAAAATCATGGGTGTTGTCAATAGACAACCAAGAGAAAAATATTTATTATGTGAAATTTATTGCAACCACATTATAAAATATTTAACTCTTACCCATACCCAAAAACTCAAGTATACCCAAGAAAATTTTCCATAAATTTTCTACTAGTATAACTAATAACTTTCAATGATATACCAAATATAAGTGGCGATTGATATATTTTAATCAAATGGGGGAGGAATCTATTTATAACTAAAGACTCATTTCTATTTCTCTCAAATTCCCAATGTGGGAATTTTACAATCTTCATCATATTAAGTTGAATCATTTGTTGTTTCAATACTAGCATTTGTGCATTGATCTGCCATAATCTGAATCAAGTATGCTTTGATACATGAACAAAAATGAAACAATATTGCGAGCATTATGAATGTGAATGAACAATATATTGCTTGTGAGAGAATAATACTCAAATAGTGAAAAGAAAATCTCTATATAAAGGGATTGAAATTCATTAATGAGAATGTTAAGAAAAAGAAGAAGAAAAAGAATAGATTACTCTCCAAATTCTTTCAATATTATTGTTCTCCAAATTCTCTCCAAACTCTCTCTAAATTCTCTTAAAATCATTCTACTATAAAATATTTTTCTTCTAATTAAATACTAATAAATTCAAGTTTAGTTCTATAATAAACTAAGCAATTCAATCTTTATTTCACAACACGTTATCAGCACGAGGAGCTCTCGATCAAAACAATAAGGTACATATTTCTTAATATTTAATATTTATAAATATATTATTTGATTATATATTATTATGGATGGCTATGCCTCCTACTAATTTATATATATTCATATTTATATTTATTTTTTCAATCTAACTTTATATTAATTGTTATTTTTATTTTGTTTTACTAACTACACCATTGATGCAAATATTGCTAGAAATTGTTCTAACCTTATGGATGGCTATGCCTCCTACCAATTTATATTTATGCATATTTATATTTTTTTTATTATTTATATTAATGGAAGGCTATAACCCATTTTATATTAATGAACGGTTTTGTCCCATATTTATACATATCATTATGTTAACTCACTTACTATAAATAATCATATCAACATTATTTATTAATTTTACTTTACATAATTTATTATCAATATATTATATTAAAAAAAAATTCTAACGGCTATATATTACCAACGGTAATATAACAATAACAAACGGCTATATTTTTCATTATAAATAGATGAGCTATAAATTTTATTTATTCACACAAATTCATATATTTTCTCTTTCTCTCTTTACTCTAAATTGTAAACATGATTTGGTATATTTATATTTGTGTTTTGATCATGACTATTATAATAGTTTTAGGAATAATTATGGAAGATGATTTTCTATTTGATATAATTTTAAGTATTATTGTATCATTTTTTGTACCGCTATTATTTCTTGCAATATTCATTCATGATATAATTAATTAGTAAATTCTGATTATGTTTGATTTTTTTAGTAGTCATCAAATTTATGAATTCTAATTGAGTTATATTTTTTTTATTAGTTATCATAATGACAAATCTAGCAAAACTTGAGTTCGTTGCTCTTGACATCACGGGAAAAAATTATATGTCTTGGATTCTAGATGTAGAGATGCATCTTCAATCAATGGGGTTAATTGATACCATAAAAGAAAATAATAACACCTCATTGCAAGATAAGGCCAAGTCTATAATTTTTCTCCGTCGTCATCTTGATGAAGGATTAAAATGTGAATATTTGACTGTCAAAGATCCAAGTGTTCTTTGGAAGGATCTAAAAGATAGATATGATCATCAAAGAGATGCAGTACTACCAGTATTCACTGATGAATGGAGAGCTTTACGCCTTCAAGATTTCAAAAAAGTGAGTGACTATAATTCTGCAATGTTCAGAATAGTATTACAATTAAAATTCTATGGACAGACAGTCACAAACGAGGATATGCTAGAGAAAACTTACTCTGCATTTCATGCATCAAATGTTACACTGCAACAACAATACAGGATGCAGAGATTTAAAAAATATTATGAACTAATTTCATGCCTACTGGTAGCTGAGAAACATAATGAACTCTTGATGAAAAATTATCAATCCCGTCCCACTGGCTCAATAGCATTTCCAGAAGCAAATGCTATAAATTATCCCAGATATAAAAATTACAATATCCATGGACGTGGGAGAGGTAGAGGTCGTGGACGTGGAAGAGTCAATTCTTTGGCCGTGGTCGTGGAAATAAATATAATAATACTCCACAACAAACTCAGACTCAACCTCAAAAGAAGTTAAAATCAGTCATCAATTGTGTTTAAGAAAGGCCTCAACATAAGTCTGAAACTGTGTGTTTCAGATGTGGTAGTAAAGGACACTGGTCACGAATTTGTCGAACACCACCACATCTTTGCCAACTTTATAAGGCATCATTGAAAGGCAAAGAAAAGGAAATAAACTTCAATGAGCATCATACTCATGTTAATGATATAACTCATCTAGATGTTTCTAATTTTACTGATGATTTTACTGACAATGGAAATTAAGACATCTATAATTTTAAGTATGTTGTTTTATTCTGAAGAATATGTTATTGTTATGTATGTTATTTTCAAATTAAATAAAATGTCCTGCTTTACAATTATTTTATGTTTTTACCTTAATTGATTAATTATGTATTTATTTATTTTGAAGTTTAATATGGATTATACTCAACATAAAGATAGTATTGGAGATCTCTGCATACCAGATAGTGGTACTACACATACTATCTTGAAAAATAGAGATTATTTCTCTGAAATAAAGCCAACAAAGGCAGTTGTAAAAACAATATCAGATCCTGTAGATCTGATTGAAGGAATTGGTAAAGCTAAATTTATGTTACCAAATGGAACAAAGTTTATAATTGACGAAGCTTTGTTTTCACCAAAATCAACAAGAAATTTGTTGAGTTTTGATGATATATATCGAAATGGGTGTGATACCCAATCCATTACTATAAATGGTAACAAATATTTAAATATAGTTTCCTATGAATCAAGAAAAATACAAGTATTAGAAAGACTACCAAAACTCCCTACTGGATTACATTACATGCATATACATGTAATTGAATCAAATATGGTAGTAAAAGAAAAATCTTATGATCCTTCAAAAATAAATTTATGGCATAATAGATTAGGTCATCCTGGATCAGTAATGATGCAAAGGATAATTGAGAATTCACATGGGCATCCCTTGAAGGGGCAAAGAATTCCTCAATCAAATGAAATGCCATGTACAGCTTGTTCTCTCGAAAAATTAATCTTAAGACCTTCACCATCTAAAATTCAAAATGAATCACCTATGTTTCTTGAAAGAATTCAAGGTGATATATGTGGGCCAATTCACCCACCATGTGGACCATTCAGATATTTTATGGTATTAATTGATGCATCTAGTAGATGGTCACATGTTTGCCTATTGTCAACTCGTAATGTTGCATTTGCAAGGTTGCTTGCTGAAATTATTAAATTACGAGCACAATTCCCTGATTATACAATCAAGAGGGTAAGACTTGATAATGCTGGTGAATTTACATCTCAAGCATTCAATGATTATTGTATGCCTACTGGGATCATTGTTGAGCATCTTGTTGCCCATGTACATACTCAAAATGGTTTAGCTGAATCATTGATTAAATGCCTTCAGCTTATTGCTAGACCATTAATAATGAGAACAAAGCTTCCCATTTCAGTTTGGGGTCATGCAATCCTACATGTTGCTTCATTAATTCACATCAGACGTAGTGCATATCATAAATACTCCCCACTACAATTGGCATTTGGTCAAGAGCCAAATATTTCCCATCTCAGAATTTTTGGTTGTGCAGTATATGTACCCATTGCGCCACCTCAGCGCACAAAAATGGGTCCTCAACAAAGATTAGGAATTTATGTTGGGTTTGAAACACCCTTGATTATTAGATATCTTGAACCTTTAACTGGTGATATTTTTACAGCACGTTTTGCTGATTGCCAATTTCATGAGGTTGTTTTCCCAACATTAGGAAAAGGAGAGAAAGAAGGGAAAAGGAATATTTCATGGAATGAACCATCATTATTGCATCTGGATCCTCACACAAAATAATGTGAATTAGAAGTGCAAAAGATTATGCACTTACAAGCAATTGCAAATCAATTGCCAGATGCATTTACTGATACAAAAAGAGTGACTAAATCATACATACCAACAGCCAATGCTCCTGCTTGTATTGAAATTCCAGAAATAAAACTTGAGAATAAAGACACTCATGAGTCTAAAACACGCTAGAAGCATGGAAGACCAATTGGTTCTAAGGATAAAAACCCTCGAAAGATAAAGGGAGTAGATAATCATATTGATAGCGAGGAAAATATCCCTGAAGAAATAGAAAATAAAGAAAGTCATGAAACATCGTCATATACTGTTGCATGTGAAATCATAAATGACAAAGATGATCTTGAATCAAAATTAGTCATGGAATGTCAAAATAGGCATGATTGGATAAAATGGAAAGATGTTATGCAGGCTGAATTGGACTCACTAAACAAACGAAATATTTTTGGATCAATTATTCCTATGCCTAAAACTGTGAAACCTGTAGGATACAAGTGGGTCTTTGTACGAAAGAGAAATCAGAAAAATGAAATAATAAGGTACAAAGCTAGACTTGTAGCTCAAGGTTTTTCACAAAGGCCGGGAATTGATTATGATGAAACGTATTCTCCTATTATGGATGCAATTACGTTCAGGTATTTGATTAGCCTAGTAGTTTCTAAGAAATTAGAAATGCGTCTTATGGATGTTGTGACTGCTTATTTGTATGGATCACTTAATAGTGACATTTATATGAAAATCCCTGAAGGATTTAAAATGCCTGAAGCATTAAGTACAAAACCCAAAGAAATGTATTCGATCAAGCTCCAGAGATCTTTATATGGGTTAAAAAAGTCTAGGCGCATGTGGTATAATCGTTTAAGCGATTATTTGATTAATAAAGGATATGTGAGTAATATTATCTGCCCATGCATTTTTATTAAAAAAACAATATCCGGATTTGTGATTATAGCTGTATATGTTGATGATTTGAATATCATTGGAACAAAAAATGAGATCCATGAAGCAACAATATACTTAAAGGAAGAATTTGAAATGAAAGATCTTGGAAAAACCAAGTATTGTCTTGGTTTACAAATTGAGCAAATGTACAATGGGATATTCGTGCATCAATCAAATTACACAGAAAAGATCTTGAAACGCTTTAATATGGATAAAGCAAATCCTTTAAGTACTCCAATGGTTGTTAGATCACTCAATATTGAGACTGATCTATTTCGACCCTGTGAAGAAAATGAAGAAATTCTTGGTCCTGAATTTCCATATCTCAGTGCCATTGGAGCTCTAATGTATCTTGCTAATTGTACTAGACCTGACATTTCTTTTGCAGTCAATTTATTAGCAAGGTTCAGTTCAGCTCCAACAAAAAGGCATTGGAAAGGGGTCAAACATATACTTCGATACCTTTGAGGAAATGTTGATTTGGGTTTATTTTATTCTAACAATTCAAAACAAGAATTGATTGGTTATGCAGATGCAGGGCATTTATCTGATCCTCATAAAGCAAAATCTCAAACAGGCTATGTGTTCACAAATAATGGAACTGCAATTTCTTGGCGTTCCCAGAAACAAACGCTTGTCA
Source organism: Mallotus nudiflorus (assembly GCA_947683625.1). Classification (NCBI taxonomy): domain Eukaryota; kingdom Viridiplantae; phylum Streptophyta; class Magnoliopsida; order Malpighiales; family Euphorbiaceae; genus Mallotus; species Mallotus nudiflorus. The sequence continues at coordinate 781,990 of CANTUR010000886.1, read as the reverse complement.
CTACTTCCTCAAATCATTCTGAAATTATTGCACTACATGAAGCAAGTAGAGAGTGTGTGTGGCTTAGATTAATGACACATCATATTGAAGAATCTTATGGTTTTCCAGTCAACAAAAGTCCAACAATTTTATATGAAGATAATGCAGCATGCATTGCACAATTAAGGGAAGGATATATCAAAAGTGATAGAACCAAACATATTCCTCCAAGATTCTTTTCATACACTCAAGAGCTAATAAAAGACAATCATATAGCTATCAAGTATATTCAGTCTAGCCAGAATTCAGCTGATCTTTTCACAAAGGCACTTCCAACCACAATCTTTAGAAAGCACGTTCACGATATTGGAATGCGACATCTGTATACTATATGAAGGAAGATTATACATATCAACTTGAGGGGGAGAAAATCATGCACTGTACTCTTTTTCCTTAAGCTAAAGTTTTTCCCACTGGGTTTTATTTAGCAAGGTTTTAACGAGGCAGTTATAAAATATTGTTATTCAAGGGGGAGTATTATGAATGTGAATGAGCAATATATTGCTTGTGAATGAACAATATATTGCTTGTGAGAGAATAGTACTCAAATAGTGAAAAGAAAATCTCTATATAAAGGGATTGAAATTCATTAATGAGAATGTTAAGAAAAAGAAGAAGAAAAAGAATAGATTACTCTTTAAATTCTTTCAATATTATTATTCTCCAAATTCTCTCCAAACTCTCTCTAAATTCTCTTAAAATCATTCTACTATAAAATATTTTTTTTCTAATTAAATACTACTAAATTCAAGTTTAGTTCTATAATAAACTAAGCAATTCAATCTTTATTTCAGAACAACGAAAAAATTTTTAATTGTTTATTCCATAAAATAAAAATTAATACAAGTGTGGTTTATATATAGTAATACAAAATGATTAAAAAATGACAAATGGCATATTCAAAAATGTTCTATGGAATATTTCATAACAAACTTTGTCTTATTTCCATTTGCTTGGAGAGGCAGCAATTCAGTTATAGCTGCTCCTGAATTTCAGCAGCGGCACCAGCTGCACATGCTTCCAATGATTGCTATATGGGCCATCATTCCTTTTACAGAACTCGCTGCGTTTGATATAAGCTTGAGCTCCATATATGAATGTAACCCATAAATAAACAGCCTATTTGCACTTTACTGCTGTTGTTATAGCATATTTCATCAAGATTGTATGCAATAAATCAAGTACAAAACCTTATATATTTTGTCACGACTTAAGATATTTAACAAAGAATATGGTTTGGATTTCCAACGTCCTTAATTTTTTCTCCTTATAAACAAAAAAAGTGGAAATGCAGAAGGTTGCATATTTTATCAAGAATGATTTGATTGATTTATTGTTTTTCTTTTCTTTTCTTTTTTAATAAGAAAATGGACAAAAGTAGGATATAAAATGGAGACCTCAGTTTGATAACACAAAGTTCACGTATTTTTATTGAAAGCACTCAGAAGCGAAAAGCATGGATCCTACCACAATATCATGCAATCATTGTTCGTTGTCAATTGGATCTTTACCTCACTACGGTCCTCCACTCCGCTTACTATAATTTTGTTACCTCAAACTCCTTTCTTTTTTTTTTTTTTCAATACTGTGTCTCAAGCTCCTTTTGTAGCGTAAATAAATCATAGGTTCATAATGTTCAAAAAAAAAAAAAATCATTTGTTCACATAAACAATGAAACTCCACTATAATTTAGACGAGAAAAAAACTCTTTTTTTTTTTTCTAGCATTTTATTGGAACTAGAATCAAATTTTGTTTCTTTAATCCATACATCAATTGAGAATTAAATCATTAACCCCTTTGGTTAAATTTCATTAAAAAATTTATTTTATGTTAAATAAAAATTTATTTATAAATAAATTTTTATTAGTAAATTACAATTTGATTTAAATGAATTTATTTTAGATATTATTAATGAGTTTGGTTCAAGTGAATTTTAAATTTTTTTTATTAAATTCATTTACAAATTTAAATGAATATGTATGGTTTAAATGAAAATTTTATAAAATTCATTTATAATTCTAACTTTTAATTTTATATAATTGTTTAACACTAAATTCATTCTTATTCATAAAATGTGTTTGATTCAATTGAATTTGAAATTCATTTATTAATAAATTCTGTTTAAAATATATTTAAAAATGAAATAAATTTTTTTATGAAATTCAACCAAATAAGGAGTATAATAAATTATCAAATTTGATTTAATATTAAACAACTTTATCGGAATTAAAAATAAATTTCTACATAGTGAATTCAACTCATCAAGTAGAATTATGAACACATGTGATATCATCAATTAGCATTTATTGATTTTAATTTTTTAATACTAATCATGATTAATTATAACATATAATTAAACATGAAATAATACATTTTATTATTTTAAATTTATTTAAAGGTAAGCCAAATCCATTAAGAATGTTCATCTGAACTCATTTTCTTCCAATGTTTTTTTTTTAAATAATAAAAAAAGTGGATTATTAAGAAGATTAGTGAATAATTAGAGCAGAAATGGGTTAGGTTCTGAGTAATGTGAGCAATGGTACCTGCGATTAATGAGGGGAACTTGAGCGAGGAAAGGTGGAAGAAAAGTGGCAAAAATAAAAAAGTTGCAGTTGCAGCAAAAAGAATCTAAGATTTGAAGAAATGAAGATGGAAAGTGTTTGATTCAAAGGAACAAGAATTTGTGAAGGAACTTGGAAATTTCCCAAGGTTCTTTTTTGTTTAAGGGATTTTGGGTTTTGACTGCTTTTGACACTATAATGGTAAAAGCCCATTTGATTTTTTCTCAAACAACTAGTAAGATATTATACAAAACTCAAATTGACCCCTGAACTTTATATAATCATAATACAATTACAAACACAACAAAGTGATCACATCGAGAGATTTAAAATCTCTTGTTACAGTACATAATTCCCAGAGGACTTATTGAACTCCACTAGTTGGATTAAATATACATAATATAGGCTCTCTTTCTCCTACTAATTACTAATAGTTGCGGTTTCTAGGGAGCATATAATCATACAACAAAGTTAAAAAAAGATACACTAGGAGAAAAATACAAGCTTAAGCGGGTGGTAGCAAAGAAACAAAAAACAACTAGTGATGGCACAAATGGCAATTCCAATACCTGAGGAATGCGGTAGTACTACAAAGGTGCCTGCCATGAATGCTGCAACCAACGATACCATGGCAATAGGGATAAGAATTCCGACAATAGTAATAAAGTTTGACATCATTCTCCTGTTATTGTCGTACCAGGTCCCTAAATAGTGAATAAATACAGCAGAACTGGAGAGCACCAATGCGATAGCGTCGGTGATAAGAAACGTTTTAAAGGCTGTTTTTCTTGCTAAGATTGCAGTTCCTTGGCCAATACCTTTTTCAGCATCATATCCACCAGGTAAGGTGAAACCTGCTGCAAATGATACTGTTGCTATAAGGGCCGCCACTATCATATCCTCATTTTTCACTTTTCGAATCTCAGAGAGGTCAAGTTTTATTAGTCTATCTTTTGCTTTGATTATTGTTCGATAGCTTCCTTCATATCCAGCTTTTTTCATCTTTCTTTCTGTGGATCCCTACACCAACACCATGAATGCCATTTATTCATCGAGAATTTGATTGACAAGCATAAGTTGTATACACAATGTTGTTAATATTGTTACTTATTTCAGCGTTGATCTATGGCATTCCTCTCTCTCTCTCTCTCTCTCTATATATATAGGGTGGGGATTTTTGCACTCCACCCATTTATTTTTGCACTTTTTTTTATTTTTTAAAATTTTAGATTACATAATTGTCCTTTTATTTAGAATGTTTACTTTTATCATTAAATACTATTCCTAAATTATACTCTTTTAAATTTTTTTAATCTAAATTTACTATTTAATGTTTAAAATTATAAAACTACTGCTACTTGAGTTTACATCATTTTTTTGCATTAAAAAAAATTAGCATAGTCAATTTTTTTTTTTTATAAGAATTCTTTACTTTTTAATTTTAGTCAATTATAAAACTTGCACCAATTTTAAAAAAATAACAATCCTTTTCACTTTTTATTTTTAAATTTTAACTTTATGAACAATTTATTAATATTATACAAATTTAATGAAAAGTCCTCATATAAAAATTTTTTTGTAATTTTAATTTTTAAGACAAGTTTTATAACATATTAATAATAGAAAAATAAGTGATATATTTTTTATTAAATGAACTTTTTTCAATATAATTTAATTAAGGTATTTGTGGGGATATATTTGGTTTAAATTACATCCATTGAATTTATACATACTTTTTATATGATAAATCATTGTTGAATTTTATAATATTTTTTGAATCACATAATTTGATTTTTAAATTATTATTAAAAAATAATGATAAAATAAAAAATAAAATCATTTGCATGTGATATTTAAAAAAAAAAAACTTTTCGTAAACTATTATTGGTGCAAATTTACAGTCAAGATAAGTTAAAGTAAAAGAGTTCTTATAAGAAAAAAAAATTGACTATATCAGATTTTATTAAGGCAAAAAAAAATCAATTATAAAATGTTGAACATCAAACAATGAATTTGGAAGGAAAATGAAAAAAAAAAAAAAGTTGATAGTTGTAATTAGTAAAAGAATAAATATTTTCAACAGAGGGTAGTAATATAATTTACAATACTAAAAAATAAAAATAGAGTGCAAATTCAATGGATGGAGTGCAAAAATCTCCACCCAAAGGTAATGAAGTTTACAATTGGCATACCTTGAATCCGGTTGAATGCTCTTCAACGCTCCTAACAACATCGAGGGGAGTCAAATTTAGTTTATTAACGGTCTTCTTATCAAAGAGGGGGTGCCTGATCAAAGGACCACTGTCGAGGCAATATGTAGCCAGCAGATGGAGAGGTGTATTGCCGTCAGCATCTTTCTGATTTACGAGGTTTGCCATTGATGGAAGATATACATCACAATTATATTGTCCTAAAAGAGCACCTAATAGCGTATAACTTCCACCTTGCACTGCAAGGTGAAGAAAATTCCTGCCTTTCTGGTCAACAATTTCGTGGCAATCTGGGCAGTATGCTAGAATATTTTTCACCACCTCATCATTGCTGTATCCTCCAACAACTGCAATATGAAGAGGAATCATTCCATCAGTGTCGCCGATGTAAGCTGCCGACCTATCAAATTCTATTAGCTGCTTCACTATTGAAAGGTAATTAAAGTGACATGCGTGGTGCAATGGAGTCCATCCTTGTCCATCTTTTTCATTGGTAAGAGTCCTGTTTTTTCCCAATATTTTTGTTACCATTCCTACAACAAATTAAAAAAAAATGTAAAATTGTTATGTTGATGGCAGTAAAATGAAAAATTGTTAAAATTGGCTGCTGCAATCTCTAATACCAGCATCATTTCTGATTACTGCTTCATGCAAAGCGGTTCTGCCATTGGGTCCCCGGTAGTCTGGTGATTTGCAGGTTTCTAAAATCTCAGACACAATCTCACTATACCCCCTCTCCGCAGCAAGGTAAAGTGGGCTTTCAGCAGCTTCATTACCTGAGTAGATAAAATCAGGATCTTCTTTTGTCAATATTCTCACCACACCAACATGATTATGTCTGGCTGCCTCATGTAAAGCTGTTTCCTTGTCTATATTTGTCATCCTCAGCATCTCCCTTGCTGCCCCTGCTCCAGTCTCAACATCTTCATGTCGAGATTTGGCACGATCAATGAGGGCTTTGACTACAACATGATGCCCGTGTCTTGCTGCAATGTGCAGTGGAGTTTCCTTTCTGATATTTGCTTGATCTAGCAGAGATGGACACATACTGAGGATTTGTTCCATGAAAGTAACTGATTCTTGAGTTTTTGTTCGCTCTGAGATGTGAATATGAAGAATTGTGTTATTGTTTGGGGTAAGCAGAAGATCAAGAGACTCCTTGTGAGAATTGAATGGGTCGATTTTGGATTCAGCTGCAGCCTTGTAGAAAAGAGAATCCATGTAAGAGGTGATCTGTTTCTGTCTGGGCAGATCGTCGTTCTCAGGTGTTAGGATATTATGGGAACTCTCTGTAGATGAATTCATTTTGAGAGATTTTGTGAGATAGTATGCAATAAATCTAGTGGAAATGAGACTAGCCCATTTATCACTGATAACCTTACCGTGTATCTTTTCATGGATCAAGATTTTTGGTAAAAAATACAGTTCGAATTTCCAACCTTCTTAACTCTTTCTTCTTGCAAAGTCATCAGGTCAATTAAAAATTAAAAAAAAAAAAGTGGAAATGCAAAAGGTTGCATATTTTATCAAAAATGATTTGGTTGATCTATTGCTTTTTTTTCTTTTTCTTTTTTTAATAAGAAAATTAACAAAAGCAGGATACGAAATCGGGACCTCAGTTTGATTGTTCAAAGTTTTTCCTTTTTTTTAACAATAGATTATTCAAAGTTCATATATACTCTACTGAAATCACTCAGAAGCGAAAAGCATAAATCCACCACAATATCTTGCAATAATTGTTCGTTGTTAATTGGATCTTTATCTCACTAGGGTCCGCACTCCACTTACTGTAATTCTTTTTATCTCAAACGTATAATGTAATGGAAGGAAATCATTTTTGCTAAAGATTGATTACTTGGATGATAGAAATTCAATTGGCTGAATGCATAGTTTCAGCCCTGAATTTCACATTATTAACCTCTAACACTTTATAATTTTTATTATTTTCTATTCAATTTTTTTAATTTTTATTTTAATCATTTTTTTATATTTCAATTTTTACTTTTTAATTTTATTTAACTTATACAAGAAACTTAATTTCAAATAATTGTAAACACATAAAATGTTAAATCTAATTTCAAAATAATATAAATAAAATTAAAAATTAACATAAAAAGTTAAAAAAATTATTTTTATTTTTATTCTTTTTTTTTATTAATTTATATAAGTTGATCTTATATTCATATCATCATTATTTTTTAAAAAAAAAAAAGGAATTAAATAGATTTAAAATAAAAATTTAAGAGTAAAATAAAATATAACAAAAGTTAAGAAGTATTAAAAATTAATTGAGTAAAGTTAAAGGTGAAACTGTATATTTGGCCCACTCCATTTGTAGCATAAATAAATAATGGGTTCACATAAACAGTAAAATCCCACTATAATTTAGACGAAAAAAAGCTCAATTTTTTCTAGTTTTTTATTGGAATTAGAATCAAAATTTGTTTCTTTCCATATATCAATTGAGAATTGAATCATTAATCCTTGTTTGGTTAAATTTTATTAAAAATTTTATTTTATTTTATTTTAAACAAAAATTAATTTATAAATAAATTCTTATCAGTAGGAATTTCCCATGTTTCTCTTTTGTTCAAGGGATTTTGGGCTTGGAATGGTTATTATACAAAAACTCAAATTGACCCCTTAATTTTATATAAACATAATAAAATTACAAACACAACAAGGTGATCACATCATGACATTTGTTACCATACATAATTCCTAAAGGACTTATTGAACTCCACTGGTTGGATTAAATATACATAATATATGCACCCTTTCTCCTACTAATTACTAATAGTTGCAGTCTCTACGGAGCATATAATCATACGACAATGTGAAAAAAAAAAAAAAAAAAAAAATACTAAGAGAAAAATACAAGCTTTTTTTTTTATAAGCAGCAATCAGATTTAATAATTAAAAATCAGGAAAATTCCATCTTATTTTGGTGACTAACTCGAATCAATATATTTACCCCATACATTTACAATTAAACCAAAATATGACGGATAAAAAAACCTAGAAGAACAAGACTAAATAAAACGACTCACACGTCAGAAATAAGAGCTAGAAGAAACAACGCTAAGCACCTCGAGCCAAAATCAGTAAAAGATTACAGCCAAGTAATAAAGTCACTGTCCCTATGAAGTCCTTCAGCAACCATGATGCGCTTCCTACCGCAAAAGTTATTTTGGGTAAAATTATGTATTTTTGGGATTTGCGTGCTATTTGGTTAGAATCTTTAGGATATATGAATTCAATAAGGTTAAAAAATATATTTTTTTATAAATAGATTAAAAATTAAAAATATTATAAAAAATTACATTAATTAAAATTATTTTTAAAATTAACTTTTTTTTCAAAACTAATTTTTTAATTTATTTTTTTAAATATACACCACTTTCAGTTTCTTTTTTTATTTTTAGAATATTATTTTTATTTTTTTCAATATTTTTTATTAATATTTTTTCTACTGTTTTTATCCATTTTTTCAACGCTTTTTTTTTTAACTAAATATTAGAGAAAGGCTTATGCTTGGTCATGAAATACAGGTGCTAATATGGTCATGAAACGGCACAAAAAGACAGTAAATGCCTAGGCTACTTAAAGCTTCTACAAGCATTAACCAGACTGTTGACTTCGACATCCTTAAAGTGCAATTTTATCTAAAAAATTCATCTAAGCAAAAATGAAGAAAGAACTGAAAAAAAAAAGGCATAAAATTCTCATGTTGATCTGCATAAACCATAATAAATATTAAACCTTAAAAAAGGAAGAGGAAAGGGTAAAAAAAATGGGTATCAAATCATGCAAAGCCTGAAAGTGAAAAAAAATGGGTATCAAACAATCCAATTGATGATGCAAGAAAATCAATTGCACATAATTTTTTTACGCAAAATTGTAAAAATAGTGTAAAATAAAATATAAGAATTATTTGCATATAATAATTTTTTTGTACTCTAAACATATTACACCTAGATAATAAATAAAGATAAAATTTTATAATATCCGTTGTTACTATTCTTTTTCATAAAAATGATGTCTTTTAGATTCATACAGTTAGATATTGTTTAAAAAAAATATTAAAAAATAAAAAGTAACAATATTAAAAAAATAATAAAAAGCAACAATAAAAAAGTAATAAAAAAAATAATTGAAAAAATAACAAACGATAACAAAATAAGAACAACAATCGAAAAATAATTTTTCTCATTAAAAATAATACTAAAAACAAAAAACAACAAAAGCAACAATAAAAAAAATTGCAAAACAACAAAAATAACAACAGAAATTGAAAAACAATAAACAATAACAAATATATATAACCGACAACTATACAAACAAAAAATACTTTTAATTCATCTTTTTTTTTTCTAAAATAGATTTGTATTATCTATAAATTTTTCATTTTCCATATTTCTTCATTTTTTTTATCTTTTTTACTTATTATTTCACCTATATATTTTTCTTCTCCTCTTTATATGTATCTTTTTCGCACCATGAGTTTGAAAAGCCAAAAACAAGGAGTTGCCAAATTACTTAATTAATTAAATGTCTTTATTTTTTTAACAAATTCAAAAGTTTATATTAGCAATAGCACCAAGGAATCCAGACCATATGCATATGGAATTACCTTTGTCGGTGAGTAGGTAAAGACTTTTAATTACTCTTGCACAGTTATAAAAAATGATAAGGTTTCTAAATCATGAATCGAAACCCACATTAATAAAAAATGAAAAAAAAAATTCTTTATATATATTACCGTCAATACATAAATATATAACAAATATTATAAATATTTTAATATTTAACTTTTTAAAAAATAACACATACAATAAGTGATTTTTTTAATTTATATTTGTTTATTAATTTAATAAATAAGAAATTTTGATCATGTAAATAAAATTATAAAACTAGTTAATCATTAACAAATTTCTAATTTTGACGAAACCACCATTTTTTTCCTGCGACATTTCTTCAACCACCCCACCAACTAACACAAAGCACTAATTTTTATGTCTCCATTCTGTACATTGGTGCACCAAAAAGGTTGTTTTCCTAGGCAAGTAAAATGGCCAAAAATAAAAAGCCAAAAACATGGCGAACGCCCATAATTTAATTTTGAACGAGAAAAAGTTGGCAAGTCAAAAAAGAAAATAAGGGGTTAAATCAGGTCCATTAGTGATATTAACCCTTTTCAAAAATATTTTGGTGTCTTTCTTATGCGGATCATAGGCTCTGAACTCATAGGCTCTGAAGTTTGATAGAAATGGAGTTAGCCATTATAACTTTTGATACTAGCAGAATTAGGCTTATAACTTTTATCCGTAATGGTCCAAGTTTTAGATACAAATTCGTGCTTCAAATTGGGCTTCAAAATTTATGGTCGTTTTATTTATGTCTTTTTAGTTTTTTACCATTTTCTTTTAGATTATTTATTTGTCTTACTTCAATGTTGAAGACGATTTTTTATGAATTTTAATGGAATTTTATATTTTCACCCAATTTTTTATATTCTATTGTGAATTAACAAATTTTGGTGTTTATATTTTGATATTATTTATAATTAATAGGTTATAAAAAATTAATTTCTAGTATACTTGCACGAATCAACATACTTCAATAGTTATACCTCTTATTTATATCATCCGCTACGTTACTTTCTTTCTTTAACTTTTAACCTTTTATGTTTTCAATTTTGATTTTCGGCATTTTTTACTTTTTTTTCATCAGTCTTTTTTTTTTAAAAAAAATTCTATAACTTTATTTATATTATGAATGTGAATGAACAATATATTGCTTGTGAATGAACAATATATTGCTTGTGAGAGAATAATACTCAAATAGTGAAAAGAAAATCTCTATATAAAGGGATTGAAATTCATTAATGAGGAGGTTAAGATTAAGAAGAAGAAAAGATAGATTACTCTCCAAATTCTTTCAATATTATAGTTCTCTAAATTCTCTCCAAACTCTTTCTAAATTCTCTCAAAATCATTCTACTATAAAATATTTTTCTTCTAGTTAAATACTACTAAATTCAAGTTTAGTTCTATAACAAAATAAGTAATTCAATCTTTATTTCACAACACGTTATCAGCACGAGGAGCTCTCGATCAAAACAATAAGGTACATATTTCTTAATATTTAATATTTATGAATATATTAGTTGATTATTTATTATCATGGATGGCTATGCCTCCTACTAATTTATATATTTATATTTATTTCTTCAATCTAACTTTATATTAATTGTTATTTTTATTTTGTTTTACTAACTACACCATTGATGCAAATATTACTAGAAATGGTTCTAACCTTATGGATGGCTATGCCTCCTACCAATTTATATTTATGCACATTTATTTTTTATTATTTATGTTAATGGAAGGCTATACCCCATTTTATATTAATGGACGGTTTTGACCCATATTTATACATATCGTTATGTTAACTCACTTGCTATAAATAATTATATCAGCATTATTTATTGATTTTACTTTATATAATTTATTTCTTAATATATTATATTAAAAAAAAAAATCTAACGGCTATATTTTTATTACCAACGGTAATATAACGGTAATAAACGGCTATATTTTTCATTATAAATAGATGAGCTATAAATGTTATTCATTCACACAAATTCATATATTTTCTCTTTCTCTCTTTACTCTAAATTGTAAGCATGATTTGGTATATTTATATTTGTGTTTTGATCATGACTATTATAATAGTTTTAGGAATAATTAATATGGAAGATGATTTTCTATTTGATATAATTTTAAGTATTATTGTATCATTTTTTGTACCACTATTATTTCTTGCAATATTCATTCATGATATAATTAATTAGTAAATTCTGATCATGTTTGATTTTTTTAGTAGCCATCAAATTTATGAATTCTAATTGAGTTATATTTTTTTTATTAGTTATCATAATGACAAATCTAGCAAAGCTTGAGTTCGTTGCTCTTGACATCACGGGAAAAAATTATATGTCTTGGATTTTAGATGTAGAGATGCATCTTCAATCAATGGGGTTAATTGATACCATAAAAGAAAATAATAACACCTCATTGCAAGATAAAGCCAAGTCTATAATTTTTCTCCGTCGTCATCTTGATGAAGGATTAAAATGTGAATATTTGACTATCAAAGATCCAAGTGTTCTTTGGAAGGATCTAAAAGACAGATATGATCATCAAAGAGATGTAATACTACCAGTAGTCACTGATGAATGGAGAGCTTTACGCTTTCAAGATTTCAAAAAAGTGAGTGACTATAATTCTGCAATGTTCAGAATAGTATCACAATTAAAATTCTGTGGACAGACAGTCACAGATGAGGATATGATGGAGAAAACTTACTCCACATTTCATGCATCAAATGTTACACTGCAACAACAATACAGGATGCAGAGATTTAAAAAATATTCTGAACTAATTTCATGTCTACTGGTAGCTGAGAAAAATAATGAACTCTTGATGAAAAATCATCAATCCCGTCCCACTGGCTCAATAGCATTTCCAGAAGCAAATGCTACAAATTATTCCAGATATAAAAATTACAATAGTCGTGGACGTGGGAGAGGTAGAGGTCGTGGATGTGGAAGAGGTCAATTCTTTGGCCATGGTCGTGGAAATAAATATAATAATACTCCATAATAAACTCAGACTTAACCTCAAAAGAAGTTAAAATCAGTCATCAGTGGTGTTCAAGAAAGGCCTCAATATAAGTCTGAAACTGTGTGTTTCAGATGTGGTAGTAAAGGACACTGGTCACGAATTTGTCGAACACCACCACATCTTTGCCAACTTTATAAGGTATCATTGAAAGGCAAAGAAAAGGAAATAAACTTCAATGAGCATCATACTCATGTTAATGATACAACTCATTTAGATGTTTCTGATTTTACTGATGATTTTACTGACAATGAAAATTGAGACATCTATAATTTTAAGTATATTGTTATTACTTATTTGATTCTGAAGAATATGTTATTGTTATGTATGTTATTTTTAAATTAAATAAAATGTCCTACTTTATAATTATTTTATATTTTTACCTTAATTGATTAATTTTATGTTTATCTATTTTGAAGTTTAATATGGATTGTACTTAACATAAAGACAATATTGGAGATCTCTGCATACCAGATAGTGGTACTACACATACTATCTTGAAAAATAGAGATTATTTCTCTGAAATAAAGCCCACGAAGGCAGTTGTAAAAACAATATAAGGTCCTGTAGATCTGATTGAAGGAATTGGCAAAGCTAAATTTATGTTACCAAATGGAACAAAGTTTATAATTGATGAAGCTTTGTTTTCACCAAAATCAACAAGAAATTTGTTGAGTTTTGATGACATATATCGAAATGGGTGTGATACCCAATCTATTACTATAAATGGTAACAAATATTTAAATATAGTTTCCTATGAATCAGGAAAAATGCAAGTATTGGAAAGACTGCCAAAACTCCCTACTGGATTGCATTACATGCATATACATGTAATTGAATCAAATATGGCAGTAAAAGAAAAATCTTATGATCCTTCAATAATAAATTTATGGCATGACAGATTAGGTCATCCTGGATCAGTAATGATGCGAAGGATAATTGAGAATTCACATGGGCATCCCTTGAAGGGGCAAAGAATTCCTCAATCAAATGAAATGCCATGTATAGCTTGTTCTCTTGGAAAATTAATCTTGAGACCTTCACCATCTAAAATTCAAAATGAATCACCTATGTTTCTTGAAAGAATTCAAGGTGATATATGTGGGCCAATTCACCCACCATGTGGACCATTCAGATATTTTATGGTATTAATTGATGCATCTAGTAGATGGTCACATGTTTGTCTATTGTCAACTCGTAATGTTGCATTTGCAAGGTTGCTTGCTGAAATTATTAAATTACGAGCACAATTCCCTGATTATACAATCAAGAGGGTAAGACTTGATAATGCTGGTGAATTTACATCTCAAGCATTCAATGATTATTGTATGTCTACTGGGATCATTGTTGAGCATCCCGTTGCCCATGTACATACTCAAAATGGTTTAGCTGAATCATTGATTAAATGACTTCAGTTTATTGCTAGACCATTAATAATGAGAACAAAGCTTCCCATTTCAGTTTGGGGTCATGCAATCCTACATGCTGCTTCATTAATTCGCATCAGACCTAGTGCATATCATAAATACCCCCCATTACAATTGGCATTTGGTCAAGAGCCAAATATTTCCCATCTCAAAATTTTTGGTTGTGCAGTATATGTACCCATTGCGCCACCTCAGCGCACACAAATGGGTCCTCAACGAAGATTGGGAATTTATGTTGGGTTTGAAACACCCTCGATTATTAGATATCTTGAACCTCTAACTGGTGATGTTTTTACAGCACGTTTTGCTGATTGCCAATTTAATGAGGTTGTTTTCCCAACATTAGGAAAAGGGGAGAAAGAAGTGAAAAGGGATATTTCATGGAATGAACCATCATTATTGCATCTGGATCCTCACACAAAATAATGTGAATTAGAAGTGCAAAAGATTGTGCACTTACAAGCAATTGCAAATCAATTGCCAGATGCATTTACTGATACAAAAAGAGTGACTAAATCATATATACCAGCAGCCAATGCTCCTGCTCGTATTGAAATTCTAGAAATAAAATCTGAGAATAAAGACACTCATGAGTCTAAAACACGCCAGAAGCGTGGAAGACCAATTAGTTCTAAGGATAAAAATCCTCGAAAGAGAAAGGGAGTAGATAATCATATTGATAACGAGGAAAATATCCCTGAAGAAATAGAAAATAAAGAAAGTCATGAAACATTATCATATACTGTTGCATGTGAAATCATAAATGACAAAGATGATCCTGAACCAAAATCAGTCATGGAATGTCAAAATAGGCATGATTGGATAAAATGGAAAGATGCTATGCAGGCTGAATTGGACTCACTAAACAAACGAAATGTTTTTGGGCCAATTATTCCTATGCCTAAAAATGTGAAACCTGTAGGATACAAGTGGGTCTTTGTACGAAAGAGAAATGAGAAAAATGAAATAATAAGGTACAAAGCTAGACTTGTAGCTCAAGGTTTTTCACAAAGGCCAGGAATTGATTATGATGAAACGTATTCTCCTGTTATGGATGCAATTACGTTCAGGTATCTGATTAGCCTAGTCGTTTCTAAGAAATTAGAAATGCGTCTTATGGATGTTGTGACTGCTTATTTGTATGGATCACTTGATAGTGACATTTATATGAAAATCCCTGAAGGATTTAAAATGCCTGAAGCATTAAGTACAAAACCCAAAGAAATGTATTCGATCAAGCTCCAGAGATCTTTATATGGGTTAAAACAGTCTGGGCGCATGTGGTATAATCGTTTAAGCGATTATTTGATTAATAAAGGATATGTGAGTAATATTATTTGCCCATGCATTTTTATTAAGAAAACAATATCCGGATTTGTGATTATAGCTGTATATGTTGATGATTTGAATATCATTGGAACAGAAAATGAGATCCATGAAGCAACGGTATACTTAAAGGAAGAATTTGAAATGAAAGATCTTGGAAAAACCAAGTATTGCCTTGGTTTACAAATTGAGCAAATGCATAATGGGATATTTGTGCATCAATCAAATTACACAGAAAAGATCTTGAAACGCTTTAATATGGATAAAGCAAATCCTTTAAGTACTCCAATGGTCGTTAGATCACTCAATATTGAGACTGATCCATTTCGACCCTGTGAAGAAAATGAAGAAATTCTTGGTCCTGAATTTCCATATCTCAGTGCCATTGGAGCTCTAATGTATCTTGCTAATTGTACTAGACCTGACATTTCTTTTGCAGTTAATTTATTAGCGAGGTTCAGTTCAGCTCCAACAAAAAGGCATTGGAAAGGGGTCAAACATATACTTCGATACCTTCGAGGAAATGTTGATTTGGGTTTATTTTATTCTAACAATTCAAAACAAGAATTGATTGGTTATGCAGATGCAGGGCATTTATCTGATCCTCATAAAGTGAAATCTCAAACAGGCTATGTGTTCACAAATAATGGAACTGCAATTTCTTGGCGTTCCCAGAAACAAACGCTTGTCACTACTTCCTCAAATCATTCTGAAATTATTGCACTACATGAAGCAAGTAGAGAGTGTGTGTGGCTTAGATCAATGACACATCATATTGAAGAATCTTGTGGTTTTCCAGTCAACAAAAGTCCAACAATTTTATATGAAGATAATGCAGCATGCATTGCACAGTTAAGGGAAGGATATATCAAAAGTGATAGAACCAAACATATACCTCCAAGATTCTTTTCATACACTCAAGAGCTAATAAAAGACAATCATATAGATATCAAGTATATCCAGTCTAGCCAGAATTCAGCTGATCTTTTCACAAAGGCACTTCCAACTGCAATCTTTAGAAAGCACGTTCACGATATTGGAATGCGACATCTACATATTATGTGAAGGAAGATTATACATATCAACTTGAGGGGGAGAATATCATGCACTGTACTCTTTTTCCTTAAGCTAAAGTTTTTCCCACTGGGTTTTATTTAGCAAGGTTTTAACGAGGCAGTTGCAAAATATTGTTATTCAAGGGGGAGTATTATGAATGTGAATGAACAATATATTGCTTGTGAATGAACAATATATTGCTTGTGAGAGAATAGTACTCAAATAGTGAAAAGAAAATCTCTATATAAAGGGATTGAAATTCATTAATGAGGAGGTTAAGATTAAGAAGAAGAAAAGATAGATTACTCTCCAAATTCTTTCAATATTATAGTTCTCTAAATTCTCTCCAAACTCTTTCTAAATTCTCTCAAAATCATTCTACTATAAAATATTTTTCTTCTAGTTAAATACTACTAAATTCAAGTTTAGTTCTATAACAAAATAAGTAATTCAATCTTTATTTCACAACAATTTATTTATTTATTCAATTTAGCCTTTTTTATTTATCGCAATTTTTTTAATTTTTGAAACTTACTATTATGTAGAATATAAAAATTAAGCTAATTAAACTAAAAATTACCCGTAGTCTTTAATAATTATTTTTTCATAATTATTTAAAATATAGAAACTAAGCTAATAAAAAAATTACATATAGTATTCAATAATTATTTTTTTCAATAAAAACAACAAATAAATTATGAAATATATCAAATAATTTATTATTTTTATTATTGATAGTAATACAAGTAAAAATTCTATTTATGACCTTAATTTTATTATAATAATGAAAAAACTGAAAAAATAACAAACATTAACAACTGCAAAATTTTGTTACTTTTGTTGATTTTTGTTGTTTCAGTTGTTATTTTCAATTGTTTTGTGGTTTCTATTTGTTTATTTTTGTTAAAAATAAAAATATAACAACAAAAAATAAAAAATTATGAAATATATCAAAAAATTATTATTTTTATCATTAAAACTAATAAAAATAAAAATTTTATTTATGATCTTAATTTTATTATTAATAATTGAAAAAAATCAATAAAAATCAATAACTACAAAATTATGTTATTTTTGTTGTTTCAGTTGTTGTTTTTAGTTGTTTCTGTTTGTTGTTTTTCTTTAAAAATAAAAAAATAACATAAGAAATATTATAAAATATATAGAAAAATTATTATTTTTATTATTATTACTAATAAAAGTAAAAAAAAAAAAAACTTATTTATAGCCTTAATAAAAGAACAATAAACAACAAGCAAAAAAATAACATACAACAAAAAAAAATAAATAAGAACAAAAAACTTGTTAGACATGCTAATAGATGAATCAAATTAATAAAAAATTAAAATAATTCTTCTTTAAGAATATAAAGGGGAAAAATTTTGTTTATTGATTGTTGATATAATAATTGAAGATATTTAATTTATAATCATTTAATTAAAGAAAGAAAAAGAAAAAGAAAAAAATATATAATTTAATTGAAATTGTTGGTTTCAAAAATTTTTAAAAAAAATACTACAATAGAATTGAATTGAAAAAGAGTGTGAGAGAAAATAGATGCTTGAAGAAAAATAAATCATTGAAAGAAAATAAAGACAGTTAAATAAAAAAATTTCAATAAAAAGAAAACATTAAGAAAAAAAATATGTTGAGAAAAATAATTAAGATAGACATTAAAAAAATAATAAAAATGGTTGAAAAAAATTAAAACAGTAAAAAAATACTGAGAAAAAAAATATAAAAATATTAAAAAAGAAAAAAACCATTTAAAGAAAAGAAAGTGGCCCATTTTTTAAAGGAAAAATTTTGAAAAATCAATATTAAAAAGTTTGACGGGTCAACGCCATTTTTAAAAAAAAAATTATATGTTAGAATATATAAAAAGATCCCTTTTGAAAATAAAGGATTTGATTTGGCTGGTCCGTGTAATTAACTCAATATATAGCAGTTAATGCACCAATTTCCGTCCTCCCCCATTTATTTCGTGGATATTCATTTATTTTGTTTGTCCCGCTAAAATACTTAAATTGATTTGACAATTCTTTTTTTGTTTTTTGTGGTGTGTGTTTAACAACTATGATAAGTAGAGCTAAATACAGAATGAAGAGAGTATCAAACTGAAATAAAAAATATTAAAATAATATCAAATTAAATAATTTTAATTTTGAATGGAACTAAATTAAAATTTATAACTGATTTAGTACAGTAATAAATTTTTGTAAAAAATTAAATCAATAATCGTTCCAAACTATACTAAACCAAAAATTAAATATAATATCAAATATTAATTTAATAAGTAATACATAAATATTAATAAATAGTAGCAAATGGTAACTTAATTATATACTTTTAATTGTCAAGTAATATACATATGTATAATAATATATGATAAAAATTAATATGTTTTGTGATTAAAATATAATAAATAAAGTAACAAAATCTTTATTTATTATTATTATTATTATTATTATTATTATTTAATTAACAAGTAAAAATATAAAATATGTATTATATTCCAATTTGAACTTTAAATATAAAAATAAAAAATTCACATTAGATTGTTTCAAATAATTTAATTAACAAATAAGAATTAATATAGAATGTCCATTATAACATATTTTAAACTTAAAATATGAGAAATGAGAAAATGATTATTATTATCAACAATAGGTAAAATTGTGTTATGTCCATTATATTTTAATTTATTTTTTATTTTAATTTGATAAATAAAAAATAATTTTTTTATTTCTAATAGTTTTTAAAAGAAAATAATTAGAATAAAAATGAAATTTAATATAAAAAAAGATATTTATGTCAATTTACCATTTAAAGTAGAATACATAAATAAAAATTGGTAGAATAATCAATTTAATTTTTTTTTACAGATTCAAACATTTAATTATAAAAAAAAGTTTAACATTAAAATAACAAAAATTTAAAAATTTAAACAGCATTTATATATTTATTTATTTTTAAATAAATATATAACCTTGATAAAAATGTTGTTCCACAAAACATAAAATCCATGTGCTTTTAAGTATCGATTAGTTTATACTTCAGAATTGAAATCGAAATAAGAATGAAAATAAGAATAGGGAGAATCAGAAATAGAATGAAAAATTTAATAAAGTATTTGATTTACAAGGGAATCGGAATCGGAATTAATTAATTATATATATATGAATTTATATATTTTATTTCATTACTTAAAAAAATATTATATTTCATAAATTTTAATAATATATAATAATATTTAAATTTTTAATTAATTTTATAGAAATAAAAAATCATTTCTTAATTTTAAAATCACTCATTTTAATTTCAATTTACATCCTTCCTTTTCATGAAATAAACCAACCCCTAAGTTTATTAAATTTTATAGGTGGCCGTAGCTATTGAAATGAATGCAGTCAACTTGAAAGATTTAATGGGTCAATACCATTTTTGAAAAAAACTTTTATGTGCTGATGTATATATAAAAAGATCCCTTTTGAAAATAAAGGGTTTAATTTGGTGGATCCCTGTAATTAACTCTATATATATATATATATATATATAAAAGTATTTAATGCACCAAGTTTCCCTCCTCCCCCATTTATACCACTCTGGACATTCATTTAATTTGTTTGCCCCACTAAAATACTTAAATTGACTTGAAAATTATTTTTTTGTTTTTTGCGGTGTGTGTTTAAGAACTATGAACTATGATAAGTATAGTTAAATATGTAACGGAAAAAATATTAAACGAAAAATATTAAAATAATATTGAACTGAATAATTTTAATTTCGAACTAAATTAAATTAAAATTTATAATTAATTTAGTATGGTATTAGATATTTATAAAAAATTAAACCGATAACTGTACCAAACTATATTGAACTAAAAATTAAATATAATACTAAATATTAATTTTCAAAATAATACATAAATATTAATAAATAGTAGCAAGTAGTAACTTAATTATATACTTTTAATTGTCAAGTAATATACATATATTTACTAATATATGATAAAAATTAATATGTTTTGTGATTAAAATATAATAAATGAATTAACAAAATATTTATTATTATTATTATTATTATTTAATTAACAAGTAAAAATATAAAATATCTGTTATATTCCAATTTGAACTTAAAATATAAAAATAAAAAATTCACATTAGATAGTTTTAAATAATTTAATTAACAAATAAAAATTAATATGGAATGTCCATTATAACATATTTTAAACTTAAAATATGATAAATGAGAAAAGGATTATTATTATCAACAATAGGTAAAACTGTGGAATGTCCATTATATTTTAATTTATTTTTTATTTTAGTTTGATAAATAAAAAATAAATTTTTTTATTTCTAATAGTTTTTAAAAGAAAATAATTAGAATAAAAATGAAATCTAATATAAAATAAGGATATTTATGTCAATTTGCCATTTAAAGTAAAATACATAAATATTTTGACATGTAAAACTTGATAGAATAATCAATTAAATTTTTTTTTTACCCATTCAAACATTTAATTATAAAAAAAGTTTAAACATTAAAATAACAAAAATTTAAAAATTTAAATAGCATTTATATATTTATTTTTTAAAATAAACATATAACCTTGATAGAAATGTTGTTCCACAAAATATAAGATTCACGTGCCTTTAATGGTCATTTGGTTTATATTCCAAAATCGAAATCAGAATGGAAATGAAAATGAGAATAGGGAATTCAGAAATAAAATGAAAAATTTTAAAAAATATTTTGTTTACAAGTAAATCAGAATCAGAATTAATTAATTATATATTAAATAACAATAATTATGAATTTATATATTTTATTTTATCACTTACAAAAATATTATATTTCATAAATTTTAATAATATATAATAATATTTAAAATTTTAATTAATTTATAGGAATAAAAAGTCATTTCTTATCCTCGAAGAGTAATGTTGATTTTTATTGTTAAAAAATTCATTTTCATTCTTATATAATATTCTAATGAACCAAACACTACAAATTATAATCACTCATATGATTCCAATTTTTAACCTCACTTTTCATCAAACAAACCAACCCCTGAGTTTATTAAATTTTATAGGTGGCCGTAGCTATTGAAATCAATGCAGTCAGCCATATGTTTCCCAACGTTGGTTAGCTTAGAGAATCCTTCAAACTTTATTTTCATCTAGGAAAATGTGTAAATATTCTATTAATATTTTAAATTAATTACAGATAAATTATTAATATTTTTAAAAATTTAATTACACCTTTAATATTATGAAATTAGATCATATAAGCATCTTTCTCTATTAGACACTAACAATCATCTAAATAGCTTGTGGGGCTTAAAAACATTAATAATTTTTTTGCAATTATATCAAAACATCGATGAAGTATTTGCACTTTTTCCTTATTTTATTATAATTTGATATATTTTTGTAAACTATTACTATACTTTGTTAATTAAAAGTATTTTATGTAAAAATAATTAAAATAATTTCAATTCATATAATTAGAATACTATAAAATTAATTTTATAATTGTTAATTTTGATTTTAATTATTCACTTATTAAATTGAATATAGTAAAACTTATAAAATTATGTTATTTAATTTGATAAAATATAAGTATATTTTTAATAAAATTATTATTTAAATTTTAATTTATTTTATTTTATTGAAAACATATTTTAAATTAAATTAGAATTATATGTTAATTAATTTCATTTTTATTATAGATAAAATAGAAGTTAATTTAATTAGAATAGGAAATGTATTTTCAATTAAAATAGAATTACATTTTAATTATTTTAATATTTAGATATAAAATAAAAGTTAACCTAAGTATAATAGAAAATATACTTTCAATTATATTAAAATTAAAATTATATTTTTTATTAATTTAAAATTATTTTATATAAAAATAGTTAAAATAATTTCAATTTATATAATTAAAAATACTATGAAATTAATTTCATAAAATTTGTTAGTTTTGATTTTAATTATTTATTTATTAAATTTAATACAGTAAAACTTATAAAATTATGTTATCTAATTTGATTTATATTTGATAAAATATAAGTAGACCTTATATTTGACAAAATATGTTTCCAACAAAATTAAATTAATTAAAATTTTAGTAATAATTTTGTTAAAAATATACATTTTTTCTATTTTAATTAGGCATACTTATATTTTATCAAATATAAATCAAATTAAATAATGTAATTTTATAAGTTTTACTATATTAAAATTATTAAGTAAATAATTAAAATAAAAACTAACAAATTTATGAAATTAATTTTATAGTATTTCTAATTATATAAATTGAAATTATTTTAATTATTTTTATATAAAATAATTTTAAATTAAGAAAAAATAGTAATAATTTACAAAAAAAATATATCAAATTATAATAAAATAAAAAAATACAAATATCTTCTTGATATTTTAATATAATTACAGATGAACTATTAATATTTTTGGATCCTTTAAATCATATAAATAACTGTTAGTATTATTTATATGATTCAATTATATAACATTAAAAATATAATTAAATTTCTAAAAATATTAATAATTTATCTGTAATCAGATAAAAATATAAAGAGTTATTTACACTTTTTCCTTTTTAATTTCTTCTGCGCAAATTTATTTACAACAGAGACTTGGGCCACGTAATAGCATGAATATTTAATCGACTGTCAGATGCTATAGCCTATTGATGACATCAATAATCGGCATCATATTGATGACGCCATTAGCGACATCAATAATATGCCGATGGCAGTGACAATTTTCAAAAATGCTCGTCAATTAATTGTTCCTTGTATTATGGGTCTCTCATGTAATTTCATAAAAAAATAATAATAATAATATTTGTCTTTTCTGCCCATTGACATCGCCAGGAACCCATTGACAGTTAATATCCATCAAATTTCCGTCCTTTCCTAATTATATCAGCCTGAACATTTTGTTTTCTAGCAAAGAGTGTGAACCTTCATTTAATTCGTTAAGATTTTTTTTTTTAATAACCATATATTAGCATATTGGTTTTTGTTAGAAGGAAAAGGACGTTGATAGAATTTAAACTCGTATTAATTACATTACTTTAGTAAATGTTTATTACCAAGATCAAAAAGTTTTGGTCGTTAAGAAATATTTTCATAGTGCCCCACTTGAATACTTAAATTGATTTGACAATTCCTTTTTTAAATACTTAAATATTTCCATATTGCCCCACTTTAATGCTTCAATTGATTTAAAAATATTTTCATATCAGTGTAAACATTTATTTAATGCAGCTACAAAACCCTTGAAGGATGCATTTCTTGTTAATATTGCAGTCTGCTCATGGTCATAACCACCTAGAAAGGTAATTTATTGTCACAATTTAAAAAAAAAAACAAAATAGAATTCTCACAAAGGCTTGGTGAAGGGATCTTGCACGATAAATATCCAATATTTTCTTGTGTTGCGCATTTTGAATTGTGATTAATGGATCCATTGGCCAGAGACACTGATCATTGTGTGTTACAATAATGTCTAATTTAGTTTTAGCAACCATGATGCGCCTCCCTACCACAAAAGTTATTTTGGGTAAAATTATGCGTTTTTGGGATTTGCGTGCTATTTGGTTCGAAATTTTAAGACATCTAAATTCAATAAAGTTTAAAAGAAATATATTTTTTCATAAATAGATTAAAAATTAAAAATGTTATCAAAAATTACAGTTGACTAAAAATATTTTCAAAATTAACTTTTTTTTAAAACTAATTTGTCTAATTTACTTCTTTTAAATATTGACCATTTCCATTTTCTTTCTTATTTTTAGGATATTATCTTCATTTTCTTTTCAATATTTTTTTTACTAAATATTAGAGAAAGGCTTGTGCTTCGTCATGAAATACAGGTGCCAATATGGTCATGAAACAGCACAAAAAGACAACAAATGCCTAGGCTTTTTTTTTTTTTTTTGGGGGCTTCTACAAGCGTTAAGCAGACTTTTGACTTCGACATCCTTAAAGTGCAATTTTATCTAAAAAATTCATCTACGCAAAAGTGAAGAAAGAACTGAAAAAAAAGCATAAAATTCTCATGTTGATCTGCACAAACCATAATAAATATTAAACCTTCAAAAAAGAACAGGAAAGGGGAAAAAAATAGGAATCAAATGATGCAAAGCCTGAAAGTGAAAAAAAAAAAAGGTGTCAAACAATGCAATTTTTTTTTTTTTTTACATGCAATTGATGATGCAAGAAAATCAATTGCACATAATTTTTTTATGCCAAAAAAAAAGTGTAAAATAAAATATAAAAGTTGTTTGCATATAATAATTTTTTTGTATACGGATATAATTTATAATATCTGTTGTTACTATTGTTTTTCATAAAAATATGTGTTTTAGACTCATACAACTAGACATCATTTAAAAAAAAATAATACTAAAAAATAAAAAGTAAAAATACTGAAAAAAAACTAAAAAATAATAAAAAGCAACAATAACAACTGAAAAGATAATAAATGACAAAAAAAACAATAACAACAATTGCAAAACAACTTTTCTCATTAAAAATAATACTAAAAACAAAAAAATAAAAGTAACAATTCATGTCTAGTTGTTATAATAAAAAACAATCGAAAAATAACAAAAATAACAACAGAAAAGATAACAACTGAAAGATAATAAACAACAATAATAAACACATATAATCAACAAAAAAAATAACAAGTGCAAGATAATAAATAATAAAACAACAACAATAAGCACATATAATCAACAACAATACAATCAAAAAAATACTTTTAATTCATGTCTTTTTTTCTAAAATAAATTTGTATTATCTATAGATTTCTCACTTTCTATATATCTCTATTTTTCCTTTCTTTTCCGTTTATTATTTCTTTTATATATTTTTCTTTTCCTCTTTATATGTGTTTTTTTTAGACAAAATTTGAAAGCCCAAAATTACAGAGCTGCCCAATTACTTAATTAATTAGATGTTTAATTTTTTTTAACAAATTCAAAAGTCTTTTATTAGCAATAGCATCAAGGAATCCAGACGATATGCATATGGAGTTACCTTTGTCGGTGAGTAAGTAAAGACTTTTAATTACTATTGCACAGTTGAAAAAAATGATAAGGTTTCTAAATCATGAATCCAAACCAATATAATTATAAAATGAAAAAAAATTTCTTAATATATATTACACTCAACACATAAATACATAACAAATATTATAAATATTTTAATATTTAACTTATTAAAAAAATAACACACACAATAAATGATTATTTTAATTTATATTTGTTTATTAATTTAATAAATAAGAAATTTTGTTCATGTAAATAAAAAGTATAAAACTAGTAAATCATTAACAAATTTCTAATTTTGACGAAACCACCATTTTTTCCTTGCCACGTTTCTTCAATCACCCCACCAACTAACACAAAGCACTAATTCTTATGTCTCCATTCTGTACATTGGTGCATCAAAAAGGCTGTTTTCCTATGCAAGTAAAATGGCCAAAAATGAAAAGTTGCCGATAAGTTAATTTTGAAATTCAAAAAGTTGGCAAATCAAAAAAGAAAGTAAGGGGTTAAATCAGGTTCATTAGTGATATTAACCCTTTTCAAAAATATTTTGGTGTCTTTTTGATATGGATCAGTCGGCATTGAACTTTTTGGATGATTTTGATAGGATAGGGTGCGCATATGTGCTTTGAGAGCTTCTAGCTTTTGATAGCAATGGAATTACGGTTAAGTTACTGAGCTCATAACTTTTACTTGTAACGGTCCAAGTTTTAAGCCTAAATTTAGCAGTTTAATGCTTCAAATTGGACTTCAAAGTTTATATTTATTTTATTTATGTTTTTTTAAATTTTTTTCTTTTTCTTTTTAGGGTTTTTCCTTGAACGTTATTTATTCGCCTTATTTAAATGCTGAAAACGGTTTTTAATGAATTTTAATAGAATTTTTTATTTCCTTCCAATTTTTTGATTTTCTATTATGAATCAATAAATTTTGATGTCTATTTCCTAATATTATTTATAATTAACATATTATAAAAGATTAATTTTTAGTATTCATGCATGAATCAACATTTTTCAATATTTATCCATTTTATTTATATTTTCTACTATGTCACTTTCTTTCTTTCACTTTTAACCTTCCGTGTTTTTACTTTTGATTTTCGGCTTTTTTTGTATTTTTTTCATTTGTCTTTTTTTTTTAAAAAAATTTGTAACTTTTTTATTTATTATTTTTATTTATTTATTTAATTTAGTCTTTTTTATTTGTAATAATTTTTTTTAAAATTTTTTGAAACTTACTATTATTTAGAATATAAAAATTAAGCTAATTAAACTAAAAATTATTCAGTCTTTAATAATTACTTTTTTCATAATTATTTAGAATATAAAAATTAAGCTAATTAAATTAAAAATTACCCATAATATTCAATAATTATTGTTTTCAATAAAAACAACAAAAAAAATTATGAAATATATCAAATAATTTTTTTTTATTATTGATAGTGACAAAAGTAAAAATTCTATTTATGGCCTTAATTTTATTATTAATAATGAAAAAACTAAAAAAACAACAAACATCAACAACTGCAATATTTTGTTGCATTTGTTGATTTTTGTTGTTATTTTCAATTGTTTTTTTGGTTTCCGTTTGTTTATTTTTGTTATAAATAAAAAAATAACAACAAAAAAATAACAAAAAATTATTATTTTTATCATTAAAACTAATAAAAGTAAAAATTTTATTTATAGCCTTAATTTTATTATTAATAATTGAAAAACAATAAAAATCAACAACTGCAAAATTTTGTTGATTTTTGTTGTTTTATTGTTTTAGTTGTTGTTTTTAGTTGTTTTTGTTTATTATTTTTGTTGTTTTGTTTTAAAATAAAATAACATAAAAAACAAAAAAATTATAAAATATATCAAAAAAATTATTATTTTTATTATTAACACTAATAAAAGTAAAAAATTTTAATTATGGCCTTAATAAAAGAAAAAGAAACAACAAACAAGCAAACAAAAAATAACATCCCGAAAAAAACA
This sequence comes from Mallotus nudiflorus, assembly GCA_947683625.1. NCBI lineage: Eukaryota > Viridiplantae > Streptophyta > Magnoliopsida > Malpighiales > Euphorbiaceae > Mallotus > Mallotus nudiflorus. The sequence continues at coordinate 754,610 of CANTUR010000886.1, read as the reverse complement.
ATAAATAAGAACAAAAAGTATGTTACACATGTTAATAGACAAATCAAATTAATAAAAAATTAAAATATTTATTCTTTAAGAATATAAAAAGGAAAAATTTTATTTATTGTTTGTTGATATAATAGTTGAAAATGTTTATTTCATAATCATTTAATTGAAGAAAGAATAAGTAATAAAAAAAAATAATATATATTTTAATTGAAGTTGTTAGTTCCAAAAATGTTTTTAAAAAATACTGCAATATAATTGAATTGAGAACGAGTGAGAGAGAAAATAGATATTTGAAGAAAAATAAAATGTTGCAAGAAAATAAAGATAGTTAAATAAAAATGTTTGAAGAAAAAAAAATGTTGAGAAAAAAATATTGAGAAAAAAAAATTAAGGCAGGTGTTAAAAAAATAAAAATAATAAAAAATATTGAGAAAAAAATTAATACATTAAAAAAATATTGAGAGAAAAATAACAGTAAAAAAATGTTAAAAAGAAGAAAATCACTTGAAAAAAAAAAAAGGAAAGGAGTATATTTTTTAAAGAAAAAATTTTGAAAAATCAATATTGAAAGATTTAATTTGCCAACGTAATTTTTGAAATTTTTTTTATGTATTGATCAATATGTGAAAAGATCCCATTTAAAAATAGAGGGTTTAAATTAGCCCATCTGTGTAATTAACTAAAAAAGAAAAAAAGAAGCCATGCTCCCCCGTTTAGATCACTGTGGACATTCATTTATTTGTTTGCCCCACTAAGAAACTTAAATTGATCTGACAATACCTTTTTTGTTTTTTTGTGGTGTGTGTTTAAGAAATGTGATAAATAGGGTTGAATACAAGATAGAGACAACACTAAACTGAATTGAATTGTATGAATTTAATAATTTTAATTTCCAATTTAATTGAATTAAAATTTATTATTAATTTAGTATGGTATTAAAGATTTATAAAAAATTGAACTAAAAATCTTTATACACTTTTAATTGTTAAGTAATATATATTTGTATAATAATATATAATAAAAATTAATATATTTTGTGATTAAAATATAATAAATAAATTAACAAAATATTTTTATTAATTATTATTATTATTATTATTACTACTACTACTATTATTATTATTATTATTATTATTATTCAATTAATCAATAAAAATATAAAATATATGTTATATTACAATTTGAACTTGAAATATAAAAATAAAAAATTCACATTACATAGTTTCAAATAATTCAATTAACAAATAAGAATTAATATGAAATGTCTATTATAACACACTTTAAACTTAAAATATGAGGAATGAGAAAATGATTATTATTATCAACAACAGGTAAAAATGTTGAATGCCCATTATATTTAATTTAAACTAAAAATAAACAAATAAGAAAATTAACATTGTATAATTTCAAATTTTATAATTTTTAATTAAAATATGTTGTTATTATCATATTTGATAACTTATTAGTTATTATTTTTCATAAGTAATATAATTTTATTTATGTTATTTAAAATTAATGAGCTAAATAATATTATTATATTGAATAACTCATTAATTATTATTGTTATGAAGTAATATAATTTTATTGATATTATTTAAAACTAATAAGCTAAATAATATAATTATTATTATTATATTTCTACATAATACTATATAGACATATATTATAGATAACCAAAACGATATAGGTTTGCCCAGTACAACATTGTTTTGATTAAAGTAAATAGTGATTTTACAAATAAAAATAAGAGAAGATATGTTATTTTTATTAATTACAATTTATTGCTATAATAATAATAATAATAAATTATTATTATTATTATTAAGTAATTTAATTTTATTGATCTTATTTAATAGTAACAGCACAAATAATATTATTAGAATTATTATTGTGTGTGTATATATATATGCATACAATAACCAAACGATGTATTTTTATTCAAAACTATGTCATTTTGATTTGTAAATAATAAATATAATTTTAATATATTTATGGATAATAAATATAATCTTAATTAATAATATAAATTTATTTATTATATAAATTTTTAAATTTTCGTTTTGAATCATACTATTTTGATTCGTTATGATAGAACCGAATTTCTGTACCAAACCGTCCTAAAAAATAGGATGACATCAGTATATAAATTTTTAAAATAGATATTAATATTAAAAATTTTATTTTTAAAATCTCACCCTTAGTGACAAGGGTGTGGCCTATAAAATTGAATTATTGGCAGTAACAAAGGATTCATTGGCTCCTGAAATGAAACAAAAAATTCTGAGCAAACATCCACCGAAATTTCTTTCTACGTATATAGTTCTTCCATTTTTCTCCTGTAATTTAAGAGTGACACCTTAATTTACGTTTAACCAGGAGATGTCAGATCCTAGTTCCAGTTCCAGTAGCAACACTTACAACCATATGGACACTGTCCGATATATAGACGCTGACCAGTACAATGCTGCCATTCAAGGCAAATTTGATCCATTCAGGAATTATCAAGAGCCTCTTGATAGCCTATTAACCCCGGATGGAAACACAATACTGCATATTCACCTTACTTCTCTAAAAGAAAGTTCAAAATACTTTATAAAGGAGGTAGTTAATATGTGCCCGCAATTGTTGATGCAGGCCAATGAGGAAGCCAATACTCCCTTGCACGTAGCAGTGATGTATGGACATTCCACTGTAGCTGAAGTGTTAATCGAACGGACGAAAGCTTTGTTTGACAAAGATTTAGAGAGTGGAGAAGTCAACGCAGTCTCAGCTGTGAGGCAAATGTTAAGGATGACAAACAAAAATAAAGATGCGGCCTTGCATATAGCTGCTCGACGTAAGAATTTCAAAGTTGTGAAAGCAATCTTGGATAATGAAGATCCCGAGTTTACTTATTTTGCCAATAGATACAGAGAAAGCCCGCTTTACCTTGCTGCCAACTCAATCTTAGGAGGTCAGATAATTGTTGAAATTTTAAGAACATTCAAATCAGTGGAAGTTGGCGGTCCCGGAGGTAGAACAGCTTTGCACGCTGCAATATTCTGGAAGGAGAATGTGGCTGGTAAGTCCAGTTCATCTTATATTTAGTACAGAAAATTCAATACTCTCCTGATTTTGGGATGAGTAAATTTTTTACTGCAAACTTAATTATTTTACATGTGTGCAAATTAATTTAAGCCGGAAAAACGTAATATAAATTTTTATATTTTAGCAATATATTAGTAATATTGTTTGTTTTAGCGATGTATTAGTGATATTGTTGGTCTACCAAATAATTATGGTAGAAAATTCTCTGCTACTGTCGGATGAGCAGAAAAATTTCTAATCATATCTTTTTCATTTATCGTGTAGAAATACTTCGGAAAAGGAAGAGTCTGGCCGCGAAAGTTGATGACAATGGTTGGACTCCACTTCACTGTGCTGTGTGCCGAGATTCTTTGTCCACGGTTAAGATTCTATTAGATGCGGATGAGTCTGCTGCCTATGTAGCTGATAAAGATCGGAAGATGACAGCTCTTCACGTGGCAGCTTGTCGAGGAAATAAAAGAATAGTGAGCGAGATTATTTCCAAATGTCCAAATTGTTGTGAACTAGTTGATGTCCATGGCTGGAACGTCCTTCACTTTGCCGTAATCAGCCAAAGTATTGAAGTACTAGAAGCAGCTATCAAAAGTTCATCTTTTATCTCCCACCTGTTAGATATGAAAGATGAAAAAGGGTACACGCCTATCGATTTCATTTCAGTCTCTAACCGCATGAGAAAATGGGTGTCCAACAGAGCACATGGAGCCATCGAATCGGAAGGAGGAGATCCGTTCATCTTAGACATTTGGGCCAATATATCGTTTATGGATTCAAATTCACAGGTCAGCCATCTAAAACAGACAATTACATATCGATTGTGAACTGACAAGAATAGGGACTATAACCTAAATTAATCCTTTATATATGATTTTGATTTTAATTCGGTTTAATCTAAGGCTAATTTCAAGCCAATCCTTTGTTTACAAAATTGCTATGATTTTGTGAAGAGGTGTTTTCTATTAGTAACTCAGTGCATGTGTTTTGTATAGTTAAAAAAAAAAAAATTGCATTCACAGTGTGTGATACGGTGTGTCTTATTCATAGGAATCAAGAAATGAGCTGGTTCTTTCAAGATCTTATGTTAGTGTGGAGTGTGTATATTCAAATTATATGAGTTAATATGCCTTCGTAAAATTGCCAAGTAGAATGTTTTATTACTAATTCAATATGTATATTTTGTATAATTTAAAAAATTTACTAATAGAATATATTTTGAAGAAATTATAATTTTTTAAAATTAATTTTAAAAATTTAGTCTTCTATACTGTATATGTTTTTGGACAATAATTTTCTATTGCTCGGACAATAGTAAATTTTAATGAAATAGTTATTAGTTAAAAAAACATGATCAATTTATGTTTTTTAAATTATTTTTTGGCACCTAAAAATTAATTTATATACTAAAAATTGAGAAAGATAATAATATATTACATTTTATAATTCTGTCATAAATTTTTCTTTAATCACATTAATATTATATATGAGGTGTTCTAGTTCTTTTTATTTATTTGTTTGCTTAAATCTTTCCATAATTCGGTAACCTAATATTATTTTAATGCTTATCTACACAATGTAGATATAACCTCTCTTATTGATATGACCACTTTTATTGAAACTTTTTCCCAGTAAAGTTATTAGTAATTTTAAAGTCATTTTTAAGGTTTAACTTAACATATATATTGAATTTTTAAATTGAATGGTTTTGTAATATGATCTTAGACTATTATTATAATGTTTAGAATTCAATTCTCGATATCCTCTCCATTGCGTTAACTAAATATTTCAGCGTAACATGAAGTAGGCTTATAATTTTAGTTTATGCTTTAAATGCAACTACTCATGAATCCGAACTTTAAATAATATATATATTTTTAATATAATTATTAAATAATTTTAGTAATTTAAAATTATAAATTAGTTAAATATAAAAGTGAAAATTTAGAAAGTTATTATAATAATTTTATTATATATATATTTTGAGAAATAAAATTAAAAAATAAATAAATGAGGGCTTTGACTACAACATGATGCCCGTGTCTTGCTGCAATGTGCAGTGGAGTTTCCTTTCTGATATTTGCTTGATCTAGCAGAGATGGACACATACTGAGGATTTGTTCCATGAAAGTAACTGATTCTTGAGTTTTTGTTCGCTCTGAGATGTGAATATGAAGAATTGTGTTATTGTTTGGGGTAAGCAGAAGATCAAGAGACTCCTTGTGAGAATTGAATGGGTCGATTTTGGATTCAGCTGCAGCCTTGTAGAAAAGAGAATCCATGTAAGAGGTGATCTGTTTCTGTCTGGGCAGATCGTCGTTCTCAGGTGTTGGGATATTATGGGAACTCTCTGTAGATGAATTCATTTTGAGAGATTTTGTGAGATAGTATGCAATAAATCTAGTGGAAATGAGACTAGCCCATTTATCACTGATAACCTTACCGTGTATCTTTTCATGGATCAAGATTTTTGGTAAAAAATACAGTTCGAATTTCCAACCTTCTTAACTCTTTCTTCTTGCAAAGTCATCAGGTCAATTAAAAATTAAAAAAAAAAAAGTGGAAATGCAAAAGGTTGCATATTTTATCAAAAATGATTTGGTTGATCTATTGCTTTTTTTTTCTTTTTCTTTTTTTAATAAGAAAATTAACAAAAGCAGGATACGAAATCGGGACCTCAGTTTGATTGTTCAAAGTTTTTCCTTTTTTTTAACAATAGATTATTCAAAGTTCATATATACTCTACTGAAATCACTCAGAAGCGAAAAGCATAAATCCACCACAATATCTTGCAATAATTGTTCGTTGTTAATTGGATCTTTATCTCACTAGGGTCCGCACTCCACTTACTGTAATTCTTTTTATCTCAAACGTATAATGTAATGGAAGGAAATCATTTTTGCTAAAAATTGATTACTTGGATGATAGAAATTCAATTGGCTGAATGCATAGTTTCAGCCCTGAATTTCACATTATTAACCTCTAACACTTTATAATTTTTATTATTTTCTATTCAATTTTTTTAATTTTTATTTTAATCATTTTTTTATATTTCAATTTTTACTTTTTAATTTTATTTAACTTATACAAGAAACTTAATTTCAAATAATTGTAAACACATAAAATGTTAAATCTAATTTCAAAATAATATAAATAAAATTAAAAATTAACATAAAAAATTAAAAAAATTATTTTTATTTTTATTCTTTTTTTTATTAATTTATATAAGTTGATCTTATATTCATATCATCATTATTTTTTTTAAAAAAAAAAAGGAATTAAATAGGTTTAAAATAAAAATTTAGGAGTAAAATAAAATATAACAAAAGTTAAGAAGTATTAAAAATTAATTGAGTAAAGTTAAAGGTGAAATTGTATATTTGGCCCACTCCATTTGTAGCATAAATAAATAATGGGTTCACATAAACAGTAAAATTCCACTATAATTTAGACGGAAAAAAGCTCAATTTTTTCTAGTTTTTTATTGGAATTAGAATCGAAATTTGTTTCTTTCCATATATCAATTGAGAATTGAATCATTAATCCTTGTTTGGTTAAATTTTATTAAAAATTTTATTTTATTTTATTTTAAACAAAAATTAATTTATAAATAAATTCTTATCAGTAGGAATTTCCCATGTTTCTCTTTTGTTCAAGGGATTTTGGGCTTGGAATGGTTATTATACAAAAACTCAAATTGACCCCTTAATTTTATATAAACATAATAAAATTACAAACACAACAAGGTGATCACATCATGACATTTGTTACCATACATAATTCCTAAAGGACTTATTGAACTCCACTGGTTGGATTAAATATACATAATATATGCACCCTTTCTCCTACTAATTACTAATAGTTGCAGTCTCTATGGAGCATACAATCATACGACAATGTGAAAAAAAAAAAGAAAAAGAAATACTAAGAGAAAAATACAAGCTTTTTTTTTATAAGCAGCAATCAGATTTAATAATTAAAAATCAGGAAAATTCCATCTTATTTTGGTGACTAACTCGAATCAATATATTTACCCCATACATTTACAATTAAACCAAAATATGACGGATAAAAAAACCTAGAAGAACAAGACTAAATAAAACGACTCACACGTCAGAAATAAGAGCTAGAAGAAACAACGCTAAGCACCTCGAGCCAAAATCAGTAAAAGATTACAGCCAAGTAATAAAGTCACTGTCCCTATGAAGTCCTTCAGCAACCATGATGCGCTTCCTATCGCAAAAGTTATTTTGGGTAAAATTATGTATTTTTGGGATTTGCGTGCTATTTGGTTAGAATCTTTAGGATATCTGAATTCAATAAGGTTAAAAAAATATATTTTTTTATAAATAGATTAAAAATTAAAAATATTATAAAAAATTACATTAATTAAATTTTTTTTTAAAATTAACTTTTTTTTTTCAAAACTAATTTTTTTAATTTATTTTTTAAAATATACACCACTTTCAGTTTCTTTTTTTATTTTTAGAATATTATTTTTATTTTTTTTCAATATTTTTTATTAATATTTTTTTCTACTGTTGTTATCCATTTTTTCAACGCTTTTTTTTTTAACTAAATATTAGAGAAAGGCTTATACTTGGTCATGGAATACAGGTGCTAATATGGTCATGAAACGGCACAAAAAGACAGTAAATGCCTAGGCTACTTAAAGCTTCTACAAGCATTAACCAGACTGTTGACTTCGACATCCTTAAAGTGCAATTTTATCTAAAAAATTCATCTAAGCAAAACTGAAGAAAGAACCGAAAAAAAAAAAGGCATAAAATTCTCATGTTGATCTGCATAAACCATAATAAATATTAAACCTTAAAAAAGGAAGAGGAAAGGGGAAAAAAAATGGGTATCAAATCATGCAAAGCCTGAAAGTGAAAAAAAATGGGTATCAAACAATGCAATTGATGATGCAAGAAAATCAATTGCACATAATTTTTTTACGCAAAATTGTAAAAATAGTGTAAAATAAAATATAAGAATTATTTGCATATAATAATTTTTTTTACTCTAAACATATTACACTTAGATAATAAATAAAGATAAAATTTTATAATATCTGTTGTTACTATTTTTTTTCATAAAAATGATGTCCTTTAGATTCATACAGTTAGATATTATTTAAAAAAAATATTAAAAAATAAAAAGTAATAATACTAAAAAAATAATAAAATAATAAAAAGCAACAATAGAAAAAAATAACAAAAAAAAACAACTAAAAAAATAACAAACGACAAAAAAATAATAACAACAATTGAAAAATAATTTTTCTCATTAAAAATAATACTAAAAACAAAAAACAACAAAAGCAACAATAAAAAAAAATTACAAAACAACAAAAATAACAAAAAAAAAAATAACAATTGAAAAACAATAAACAACAACAAATACATATAACTGACAACTATACAAACAAAAAATACTTTTAATTCATCTTTTTTTTTTCTAAAATAGATTTGTATTATCTATAAATTTTTTATTTTCTATATTTCTTCATTTTTTTTTATCTTTTTTACTTATTATTTCACCTATGTATTTTTCTTCTCCTCTTTATATGTATCTTTTTCGCACCATGAGTTTGAAAAGCCAAAAACACGGAGTTGCCAAATTACTTAATTAATTAAATGTCTTTATTTTTTTAACAAATTCAAAAGTTTATATTAGCAATAGCATCAAGGAATCCAGACCATATGCATATGGAATTACCTTTGTCGGTGAGTAGGTAAAGACTTTTAATTACTCTTGCACAGTTATAAAAAATGATAAGGTTTCTAAATCATGAATCGAAACCCACATTAATAAAAAATGAAAAAAAAAATTCTTTATATATATTACCGTCAATACATAAATATATAACAAATATTATAAATATTTTAATATTTAACTTTTTAAAAAATAACACATACAATAAGTGATTTTTTTAATTTATATTTGTTTATTAATTTAATAAATAAGAAATTTTGATCATGTAAATAAAATTATAAAACTAGTTAATCATTAACAAATTTCTAATTTTGACGAAACCACCATTTTTTTCCTGCGACATTTCTTCAACCACCCCACCAACTAACACAAAGCACTAATTTTTATGTCTCCATTCTGTACATTGGTGCACCAAAAAGGTTGTTTTCCTAGGCAAGTAAAATGGACAAAAATAAAAAGCCAAAAACATGGCGAACGCCCATAATTTAATTTTGAACGAAAAAAAGTTGGCAAGTCAAAAAAGAAAATAAGGGGTTAAATCAGGTCCATTAGTGATATTAACCCTTTTCAAAAATATTTTGGTGTCTTTCTTATGCGGATCATAGGCTCTGAACTTATTGGACAAGTTTGATAGAAATGGAGTTAGCCATTATAACTTTTGATACTAGCAGAATTAGGCTTATAACTTTTATCCGTAATGGTCCAAGTTTTAGATACAAATTCAACTGTTTAGTGCTTCAAAATTTATGGTCGATTTATTTATGTCTTTTTAGTTTTTTACCATTTTCTTTTAGATTATTTATTTGTCTTACTTCGATGTTGAAGACGATTTTTTATGAATTTTAATGGAATTTTATATTTTTACCCAATTTTTTATATTCTATTGTGAATTAACAAATTTTGGTGTTTATATTTTGGTATTATTTATAATTAATAGGTTATAAAAAATTAATTTCTAATATACTTGCACGAATCAATATACTTCAATAATTATACCTCTTATTTATATCTTCCGCTATGTTACTTTCTTTCTTTAACTTTTAACCTTTTATGTTTTCAATTTTGATTTTCGGCATTTTTTACTTTTTTTTCATCAGTCTTTTTTTTTAAAAAAAATTCTATAACTTTATTTATTTATTCATTTAATTTAGCCTTTTTTATTTATCGCAATTTTTTTAATTTTTGAAACTTACTATTATGTAGAATATAAAAATTAAGCTAATTAAACTAAAAATTACCCATAGTCTTTAATAATTATTTTTTCATAATTATTTAAAATATAGAAACTAAGCTAATAAAAAAATTACATATAGTATTCAATAATTATTTTTTTAATAAAAACAACAAACAAATTATGAAATATATCAAATAATTTATTATTGATAGTGATACAAGTAAAAATTCTATTTATGACCTTAATTTTATTATAATAATGAAAAAACTGAAAAAATAACAAACATTAACAACAACAAAATTTTGTTACTTTTGTTGATTTTTGTTGTTTCAGTTGTTATTTTCAATTGTTTTGTGGTTTCTATTTGTTTATTTTTGTTGATTTTTGTTAAAAATAAAAAAATAACAACAAAAAATAAAAAATTATGAAATATATCAAAAAATTATTATTTTTATCATTAAAACTAATAAAAATAAAAATTTTATTTATGATCTTAATTTTATTATTAATAATTGAAAAAAAATTAATAAAAATCAATAACTACAAAATTATGTTATTTTTGTTGTTTCAGTTGTTGTTTTTAGTTGTTTTTGTTTGTTGTTTTTCTTTAAAAATAAAAAAATAACATAAGAAATATTATAAAATATATAGAAAAATTATTATTTTTATTATTATTACTAATAAAAGTAAAAAAAAAAACTTATTTATAGCCTTAATAAAAGAACAATAAACAACAAGCAAAAAAATAACATACAAAAAAAAAAAAAGAACAAAAAACTTGTTAGACATGCTAATAGATGAATCAAATTAATAAAAAATTAAAATAATTCTTCTTTAAGAATATAAAGGGGAAAAATTTTGTTTATTGATTGTTGATATAATAGTTGAAGATATTTAATTTATAATCATTTAATTAAAGAAAGAAAAAGTAAAAGAAAAAAATATATAATTTAATTGAAATTATTGGTTTCAAAAATTTAAAAAAAAAATACTGCAATAGAATTGAATTGAAAAAGGGTGTGAGAGAGAAAATAGATGCTTGAAGAAAAATAAAATATTGAAAGAAAATAAAGACAGTTAAATAAAAAAATTTGAATAAAAAGAAAACATTAAGAAAAAAATATGTTGAGAAAAATAATTAAGATAGACATTAAAAAAATAATAAAAATGGTTGAAAAAAATTAAAACAGTAAAAAAATACTGAGAAAAAAAATATAAAAATATTAAAAAAGAAAAAAACCATTTAAAGAAAAGAAAGTGGCCCATTTTTTAAAGGAAAAATTTTGAAAAATCAATATTAAAAAGTTTGACGGGTCAACGCCATTTTTAAAAAAAAAATTATATGTTAGAATATATAAAAAGATCCCTTTTGAAAATAAAGGATTTGATTTGGCTGGTCCGTGCAATTAACTCAATATATAGCAGTTAATGCACCAATTTCCGTCCTCCCCCATTTATTTCGTGGATATTCATTTATTTTGTTTGTCCCGCTAAAATACTTAAATTGATTTGACAATTCTTTTTTTGTTTTTTGTGGTGTGTGTTTAACAACTATGATAAGTAGAGCTAAATACAGAATGAAGAGAGTATCAAACTGAAATAAAAAATATTAAAATAATATCAAATTAAATAATTTTAATTTTGAATGGAACTAAATTAAAATTTATAACTGATTTAGTACAGTAATAAATTTTTGTAAAAAATTAAATCAATAATCATTCCAAACTATACTAAACCAAAAATTAAATATAATATCAAATATTAATTTAATAAGTAATACATAAATATTAATAAATAGTAGCAAATGGTAACTTAATTATATACTTTTAATTGTCAAGTAATATACATATGTATAATAATATATGATAAAAATTAATATGTTTTGTGATTAAAATATAATAAATAAAGTAACAAAATCTTTATTTATTATTATTATTATTATTATTATTTAATTAACAAGTAAAAATATAAAATATCTATTATATTCCAATTTGAACTTTAAATATAAAAATAAAAAATTCACATTAGATTGTTTCAAATAATTTAATTAACAAATAAGAATTAATATAGAATGTCCATTATAACATATTTTAAACTTAAAATATGAGAAATGAGAAAATGATTATTATTATCAACAATAGGTAAAATTGTGTTATGTCCATTATATTTTAATTTATTTTTTATTTTAATTTGATAAATAAAAAATAATTTTTTTATTTCTAATAGTTTTTAAAAGAAAATAATTAGAATAAAAATGAAATTTAATATAAAAAAAGATATTTATGTCAATTTACCATTTAAAGTAGAATACATAAATAAAAATTGGTAGAATAATCAATTTAATTTTTTTTTACAGATTCAAACATTTAATTATAAAAAAAAATTTAACATTAAAATAACAAAAATTTAAAAATTTAAACAGCATTTATATATTTATTTATTTTTAAATAAATATATAACCTTGATAAAAATGTTGTTCCACAAAACATAAAATCCATGTGCTTTTAAGTATCGATTAGTTTATACTTCAGAATTGAAATCGAAATAAGAATGAAAATAAGAATAGGAAGAATCAGAAATAGAATGAAAAATTTAATAAAGTATTTGATTTACAAGAGAATCGGAATCGGAATTAATTAATTATATATATATGAATTTATATATTTTATTTCATTACTTAAAAAAATATTATATTTCATAAATTTTAATAATATATAATAATATTTAAATTTTTAATTAATTTTATAGAAATAAAAAATCATTTCTTAATTTTAAAATCACTCATTTTAATTTCAATTTACATCCTTCCTTTTCATGAAATAAACCAACCCCTAAGTTTATTAAATTTTATAGGTGGCCGTAGCTATTGAAATGAATGCAGTCAACTTGAAAGATTTAATGGGTCAATACCATTTTTGAAAAAAACTTTTATGTGCTGATGTATATATAAAAAGATCCCTTTTGAAAATAAAGGGTTTAATTTGGTGGATCCCTGTAATTAACTCTATATATATATATATATATATATATAAAAGTATTTAATGCACCAAGTTTCCCTCCTCCCCCATTTATACCACTCTGGACATTCATTTAATTTGTTTGCCCCACTAAAATACTTAAATTGACTTGAAAATTATTTTTTTGTTTTTTGCGGTGTGTGTTTAAGAACTATGAACTATGATAAGTATAGTTAAATATGTAACGGAAAAAATATTAAACGAAAAATATTAAAATAATATTGAACTGAATCATTTTAATTTCGAACTAAATTAAATTAAAATTTATAATTAATTTAGTATGGTATTGGATATTTATAAAAAATTAAACTAATAACTGTACCAAACTATATTGAACTAAAAATTAAATATAATACTAAATATTAATTTTCAAAATAATACATAAATATTAATAAATAGTAGCAAGTAGTAACTTAATTATATACTTTTAATTGTCAAGTAATATACATATATTTACTAATATATGATAAAAATTAATATGTTTTGTGATTAAAATATAATAAATGAATTAACAAAATATTTATTATTATTATTATTATTATTATTTAATTAACAAGTAAAAATATAAAATATCTGTTATATTCCAATTTGAACTTAAAATATAAAAACAAAAAATTCACATTAGATAGTTTTAAATAATTTAATTAACAAATAAAAATTAATATGAAATGTCCATTATAACATATTTTAAACTTAAAATATGATAAATGAGAAAAGGATTATTATTATCAACAATAGGTAAAACTGTGGAATGTCCATTATATTTTAATTTATTTTTTATTTTAGTTTGATAAATAAAAAATAAATTTTTTTATTTCTAGTAGTTTTTAAAAGAAAATAATTAGAATAAAAATGAAATCTAATATAAAATAAGGATATTTATGTCAATTTGCCATTTAAAGTAAAATACATAAATATTTTGACATGTAAAACTTGATAGAATAATCAATTAAATTTTTTTTTTACCCATTCAAACATTTAATTATAAAAAAAGTTTAAACATTAAAATAACAAAAATTTAAAAATTTAAAAATTTAAATAGCATTTATATATTTATTTTTTAAAATAAACATATAACCTTGATAGAAATGTTGTTCCACAAAATATAAGATTCACGTGCCTTTAATGGTCATTTGGTTTATACTTCAAAATCGAAATCAGAATGGAAATGAAAATGAGAATAGGGAATTCAGAAATAAAATGAAAAATTTTAAAAAATATTTTGTTTACAAGTAAATCAGAATCAAAATTAATTAATTATATATTAAATAACAATAATTATGAATTTATATATTTTATTTTATCACTTACAAAAATATTATATTTCATAAATTTTAATAATATATAATAATATTTAAAATTTTAATTAATTTATAGGAATAAAAAGTCATTTCTTATCCTCGAAGAGTAATGTTGATTTTTATTGTTAAAAAATTCATTTTCATTCTTATATAATATTCTAATGAACCAAACACTACAAATTATAATCACTCGTATGATTCCAATTTTTAACCTCACTTTTCATCAAACAAACCAACCCCTGAGTTTATTAAATTTTATAGGTGGCCGTAGCTATTGAAATCAATGCAGTCAGCCATATGTTTCCCAACGTTGGTTAGCTTAGAGAATCCTTCAAACTTTATTTTCATCTAGGAAAATGTGTAAATATTCTATTAATATTTTAAACTAATTACAGATAAATTATTAATATTTTTAAAAATTTAATTACACCTTTAATATAATGAAATTAGATCATATAAGCATCTTTCTCTATTAGACACTAACAATCATCTAAATAGCTTGTGGGGCTTAAAAACATTAATAATTTTTTTGCAATTATATCAAAACATGATGAAGTATTTGCACTTTTTCCTTATTTTATTATAACTTGATATATTTTTGTAAACTATTACTATACTTTGTTAATTAAAAGTATTTTATGTAAAAATAGTTAAAATAATTTCAATTCATATAATTAGAATACTATAAAATTAATTTTATAATTGTTAATTTTGATTTTAATTATTCACTTATTAAATTGAATATAGTAAAACTTATAAAATTATGTTATTTAATTTGATTTAAATTTGATAAAATATAAGTATATTTTTAATAAAATTATTATTTAAATTTTAATTTATTTTATTTTATTGAAAACATATTTTAAATTAAATTAGAATTATATGTTAATTAATTTCATTTTTATTATAGATAAAATAGAAGTTAATTTAATTAGAATAGGAAATGTATTTTCAATTAAAATAGAATTACATTTTAATTATTTTAATATTTAGATATAAAATAAAAGTTAACCTAAGTATAATAGAAAATATACTTTCAATTATATTAAAATTAAAATTATATTTTTTATTAATTTAAAATTATTTTATATAAAAATAGTTAAAATAATTTCAATTTATATAATTAAAAATACTATGAAATTAATTTCATAAAATTTGTTAGTTTTGATTTTAATTATTTATTTATTAAATTTAATACAGTAAAACTTATAAAATTATGTTATCTAATTTGATTTATATTTGATAAAATATAAGTAGACCTTATATTTGACAAAATATGTTTCCAACAAAATTAAATTAATTAAAATTTTAGTAATAATTTTGTTAAAAATATACATTTTTTCTATTTTAATTAGGCATACTTATATTTTATCAAATATAAATCAAATTAAATAATGTAATTTTATAAGTTTTACTATATTAAAATTATTAAGTAAATAATTAAAATAAAAACTAACAAATTTATGAAATTAATTTTATAGTATTTCTAATTATATAAATTGAAATTATTTTAATTATTTTTATATAAAATAATTTTAAATTAAGAAAAAATAGTAATAATTTACAAAAAAAATATATCAAATTATAATAAAATAAAAAAAATACAAATATCTTCTTGATATTTTAATATAATTACAGATGAACTATTAATATTTTTGGATCCTTTAAATCATATAAATAACTGTTAGTATTTTCTAAAAATATTAATAATTTATCTGTAATCAGATAAAAATATAAAGAGTTATTTACACTTTTTCCTTTTTAATTTCTTCTGCGCAAATTTATTTACAACAGAGACTTGGGCCACGTAATAGCATGAATATTTAATCGACTGTCAGATGCTATAGCCTATTGATGACATCAATAATCGGCATAATATTGATGACGCCATTAGCGACATCAATAATATGCCGATGGCAGTGACAATTTTCAAAAATGCTCGTCAATTAATTGTTCCTTGTATTATGGGTCTCTCATGTAATTTCATAAAAAAATAATAATAATAACATTTGTCTTTTCTGCCCATTGATGTCGCCAGCAACGAGTGTATCATTATCCAAAAAGTTAATATCCATCAAATTTCCGTCCTTCCCTAATTATATCAGCCTGAACATTTTGTTTTCTGACAAAGAGTGTGAATTTAAACTCGTATTAATTACATCACTTTAACAAATGTTTATAGATCAAAAACAAAAAGTAAAAATACTGAAAAAAATTAAAAAATAATAAAAAGCAACAATAACAATTGAAAAGATAATAAATGACAAAAAAAAACAATAACAACAATTGCAAAATAACTTTTCTCATTAAAAATAATACTAAAAACAAAAAAAATAAAAATAACAATTCATGTCTAGTTGTTATAATAAAAAACAATCGAAAAATAATAAAAATAACAACAGAAAAGATAATAACTGAAAAATAATAAATAACAATAATACACACATATAATCAATAAAAAAATAACAACTGCAAGATAATAAATAATAAAATAACAACAACAATAAACACATATAATCAACAACAACACAACCAAAAAAATACTTTTAATTCATGTCTTTTTTTCTAAAATAAATTTGTATTATCTATAGATTTCTCACTTTCTATATATCTCTATTTTTTCTTTCTTTTCCGCTTATTATTTCTTTTATATATTTTTCTTTTCCTCTTTATATGTGTTTTTTTTTAGACAAAATTTGAAAAGCCAAAATTACAGAGCTGCCCAACTACTTAATTAATTAAATGTTTTATTTTTTTTAACAAATTCAAAAGTCTTTTATTAGCAATAGCATCAAGGAATCCAGACGATATGCATATGGAGTTACCTTTGTCGGTGAGTAAGTGAAGACTTTTAATTACTATTGCACAGTTGAAAAAAATGATAAGGTTTCTAAATCATGAATCCAAACCAATATAATTACAAAATGAAAAAAAATTTCTTAATATATATTACACTCAACACATAAATACATAACAAATATTATAAATATTTTAATATTTAACTTATTAAAAAAATAACACACACAATAAATGATTATTTTAATTTATATTTGTTTATTAATTTAATAAATAAGAAATTTTGTTCATGTAAATAAAAATTATAAAACTAGTAAATCATTAACAAATTTCTAATTTTGACGAAACCACCATTTTTTCCTTGCCATGTTTCTTCAATCACCCCACCAACTAACATAAAGCACTAATTCTTATGTCTCCATTCTGTACATTGGTGCATCAAAAAGGCTGTTTTCCTATGAAAGTAAAATGGCCAAAAATGAAAAGTTGCCGATAAGTTAATTTTGAAATTCAAAAAGTTGGCAAGTCAAAAAAGAAAGTAAGGGGTTAAATCAGGTTCATTAGTGATATTAACCCTTTTCAAAAATATTTTGGTGTCTTTTTGATATGGATCAGTCGGCATTGAACTTTTTGGATGATTTTGATAGGATAGGGTGCGCATATGTGCTTTGAGAGCTTCTAACTTTTGATAGCAATGGAATTACGGTTAAGTTACTGACTTGTAACGGTCCAAGTTTTAAGCCTAAATTTAGCAGTTTAATGCTTCAAATTGGACTTCAAAATTTATATTTATTTTATTTATGTTTTTTAAATTTTTTTCTTTTTCTTTTTAGGATTTTTCCTTGAACGTTATTTATTCGCCTTATTTAAATGCTGGAAAACGGTTTTTAATGAATTTTAATAGAATTTTCTATTTCCTTCCAATTTTTTGATTTTCTATTATGAATCAATAAATTTTGATGTCTATTTCCTGATATTATTTATAATTAACATATTATAAAAGATTAATTTTTAGTATTCATGCATGAATCAACATTTTTCAATATTTATCCATTTTATTTATATTTTCTACTATGTCACTTTCTTTCTTTCACTTTTAACCTTCCGTGTTTTTACTTTTGATTTTCGGCTTTTTTTGTATTTTTTTCATTTGTCTTTTTTTTTAAAAAAATTTGTAACTTTTTTATTTATTATTTTTATTTATTTATTTAATTTAGTCTTTTTTATTTGTAACAATTTTTTTAAAAATTTTTTGAAACTTACTATTATTTAGAATATAAAAATTAAGCTAATTAAACTAAAAATTATTCAGTCTTTAATAATTACTTTTTTCATAATTATTTAGAATATAGAAATTAAGCTAATTAAATTAAAAATTACCCATAGTATTCAATAATTATTGTTTTCAATAAAAACAACAAAAAAAATTATGAAATATATCAAATAATTTTTTTTTTATTATTGATAGTGACAAAAGTAAAAATTCTATTTATGGCCTTAATTTTATTATTAATAATGAAAAAACTAAAAAAACAACAAACATCAACAACTGCAATATTTTGTTGCATTTGTTGATTTTTGTTGTTATTTTCAATTGTTTTTTTGGTTTCTGTTTGTTTATTTTTGTTATAAATAAAAAAATAACAACAAAAAAATAACAAAAAAATAATTATTTTTATCATTAAAACTAATAAAAGTAAAAATTTTATTTATAGCCTTAATTTTATTATTAATAATTGAAAAACAATAAAAATCAACAACTGTAAAATTTTGTTGATTTTTGTTGTTTTATTGTTTTAGTTGTTGTTTTTAGTTGTTTCTGTTTATTATTTTTGTTGTTTTTTTTAAAATAAAATAACATAAAAAACAAAAAATTATAAAATATATCAAAAAAATTATTATTTTTATTATTAACACTAATAAAAGTAAAAAATTTTAATTATGGCCTTAATAAAATAAAAAGAAACAACAAACAAGCAAACAAAAAATAACATCCCAAAAAAAACAATAAATAAGAACAAAAAGTACGTTACACATGTTAATAGACAAATCAAATTAATAAAAAATTAAAATATTTATTCTTTAAGAATATAAAAAGGAAAAATTTTATTTATTGTTTGTTGATATAATAGTTGAAAATGTTTATTTCATAATCATTTAATTGAAGAAAGAATAAGTAATAAAAAAAGAATATATATTTTAATTGAAGTTGTTAGTTCCAAAAATGTTTTTAAAAAATACTGCAATATAATTGAATTGAGAACGAGTGAGAGAGAAAATAGATATTTGAAGAAAAATAAAATGTTGCAAGAAAATAAAGATAGTTAAATAAAAATGTTTGAAGAAAAAAAAATGTTGAGAAAAAAATATTGAGAAAAAAAAAATTAAGGCAGGTGTTAAAAAAATAAAAATAATAAAAAATATTGAGAAAAAAATTAATACATTAAAAAAATATTGAGAGAAAAATATCAGTAAAAAAATGTTAAAAAGAAGAAAATCACTTGAAAAAAAAAAAAGAAAGGAGTATATTTTTTAAAGAAAAAATTTTGAAAAATCAATATTGAAAGATTTAATTTGCCAACGTAATTTTTGAAAATTTTTTTATGTATTGATCAATATGTGAAAAGATCCCATTTAAAAATAGAGGGTTTAAATTAGCCCATCTGTGTAATTAACTAAAAAAGAAAAAAAGAAGCCATGCTCCCCCGTTTATATCACTGTGGACATTCATTTATTTGTTTGCCCCACTAAGAAACTTAAATTGTCTGACAATACCTTTTTTGTTTTTTTGTGGTGTGTGTTTAAGAAATGTGATAAATAGGGTTGAATACAAGATAGAGACAACACTAAACTGAATTGAATTGTATGAATTTAATAATTTTAATTTCCAATTTAATTGAATTAAAATTTATTATTAATTTAGTATGGTATTAAATATTTATAAAAAATTGAACTAAAAATCTTTATACACTTTTAATTGTTAAGTAATATATATTTGTATAATAATATATAATAAAAATTAATATATTTTGTGATTAAAATATAATAAATAAATTAACAAAATATTTTTATTAATTATTATTATTATTATTATTACTACTACTATTATTATTATTATTATTATTATTATTATTATTATTATTATTATTATTATTATTATTATTCAATTAATCAATAAAAATATAAAATATATGTTATATTACAATTTGAACTTGAAATATAAAAATAAAAAATTCACATTACATAGTTTCAAATAATTCAATTAACAAATAAGAATTAATATGAAATGTCTATTATAACACACTTTAAACTTAAAATATGAGGAATGAGAAAATGATTATTATTATCAACAACAGGTAAAAATGTTGAATGCCCATTATATTTAATTTAAACTAAAAATAAACAAATAAGAAAATTAACATTGTATAATTTCAAATTTTATAATTTTTAATTAAAATATGTTGTTATTATCATATTTGATAACTTATTAGTTATTATTTTTCATAAGTAATATAATTTTATTTATGTTATTTAAAATTAATGAGCTAAATAATATTATTATATTGAATAACTCATTAATTATTATTGTTATGAAGTAATATAATTTTATTGATATTATTTAAAACTAATAAGCTAAATAATATAATTATTATTATTATATTTCTACATAATACTATATAGACATATATTATAGATAACCAAAACGATATAGGTTTGCCCAGTACAACATTGTTTTGATTAAAGTAAATAGTGATTTTACAAATAAAAATAAGAAAAGATATGTTATTTTTATTAATTACAATTTATTGCTATAATAATAATAATAATAATAAATTATTATTATTATTATTAAGTAATTTAATTTTATTTATCTTATTTAATAGTAACAGCACAAATAATATTATTAGAATTATTATTGTGTGTGTATATATATATGCATACAATAACCAAACGATGTATTTTTATTCAAAACTATGTCATTTTGATTTTTAAATAATAAATATAATTTTAATATATTTATGGATAATAAATATAATCTTAATTAATAATATAAATTTATTTATTATATAAATTTTTAAATTTCCGTTTTGAATCATACTATTTTGATTCGTTATGATAGAACCGAATTTATGTACCAAACCGTCCTAAAAAAATAGGATGACATAAGTATATAAAATTTTAAAATAGATATTAATATTAAAAATTTTATTTTTAAAATCTCACCCTTAGTGACAAGGGTGTGGCCTATAAAATTGAATTATTGGCAGTAACAAAGGATTCATTGGCTCCTGAAATGAAACAAAAAATTCTGAGCAAACATCCACCGAAATTTCTTTCTACGTATATAGTTCTTCCATTTTTCTCCTGTAATTTAAGAGTGACACCTTAATTTACGTTTAACCAGGAGATGTCAGATCCTAGTTCCAGTTCCAGTAGCAACACTTACAACCATATGGACACTGTCCGATATATAGACGCTGACCAGTACAATGCTGCCATTCAAGGCAAATTTGATCCATTCAGGAATTATCAAGAGCCTCTTGATAGCCTATTAACCCCGGATGGAAACACAATACTGCATATTCACCTTACTTCTCTAAAAGAAAGTTCAAAATACTTTATAAAGGAGGTAGTTAATATGTGCCCGCAATTGTTGATGCAGGCCAATGAGGAAGCCAATACTCCCTTGCACGTAGCAGTGATGTATGGACATTCCACTGTAGCTGAAGTGTTAATCGAACGGACGAAAGCTTTGTTTGACAAAGATTTAGAGAGTGGAGAAGTCAACGCAGTCTCAGCTGTGAGGCAAATGTTAAGGATGACAAACAAAAATAAAGATGCGGCCTTGCATATAGCTGCTCGACGTAAGAATTTCAAAGTTGTGAAAGCAATCTTGGATAATGAAGATCCCGAGTTTACTTATTTTGCCAATAGATACAGAGAAAGCCCGCTTTACCTTGCTGCCAACTCAATCTTAGGAGGTCAGATAATTGTTGAAATTTTAAGAACATTCAAATCAGTGGAAGTTGGCGGTCCCGGAGGTAGAACAGCTTTGCACGCTGCAATATTCTGGAAGGAGAATGTGGCTGGTAAGTCCAGTTCATCTTATATTTAGTACAGAAAATTCAATACTCTCCTGATTTTGGGATGAGTAAATTTTTTACTGCAAACTTAATTATTTTACATGTGTGCAAATTAATTTAAGCCGGAAAAACGTAATATAAATTTTTATATTTTAGCAATATATTAGTAATATTGTTTGTTTTAGCGATGTATTAGTGATATTGTTGGTCTACCAAATAATTATGGTAGAAAATTCTCTGCTACTGTCGGATGAGCAGAAAAATTTCTAATCATTTCTTTTTCATTTATCGTGTAGAAATACTTCGGAAAAGGAAGAGTCTGGCCGCGAAAGTTGATGACAATGGTTGGACTCCACTTCACTGTGCTGTGTGCCGAGATTCTTTGTCCTCGGTTAAGATTCTATTAGATGCGGATGAGTCTGCTGCCTATGTAGCTGATAAAGATCGGAAGATGACAGCTCTTCACGTGGCAGCTTGTCGAGGAAATAAAAGAATAGTGAGCGAGATTATTTCCAAATGTCCAAATTGTTGTGAACTAGTTGATGTCCATGGCTGGAACGTCCTTCACTTTGCCGTAATCAGCCAAAGTATTGAAGTACTAGAAGCAGCTATCAAAAGTTCATCTTTTATCTCCCACCTGTTAGATATGAAAGATGAAAAAGGGTACACGCCTATCGATTTCATTTCAGTCTCTAACCGCATGAGAAAATGGGTGTCCAACAGAGCACATGGAGCCATCGAATCGGAAGGAGGAGATCCGTTCATCTTAGACATTTGGGCCAATATATCGTTTATGGATTCAAATTCACAGGTCAGCCATCTAAAACTGACAATTACATATCGATTCTGAAATCTAAAACTGACAACTGTACGTGGTCTATTGAAAAACAAAATGCATGTGTTTTGTATAGTTAAAAAAAAAATGCATTCATAACGTGTAGTACAGCGTCTCTTATTCACAAAAATCAAGAAATGAGCTGATACTCCGAAATCTTATATTAGTATGAAATGTGTATATTTAAATTATATGAGTTAATACGCCTTCGTAAAATTGCCAAGTAGAATGTCTTATTACTAATTCAATATGTATATTTTGTATAATTTAAAAACTTTACTAATAGAATATATTTTGAAGAAAGTATAATTTTTTAAAATTAATTTTTAAAATTTAGTCTTCTATAGTGTATATGTTTTTGGACTATAATTTTCTATTGCTCAGACAATAGTAAATTTTAATGAAATAATTATTAGTTAAAAAAACATGATCAATTTATGTTTTTTAAATTATTTTTGGCAACTAAAAATTAATTTACATACTAAAAATTGAGCAAGATAATAATATATTACATTTTATAATTCGGTCATTAATTTTTCTTTAATCACATTAATATCATATATGAGGTGTTCTAATCCTTTTTATTTATTTGTTTGATTAAATCTTTTCATAATTCTGTAACCTAATCTTATTTTAATGCTTATCTACACAATGTAGATATAACCTCTCTTATTGATATGACCTCTCTTATTGAAACTTTTTTCCAACAAAGTTATTAGTAATTTAAAAGTCATTATTAAGGTTTAACTTAACATATATATTGAATTTTTAAATTGAATGGTTCTGTTATATGATTTTAGACTATTATTATAATGTTTAGAATTCAATTCTCGATATCCTCTCCATATCGTTAACTAAATATTTCAGCGTAACATGAAGTAGGCTTATAATTTTAGTTTATGCTTTAAATGCAACTAGTCGAAAATCCTTGCATTATATGAAATTTAAATAATATATAAAAAATAGAAAATAATTATACACATTTTTATTTATATTAAATAAAAAGAAAAATGTGTTTTTAATTAAATAAAGGGTGAATGTTTTAATTAGAATAAAAGACATAATTTCTAATAAAAAAAGTAATATTTTAGATATAGTATAATTAAAATATTTTATATTGAATAAAATATATATATTTTAAAATAAGAATATTTATAAGAAGAAAAAGGTAACTAAATAAATTAAAAATAAAATATATTGCATTAATTTTATTTTTTAAAATTTTTATTGCCATTATTTTTAAATATAATAAAATTTGTTTTGAAACAATTAAATTACTCTTGAAGTGTGTATAATAGTGTTTTAGTTAAAAAAAATTTTAAAAATAGAATTTTTAACTGTTTAGAAAGAATGATTCAGTGAAAATTGAATGGTTTTGTAATATGATCTTAGACTATTATTATAATGTTTAGAATTCAATTATCGATATCCTTTACGTTAACTAAATATTTCATCGTAACATGCATGAAGTAAGCTTGCATGAAGTAAGCTTGTATTTTTAGTTTATACTTTAAATGCAACTAATTGTGAATTCGCACATTTTATGTACTTTAAATAATATATACATTTTAATATAATTATTAAATAATTTTAATAAAATTTAAAATTATAAATTAATTAAATGTAAAAGTGAAAATTTGGAAAATTATTATAATACTTTTATTTAATATTTTTTATTAAAAGCATACATATATATATATTTTAATATGTATAGTAATAATAATAATTGGAGAAATAAAACAAAAAAATAGAAAATAATTGATAAGTTACATATTTTTACTTACATTAAATAAAAAGAAAAATATTTTTTTAATTGAATAAAAGGTGAATGTTTTAATTAGAATATCAGACATAATTTCTAATGAAAAAAAGGGCGTAGTATTTTAGATATAGTATAATTAAAATGTTTTATATTGAATAAAATATATGTATTTTAAAATAAGAGTATTTATGAGGAGAAAAGGGTAACTAAATAAATTAAAAATAAAATATGTTATATTAATTTTAATTTTCATAATTTTTTAATCTAATAAAATTTGTTTTGAGACAATTAAATTATTATTGGAATATGTGTAATGGTGTTTTAGTTAAGAAAATTTTAAAAATAGAATTTCTAATTATTTAGGAAAACTAATTGAGTGATTTGAGATTAAAAAATACGTATTATATATAAACTTTTAGAATTTGAGTAGTATATTAGGATATGTATAGTAGTGTTTTAGTTAAAAATAATACTAAAAAATTATAATAAATATTTTATTTTTAATAATAATTAAGATTTTTACGAATATGAAAAATTAAATTTTAGGATAAATATTTATATATTAAAATAGATACTTGTCAAAATTGTGATTTAATGATTTTAAATCTCAGCATTATATATATATATATATTTACACATCTTGATTTTTTTTTTTTTAAACATTATAAGCATATGTTCACTGATTAGTGATGGATGTTACAACATCATAAAGTACAAATGGGATTGTGAAGGCATTAATGTACTTTTCTTCTTCTTCGTCTTGCTATATACAAGTAATTAATTATAAAAATTGAAACTAACATTTGAAGAGCACTGCAGCAAGAAATTTTAGAATGGATGAAAGATATTGACACCGGACCATATGGAAAAATAGTTGAAGAACAAAGAGAACTAGAACAATGGGTGGTACCTGATATCGAGAACGGCAAAGACGTCCATCCGGAGATGTCAGATTCTAGTTCTAGTGGCAACACTTACAAGCATATGAAGACTGTCAGATACATAAAGGCTAAGCTGCACCGTGCTGCCATCGAAGGAAAAATTAACCCATTCAGGGTTTATCCAGAGCCTCTTGATCGCCTCTTGACCCCGAACAGAAACACAATACTGCATATTCACCTTAATTGTCCAGAAATAATATCAGAAGACTTTATAAAGGAGGTACTTGAAATGTGTCCGCAATTGTTGGTGCGGGCAAATGTCGAAGGCAATACTCCCTTGCACATAGCAGCGATGTTTGGACATGCTAATGCAGCTAAAGTGATTATCGAACAGGCGAAAGCATTGCATGATAAAGATTTAGAGAGTGGAGAATTCGAAGCAGTCTCAGCTGTGAGGCAAATGTTAAGGATGACAAACAAAAATGAAGAAACGGCCTTTCACATTGCTGCTCCACGTAACAATTTGGAAGTTGTGAAAGTAATCTTGGATAATGAAGATCCCGAGTTTACTTATTCTGCCAATAGCTACGGAGAAAGCCCACTTTACCTGGCTGTCAACTCAAGCACTAATAACCCTGATAACAATACGGTCGTTGCAATTTTAAATACTTTCAATTCATCAGTGAATTTTGGCGGTCCCAAAGGTAAAACAGCTTTGCATGCTGCGATATCCCGCAACAGGTTCGTGAAGGGTAAGTCCAGCTCATCTTATATTTAGTACAGAAAATTCAATACTCTCCTGATTTTGATTTTGGGAATGAGAAAATTCTTTACTGCTAAGTTAATTATTTTACATGTGTATAAATTACATATTAATTTAGAGCGGAAAAATGTAATATAAATTCTTATATTTTAGGATATATTTGTAATATATATTGTTTATATTAGTAGAAAATTCTTTGCTAACACTCATTTCTTTTTCATTTCTCATGTAGAAATACTTGACGCTAGGAATAGTCTGGCCAGTGAAGCAGATGAAAATGGTTGGACTCCACTTCACTATGCTGTATGCCTAGATGATTTCTCCTTAGTTGAGATGCTATTAGATGCGGATAAGTCTGCTGCCTATGTAGCTGATAAAGAGAGGAAGATGACAGCTCTTCACATGGCAGCCCGTGGAGGAAATGAACACATAGTGAGGGAGATTATTTCCAGATGTCCAGATTGTTGTGAACTAATTGATGTCAATGGCTGGAATGTCTTTCACTATGCTGTGATCAGCCAACGTTTTAAAGTACTAGAAGAAGTCTACAAAAGTTCATCTTCTACCCACCACTTGTTACATACAAAAGATGGTAAAGGGTACACGCCTATCGAATTCATTTCAGTTTCCCACAGAATGCGTGACAGAGTAGCTGGAGCCAAGAAATCCGGATTAAAAGATGCGTACAATAAATTGTATATGGATTCAAATTCAAAGGTCAGCCATCTAACTTAAGTCTTCGATAGTGTATATGTTTTTGGACAATAATTTTCTTTTACTCGGACAATAGTGAATTTTAATGAAATAATTATTAGTAATTAAAAAAACATGATCAATTTATGTTTTTTAAATTATTCTTGACACCTAAAAATTAATTTATGTACTAAAAATTGAGAAAGATAATAATAATGTATTACATTTATACTTTTCCATCATATATATAAATTTTTCTTCAATCACATTAAGTTACCAATATTATAGATATGGGGTATTCTAGTTCTTTTAATTTGTTTGTTCAATTAAATCTTTACATAATTTTGTAACCTGTTCTTATTTTAATGATTATCTACACAATATGGATATAACCTCTCTCATTGAAACTTTTTCTAAGAAAGTTAGTAGTAATTCTAAAGTTATTTTTGACGTTTCACTTAACATATATATTAAATTAATTTTTAAATTGAATGGTTTTCTAATATGATATTAGACGATGATTAAACAATGTTTAGAATTCAATTCTTGATATATATCACCTCAATATCGTTAGCTAAATATTTCAGCATAACATGAAGTAGGCTAATATTTTTGTTTATGCTTCAAATGCAATAGGAATTTCTTGAATTTTTTTTTTAAACATAATATGCATATGTATATCAGTAACTAATTAGAACTTTCACTGATTAGTGATTGATGTTACGACATCATAAAGTACAAATGGGATGGTTAAAGCATTAATGTACTTTTCTTATTCTTCTTCTTGCTATATATAAGTGATTAATTATAAAGAGAGAAACTAACATTTGAAGAACACTGCAGAAAGAAATTTTAGAATGGATGAAAGATATTGGCACTGGACCATATGGAGAAATAATAAATTCATTCGAAGCCTGGGAGGTGAGTTTGAGACAAGAAATAACAGAAATTGAAGAACAGGTCGTACCTAAATTCCAGAAAGCCAGAGAATCCCATTTGGTGGCTGCAGCACTTGTGGCTACTGTAACCTTTGCGGCTGGATTCACCTTACCTGGTGGTTATGTAAGCGATGAAAATAATATGGAGAAAGGTACTCCAATTTTAAGCAGAAATGCCGCCTTTAAAGCATTTGTAATATCAGATGCCATGGCCTTCGTCTTCTCTACATATTCCGTCTTCATTCAGTTTGTTATGGTGATGCTAGGATATCAACCAAGATACTTTTGGTTGATGCGATCAGGGTTGTGGTTCATCTTGTTTGCTATGGCGGCAATGGTTGTTGCATTTGTTACAGGCACATATGCAGTTTTAGCTGGACCTTCACGGGGGCTAGCCATCACCACTAGTGTCATTGGACTTTGCTTTTTCATTTATGGGTGTTATACTACTATAAGGTTGGTAGTAGAATCTGTCAGACGTAATCAAGCTGAAGATAGGAGGCCCAAATTTGTATCTTTACTCGGCATCTGGCGTCAAAGCCCCTTACATTTTTGTAAGTAAAAATTTGAGATGTTTTAGGTTTTAATATAATTTGTTAACTGCATCTATAAATGAATCATATATCAAATTCGATGATTTTAATTTTCACTTCCTTGTTTTTGTAGCAATAATTGGTTGGCGGCTGGAGTGGATGGTGATAAAAACAGTGCTGTGGATTCAAGACAAATTAGAAAAGTTGTTAGAAAAGTTGGAATGAAGTGGGATCAGACTTCTTTCACCATCTCCTTGTCAACAATAGGGAAAAGAATTGGAAGAAAAACAATATATATTTTCTTATTATTTTCTTTACAAATGATACACATATATATAGTATCTATATAAATTTATCTTTGGAATCACTAATTTACATAAATTATTTTTTGATTTTTTCTGCCAATTTTTTTTTCCTAATTTCTAATTATTCTATTCACACTCCAACACTCCCTTCAAGTTGGTGCATAAATATCACCAATGCCCAACTTGCTTAGTGAGGTATAGAACACTCGATTTGAGATAGCTTTTGTGAGCACATTTGCTAACTGATCTTCGGACTTTACGAACGCAAACTTGATTATCTTGGCTTCAAATTTTTCTTTGATTAAGTGCCTATCTATTTCGACATGTTTAGTCCGATCATGCTAAACTGGATTGTGAGCAATCTGAATGGCTACTCGGTTATCACAGTATAAGTTCATTTTGCTCTCTAGATGATACTCGACTTCACTAAGTAGACTTCTCAACTAAAGAAGTTCACATAGACCTTTCAATATTCCTTTGAACTCGGCTTCCACACTTGATAATGCAACCACCTTTTGCTTTTTACTTCTCCATATGACAAGATTACCTCCCACAAAGGTGAAATACTTGGACGTTGACTTCTTGTCTGAGCTTCATGCCTAGTTAACATTAGTGTATCCCTTAATATTTAAGTGGTTGTGCTTTTTGAACATGACTCCTTTTTCGGGTGATGATTTTAAGTAATGCAGAATCTGGATTACTCGCCTTATATGATCTTTGCTCGGATTATGCATGAACTGACTTACAAGACTTACCACATATGTTATGTCTAGTCTTATGTAAGATAAGTATATCAACTTACCCACTAGCCGTTGATACTAATCTTTGTCTATTGGTGTTTGGTTCTCATGATTGCTCAACTTATCATTTTAAGCAACAGGTGTGTCTATCAGCCTATAATCAAGCATTCCGATCTCAGTGAGTTGATCGAGAATATATTTCCTTTGGGATAGAAATATGCTTTGTTTTGACCAAGCAACTTCAATACCCAAGAAATATTTCATTCCCCCAAGATTCTTCATCTTAAATTTGCTTGCCAAGTATCTTTGTAAATTTGTAATCTCCTCCTTATCATTCCCTGTAATTATCATATCATCAACATAAATATTTAGAACTATTATTTTCCTAACTCGATGTTTAAAGAATAAAGTGTGATTCGAGTTACTTTGTCTAAACCCATGCTTTTTCATTACTAAGCTAAACCAACCAAACCATGCTCAGGGAGACTACTTCAAACCATATAGTGCTTTTTCTAGTTTACACACACCTTCAATTTATTATGAAGTTTCGAAGCCTGATGGAATACATGTAAACTTCCTCTTTAAGCTTCCCATGTAAGAATGCATGCTTCATATCAAATTGATGAAAAGGGCAATCCAAATTTGTAGCAATGGATATCAAAACTCTTACAGTGTTTAGTTTTACAATAGGGGTGAATGTCTCTTGGTAATTAATACCATAAGTCTGAGTATACCCTTTTACCACGAGTCTGGCCTCTGCTTTATGTTTAATGGAGAATACTCACTTACAATCCATGATTTTTTCCCTCAGGTAGTTGAACCAGAGTCCGAGTACTATTTTTTTGTAAAGCTGTCATCTCATCCATTATATCCTGAGTCCATTAAGGATCTTTTAATTCCTTCTACACTGTATGAGGAATATAAGTGGTAGACAGCTTATATGTAAAAGCATTCAAGGGCTAGGTGAGTCTTTGAGTAGATATATGAAGAGCAATGGGATACCTTCCTCCTTTAGCTTTTTGGTTGGGCGAGTATCGATTTGGAGACTTTTCTCGGTTGTGTCTGATAGGCAATTTATGGCTAACAGAATCATTAATGTTATGTAAAGGAGAGGAGTTTAGAATCTGTACCTCAGGAGTATTATTAGGAGATAAGTCGTGTACTCTGTGAGGAGGGGTTTAAGTCTGATCTACATTTTTTTTCAAGCTCCCTTCATCAAGCTTGGAAAAAATATATGAGTCTTTTTTATAATGTTCACCATTAGATTCTAAGTTTCCCTCATCATGCTCAAAATTTCTATTATGCTCGGCCATAGGTTTTAAGTTTCTTGGTCCTTGTGAATTTCCTTCAGCATGCTCAGAGTCTGTTTCATACTCGGTAATAGGTTTTGAGTTTCTTGGCCCTTTTGGAATCTAGTTCTTCAATACCTAATTCTAATCTTCATTCCTTCTCTCTCCCTGAAGTAAAGAATGGGTATCTCTTCTCAAGAAGAATATTTTTAACTTAAGAAATGTCGCATCCATAGTGGTGTATAGGCACCGATTCATCAGATCATAACATCGGTGTCCCTTCTTTTGAGCTCCATATCTTAAGAAAACACAATGAACGATGCATGCATCAAGCTTTGTTCGTTGGGCTTTAAGAAGATGAACTTAGGCTATTGAACTAAACACTAGTGGAGGCAGCATGAGAACCGAAGGTATATGTACATGACGAGCAAATGTTTGGAGAGGAGTGTTAAAGCTTAAGATTTGAGGTGGCAGTCTTTTTAGTAGATATACTGCAGTACCAAAAACATCAGTCTAATACCATCTAGGTGCATGAACTTTATTCAAAAGTGCTCGAGTTGTTTCCATTATATGCCTATTTTTTCTTTTCGGAATCCCATTCTGCTGTGGTGTTAGAGAATATGAGCTCTCACGATGTAGACCATGGGCTTGGCAGTATTGTTAGAACTTATGGTTAGCATATTCTCCTTCATTATCTGAATGACGTATTTGTCACGACCCAAAATAGGGGCCATGACCGGCGCTAGGGAACGGGAATTCTTTCGAATCCGGAACCCGTAGCAAGCCTAAAAATAAAATAAATCATGCCATAACAATATAATATACAGCGGAAATAAAATCATAATATCATAATATTATCCACATCAACTGGATTTAAATCAAAATCTCATCACATAGATATAAAATCCCTTTAATACAAATCCAGTTTCAATATAATACATCTCTTTAAAATAAAATACATGAAATCCAACACTTTAATTCACAACTACTGCAGTGTCTAGATAAAATAAATAAGACTCAAGTATATAATTTACACAAAGAAGCCGGGGCGGAAGAAATCCGGCGTATCGACCTGCTACTGAGGTCTGAGGAAGTTGACTCTCCTGAAAAATAGTCAACGGAGGGGAGTCAGACCTCACTGAGTGAATTACTATAATATATATACATACACACTAAGTGCTAATGCATACATTCAACAATATATATAATATGTATATATACAGGCAATTACACACAGATGCAACAAAATCATTTTTATATAATTTTTCTGAAAATCATCTTTTATGAAGGATCACATAGAACCCTAGAATATCGCAACCTCGAAAATAGTGTTAAACAACACTCTAGCCATACAGGCTCACTTATTCCAAATATATCCACTTAATCCATTTGAACAGTAGACTGGCCCCAAGACACTAAGTCGACCGAGCTCCAGCAGTCTGACTGCCAGTGTGATTGGCCCCGAGACACTTGGTCAATCGAGCTCCAGCAATCACACCCACAAACCACATCTCACATCTCGATAATCATAATCAAATCAATATCCACAAATAAGTTAGTATTATAGCCTAAATACTATAGGCGTACCGGTACGTACTCGGTCCTAGTGCTGCCCACTAGGTAGCACGTTCTATTGATATCCTTCATCATTAATAATGTAAAACATTCATTCACAAAAATAAATGATGCATGAATGTAATTGAAATAGCAATATAAACCATATATATATACCGAAAATATACCAAAAGTAAACCAGGTATATTTCGAGTATATATATGTCAAATAAATCCAATCAAATCATAAATTAAACTAAAAATATATTTTAAAAACATTTTAAACATATTTTATTAACAAAACATGTATATAATTTATTATATACTAGAAATAAACCAAAAATATACTTAATATAAACTTAAGAAATAATCAAAATATTTATGCATATTTAATCAACATAAAACATGCATTTCTAAATCATGCATCCTAAGCATATATATATAGTATAGTAACTCACCTAATGCGCTCCACGAGACAGGTCCGACGGGCCTGGTCCACTAGCCCTCGGTCTCGGCGCAACTAAACAAGCAATGAATAACTGACATCAGAATAAACCTAACAGAAATCCTAGAATTCAATCTAGAGTATTAAACACAAAATCGAAAATTAGGGTTCGACTGGACATCACGTTTTACGAGAATTCTACCGAAAATCCGACAGAACCTCCCCTGTAAAACGGACATCTCTCTACTCAAAAGAGTAGAGCCGACCCTGCAAAGAAATACACTTCAAAAAAAATAGGCTCAACACAATCAAAATCCCACGGTCGGACTCCAAACTACAGTCCACCGACCGGGGTCTACAAACACAGAATAATTCAGAAATACAGAAAATATCCTTATAGCATAGAAATACATTTCATAGGTAGAAATTACATAATTAACCTTAAAACACTGTAAAAATCGAATAAAACTCATTTTATTAGAAAAACTGTATATTATATATATAATTGAAAATAATTCACGAAAAATAGTTTTATTTAGTTAAAAATACCAAATATTTTGTAGAAATCATTTTTATACCTTAAATAAATATTAAAACCAATTAAATTACATTTTTAGACAATTTAGGGTAAAATTACCAAAATACCCCTATATATATAAATATACTTAAATTACTTCAAAAATTCACCAAAAATCATACAATTATCCAAAATTAATTTTCTCCACATATTTATCAATAATATCAATAATTAAACTCAATTAGCCAATTAAATTCAATTTAAAACACAATTAACCCTAATTTCTCAAAATCACATAAACTTCAATAATTCAAAATAAATACTTAGAAATTCATAAAAATTCCAAATAAATTCCTATAATTCATTTCAACACCTAATTTAACCATAAACTCCAATTTCATAATTTAAATAATTAATTTCCGAAATTTAGAAAATAATATTAAAATATTCAAAAATACCCAAAAATCCAAACATTCTCCAAAAATTCTAAAAAAATTCATAAATGTAGATTAAGATACTAGGAACAACATTTGTGAAGGAATTTTTCATGAATCAATCAATTCGAAGCTCAAAAAAATTGAAAACCCTAATAGGCCGAAATTGACAAAATCGAAACCTAAGCAATTCTAGACCATTTTAGCTCAAACCAAAGCTAGAATCACACTCACCGAAGCTCAAGGAGAAGAAAGAGACTGGCGGTGTCAAAAACGGTGGCCGGAATCGACGTGATCGACGGTGGATCGATTTTCGACTTCTCCGGCCAAAATCGACTTCCAGGCGCCGGAAACGGCCTCCTCAGGTGGCGGAATTGGTCGGGGAAGACGGTGGCACACCGGACGGCACACCCACGGTGAAGAAACGGCGTGACAGACGCCCGGACGGCAAGGGGAAGGATCGGGAGGAAGAAGGAGACTCGGGGGGGCAAATGTGTAATTTTCCAATTCTTTTGTAATTTTGACAAATATATGTATATATATATACTTTACACTATATAATAAAATAATATTAAATTACACACATCAAATATACACCACACACATAAAATTTAATATTTTAATAATTTATACTAAATAAAATTAATTAAATAACAAAAAAACAAATAAATACTTAATAAAATATTAGGGTACTAATAAACCCTAATTAAATAAATATACACACACAGACTTTATTTAATAATTTAAAAATATGTATGAGTTCATGCAAGTCCGTAAATACATTTAAAATAATTAATAATATATTGTTTACGTGAAAATTTCCCCGAAAATGCAAGTCCCAGGAAAATTTTACGTAAAACACTGAAAATAATACACCGTAATTAAAATAGGTTTTAAATACATATTAACTCGTAAAAATATCATATAATGTACAAAAATTATTAACACTGCATATCTCGGTACAGTGTAAAAATATTTTAAAAAAAACACGGGATATTACAGTCTTCCCCCTTTACAAGAATTCGTCCCGAATTCTAAAAAGAAAAGATCAAGAAGGAAAGAGATACGGGTAAGAAGCTCGCATCTCAGCTTCAGTCTCCCACGTATGCTCTTCAACTCTGTCGCTACGCCACAGAACCTTGACCATCAGAATCTGCTTCAATCGCAACTGTCGAACTTGATAATCAACGATCGCCACAGGTTCTTCCACAAACGTCAAATCTTCACTCACTTCCACACTGTCAGGTTGCAACACGTGTGAAGGATCTGAGATATACTTCCTCAACATCGAGATATGAAATACTGGATGCACTTTTGACATACTCGGAGGCAAATCCAACCGATATGCAACAGTGCCAACTCTCTCCAGAATCTCAAATGGTCCAATATATTTCGGTGCTAACTTACCCTTCTTACCAAATCTCATCACACCCTTCATCGGAGATACTTTTAGAAAAACGAAATCTCCAACCTGAAACTCCACATCTCTACGCCTAGGATTCGCATAACTCTCCTGTCTGCTAATTGCGGTCTCTAATCTGCGCTTAATCACGACGACCTACTCTGCAGTATCCTGAACCATCTCTGGTCCAGTCAAAGCTCTCTCACCAATCTCATCCCAACTCAACGGGGATCTACACTTCCTTCCATACAACGCCTCGTATGGTGCCATGCCAATACTGCTATGGTAGCTGTTATTATATGCAAACTCAACAAGCGACAAATGATCATCCTAGCTACCTCCCAAATCCAAGACACACATCCTCAACATATCTTCCAGTGTCTGGATCATCCTCTCAGACTGACCATCTGTCTGAGGATGAAAAGCAGTACTAAAATCCAACCTAGTGCCCATCGCTTCCTGCAACTTCTGCCAAAAACGAGAAGTAAACACCGAACCTCTATCTGACACAATGGACACAGGTACTCCATGAAGGCACACAATATGCTTCACATACAATTTCGCCAATCTAGCAACTGAATATGTGGCTTTCACAGGCAAGAAATGTGCAGACTTTGTCAACCTGTCTACAATCACCCAGATGGAATCGTATCCATCCTTCGAACGAGGTAAACCGACCACAAAATCCATAGCTATCCTTTCCCACTTCCACTCGGGAATAGGAAGAGGCTGAAGCTTCCCAGAAGGCTTCTGATGTTCGGCTTTCACTTGCTGACACGTCAGACACTTAGCAACATAATCAGTGACATCCTTCTTCAATCCATCCCACCAGTATAGATCTCTGATACTGTGGTACATCTTAGTAACACCTGGATGAACGCTGTAGGCTATAGAATGTGCTTCCTCTAAAATCTCCTCTCTCAAGTCATCCACATCTGGAACACACAATCTACCACCGATCCACAACACACCATCATCATCAAGTGTGAAATCAGTGAACTTCCCTGCTCTGACATTCTCTGCAAGCTCTTCTAGAATAGGATCTCGGCTCTGAGCTGCTTTAATCCTATCCCTCAGTACAGATCGTACTTTAAACTGAGCTAACAGTCCACCTGATCTACTGATCTTTATCATCAGACCTTGATCCACCAACAAATGCAACTCCTGGATCAGTGGTCTCCTCTCAACACCGATGTGAGCAAGACTACCTGAGGACTTCCTACTCAAAGCATCTGCTACCACATTAGCTTTACCCGGATGGTAAAGAATCTCACAATCATAATCCTTCAATAATTCCAACCATCTCCTCTGCCTCAGATTCAAATCTCGCTGCTGAAAAATGTACTTAAGGCTCTTGTGATCAGTAAACATCTCACAAGTCACCCCGTACAAATAATGTCTCCAAATCTTCAAAGCAAAGATCACTGCAGCCATCTCTAGATCATGTGTAGGATAGTTCTGCTCATACTTCTTCAACTGCCTCGAAGCATAGGCTATCACCCTTCCATTCTGCATCAACACACAACCAAGACCAATTCTAGAGGCATCACAGTAAACTGTGAACTTATCCACGCTATTAGGCAAAGCTAATACTGGCGCTGTGGTCAACTTCTCCTTCAATAACTGAAAACTATTCTCACAAGCTTTTGACCACTCGAATCTAACATTCTTCTGAGTCAAGCGAGTCATAGGGGCTGCTATTCTGGAAAAATCCTGCACAAATCGCCTATAATACCCGGCTAAACCCAGAAAACTTCGAATCTCCGAAACAGAAGTAGGTCTAGGCCATTCAGATACTGCCTCAACCTTCTGTGGATCAACCTGAATACCTTCTTTAGACACTACTTGTCCAAGAAAAGAAACACTCTCCATCTAGAAATCACACTTCGAGAGTTTAGCATAAAGCTGATGATCTCTCAGTGTCTGTAGTACAATCCTCAAGTGATATACATGCTCCTCCATACTCCTTGAATATACCAATATATCATCAATGAAGACTACTATAAACTGATCCACATACGGTCTGAATACTCTGTTCATCAGGTCCATAAAAGCTGCTGGTGCATTAGTCAAACCAAAAGACATCACCAGAAACTCATAATGACCATATCGAGTGCGGAACGCTGTCTTAGGAATATCAGCTTCACTGATACGCAGCTGATGATAACCCGACCTCAAGTCAACCTTAGAAAAGAAATGTGCACCCTGTAGCTGATCAAACAAATCATCAATCCTCGGGAGAGGATACTTGTTCTTCACTGTCACCTTATTCAGCTCTTTATAGCCAATGCACAGTCTCAGGGTACCATCCTTCTTCTTCACAAACAGGACTGGTGCACCCCAAGGAGAAACACTAGGTCTAATGAAACCTTTATCCAACAACTCTTGCAACTGCTCCTTCAACTCTCTCAACTCTGCAGGAGCCATACGATAAGGTGGCATAGATATAGGAGTAGTACCTGGTACCACATCTATACAGAACTCAATCTCTCTATGAGGTGGTAAACCTGGCAACTCCTCGGGAAAAAACTTCAGGAAACTCACAAGCAACAGGAACATCTGTGAGTGACAACTTCTCCACTGACGTATCCCTAACCAATGCCAAAAACCCCTGACATCCTTTCCTCAATAACTTCCTAGCTGTAATAGTAGAAATAAGATTCTGAGGTGCTGAACTCCTATCACCAACAAACTTAAACTCTTCTTCACCAGGAATTCTAAAAGTCACCTCCTTATTCCTGCAATCTACTACGGTAAAGTGCTGAGACAACCAATCCATTCCCAAAATAACATCAAACTCCATCACATCCAACAAAATCAAATCAGCGGGTAATTCTCTATCTCCCACGAGAACTGGACAACCAGAAAGAACAATATCGGTGTCCAAGGAATCACTCAGAGGAGTGGCAACAGACAAAGGAAAAGCCATCCTCGAAGCTTGCCAACAAGATTTAGAAGTAAAAATAGGAGAAACAAACGAATGCGTGGCACCCAGATCAAACAAAACCCAAGCATCCAGGTAACAAACAGAAACAATACCTACCACGACTGCATTAGATGCCTGAGCATCCTGCTGAGTCAGATGGAAAACTCTGGCCTGACCTTGACCTCCCTGCTGACTGGTAGAAGCCTGACCAACACCTCTGGCACCTCCTCTAGTACCTCTACCACGACTCTTGCTGTGGACCAAACTGAGTAGAACTCTGATGCTGGGCTGGTGGTAACTGAAATGGCACGGGTGCTGCACTAGCAATCGACTGCTGTGGGAATCACAAAATCTGCTGCTGCTGATACCCGAATAAGGACACGATCTGGCAAAATGTCCTGTCTGTCCGCATCTGAAACATGTCAGCGGTGTCAGATAACACGGTCCCTGATGGACTCTACCACAAGTCTGACAAACACTGGCCGCTGATCCAGAACTACGACCACTGCTGCTGCTCGAAGCACCTGACCCAAATCTGAATGATCTACACTGACCTCCACGGCCATGTCTACTGCTCCGATGCACTCGCTGTTGCTGTCTCTGACTCTGCTGAGTCGAACCTCGCTGCTGACTACTTGAACTAACATGAAAACTCGAATATGGAGTAGCCTGCGATCCACTCGACTGAAACTCCTAACTGGTAATAATCAGGCATCGCTCCCTGCCTAACTAACCTCAGCTCAATCTCCTTAGCTAACTTAATCACAGACTCAAGAGTAAGGCCTGCTGTAGGCATACCAGCAAAAGCTGAACCCAAACCAGTAACATACGTAGTAACAGTGAAATACTGATCTCGCATCAGATCCTCAGCATATCTACCCAATCGAAGAAACTCTCGGGTATACTCCTCTACTGATCGATCTCCACGAGAAATACTGATCAATCGAAGACGATAGCTCAAACAAAGAGGCTCTGGACAAAATCTCCTCATGAACCGCTCTCGAAACTGAGCCCATGTCATCGTCATCATATAGGGCTGGATCATCTGAATGAACCAATCTAGAGCTGGTCCCTCGACAGACAACTCAACGATCATGATCCGCTGGTACTCGGTATGAGCAGTCCAAGTCCTAGTCTCAATCGCATGCAGAAAATCTAAAGGATCAGAAGTACCATCAAAAGTAATCCTGCCAACTCGGGCATAGAACAAAGCCTGCCTCAGGGTCAGACATACCCTGCTGATAGGCAGGCTGAACAGGCTGAACAACTGGAGGAACAGGAACATCAAACTCAGGCTCTACAGGCTCCTCGTCCTGTAACTCTCTCTGCCTACGGCGACCTGCCGCTCCTCGAGGTCTACCTCTGCCACGACCTCTACGTCTAACTGGCTGCTCAGGAGGTAAAACCTCATCCTGAAAAGACTCATCATCCTCGGCCTCAACGATCGGTGGAGCGACACGCGCTCGCCTCCTCATACTGAAAAGACAAACGAAAAAAATTCAAACAAAACAGACAACGGAGGAATAATGCTGAAAACTACAGCAAAGAATACTCATCAAGACATACTCGAACCTAATTCACTGCAGTAGTCCAACAGAAAACACAACTTTAAAACTAGGGCCACAACTCACATAACTAAGCCCTGACACAGAACTCCGCTCTGATACCAACTTTGTCACGACCCAAAACAGGGGCCATGACCGGCGCTAGGGAACGGGAATTCTTTCGAATCCGGAACCCGTAGCAAGCCTAAAAATAAAATAAATCATGCCATAACAATATAATATACAGCGGAAATAAAAATCATAATATCATAATATTATCCACATCAACTGGATTTAAATCAAAATCTCATCACATAGATATAAAATCCCTTTAATACAAATCCAGTTTCAAGATAATACATCTCTTTAAAATAAAATACATGAAATCCAATACTTTAATTCACAACTACTGCAGTGTCTAGATAAAATAAATAAGACTCAAGTATATAATTTACACAAAGAAGCCGGGGCGGAAGAAATCTGGCGTATCGACCTGCTACTGAGGTCTGAGGAAGTTGACTCTCCTGAAAAATAGTCAACGGAGGGGAGTCAGACCTCACTGAGTGAATTACTATAATATATATACATACACACTAAGTGCTAATGCATACAGTCAACAATATATATAATATGTATATATACAGGCAATTACACACAGATGCAACAAAATCATTTTTATATAATTTTTCTGAAAATCATCTTTTATGAAGGATCACATAGAACCCTAGAATATCGCAACCTCAAAAATAGTGTTAAAAAACACTCTAGCCATACAGGCTCACTTATTCCAAATATATCCACTTAATCCATTTGGACAGTAGACTGGCCCCGAGACACTAAGTCGACCGAGCTCCAGCAGTCTGACTGCCAGTGTGATTGGCCCCGAGACACTTGGTCAACCGAGCTCCAGCAATCACACCCACAAACCACATCTCACATCTCGATAATCATAATCAAATCAATATCCACAAATAAGTTAGTATTATAGCCTAAATACTATAGGCGTACCGGTACGTACTCGGTCCTAGTGCTGCCCACTAGGTAGCACGTTCTATTGATATCCTTCATCATTAATAATGTAAAACATTCATTCACAAAAATAAATGATGCATGAATGTAATTGAAATAGCAATATAAACCATATATATATACCGGAAATATACCAAAAGTAAACCAGGTATATTTCGAGTATATATATGTCAAATAAATCCAATCAAATCATAAATTAAACTAAAAATATATTTAAAAACATTTTAAATATATTTTATTAACAAAACATGTATATAATTTATTATATACTAGAAATAAACCAAAAATATACTTAATATAAACTTAAGAAATAATCAAAATATTTATGCATATTTAATCAACATAAAACATGCATTTCTAAATCATGCATCCTAAGCATATATATATAGTATAGTAACTCACCTAATGCGCTCAACGAGACAGGTCTGACGGGCCTGGTCCACTAGCCCTCGGTCTCGGTGCAACTAAACAAGCAATGAATAACTGACATCAGAATAAACCTAACAGAAATCCTAGAATTCAATCTAGAGTATTAAACACAAAATCGAAAATTAGGGTTCGACTGGACATCACGTTTTACGAGAATTTTACCGAAAATCCGGCAGAACCTCCCCTGTAAAAACGGACATCTCTCTACTCAAAAGAGTAGAGCCGACCCTGCAAAGAAATACACTTCAAAAAAAATAGGCTCAACACAATCAAAATCCCACGGTCGGACTCTAAACTACAGTCCACCGACCGGGGTCTACAAACACAGAATAATTCAGAAATACAGAAAATATCCTTATAGCATAGAAATACATTTCATAGGTAGAAATTACATAATTAACCTTAAAACACTGTAAAAATCGAATAAAACTCATTTTATTAGAAAAAACCGTATATTATATATATAATTGAAAATAATTCACGAAAAATAGTTTTATTTAGTTAAAAATACCAAATATTTTGTAGGAATCATTTTTATACCTTAAATAAATATTAAAACCAATTAAATTACATTTTTAGACAATTTAGGGTAAAATTACCAAAATACCCCTATATATATAAATATACTTAAATTACTTCAAAAATTCACCAAAAATCATACAATTATCCAAAATTAATTTTCTCAACATATTTATCAATAATATCAATAATTAAACTCAATTAGCCAATTCAATTCAATTTAAAACACAATTAACCCTAATTTCTCAAAATCACATAAACTTCAATAATTCAAATAAATACTTAGAAATTCATAAAAATTCCAAATAAATTCCTATAATTCATTTCAACACCTAATTTAACCATAAAATTCAATTTCATAATTTAAATAATTAATTTCCGAAATTTAGAAAATAATATTAAAATATTCAAAAATACCCAAAAATCCAAAAATTCTCCAAAAATTCTACAAAAATTCATACATGTATATTAAGATACTAGGAACAACATTTGTGAATGAATTTTTCATGAATCAATCAATTCGAAGCTCAAAAAAATCGAAAACCCTAATAGGCCGAAATTGACAAAATCGAAACCTAAGCAATTCTAGACCATTTTAGCTCAAACCAAAGCTAGAATCACACTCAACGGAGCTCAAGGAGAAGAAAGAGACTGGCGGTGTCAAAAATAGTGGCCGGAATCGGCGTGATCGGCGGTGGATCGATTTTCGGCTTCTCCGGCCAAAATCGACTTCCAGGCGCCGAAAACGGCCTCCTCAGGCGGCGGAATTGGTCGGGGAAGACGGTGGCACACCGGACGGCACACCCACGGTGAAGAAACGGCGTGACAGATGCCCGGACGGCAAGGGGAAGGATCGGGAGGAAGAAGGAGACTCGGGGGGGCAAATGTGTAATTTTCCAATTCTTTTGTAA
The DNA here is from genome assembly GCA_947683625.1 of Mallotus nudiflorus. Taxonomy (NCBI): domain Eukaryota; kingdom Viridiplantae; phylum Streptophyta; class Magnoliopsida; order Malpighiales; family Euphorbiaceae; genus Mallotus; species Mallotus nudiflorus. The sequence continues at coordinate 712,003 of CANTUR010000886.1, read as the reverse complement.
TTTTGACAAATATATGTATATATATATACTTTACACTATATAATGAAATAATATTAAATTACACACATCAAATATACACCACACACATAAAATTTAATATTTTAATAATTTATACTAAATAAAATTAATTAAATAACAATAAAACAAATAAATACTTAATAAAATATTAGGGTACTAATAAACCCTAATTAAATAAATATACACACACAGGCTTTATTTAATAATTTAAAAATATGTATGAGTTCATGCAAGTCCGTAAATACATTTAAAATAATTAATAATATATTGTTTACGTGAAAATTTCCCCGAAAATGCAAGTCCCGGGAAAATTTTACGTAAAACACTGAAAATAATACACCGTAATTAAAATAGGTTTTAAATACATATTAACTCGTAAAAATATCATATAATGTACAAAAATTATTAACACTGCATATCCCGGTACAGTGTAAAAATATTTTAAAAAAAAACACGGGATATTACAGTATTTGTAGTTTGGCTAAAAATTGAGTCTTGATCATGGCATGGAAAGATCTGAATATACTAAAAACTTTATACTTATGTTTCATCAGATACAATAAAGTCATACGTGTATAAGCATTAATGAAGGTGACAAACCATTTATAGCCTGAACTATTTGAGCAAGGAGTGGGTCCTTATACATCATAATGAACGAAAGCAAAAGCAACACAACTTTTATTTGAGTGTGCTAGGTAAGTTTCATGATGACTTTTTTCTAGAGTATAAGTTTGACATCTAAACTCGAACTCATCTGACTCTGACAACAAACTTGAAAATATATGCTTTATGTAACTGATTGACAGGTGTCCCAACCTTTGGTGCCACAACCTTTGGTGCCACAATATGATATATTGGCGTTTATTGCTTGTCTAGTGTACAATGTTTGCTCTGCCTAGACTAAAGTCATCCATATAGTACAACCCCCTTTTTTAGTACCACGACCAATAATCTCTTTTATGAGAATATCTTAAAATAAATAGAAATTTGGATATATATTAGTGCATAATAATTTAATTCCTCGTTAGCCTAGCCTATAAATAGTAGTTTATTTGATAGTGAAGGAACTAGTAAAGTGTTAGGTAAAGAGCATGATGGGGATAGCGCTATTTTTTAGCTCATGTAACTAGGTATGTCACCCTATTAGCATTTTCAATACAAGCTTATTTGAGTTGATTAAATTTCATAAAGTCTTTTGGATCAAATGCCATGTGGTTTATTGCCCTAGAGTCAATAATCCAGTCAGTCGGTGCTCTCTGGTTAGAACAAGATAAACCATAACCTTTGTTACCTGAACCATTAGGAGACTTAGTTGTGTTTTCGGCAAAGTTGGTACTAGGTATAATGAACTTGGTACTAGTCATTAGTCTTGTAGTAAGTGCTACTCGGCCAATAATTTTGCTTGAATATGTTTCTCGTTTCTTCTTCAGATCTTGCCACCACTTAGGATACCTATATAGTTTGAAGCAGGTTTCTCGGGTGTGTTTGAGGTTCCCACAGTGGGTGCATCCTTCTTGAGTTCCCTTGCCCTTCTTCTTTCCATTAGCTGATGGTCCAATTTTGGTCATTTGCAGGTTTATTTGAGGAGCCTTGTACCCTTTAGAGACCATTGCAGCACTCGGTGTGGTTTTTGAGTTTCCACTCAGTATGGCAACTTGTCGGGTTTCTTCTCGTCGAACTTGAGCAAAAGCTTGTTGATTATGGGAAATGGTCGAATTTGCAATACATTACTCCTGACCTTATCTAGTTGGTTATCTATCCCATCCAGGAAGGTATACACCCTATCTTATTGTATGTTATTATTATAGATTTGGATATCCTCACATCACTTCAATGGATTTAGCTACCAAAAATCTATCTCCCTCCACAATCCTTGGAGATTATTGTAATATGACTCAGTGGATCCTCCATCTTGTCTCATTCGAGCTACCCGCCTTTTTAACTTGTACACTTGGGAAGTTTCTGATTCATAAAAAAAGTAATAGCAATAGAGTGTTATACCTATTTGGCAGTTGGATATTGAATGAAGTTGCCAAATCAGAGATAATTCCATTGAGTTTAACAACCATCCTTTTACAATAACATTCTTCGTTCTCCACTTTCAGAAGGATGGATCTGTTGAGTCAAGCTGTGGAGTGTCACCGAGGATGTATCCGAGTTTGTCTTTGCCCACTATGTGCATCTCCATTACTTGAGACTAAAGAGCATAGTTTTTTCCATTAAATTTGATACCCATATGGGTACCAAAGTTATTAGGACTCAAAGTTGCTAGGTCTGGGCCTGGGTCAATACTTGTTGCATTTTCATCTTCAGTTTGTCTAGAATTGCAGCATAAGGTTTCTCTCCTGTCGCCACTAAGTTTGTCAATTTCGCCATTGTTAGTTTTAGAACTTTACGATTGTTGCTCTGATATCATGTCAACAATAGGGAAGAGAATTGGAAGAAAAAGAATCTATATTTTCTTATTATTTTCTTTACAAATGATACACATATATATAGTGTCTACATAAATCTAATTTTAGAAATAGAATTACTAGTTTACATAAATAATTTCCTAATTTCTTCCCCTAGTTTTCTCCTTAATTTTTTCCTTCCTAATTTCTAATTATTCTATTCACACTCGAACGCTCCTATCTTTTATTGCGTGAAATTCTTAAATCGCTAGATGATGTTCATTTCGTTGTTGTTTGATGAAATCAAGTGGAAAAATATGTTGTTCTCGTTATTTGACGAGCACTCACTAGGATGCCGTTGTTGAGAAAATGAAAAAATAAAGAGGAATGATTCAATTCAATCTCTGTTTAATTCAATTTTTAAAATAATAATAATTATTCTCTTATTCTAAAGAGAATAAAAAGTTAAGATTATTTTATCAATTTTGGCCATTTAACACTCTATTTAGTTGGAATATTAGATCAATTTTGACAACCATTGATGCCATGGCAATAAGAATCGGAATTCCGACCAAACCAAGAAATGCCGACATCCTCCTCCTGCTTCCGCTCCATACAAAGTGAATGAGGACAGCAGAACTGGAGAGTAATAATCCATTGCTAATATTTCCATCCCTTGTTTATCCACTTTTTCGTCTTTGTATCCACCAGGTAAGATGAATCCTGCCGCAAACTAAACTGTTGCTACGAGTGCTGCTACTATTAGATCGGCCTCTTTGGTTTTTTCTAGTTTTGAGATCTTGATTTTCACCAATCTATTGCTTTGATTAAAAAATTGCGCCCGCTTCTTCCGTGCCCTGCCTTCTTCAACATTCTTTTTGTTGATCCCTACATGTTTCTGATTACTACTTCATGCAAAGCCATTCTGCATTGGGTCCCTGGTAGTCAGGTGACTCGCAGGTTTCTAATATCTTGACAAAATCTCACCATACTCTCTCTCTGCAGCAAGGCAAATTGGGCTTGAGATGGACATTTATTTAGGATTTGTTCCATAAAGGTAACTGATTCTTGAGCTTTTGTTCTTTGTGAGATACGAATACGAAGAATTGTGTTTTTGTTGGAGTAAGCAGAAGATCAAGAGGCTCCATGTGGGAATTAGATGGTTCGATTTTGGATTCAGCTGCAGCCTTGTAGAAAAGAGAATCCATGTACGAAATGATCTGTCTCTTTTTGGGCAGATCATCGTTGTCAGGAGTTGGAGCATCATGGAACTCTCTGTAGATGAATTCTTTTTGAGAGATTTGTTAGATTGTATGCAATAGAATAAGTGGAAATGCAGAAGGTTGCATATTTTATCATTGGTTGATTTATTGCTTTTTTCCTTTTCTTTTTTAATAAGAAAATGACAACAGCAGAATACAAAATGGAGAACTCAGTTTTTTTTTTGGTCATTAGTAATTTGTAGGGGAAGGGGAAGTAGGAGGATTATTCAAAGTTCATATAAACTTATTGCAAGCACTCAGAAGAGAAAAGCATCGATCCTACCCAATATTCATGCAATAATTGTCCGTTGTTAATTGGATCTTTATCTGACTAGGTCCTTTACTGCCATAATTTTTTTTTTAGGAATTGTTTTTTTTTTAAATGAGTATTTCTTATTTTATTAACCAAAATACTTTAAATTTTCATTATGTATTAATTTTGCCCGTTTTATTTAAGAGTGTCCATTTTATTTATATTTGTGCATTTTTCTTTTTTTTTTTTATTTTTATTCTCTTTATTTTTTTCTTTCTTTATTCAAATTTTCTTTTTCTCTAAATTTTCTTTTTTTTTTTTTTTCATATTTATTCTTTCATCATTCTTTTTTTTCTTATTTATTTATTTTTTCTCATTATTATTATTTATTTATATTTTTCCTTATTTTTATTTTTATTCTTTCCTTCTTCCTTTCTTTTTTTAATTTTTATTTTCTCTTAATTATTTTTTATTTCTCTTTTTTTCCTTTTCAACTTTTTTTCAAAATTTTTATTTTCTCATTTTCCTTAATTTTTCCATTTTTTATTTAGAGGAGCCAATATATATTTTTTGGGATCTTATTTCATAATTTTTTTTGACATTTATGCTGAAATACAATTTCTTTTTTATTTTTATTTCTTTGTTCCCTCTTTTTTATTTTTATTTTTATTTATATTTATTTTTTAATAACTTTTCCATTATTTTCTAAATATTATTTTTTTTAATTCCAATAAATCAAAATAAATACAAAATTATGTAATCCTATAGATAAAATGGTTAAACATTTAGTAGTGTCATTAAATGAATTTTTTATTAGATTTTGTTATAAGAGGCTAGCATGCATTGCTCTATTGAATACTTTTTTATTTTTTATGTGTTTTGTTTATTCATAATTTTTTTATCGAATAGGATGTTGAAAATGTTGATTATGTTTCAGTTCTTATTCATTTTGGTGGTCTTAATTGATAGAATATGAAGGGTGTTGATGTGATATAAATTGTTATTAGCTTTTTGTAATTTATTTTTTTTTGTTGCTTTTTGGAATCTGGATTAATTTTATATTCGCAAGATGCTAAAAATGATTTTATTAGTCTTCCTCCACAGAAAAGGGAGCACAGACCTATCTATATTTGTTATTATATAGGAAACTGAGAATAAACAAAAAATATTGTATCGTAGAGTTTCTTTTTGTAGGTTTGTTTATTTATGCAATCTTTATTTTCTATCCAAATATTCCATAGGTACGTAAAGGAGAGTTATTATGATATTGTCTCATAAATGTAAAATACACAATAATGAAAATATTGTATCAGAAATGTAAAATATACTGTAGTGAAAATATTGTATCAAAAACATAAAAAAAATATGAAAAATAAACTAAAAGTATACTAAAAGTAAACCAAAGTATACAAAAAATATTTTAAATTTTATGTCTTTGTAATTTATATTCTAGTAATGATGAACAAAACTGCTAACATAGCATATATGATACTACCTATAATAAAACAATTAATAATAATGATGATAATTTATTCAATCAAAGATAAAGGAAAATATAATGAGATTGTTAAGAGATTGTTTTATATATGGAAAATAAACTAAAAGTAAACAAAAAATAAATAAAAAATATTCTAGGTTTATTTTTGTCAATTTATAATACTTTCCGTTTATTTAAAGTTTTTGATACTATAATTTAGAATACTTTCCATTCATTTTATGTTTCGGATACAATAATTATATATATATTTTTATTAATTTAGAATACTTTCTGTATGATGGTGATGAAAATAATAATAATAATAATAAACAAAAAAATATACAGAATTTTTTTTTATTTTTATTTCCTTAGAATTTGCACATGATGTACTTCTTGCAACTACATAGTGTACTTGAACTTAGATAGTGATGATCTACAAAATTAGAGATTTAATATTAATTTTCTTCGGGTTTGTTTCTTCGTTGGACTTCACTGCCTTTATATGTACTGTCATTGGGCTTGTCTCTTTGTAAGGCTCCATGCTCATCTTATACTTTAGGCTAGTATCAGTAGACTAAGTATATCATTGAATGGGTCGATTTCAGATTCAGCTGCAGCCTTGTAGAAAAGAGAATCCATTTAAGAGATGTTCTGTCTCTGTTTGGGCAGATCATCGTTATAAGCGTTGGAACATCATTGGGAAGTCTCTATGGTTGAATCCATTTTGGGAGATTTGAGAGATTCACAATGCTTATTTTATCCAGAGTGATTTGGTTGACATTTGAATCCAAAGCAGGTTACAAAACGAAGACCTCAGTTTGACTCAAAGTTCATATGTGAGAGCACTCAGGTCCATTGGATCTTTATCCAATTGCGGTGCTCTACTGTACTTGAGGAAAAATCTATATTTTGCTCCCTTTACTTTTATATTTTTCATTTTACCCCTCCACTTTGATTTATATAAATTGAGACTGCATTTCTTGCTGAACCCATTTTCTTCCAAGGTTTTTCGGAAAAAAAAAAAAAGGATTATTGTCAAGAAATGGAGGCGAAAATGCATGACTCAAAGGATTTTCATTTACCATCAAACAAGAAAATTTATGTAAATACTATGCAAGTTGTGAAATTCTTCACTTTTTTTCTTTTTTTAAGCATTGTCAATAATATGAGAACTGTGCTACATAATCAAATAACAAAGTAAATTCACTCCAACTCATACAAATTTTATTAATTATTTATTTATAATATTAATCTATTTTTATAACTAAAGGTGTTAGGGTTGAAAGTTTTTATTCAATTAATTTTTTATGTGATGAATAATTATATGTTTAATATTTTTAGTTGTGAAAATAATATCTGTTCTATTTGTATTACAAAAGTCCTTTTTTTTATAATTAGTAAATAACCACATATTTCATAACAGAATAAAAAATTTAAAACTCATGATAGTTGTATATAAAATATAAAATATAAAATATTATTATTATTATTAACAAAATATTAAAAAAAAATAAAAGTATTATTTGTTTGTATAATAATTCAATATTACGAATACATTACAGTCATAATTTATTGTACTTTCAAATACATTTTTTATTTAAACTATTATAAACATTCTTTTTAATATTTTTTATAATTAAGTTATTTAAACTATTATAAACATTCTTTTAATATATATATATAAAGATAATCCTATCTAATGTGGGAAACCAAATCCCAACGAATATAACCAATATAGGAAAGTCAAAACCTAAGTAGGAAATAAAAGAAACACAATGCTAAAATAGGAAATAAAAGTCTCTTATCCCATTGTTCCAGAAAAGTCTAATGCCAATTGGTCTACATCATTCTAAATTTTCATACATTATATCTTACAAACTTGCAACAAAATCTGCAATTAATCGATAAAAATTTTGTAACCATACAACATTTAAAATAGATAAAAAAAATTTCTTTCCATTGGATACAACAACAATTAATCGATATTTTGTAACCATACCTTAGACTAATATAATTAAAGTTTCCTTCTTTATTTAAGAAATTGAGATTGATTATGTTATTAATGTGAAAAAGAAGATTGTTTATAATTAGATGTCAGAGAATGAAAAGGAAAAGATTAGTTCAATAACAACTTTCACTACAAAAAACTCATGATTTAGCGATGGATTTTATCCGTCACCAGTTCGCAATGGATTAGTGACGGAATTCAAACTTAGCAACCAATTTAGGGACGGAAAAAAATCCGTTGTTAATTAGCGATGGATTTTGAAATCCGTTTCTAATTTAGCGACGGATTTCTATCTTCAATTAATTTATTTTTCAAAATTAATTTAATAAATTTAGCAATAAAATTCAATTTTTGTTGCTAAATTAGCGATGAATTTTTATAATCCATCGCTAATTTGGCGAAGGATTTTGAAATCCACCTCTATATTCAATTAATTTTTTTTTAAAATTAATATATTAAATTTAGCAACGGAATTCAATTTCTGTCACTAAATTAGCGACGGATTTTATTTTCCGCCGCTAATTTAGTGAATATTAAATTTTTTGTCTACCTTAAATACTATTATTTCTATTTTTAAATTTTTTTTTGCATTCAATAATTGTGTTAAAAAAATTAATTGAATTACATTTTTTAAATATTCTAGTTTACATATTAAAATTATTTTTATGTTATTTTTAAAGATGAAATTTCAAAATATCTTATATTGAATTTATTATTTACTATTTCTGGTTACTTTTATTTTTTGTATTATAACCGTTAGTTGTGAATATAATTTTTAAAAAAATTAAGTTTAGTTTAAATCAAATTTAATATCAATATTAAATAAACATTATTTATATTAATAAATAACTACAATATTAAACTAAATATATTACTAAGTTAATTTAATTTTAAGAAAATATAAATAAATATAGAATACTATTAACTAAATATAACTATAATTAAAATTATTATATAATACTAAATTATTATTAAAGTAAACTAAACTATTAAGTATTAATTTTTGATAAATATAATTGTAATTATAATTCATAAATTATAGTAATTCATTTAATTTTAAATATCTATAATTGAGATTATTAAATATACTAAAAACTCTTAAAAAAAAAAAACTCTTACTAACACAAAACTACATCGTTTTATAATAAAACGACGTAGTTTTATTCTAAAACTAAACAACCCTACAACTAAAAACCTAAAACACATATCATTTTCATCATTTCCCTAAAAACCTAAATGTCTTTGATTCCATTGCTCTGCCCCTACCTTCCCTCTTTTCGCACTGCCCTCCCCTTGATTCCTATCTCAACCGCATGTGACCTTGTTGTTTATCTCTACCATTAGTTTTTTTTTTGTTGAATATGCCCTATCGATTCGATTAAGTTCTCCATCTACATGTAACCTCAATCCGTTCTCTCTCGCCAGTCGCAACGCCCATTAGTACTAGCATATCGTAGATCGTAACCACCATTCATCGTCTTCTTCTTCTACTACTTCTGTCATCCTCGCCCTCACCAAGGTACATCAAAACCTCTGCTTCTCCAATCACAGCTCTCTCATTTGTTCATCAACAAGATAATTTGGTTGATTTTTTAAATTCTTTTTAGCTTAATTTCTTGGGATTTTTGGAAATTCTATTTGGTTGGTAAGAAAATTTAGTAAGGTGAAGGAAAATGAAGTGAAATTGTATATAAATTTTAGACTTTTTTTCCTATTTTTTATTTTAGAAGAGATCCATATGCATTTTATGCGAATATATGATTTTTGTGGTAGGCAAAACGGATCAGGATCCGTCGATTAAGGATATCTATACTCACATATATTAAGGATGCATAACTATATTGTTAGATTCCAATTTAAAACCAATTAATTTTAGACGAATTGTGATTTTTTTGCACAAAATTATATATTCTTTTAAATAAAATAAAAAAAATACCTGAATTATAAGTAATGTATATATATATATATTTCATTTCGCTTTAATAATAATTAAATTCAAAATCTCATAGATTTGAAAATGATTTCGATACGAACAGGGTCAGGGTCAAAGATATTAGAGCAAATTGAGGTTGCAAGGTTTGGGACACAAATGACATGAAGTTACTATAGCATGAACTAAAGGTGCATAAAGCTACCATAGCATAAACTAAAGGTGTATGATATAATTCTTAAATAAAAATAGAAAAACTTTTAATAAGGCATCTAATGCTAATCCTATATTGTTTATGTTATTTTGGTGCTGCAAACTTTAACATTGTTTTTTTTTTTTGGTATTGCAGCTTTAGCATTTTTTTTACAAAATAAATTCTATTTGTTTTTGTTGTACAATGCCATTAATTATGGTACAATTTAGACCATATAACTACAATTTATGATTCGACAAAAAAAAAAAAAACTGGAATATATGAGAGTTATCAGCTCGCTAATTATTTGGCTTGCATGTCTCAATTAATTTTATTTGCTTGATTCACTCATAAATTATATAGTAATGGGAGGAGGTTTTGTCGGTTCTTATTCCAAATGAATGATTTACTTACAACATTATGCTAGTCTAACACAACCATCTAAGGATAATTTATTAGTTATCGATTGAATGAATGTTTAAGTGATTAAAGGTGGTTATTTAAGGCTGTACATGCATCTTTTACTTCATTCTAGAGGCAAGAAATATTATCAAACTAATTTTTTTACACCCCCAACAATAAAAATATATTTCTTTGAAACTTTGGTAGAGCTTTGTTGTCGGGTTCATTTGGTACTATATATATAAATTTGGTTATGTTTGATACTAGTCTTGGTTCCCTCATGTTCTTTTCATTGGGTTAAATGGTGAACTTTGAATAAAATAATTAAAACACTACCAAGGAAATGAAAAGAAACTATATATATTTATACAACGATTATAAATTGAGGCTGCAAGGATTGAGACACTGAAATATGAATTGAATTACAACAACATTAAAAATCTATAAAAACTCTTAAATTATTACAGATTCAATTACTTGTCATGAACAGACGATTAAGTCTCTTAATGTATGATATGACCCTCTACATGAACAAATCATATATAGACGTATGTAGACACGGGGTGATGCTTGTGCACATATGGGTCATCACTTGTGAATTTGTTTAATTGTCTCTTAGGTCTATAGCTTTGTTATAGAACTTGATTGACATTAATTCTAAAGGGAAAATTGAAACCATACTATGAATGACACACCTACAGCCTAGAACTTAGTAACACATAGGCTATGTGTGGATGTATTTATGTATCAATATATGTATATATACATTATGAATGTATTTATTTACACCCTCAACAAAAGGAAAACATTCAATTGATAGCTTCTAGAAAGCAATAAAAGTGGGTTTTGACACCTTTAGCATTCCTTCAAGATCAAGTGGATTCATAGACCCTAGAATATTAAAAACTAATCGCCCAAATGTCTTTAAGATTAAAGAAAAAAAATAAGTGTCTATTTTTACCTTTCCTTTCAAATTGGAAGCAGTTAATTTGTGTTGTTTCAAAGCATTCATGAAGTGTCATTATTGTAGTTATAATTTATCTTTTTTTTATAAATTTAATTATGTACGTTTGTATTCTCTCAATTGGTTGACTTATTTCATTTCATTGTCAAATTATAGGTCCTACAACCTCCCCTCCATCATCTAACATTAGCTGCCCAAGGAGTTATGTTTTCTATTATCTTCTCTCTTCCTTTGCTCTACATTTAATTCAGACCTAAAAATTATTAAGGTATTTATTTATCTCTTTATCATGATCATTGATTGTTCATTTTAATACTATTTGTAATTATTTATTGATTTACTTGTGTTTATTTTTTATTTACTTATTTCTTTATTTGCCTAAATAGATTTTTGATTAACTATTTGGTATATATGAATTGTTGTGAATGTGGTTAATGTGCCATTAGAAGTGCATTTTTTTACAGGAAAATCTATAGTATGGTGTTTGGGGAATTTATTTGAAGTGTTTTTTTTTTCAATCATTTTATAAATAATATGTTTATAATATTTGACTAGATCCATAAATATAATCTTATTGTAGGCATTTTTATAAAAGTACGATAAAATGAGTGCAAATCGTATGTGGATTAATAATCGGATGATAAATGGATGTTTGACTATAAAGTTTGAAGTTGGAATTAATGAATTTATTAATTTTGCACTTAGTCATTTAGAGTTAATGGATAGAAATAGGATTAGTTGTCCATGTGATCATCATAAATGTCAAAAGTATAATTTTCACGATATGGATACTGTGAAATATCATCTAGTAAGGTATGGATGGGCTATTATAATTGGTATAATCATGGTGAACCTTTTATGACAGATACTGTGGTTTGTGATGATAATTTTAATGAAGATATAGAATTGGGATTGGAAAATGCTCAATCTTATAATGCTTACCATAGAATGGTATTGGATGCTGTTGGCCCTTCTTTTAATCCTAATATGTATTATGGTGGCCTTCCTTTAATCCTAATGACATGGACGAGGAACCAAACCCAGTAGCTAAGAAATTATTTCAAATGTTAAAAGCTACTGATAAGGAGATATGGCCTGGAAATAGAAATCATTCGCAATTATCTGCTGTTGCTAGATTGTTGAACATTAAATCTGAAAACCATTTATCTGAATGTGCATATGATGAAATTTTCCAATTGCTATTAGAGTTTCTACCTTCAGATAATATGATGGTTGATAGCTTCTACAATATAAAAAAGTTAATTTAAGGTTTAGGCTTGACAGTTCAGAAGATTCATTATTGTAATAATGGTTGCATGATATATTGGGGTGAGGATACCGGCAAGTTGCAAAATATGTGACCATCCTCGATTCAAGAGACCAAGACATGGATCTTATAAGGAAAAAAGAAATGTTCCTTATAAAAAAATGTACTACTTTCCTTTGATGTCTCGATTGCAGAGATTTTATACATTTAAAGCCACAACTACAAATATGAGGTGGCATGCTAAGCATTTGCATGAAGATGGTGTTATGGGTCATTGTTCAGACTCTGAAGCATGGAAACATTTTAATCAAACTCATCTTGATTTTGCATCCAATAGTCAAAATGTTTGACTTGGTCTTTGCACTGACGAATTTAATCCGTTTGGTCAGTCAGGTCAACAATACTCTTCATAGCTCGTTATAGTAACACCATACAATTTGCCCCCGTAGATGTGCATGAAAGATGAATACATGTTCTTATCTATAGTTGTGGCAGGTCTAAAAAACCCAAAGGGGAAATTGGATGTATTCCTACAATCTCTAATAGCAGAGTTGAAAGCATTATGGGAGGGTGTGGAAACATATGACATATCAATGAAGCATAATTTTCAGATGAGGGCTACTCTGATGTGGACGATAAACGATTTCCCAGCATTTTCAATGTTGTTAGGATGGAGTACTGTTGGGAAGCTAGCTTGTCCTTATTTCATGGAATATTCCAATGCATTCACATTGATTAAAGGTGGCAAGACATCATAGTTTGATAATCATAAAAAATTCTTACTACAAGATCATCAATTTCAAAAGAATAGAAAGTCTTTTTTGAAGGGTAAGAAAGTGGCCAAAGTTGCACCACCTATTCGATCAAGGGCAGAGATACTAGAGAAAATTGAGCATTTAGGGCTACAAAAAGTGAAAAAAATTGATGCCAAGTCAAATAATGCTCATATTTCAAAGAATTGTGGATGTGGATAGAAGAAAAGAAGCATATTTTGGGATTTGCCTTATTGGAGCATAAACCTTGTTCGCCATAATTTGAATGTCATGCACATTGAAAAAAATATCTTTGATAATGTATTCAACAGTATCATGAATGTTAAAGGAAAAATAAAGGACAATGCCAAATCTAGAGAATACTTAAAAGAGTTTTATCGATGAGTGGAGTTGCACAAAAATAAGAGGACAGGTAAATATCCCCAAGCTTCTTATACTATGGATAAGATGCAAAAATTTTATGTGTGTGAATGGTTGAAAGAACTACGATTTCCTTATGAGTATGTGTCCAACATGGCAAGATGCATTGATATAAATAAACTCAAGCTATATGGCATGAAAAGCCATGATTGCCATGTGTTTATACAGAGGTTGATTCCTATAGCATTTCATGAACTGTTGCTAGATAATGTGTGGTCACCTTTGACTGAGCTTAATATTTTTTTAAAGATCTACAATAATAACAGAGGAAGAAATGAGGCGTCTTGTGGAAGAAATTCCTATTATTATTTTTAGGCTTGAGCGTATATTTCCTCCAAGTTTTTTTGATTCTATAGAGCATCTCCCACTCAATTTGCCTTATGAAGCTAGGATAGAAGGTCCAATACAATACAGGTGGATGAATCCATTTAAGAAGTTAGTAATAAAAATTACTCATATGAATTTACAATTAATAAATAAAATATAAATGCCATAAATTAAATTAGTAATTATAAGGGGTTTTTATAGGAATCTTTAAAGGTTGAAAAATAATGTCCGTAATAAAGCAAATGTTGAAGGCTCAATATGCAATGCATATTTAGTGGAGGAGACATCGTCATTTTGTGCACATTATTTTGAGCCATATGTGAATACAAGACATTGAAAAGTGGCATGAAATGCATAATTATATAGAGATGAAAATCAAGAACATGAGGCATTGCTTTCTATTTTTAAATATCTTGATCGAGCATTTAGTATGGAAAAATTTTGATATCTTAATGCGGAAGAATATCATACAGCCCGCACGTATATTTTAGTGAATTCTGAAGAAGTGAAGGCTTATATTGAGTAAGTATATTGAAATTTTTGTATTTATGATGTGAAAACTAATTAATATATGCATAAATAATAAAATATTTGCTTAAAATTATCTACATTTGCCATTGACTTTATGTGGCTGTATTAAAGGAAGAGTAACCAAATATTGAAGATGCTGAAGTTGATGCTAAACTTGATAAAAACTTTACATCTTTGTTTGAGGCATATGTGAGTATACATACACTCACACATACATATTTATAGCTTTATATATATATATATACACTAAGCAAAATTCTTATAACATTTCATATATTTTTTAGCCTAATGATATAAAATCAAATATCTCCAACCAATTCATAAAGGACCTTGCAAAAGGACCTTTAAAAGGCATTAGGACATTTCCTGGTTATTATGTGAATGGATACAAGTTTCATAGTTTGGGGCATGGATCAAATAAAGCAATTATGAATAGTGGAGTGTGCATAAAGGGTAGTAATTTTAGTGCAACTAAATTGGACTTTTATGGTCAATTAATAGAGGTTGTACAATTGGAATACCTTGCATTACCAATAAAGAGAGTAGTATTATTTAATTGTCAATGGTTTGATCCAACACCACATATAGGCACAAGAACTCACCACCAATATAAGCTTGTTAATGTGAACCACACGTAAAGATTCAATAGATATGAACCATTTATTCTTGTGGGGCAAGCAATGCAAGTGTACTATGCATCTTATCCAAGCACAAAGAAGAACATGTCTAATTGGTGGGCTATTTGTAAGAGAGAACCTGGGAGTGTAGTGGAAGTGGTAGAGTCATCTATAACTTTGTTATCAAATGGAAGAGCATTTCAAGAGGATGACATAAAAGAGCATCGTATTGATGTTGATGCAGACGAAGACCCTCAATCATTAGTTGATCAAAGTTCTTTTGTAGAGATTGATGATGTAAAACATGAAGAAAATGATGAGGCAGAACATATAGTAGAGTCAGATGAAGAATATGAAGGATTAAATGATGATTACAATCATAATGTTAGTGATTAATGATATATGTACTTATATTAATATGAAGCTAGCTATATTAAATTTAAAATAGTTATTTAAATATTGATTGTGTATATATTATCATTATAGTGTGTTCATTAGAGCTGATTTAATGATGATAGTGGTACGATATTATGTGGCATTATGATGGTTGTTAACATATTTTCATAATTTATCTGTCATTGTGTTATTTTGTGATATAGTCATTATAGGTATGAGAGGTGGCCATTCCAAAAGATGAAGAGTTCATTCTGCTGGTCGTAGGGACAATGTACCATCATCACCAGTGGATGCTCCTACATCCACTTCCCTACCAACTCTTGGTTTACCCCCTAACTTGGATGTGGGCACACCATCATTTGTCCCACAAACTAAGCTAGAGTCTTCAATAGGATCAACACCAGCTGGGTCATCATAGACATGCGGTAGTACATAAATGGAAAATACAATTTCCCCAGTTGATAGAGATAACATGTATAAAGAAAATTATTTGTTGTGACACTTATAGAGAAAGCATTATATGATGTAAATAACTTTACTTTAACACTTGCTTTATTATATATTTTATAAATAGGTTTTCACCAAGTAATAGGACTTCAACTAAAATTACTAAGATATTTTGGGAGAGGCTAGATAAGGAAGGTGCGACATGGAGCTTAGTGCCTCAGACCACCAAAGAGTTCTATTGGGAGGAATTTAAGGTAAAAATTGTTTTAATATTTGGTAATACCTAGTTGTAGTGTTTTGAACATAGTTGTATCATATTATTATTTATTCTAAGTGTATTCCTATTTTAATAGGAATATGTTATGTGTAATATATAGTAATTAACAAATTGTTTTTGTAGAAAGCATGTCAATGGGATGAAGCAAAGATGCCAACAGTGAAGGAAGCTTTTTATAAGGTGGCAACAAAAAGATATAGAGATATATTGTGCAAGATGAAAATTGAAGGAAAGAAGGACAAAGAAATATCGGAAGATGTATGGGAGAGCTGGTAGCAATATTGGAACACCCTGGTATATAAAAAATGTGAACAAATTGCCAAAAATTGTCTCACAGAGAAAGGTGGACCGGGCACAGGACTTTCTATACATACAGGCGATTTTAGATCAACAATTGAACACTGCATAGCTTTGGTAATAATTTGAATTTAATAATTATCAATAAAAGCGTAGATTTTTTTTTGTACAAATGCTTATAAAAGAAAAACTTTGATAGGAAAAGGAGTTATAACGAGGTCCTGCCCTATTTGAAGTATTTAAGAAGATGCACACCAAAAAGGATAGATCTTTTATTGATAAAAGATCCAAGGATATCAATATAAGATATATATTAAATAGTTACTATATAATTTTTCTTGTTATCTTTGAAATTTTTGATACACATTTGCTAAAAATCTTAATAATAATTAATCATTAATGATAATTATATAAGATACTGTGGAGAGCATGGTTGCTTCTGCTTCTCAGCCAATAGATGGGTCTACAAAGCTTGTGGAGGTAGACGTGAGCTAAATATATCTGCAGGTTGCAGGAAGTGAAAAAAAAGAGGCGAGTATATGGGCTCAGCTCTCAGGCATCCACATTTTACCTTGAGACTTTCAGCAGTTCATTAACCACTTCACGATATGATTTTACAGTGGATGAGCGGTTCCAACAATGTATGGATGAAGTGGTGGAGCAGAAGGTGGAATTATGAGTTCAAGAACTGCAATAAAAGATGAATGAAGACATGTGAATATATAAAGAGCAAGTACAACGTGATCAACAAAAGATGAATAAAGATATGAGAAAATATAAAGAGCAAGTCAAACGTGATCAACGTGAAATGCAGGAACACATGGAGAAGTTTATGCATATGTTTTCACAGTCTCAACCTAACTCTCAGCTTCCACCATTTACAGGTCCAAATCATGATGATACAGGTCCATAAGCATTTTGCATAATTGATGATGTAGTTAATTTGGATAACTAATGATGTTAAGTTGTGTGGGTTTTATGTTTGGAACAATGAATTGAACTATGGTTGTTTTGAAATAGATGTGTAATTTTATAAAAAATATTTAACGGTATCTGATTTCAATTTTTAGTTTAAAATTTCTAAATTACTATAATTTAATTTCAAAAAATATTTAATGTTATATTAGGTACTAAATTTGATATTCAAGTGACAAAAAATGAATTTCTTTATTTTTCAATTTGCTAAATTAGCAACGGAATTCGAAAATCCATCACTAAATTAGCGACGGAATTCTAAACTCCATCGCTAATTTAGTGATGGATTTTAGAATTCCTTTGGTAAATTAGTGATGGATAATTAAAATTCGTCGCTAAAATTAGCACGGAGAACTAAAATCATCGCTAATTTTACCAACGGATTTTAAAAATCCGTTACTAAAATCTAGCGACGAGCGTTTTAGAGACAAATAAAAATTTGTCACTAAGAGTTTAGCGACGAATTTTCCTATTTTAGCGATGGAAAAACCCATCACTAAAACGCTTATATTTTGGAGTGTTTTAATTTAATTTTGTTTCATATTTGCACATGCATTTGGCCCGGTGGGAAACCAACACAGTCAATATTATATCTTCTTTATTATATGTATTTATGGTCTGGAACTTATAAAACAGAAATAGTCCTACCAAAAATACAATAAATGAAGTTTAGTTTATTGTTAATGCAGCCGCTACTTTGATGCATGAAATTATTCATAATTTGGTTGACATTTGAATCAAGAATTAGTTGTAGGAAAAATAGTCTTACTGGCCATATTAATACAAAATATTTTCTTTAATCACCGTTCTTATTATATGAACTCAATACTTTGAAATTAGGAGCAGTTTTCATTTAACTATAGGAAAAAGAGTGCAATTTTGGTTTTTTTTTGTTAACTTTTGTTGGAGGCTTCTGCCTCTTTTTGCTTTTCTAAATCTCTGTATAACTTTTTCTTTTTAATTTTAATAAATCTTATACTTCAAAATGAATTCTAAACTCCAACCAATTACTTAAAAAAGACCCATAAAAAATTAGTTTAACAATAATCATTAGTCTCAAGATTTCATTCTTGAGTTAAACATGAAATTGATGAAGTCTAATTTTTTTTGTTCCAAAGTGTTTTTTAGGAAGATTAAACAATTTAAATGCTCGTGAATTGCACATGGGTAAAAAACCATCATTTTTTAAAGTTAGATGAAAATTAATCGTATAATAATTGTAAATTTAAAATTTTTTACCTTATAACACTCTCAAAAAGAAATAACATTTAAATCACTTCCTAAATAACCTTAAATTATCTTTCCATCGAAAGAATAAATTGATTTAAAGAGGTAATTAATTAGTTTTTTAAGATAATGCCAATGCTCCTCTTCATGGGTATCTCGAAGTATACAATTTTATTCTTGCCGTTATTGATTTAAAAAAGAAGGATTATTCCTTATTGTACAGTTAGTCAAAATTTAGGTTATATGACCTTTTTATTAAAAAAAAATTACTCAAGATAATAAAGAGTAAATTGGGAAATAGTATTTAAGAAGACATGTGAATTGAATACTAATGATATGAACGAACATGGGAAAAAATGTAAATGTTTCAGGATTATGTAAATATTATAAATTGACTTGATCCTGAGGTCCTAGGTGTCCTTGTCACTTTTAATTATAGCAGAGTTAGTTAGTGGACTTCCTTCCAAATTAATATAAGAAATAATGTAGACTTCTAGCATCAGAGTTAAAATCTCTTCATCAGAATAGAATAGAAATCAAGAACTCCAGTGCCCATGGATTCAAAATCCATTGTCAATGAGGCAATCGTTGAAGAAATGCCATCGTTAGAAGAAACAATATATATGGATGTTGAATAGTACAAGGTTGTGTTGGTATTAAACTACACATAGATTTAGGACTTAATATTACATGCATTCATACATTTTTATTAACATTTAGTATAGTAAAACATATAGAAATATATACTTTTGAATTTTCTTTGTTTTTGATAGGGAAAATGAGTTAGGAGGTGATTTGGTGGAATAGAGGAGCAAAAAGAGGAAGAAAGAGCAGAGTAGCACCATAGCAGCCTACTGTTGTGATTCGGCTGGATGGTGATCATAGAAATGCCCAAATGCTGGCACTAAGTGATGTCAAGTTTTTTGCAATCATATCTCATATGTGATCATGGGTTCCTATCAAGCCAAGCTTCTGTCGCAAGTGCAGTACATGTGCAATTGTGACCATTCATAAGAGGCCCTGTGTGAGTTTGGGTAGCACATTTCTAGCACATAACATGCTGATGTGTGCTGAATTGAAGAAAAATCTATGGGAGGTGAAAGGACATGTTCTAGAAGAGGGCTAAAAAGAAAAAAAGACATGAATTACTTAGGGAGGAGGATACATTATACACATATACACACTCTCTCACTTACAAGGGACACATAAGAGAAGCAAGGAGAAGAAGAAGAGGAAAGAGGAGAAAAATAAGTTTATAGGAGGAGACTCATTTAAAGATTCAAGCATTTTAAATAGCATTTTCTTACTCTCTATCTGATTCTATTTCCTTCTTTGTATTTTTGAATATTGAATGATTGTTTACTTAGCCATGAGTGGCTAAGTTCTTGAATGTTGTTGGGATTTTAAGACCTTATTGGATTTAATGTTAATTTGATGTTTATTGTTACTTTTTAAATGCATATTATAGACGGTGGGGTTTAGTGCGTGCCCAAGATCTTAGCAACCATATGTCACGACCTAAACTAGAGAACGAGAATTCTTTCGAATCTAGAACTCATAGAAAGCCTTAAAAAAATAAAAACACATGCAATAATAATATAAAAATATGCCATAATTAAAACTTTATTTAATATAAAAGCAAATCTTATATATCATATCAAAATAAAAATATATTTATACAATATTCAGATACAAGATCTATAATTAATACAACACACTGCTACAATAACGTTACTACTGCATTGTTTACTAAAAATACAAGAAAATGACATTTCAGTGTTTACACAAATCAGCCAGGAAAGAAAGAGTCCGACGAATAGTACTACGGGGGTGGTCTGAAGAAGAAGAAGATCCTGTAAAAAAAATATTGAGGGGAGTCAGACCTTACTGAGTGAATTATTATAATATATATACATGCAACCTAGGGTCATATACAGTCAAGCATTATATATATAGCATTTCACACAGATGCTAAAATCTATGTTTATATAATAATAAATACATAAAAAGTTTATTTGAGTGAAGGAACAAAGTAGAACCCTAAAATATATGCAACCTCGATCAATAAATCTCACTAGCCAACATGCTTACTTGATTCCAAAATAATTCTCTTTTCCATTTTTGGACAGTAGAGGGGCCCCGAGACACAAAGTCAACCGAGCTCCCATAGTCTTATTATCAGTGTGATTAGCCTTAAGACATTAGGTAAACTGAGCTCCCGCAATCACACTACTCTTTCACCATAATTCTCAATAATCAATAATCAAGTCTCACATCAAATAATTTCATAATCTTAACCCTAAAATCTAATGCATTGGTACGTACACAGTCCTAGTGCAGCCCACTAGGTAGCACGTTCTACTGCTATCCTTCAAATAAATCGTATAATTATTAAAATAATAACATGCATAATTTAAACATGATACCATCCATTTTTTAAGAAATATACCACTTATATACCAAACATATATCAAGCATATATGAAATATATACCAATTGTATACCAAAAATATACCAAATATATACTAAAAAATATACTAAGCATAATGTAAAATATATACTAAATATATACATAATTGTTTAGTAAAATAATTCATATTTAAATACATCATAAAATTATGGATGCTCATAATTATGTATTTTACATGCAATGCATATATAAAATAATAACTCACAGTTGTGCGCTCCTCTAAATAGAGTAGACTAGCCTGGTCCAGTAGGCCTCGGTCTCGGTGCAACTATAGAAAATAAGTGAATAATAACAATATTAGAATCGAATACCTAATTTTATACTTATAGGAATTCTAAAGAGTGACTCGATCTAGGACACGACTAAACCACAATTCAAAAACTTAGGATCAACCCGACGTCACATTTTATGAGAATTTCACCGAAAATTCAGTAAAGTCTGCTCTATAAAATAGATGTCTCTCTACTGCAAGTAGAGCCGATCCTGCCAGCAAACACACTTCAAATAACCACAAAAGCATAACTTCTCGGGTTGGGCCCCCGAACTACACAATTCGCCCAACCGATAACCAAAATACATAACAATCAATAATTTAATAATAATATATTAAAAATCATTAAAATCCATAAAAGTCAATAAAATAGCTCGATTCAAGTTATTTAAATAATAAATACCTTAAAGCTAATTATTTTTCAAATTAGTTAATAAATCTCAAATAAATTATATAATATTAATAAAAATTCATTTTTCAATTATTCGAAATTAAATAGTAAAATTCACAATTAATTATTTAAATAGTTCAAATATGTAATAAAAATAGTTAAAAATTCATTTAATCATAAAAATAATAAATAAAATTATTATTTGAATATATCTCTAGAAATTATTATTAATTAGTTAAAAATAGTAAATAATTTGAAAAATTTATTTTAATACTAATTATTATTCCAAAATTATTCAAAACATATTAATTAATAATAATTTCAATTACAACACCAAATTTACTAATTTATATTAATTTTTCATATAAATTTTCAAAAATTTGTAATAAATAATCGGATCACAATTTCCATATACTTCCTTCACAAACTATAATCTAAATAATTTAAAAAATTTATTAAAAATATAAAAGTTTTCCAACAAGGGTCATCGATGTCAACGTGAAGAAGGAACAAAGTTTTTGTATATATTGAAACAGAGTTACAAAGTACAATTTATAGAGGGCTTTTGGTATATGAGATAAACACACTCTAACTAACTAATAAAAAATATAGTAACAAATAAGAAATGCAACTAACTGATAACAAATATAGTAACTACAGTACAACATTATATAACAATTTATTACTGCGTTGAAGACGAAGTTTGGAACATAAATGCTGAAATGATCAAACTACCAGCGGCTTGGTGAAAATATCACCAATCTAATCTTTTGAGGAGATAAAATTAATGCGAATGAAGCCTTTAGCCACCTATTCACGAATAAAGTGAAAATCTAATTCTATGTGCTTTGTTCTTGCATGGAAAATTGGATTAGAGGACATGTAAATGACACTAATATTATCACACCATAAAGTGGGTGTAGTAGAAGAGGAGAATTCAAGTTCAAATAGGAGAGAATGAATCCAAATGAATTTAACAACAACATTGGCAATGGCTTTATACTCACTTTCTGAAGATGATCGGGCCACAATAATTTGCTTTTTGGCATTCCATGAGATGAGAGAGTTGCCAAGATAAACGACATAACCACTTGTAGAGTGTCTAGTGTCGGGACATCCTCCCCAGTCGTTGTCTGAAAAACATTATAAAGAAAGTGTGTTGTTGGCAACAAAATGAAGGGAATGATGAAGAGTATGCTTGAGATATCAAAGAAGGTGTTTGATCGCTGCCTAGTGTGTAGCGGTAGGAAGATGCATGAATTGACATAGGCAATTCATTGCAAAGGCAGTGTCTAGGCGATTGAAAGTACAGTATTGGAGAGCACTAACAATATGTCGATAGAGGTGTGGGTCTGCAAAAGGTTTTCTAACTTGTTTGGATAATGGCGGTGATGTTGCCATTGGTGTAAGGCATCCTTTGGCATTATGTAAGCCAGTTTTATGGAGAAGGTCCTCAATGTATTTTTGTTGATTGATAGAGACACCAGTGGATGATTGAGTGACCTGTATGCTAAGAAAGTATTATAAGTTTTAAACATCTTTCACCAAAAATTCCTGTTGTAGTTGACTTATTATTTGCTGAATGAGGACAAAAGAAGTTCTTATAATAATAATGTCATCAACATATATTAGTAAAATAATTAAATTAGAATGTTACCGAAAGATGAACATGGAGGTGTCGACCTTTGAAGGAGAGCAGCCATTAGTGGTGAGAAAATTACTGAGTCTTGAAAACCAAGCATGAGGTGCTTATTTTAGGCCATAAAGTGATCATTTGAGGAGACAAACATAATATGGGTGTTGAGGATTAATGAATCCCGGTGGTTGCTCCATATAAACTGTTTCATTAAGTTCCTCATGAAGGAAGGCATTGGAGATGTCCAATTGCTTTAAGTACCATTTATTGATTACTACAAGGGAGAGAATGGTATGAATAATGGTGGATTTCACTACAGGACTAAATGTCTGATCATAGTCAATCTCGTCTTATTGGTTAAATCCTTTGGCTACAAGTCTGGCCTTGTAGCGAGATATATTGTGATTTGGGTTTCCTTTGATCCTGAAAATCCATTTGTTATCGATAATATTATGTTGAAAAGGGCGGGGTACAAGGTGCTAGGTTTGGTTTTGAACAAGGGCATTAAAATCTTCCTACATGGTAGTGCGCCATTCTAGATATTTATGGGCTATAGAGAAACAAATAGGTTCGACTTGGAGTGAGGTGGGGATAGATTTGTGAGATAGGTGAGCTTGGCATCGGTTCATGGTGGAAGGCCGAAGTTGCATATGATGGGTGCGGGAAGGAGGGGATGGTGGAGATGCGATAGTGTGTTTTTGGTGATTGGGATATGTTGATAAATCAATAATTAAATTGATTTCAGGAGAGTTGGTTGGTTGGGTGGTGGAGGTAGAGTAGGACTGGGATGGTGATTGGAGATGGTTATGAGAGGATGAGGATAAAGAGAGATGAGAGGTAGTATTTGAATCAGATGGGGAAATAGCAAGTGATAGAGATGAAGAAGATAAAGGATCAATACCAGATGACTTACTTGAATGGGGAGGATAGACAAGACTTGTAGTAAGTTATAACCAATTTAAGGAAGTATGTGGTTGTGGGTTGGATAATTCAGTGTGAATGTGGGTAGGAAATTTAGTCTCATTAAATTTGGCATGCCTGATAATATAGATTCGGTCATTAGAGGGATTTAAACAACGATGGCCATTATGCATGGGAGAGGTACCAAGATAAATGCATGGTTTTGATCGAAAATTAAATTTTGATTTATTATATGGTCAAAGAAGGGGATAAACACAATAACCGAAAGTTTTAAAATTATGTATGTTTGGATCATGACCATATAGACGAGAATAGGGTGTGTTATTATTTAAGATTGGGGTAGGCAGAGCATTGATAAGTGAGACAGCAGTGTCAAAAGCTTAAGGCCAAAACTTTAGAGGCACGTTGCTATGGGCAAGTAGGGTTAAGCCGGTGTCAACAATATGTTAGATTTTGCATTCAGCAAGAGCATTCTATTCATGTGTATAGGGGCAAGCTATACGATGAATGATTCTATGATTTTAAAGAAATTTATTGATTTTTTGAAATTTTCCACCCCAATCGAAGTGGAGTGCTTTGGTGGTGGTATGAAATTGAGTTTTAAGAAAAGCATGAAACTTAACAAAAACATCATAAGCATCACTTTTGTTTTTAAGGAAGAATATCCAAGTAAATTGAGTGAACTCATCAATAAAATGGATAAAATATTTATATCCAATATTGGAAAGAATTGGGGATGGACCCCAAACATCTGAATGTATTATTTGAAAAGGAGCACTTGATTTATGAACTACAGAAGCAAAAGGTAACTTTGAAAATTTTCTTAATAAACATGACGAACAAGGGGAAGAGGGAATTGGGGAAAGCTTTAGTTGATGTTGCCTAGCAATTTTAGAGAGGACTTGTCGATAGGGATGACCAAGGCAGGAGTGCCACTGAGCATAGGAATTATTATGAATAGCAATGAAGGCTTGATTGAAGTTGGTGGGAAACTGATGCAAGCCATGTCTATTTTCACCCTTCAGAAGAGTCTATCTGGTGGCCTGGTCCTTAATAAGAAAAGAGTAAGGCCAAAATTCAAAATAACAGTTATTGTCAAGACTAAATTTATGAACAAAAATTAGAGGCTTATAAATAGAAGGAACATTGAGTGTGTTACGTAAAAGAAATGATTTAGAAAGAGTAGAAAGAAATGAGGTACCCGTATGGTGTATATCCAAACCTTTGCCATAGCTAATGAATAGTTTGGCAGAATCATTGAATTGTTGAGGAAGATGTAGGGCACCTAAATTAGGGGGTGATATGTGCAGAAGCACCTATGTCAGCTAACCATGGTTAAAATGACTGTTGAGTTTGAGGGTAGTGATAGCCAATGTGAGCTTGAGGAGCCGAAGAGAAGGACTGATGTTATGGGGAATTTGGATGCTAGTAGCAGAGCCGGCATGTGATAGCAGTGTGGTTATGAAATCTATAGATTTGGCATGGGTTGGTTTTACGAGGTCAAGGGGACCAGGATGGGCGAGGTGAAGGTGGAAAGCAAGGTGAAAATAGTGGGTGGACAAAAGAGGGAGATGGGGTAGGAAGAAGTGGTGGTTTATGGGCATAATTGGCCATATAAGACTTAGAATTGCTCTTTAAAAGTATTTCATGGGAAACCAATTGACTGTGCAGCTCATTAAAAGTTACAGGTTTTGCTCACATGTTTAAAGATGATATGATACCTTGATATTCCATGCCAATATTATGAAAAATTATGGCATTAAACTCCGCAGCTATTATGCTTTTACTAGCTAAGGCCAGCTCATTTGCGATGGATTTTGCTTTGCGAAGGTATTCGATGACCGAGAGATCATTCTTTTGAGTTCTTGTAACTTGATATGAAGTTGAAGCTGGTAGTTTTGTAAAATGGCTCAAAAGGTGTTAACAAGTGCAACCCATGCTTGTCTTGAAGATGCCACACCAACAATGTAAGGAAAAATGTCTTCGGTGAGAGAGGAGAGTATCTAAGTTAATAGCATTTTATCCTTCTTGAACTAGGTTTGGAAGGCAGGATTCAGGATTGGTTGGGGAGGGTTATCAGTGTTCATGATTGTAGTGGAGGGAGGCTGTATTATTCCATCAATAAATCCCATGAGATCTTGGGAATTTAGGAGAGGCATGAGTTGACTATTCCAAGCTAAGTAGTTTCTAGGAGTGAGTTTGACAGAAAAGTTGATTTGGGTGGAGTTTGAAGAAGATGAGAAAGAGGAAGAGGGAATGACAAGTTGTGTTTCAGTATAAGAGGCCATTTGAGATGGATGAATGAGGGAAAAGAAAAAAAACTAGAATGAAGTCAGGTCGAAGGAGCTCTATTTTGTGCGCAAGAAATAGAGATAAACAGAGGTTTGCTAGAAAAGAAAAATGTAGCACTCTGATACTGTGTCAACGTGAAGAAGGAACAAAGTTTTTGTATATATTGAAACAGAGTAACAAAGTACAATTTATAAAGGGTTTGTGGTATATGAGATAAACACACTCTAACTAACTAATAACAGATATAGTAACAAATAAGAAATGCAACTAACTGATAACAAATATAGTAACTATAGTACAACATTATATAACAATCTGTTACTGCGTTAATAATTGGAATGTGACTCGTCGGAAACCAAAACACCCAAAAATCAAAATAATTTAGAAAAATCAAGAAAAAATATATTTGAATAGCCTAAGGTTCACATAACAACATTTATAAAGGCATTAAGCTTAAATCAAACCTTAACAAGTTCAAAAAAATAAAAAATAAAAAACCTAAATATACCTAAACTAAAACTTGAAGATATATTGATTACCGGACGTTTCTAGTTTGAATTAACTTGAAAACAAGCTTGCCCAGATTGAGAGGAGTCGATTGAGCCTAGAAACATGAGCTGAAACCACTAAAAATGGCGTCGATGAAGCTTGATAGAGTTGCTATCTTCGGCGGAATCTGGCAAAGAAGAGGGCTCTATCGATGGCGGAAGTTGAAGGAAGAAAGGAGGTGGTGATGCTGAGGCTTGGTGGTGGCTGGCGGAGGCTCAAGGTGGCACACGGTGAGGCTCGGTGGTTCTGAATTCTACAAAATGAAGAAGAAGAAGAAGAAGGAAGGGGGAGGGGAGAGGTAAGAGAGGGAGGAAAGAAAGGGAAAAAGAAAATATTTTTCAATAATAATAATAATAATAATAATAATAATAATAATAATAATAATAATAATAATAATAATAATAATAATAATTTTAAATGATAATCACTTCCAAATTAATTCCTCTACGTAATAAAATATTTAAAATAAAATAAAGTAATACTATTCATAAATAATAACAATGATAATATTAATAGATAAATAAGTAATCATATACATGCTAAAATTCAATTACACACAATAATTGTAATATATAAAAATTTAAAATATTTATTAACATTGCATATCTCAAAATAAATTTTAATAATTTAAAATATTGGGTTATAATAATCTTCCCCCCTCACAAAAATTTTTCCTTGAATTTTAAAATAAAGGAAAGAAAACAGGAATTCATTGAGGAAAGAGGTAAGGGTAGGCCACTCGCATGTCAGCCTTAGTCTCCCATGTGTGCTCCTCCACAACACCTTGACCATCGGGATTTGCTTCGAATGCAACTGATGAACTTGATAGTCCACTATCGCGACTAGCTCCTCCTTATATGTTAGGTTTTCATTCACTTTCACACTCTCAGGCTGCAACACGTGCAAAGGGTCTGAAAGATACTTCTTTAGCATCGAGATACAGAACATTGGATGCACTTGAGATAGATTCAGAGGCAAAGCCAACTAATATGAAACCATGCCCACTCTCTCTAGAATATCGAATGGTCTAATATATCTCGATGCTAATTTTTGCTTCTTACCAAACCTCATCACACCCTTCATCGAAGACACCTTTAGAAACACATAGTTCCAACTTGAAACTCCACATCTTTGCACTTTGGATCCGCATAGCTCTTCTATCTGCTAGTTGTAGTTTCTAATCTCCTTTTGATCATAGTAACCTTCTCTACTGCATCCTGAATAATCTCAAGTCCAGTTAAAATTCTCTCTGTAATCTCATCCTAACATAGAGGGGATCTACATTTCCTTCCGTATAAAGCTTCATATGGTGCCATTTCAATACTACTATGGTAGCTGTTATTATAAAAAAACTTTACTAGCGGAAAATGATCATCCTAACTACCTCCAAGATCCAATACACACATCCTCAACATATCCTCAAGTGTCTGGATAGTCCTCTTAGATTGACCATCTGTCCGAGGGTGAAAATTAGTACTGAAATCAAGCTTAGTGCCCAATGCTTCCTACAACTTTTGCTAACATTAAGAGGTAAACACTAAACCTATAAGATATATTGGAAATAGGCACTATATGAAGGCACACAATATGATTAACATATAGCTTAGCCAACTTAACTACAGAACAAGTGGCTTTAACTGGTAAGAAGTGAATTGATTTGGTTAACCTGTCCATAATCACCCAGATGGAATCGTATCCATCCTTAGAATGAAGTAACCCTACCACAAAATCCATAGCAACTCTCTTCCATTTCCACTCAGGAATAGGAAGAGGTTGAAGCTTCCTAGAAGGCTTCTGATGCTCAACTTTCACTTATTGACAAGTCAAGCACTTAAAAACATAATCAGCTACATCCTTCTTTAATCCATCCCATTAGTACAAATCTTGAATGTTATGGTAAGTCTTAGTAACACCTGAATGTACACTATATGCTATAGAATGCACTTCTTCAAGGATCTCCTCTCTCAAATTATCCTTATCAGGCATGCATAATCTACCATTGATCCATGAAACACCTTCATTATCCAGTGTAAAATTAGTGAACTTTCCTGCACGAACATTCTCCTTAAGCTCTACTAGAATAGGATCTCAGCCTCGAGCTGCCTTAATCTTATCTCTTAACATTGATCAGACTTTGAACTGAGCTAACGATCCTCTTGATCTGCTAATCTTCATCATCAGACCTTGATACACCAACTCATGTAACTCTTGGATCAAATGTCTCCTCTCCACACTAATGTGAGTAAGACTACCTGAGGACTTCCTACTCAAAGCATCTGCTACCACATTAGCCTTGACTGGATAATAAAGAATATCACAGTCATAATCCTTCAAGAGTTCTAACCATCTCCTCTACCTCAAGTTCAAATCTCTCTGTTGGAAAATGTACTTCAGGCTCTTATGATATATGAAAATCTCATAAGTCACCCCGTACAAATAATGTCCCTAAATCTTGAGAGCAAAGATCACTGTAGTCATCTTTAGGTCATGAGTATGATAATTATGTTCATGCTTCTTTAACTGCCTCGAAGCATAAGCTATCACCCTACCATTCTGTGTCAACACACAACCTAGGCCTACTCTGGAGGCATCACAATATACAGTAAATTTGTCTACTCTATTAGGTAAGGTCATAACTAGTGTTGTGGTCACCTTCTCCTTTAGTAACTGAAAGCTGTTCTCACAAGCATCTGACCACACAAACTTCATATTCTTTTGAGTTAGGCAAGTCATAGGAGCTGTAATTCTCAAGAAATCCTGTACAAATCTCTTATAATATCCAGCCAAAGCTAGAAAACTTTGAATCTCAGTGACTGATGTCGATCTAGGCCACTAAGACACTACCTCATTCTTCTATGGATCAACTTGAATACTATCTTTAGACACTACGTGTCCAAGGAATGCAACACTCATTAATCAGAAATCACACTTTGAGAATTTAAAATAAAACTGATGTTCTCTCAGTGTTTGTAGTACTGTCCTCAAGTGATATATATGCTCTTCCATACTCTTCGAATACACCAGTATATCATCAATGAAGACTACCATAAACTGATCCATAAAGGGTTTGAATACCCTATTCATCAGATCCATAAAAGCAGTTGGTGCATTAGTCAACCCGAAGGACATCACCAGAAACTCATAGTGACTATACCGACTGTGAAATGCCATTTTAGGAACATCGGCTTCATTGATCCACAACTAATGATAGCCTGACCTCAAGTCAACCTTGGAAAAGAACTGTGCACCTTGAAGCTGATCAAACAGATAATCTATCCTTGGAAGAGGATACTTGTTCTTCACTATCACCTTATTCAGCTCTCTATAATCAATGCACAGCCTCAGTGTACCATCCTTTTTCTTCATAAATAGGACTGGTGCATGCCAAGGATAAACATTGGGTCTAATGAAACCCTTGTCCAACAAGTCTTGCAATTGCTCCTTTAATTCTTTCAACTCTGCAAGAGCCATTCTGTAGGGTAGCATCGAAATAGGAGTTGTACCTAGGACCATTTCTATATAAAATTCAATCTCTCTGAGGTGGTAAACCTGGCAACTCCTTAGGAAAAACATCAGGAAACTCACAAGCTACTGGAACATCTGTAAGAGACAACTTCTCCACTGAAGTATCCCTGACAAGTGCCAAGTATCCCTGACAGCCTTTCCTCAGCATCTTTCTAGCCATAATAGTGGAAATAAGATTTTGAGGTGCAGAACTCTTATCACCCACAAACTTAAACTCTTCTTCATTCAAAATTCTGAAAATCACCTCTTTACTCTGACAATCCATAATGGCATAGTGCTGAGATAACCAATCCATACCAAGGATCACATCGAACCTCATCACATCTCCTCATTCTGAAAAGACAAAACCAATAAGATTCAGAAAAAATAGATAATAGCAGATAGACACCTTAACAGTTACATGAAATATCAAAAAGCAACGAAGACTTTTCAAAGACATAGTCGAACCTAATTTACTGTAGTAGTTTCAAGGAAAACACGACTTTGATAACCTAGGTCCACAACACTAATAACCTAGGCTTTGATACCAATTTTGTTAAGACCTAAATTGGGGAGTCATGACTAGCGCTAGGGAATGGGAATTCTTTGGAATCCATAACCTGTAGCAAGCTTTAAAAAAATAAAAAAATGCAATAATAATATAAAAATACACCAGAATTAAAATTTTTTTTATATAAAAGCAAATCTTATATATCATATCAAAATAAAAATATTTTCATACAATATTTGGATACAAGATCTATAATTAATATAACACACTACTACAATAATGCTACTACTGCAGTGTTTACTAAAAATATAAGAAAATAACAGTTAAGTGTTTACACAAATTAGCTGGGGAGAAAAGAGTCCGATGAATAGTACTACAGGGGAGGTCTGAAAAAGAAGAAGACCTTGTAAAAAAAATATTAAGGGGAGTCATACCTCATTGAGTGAATTATTATAATATATATACATGCAACCTAGGGTCATATACAGTCAAGCATCAGTATAAATATATATATACATGCATTTTACACAGATGATAAAATTCACGTTTATACAATAATAAATGCAGAAAAAATTTATTTGAGTGAAGGATCAAAGTAGAGCCCTTAAAATATCTACAACCTCAATCACTAAATCTTACTAGCCAATGGGGTTACTTGATTCCAAAATAATTCTCTTTTCCATTTTTGGACAATAGGCTGGCTTCGAGACACTAAGTCAACCGAGCTCCCATAGTCTCACTATTAGTATGATTGGCCTTGAAACACTAGGTCAATCGAGCTCCTGCAATCACACTACTCTCTCACCAAAATTCTTAATAATCAACAATCAAGTCTCACATCAAATAATTTCATAATCTCAACCCTAAAATCTAATGCACTAGTACGTACACAATTCTTAAGATTGACCCGACGTCACATTTTATGAGAATTCTATTGAAAATTTGACAGAGTCTCCTCTATAAAATGGACATCTCTCTACTGAAAGTAGAGTCGATTCTACAAGCAAAAACACTTCAAATAACCACAAAGCACAACTTTTCGGGTTGGGCTCCTAAACTACACAATTTGCCCAACCAAGAACTAAAATACACAACAATCAATAATTTAATAATAGTATATTAAAAATCATTAAAATCTATAAAACTCAATAAAATACCTCGATTCAAGTTATTTAAATAACAAATACCTTAAAGTTAATTATTTTTCAAATTAGTTAATAAATCTCAAATAAATTATATAATATTAATAAAAATCCATTTTTCAATTATTCAAAATTAAATAGTAAAATTCATAATTAATTATTTAAATAGTTCAAATATGTAATAAAGATAGTTAAAAATTCATTTAATCACAAAAACAATAAATAAAATTATTATTTGAATATATTTCCGAAAATTATTATTAATTAGAAAAATAGTAAATAATTCGTAAAAATTATTTTAATACTAATTATTATTCCAAAATTATTCAAAACATACTAATTAACAATAATTTCAATTAAAACACCAAATTTACTAAATTTTATTAATTTTTCCAAAAATTAATTTTCACATAAACTTTCAAAAATTTGTAATAAATGATCAGATCACAATTTCCATATTCTTCCTCCACAAACTATAATCTAAATAATTTAAAAAATTTATTAAAAATATAAAATTTTTTCAGCGAGAGTCACTAGAACAGTGACTCGCCGGAAACCAAAACACCAAAAAATGAAAATAATTTAGAAAAATCAAACAAAAATATATTTGAATAGCCTAAGCTTCACACCACGACACTGTTTGAGCTTAGGGCTCTAGAGAACACACTAACCACTGTCACAAAGACATGTCGTGGAGATGAGGAGTTGCCACTTAAGGTAATAATTGGGACAAATAAAAAATGGTGATATTCGATTCTTTAAAAGAAAGCTAGCACCACAACTAGGAGATTGTGGGTATGGAATACTAACTTCTTTCAGTCTTCTGTTCATTTAGAATTACTCTATGAATTACTATCTTATCCTCTATTTACATGTAATTTTATATAAACCCTTATTAAAACAATAAACTCCAGGCAAATTAGTAATGAAATATACAAGTAAACAATGTGTTCATCACAATCCCTAGGTTAGTCTAATCTACATTGATTTTAATTACATGAGTTAAATCTATATGTTTTAATTTATAAGTGAACCTAAAGACTAATGGGCCTAATTCTTATTTAATTTTAATTAAGTGAACCTAAGTTTATTTATTTTAATTCTAAAAGTGGACCTAAATCTACAAATTATGAAGTATTTAAATTAATGGGCCTAATTCTACATGTTTTAATTCTAAAGTGATCTTAAGTCTACAAATTATGGAAAATGCTTAAATTAAATGGGCTAGGTCTAAATTAATTAAATTAAGTAGGCCTATGTCTAATTTAACTAAATGAGCCTAAGTTATCTTTACCCTAAATCTAATCAATTATGGGTCTAATATGTATTTTATTAATTAAACTTAAAACCTAAATTTATTTAAATGGGTTAAAGCCTAAGGTGGGCTTGCAACCCAAAACACATAAATATGATCAAACAAGCCTAAAAACAATAAAAACAATCAAATAAAAGATCAACCCATTAATTTAACTTATTCCTTTTAAAAATCCTAATTTAATTAGAGGGACTTTAAAAAAATAAAACAAAACAATTAATAGGCAACCCTAATTCTATCCCCTTAAATCTAATTCAATTTTAATTAAACAACCTAATGATTTCTATAACACTAATTTTAATTAATTACCAAATTAAAAACCCTAATTTTACTACCAATTAATTAAAATAAAACACATAAGCACACACATGATTTCATTATTCCCATTGTTGGGGCTATTATATGAACTATTGAGAATAATAAAAAAAGAAGAATTAATACATTCCTAAAAATAAATAAAAATAAGACAATTAAATAAAAAAAATCTAGAAACTACATTTAGCTACAAGGTTCCATCCATGTCATTCTATGGATCTCTATGGATTTGGTCCTCTAAGTATGATCATCATTCAATCCCCTCCATAATCACCATCACAAAAGGGTAAAACAATTATTAGTGAATAAAATTATAATAAAAATTAAATAAAATTGAAATTTTATAAAATCAAAATAAAGAAAAATTAAAAGAAAGTAAGGAGAAGATAATGCTTATGGATGTTGAATAAGTTGCTCCTCAGACTAGTAAGATCATCGTTGTTTTTAGTAGCTATTCAAGAACTTGTTATTCTTCTTCTCAAAGATTTCCAACGAATAAATCACCAAGAATTTTTTGTGTATTGCCTCAAGAAAAGTCTAGAGATCTTTAGGAAGAAGAGAGCCAAATTTGCAAAAAAATGTTGAAGAATGAGAATTTCCCCTCCTCCAGGAGCTTAAGCTCTCCTTTTATTGGAAAAATAAAAAAACCTAGGTCCTATATGTATGAAGAGTTCTAATTTTAAAAGGACTTTATTTCTTGAAAATTTAGATAAATTCCAAAAATAAATTTAAGAAAATTTTTTAGCCAATCAAAACTCATGATTTTTTTTATTTTTTATATAAATAAAATAAAAATGGATGAAAAACACATAATTCCGATCAAAATTGCCTAATTATGATTGGAATTATATAATTCCGATACATTTTTTACTTTGAATTATAAAAAGACCCCTAAAAGAATTTAAATTTTTCAAATAGGTCTCAAAAAGTATTACAATCAAGTCCTTAAAAAACCAATTAAACTCTTCTTAAAAATGCATTATGACTTTTGAGGTTTCAAACTTCAAGTGTTGAAGACTTACTTATAACATTTTCATTATTGGAGTCCTTCGTCGCATTTATATTTTATTATCTCGAAATTGGGTGTTTACAGTTGCCCTCGTTTGTCATTGTTTACTTGACAAATTACGGCGAAGCAAATAAGCACATAATTTTTTAAGAACAAAGTTTGAGTACTTACCTGTGCTCCTTTTTGCTTGTGAGTAATTTTTGGTTCATAATGAATGCTTGTGTTGCCATGCAACACTAAGCAAAAATACCTAAGGAAACACTATACTCGGATGTATAGTATTAGTTTGGGATGATACATCACACTTGGTTGTATAATTTTGACTATACGCAGTCGTATAGTATAGATTAAAAGGATGCATTGTATTTGATCATACAATGTTGACTATACTCAGTCATATAGTCTAGATTGAAAGGGATACATCATACTCGGTCATATGATATTAACTATACTCAGTCATATAGTCTGAATTGAAATGACACATTACACTCGGTCGTACAATGTTAACTATAATCGGTCGTATAGTCTAAATTGAAATGACATATTGCACTCAATTGTACAATGTCGACTATACTTGATCATATAGTCTGAAATGAAATATTGCACTCAATCGTACAATGTCGACTACACTTGATCATATAGTCTGAATTGAAATAACACATTGCACTTGGTCGTACAATGTCAACTGCACTCAATCGTATAGTTTGAATTGAAATAACATATTGTACTCGGTCGTACAATATTGACTACACACGATCGTATAGTCTTAATTGAAATGACATATTGCACTCGATCATATAATGTCGACTATACTCAGTCATATAGTCTGAAATGAAATGACACATTGTACTCGATTGTACAATGTCAACTGCACTCAGTCGTATAGTCTAAATTGAAATGACACATTATACTTGGTCGTACAATGTTGACTATACTTGGTCGTATAGTCTAAATTAAAATGACACATTGCACTTGGTCATACAATGTCGACTATACTCGGTCGTATAGTCTGAATTGAAATGACACATTATACTCAGTCATACAATGTTGACTATACTTAGTTGTATAGTTTGAATTGAAATGACACATTGTACTCGGTCATACATTATCGACTATATCCGGTTGTATAGCCTAATTTCTCTTATGCCGATAATTATCAAATCATATAGCATTACAATTAAGGACTAAATTGCAAGAGAAGTGTTGGACTTAAATGCAAATGAAGTTAAGGGACTAAAGTGGATGTTTACCACTTTAATATAAGCTTCACATTTTTTGATCCATTTCTCATTTTCCTATTGATATAATGCAAATATGCATAGTTATTTAGGGTATTATAAGTATTGTTTTATTTAATTTTAGTTAAGTTTGTGTGTTTATTTAGTTATGCAAATGCTATTTTTAGTTCCAATTGCTTTTTATGGTAGTTTGTATGTTTTATATATGTTTTTAGGCTCAATTGATGTATGGGAAGGACTTTAGACTTGTTAGAATGGAGTATGAAGCTTGAGAAGCAAAAGGAAGTTGAATTGATACTGGCATGAGTTGTTACAGTGGGAACGAGTCGTGATAGAGGCAAGCCGTGCCGAGTCACAGCCATGTCATGAGTCATCCCAGTGATGTCTTACCAAAGGGTTGCAACTTTCTAGCTTTGAGCAGTTTTCATATTTTGGCCATAACTTCCTCTACAGACATCCAAATAAGGTGATTTAAGTTACTCTGGAAATATAAATCAGAGATCTAGAACTTTAATGAGGGGATGTTCTTAAGATAAGGTCATATGGAAGGACAAAAATTCCCTAGAAGTTAATGTATTTATATAGAGTTATGACACCCCTTTATTTAAAAGGGTACCTTTCCAATTGTAACTCCTTTTAACCTCCTATAAGGTCTATATATAGATCAATTATGACCTGAGATAGAGGATGATGATTCCAAATATATAAATTCATTAGAGCAATTATTGCTTAGACTTAGTGTTTGAAGATCAATTAGAAAGAGATCAAGTAAGAAGCAAGAAGAGAAGATTGCTCTACATCAAGCACGTGCTAGAAGATTTAGTAAAAAGGGTTTTATCAATTCTCTTTCTTCTTTTCCTATTGTTCTCTAACTATATTTCTTGGCTAAGTCTTGTTTGAGAAGCAATGATGAATTAAATAAGAACTACATTTTCTATCTTATTTTGTTTATGATTTAATTTCAATTAGTGCTTAATTAAGTTATTTATGACTGATCACCATATGTAACTTATTTTAATTAAAATTACTTACAATGAGAGTTAGAGTAATTTGGTGAACATATAATTGAAATTACGTAAGAATTGGATTTATTTGGAGACAAGGAATTCATTTTAAGGGAAAAGAATTAGTATAATTACGTTATGATTTTTGTCTATCTCTACAAAGACACGAGAGTGATTATAGACTCTAGACGGAATCATCCTTAATCGAAAATGAGATTTACTTTTAAGGATTTATTGGTATAATGTGATTTATGATTTTATCTTATCTCTGCAATACAACGAGAGAGCTTGCAGACTCTAAGAGGAAATACTTCTAATTGATAACGAGAGTTACCTTTAGAGACTCTAACTTTAAATTGGCAATAAGAATTTCTTTTAAAGATTATACGCACTAATTTCCAATCAATATGTTTTATGATAATCTTTTATAAGTTGTTAGCTACATTCTGAATTATGCTTCTCTTATATATATTTACATTTTATTTCTGTTTAGTATTATAGTAAATTAGTAGTAATTAGATTCTTTAATTTATTTTGATTTAGTTTTGCCTATCCATCTAAGTAACTATCTGGTTAATATAGAATTGCCTAAAAATTCTCGAGTGTTTGACACCCTACTTACTCTATACTAAGTCCTAGAGACTAGGGTTATACAATTCTACCCGCTTCACTTATCCTTCCATTCCTTTGTTTTTCTCTTTTTTTTTTCCTGGTTCTCAAATCTTATTTCTTCAATTATTTTCTCATTTGACCCTTAATTTGAGATCCATCTGATCATATGGCTCACCCATAATGCAGATTACATGGAAGCAACTCTAGACAATCGGATCCGATTATGTCTCAACTACATTTTTCTCAAAATAATTTGGGGCTCAATGAAGGGGAAGAGGTGCTCATTTTAACTTGCTTGCACCTCCATAGATGTTCATAAGTTAGAGATGAGGTAATTTTTCCTTTTGTACTTAATTATGCAAAAAGACATATTCTAGTTAATGTATAAATTAACATATTGATGCATGTAATTATAGAATTTTTGCTATACAAAATTAAATAAAAATTATATGAGATTATTAATATGAAGATAAAATTTTAAAAAAATTAGTATTTTTATATTACAGAACTAATAGAATTATAGTCACCTATATTTTCGATTGAGAATCTGGAAATACTGATTGAAATTCTAGATTTTTTTATCATAAATCCAGTCTTTCGATCCTTTTTTTTAATAAGAATAAAAATCAAGAGTTTATGGGGAAAGTAATCCTGTTATTTTTTAAAATTATTTTAGAAACCACTGAAGTTCTCTAGTTGCTTTCACTTGGCTCGAGAACTCTTTCATGATTTATCTGGAGAGGTAGTACAACATATTTTGGTATCTAGCTTTTGACCCTTCATTGCTACTTTATCGAAATCACTATTCATTTTTTACTCTTATTGAGAGGTGGATGGATACCACTCACACCTTCTATACACAAGTAGGTTAGCTGACTATTTCTCCCATGAGCTTTTCTGCCATCACTGGAATTACCTTCAGGGGTATCCCAATTCTTTTTGACATCCATTACTGCACTCTTCTAGAGGATGGCTATTTTCGTGACTTGCTCGGTTTGTTTCGATATGAAAGAATTAAAAGAATGTGCTTCTTTCTTCTATTATTTAGGGTTTCAGGAGATTACCCACCACCACAATTTGCCAGATCCTACAGAAGGCAAGGTGCTTCTTATTAATATTGTTAGGCACTATCCTCTTCTGTGAGATTGGTCACGAGGTTAGCATTACGCTTCTTAGTCCCCTTCAGGATCTTGCTAGAGTCGCTACTTTCGATTGGGGATTTATAGCTCTTGCTTATCTCTACTATAGACTGGATACTATCTATAGAGGTGTTGTGACGATGTGCGACTTTTGGCACATTTTGCATGTATGTTTTCTTCGTGTCTTTTACCCCTTTTTAATTTTGCTCTTTTACAACCCTTTTCTCATTTTGATTATATTTTTCTTTTTAGATTTAGGGCATTGAGATCGAGGTGATCTGAGGCTTTAGCATTATTAGCTTTGACAGGAGTCTTCCTCTAATGCAAAGATGGGGTTCATCTCACCTAGCTAGTGTTAAGTATGACTTGCAGACTTATCGAGACCAGCTGAACTCCTTGGAATAGGACTTGGTAAGATAAATTTAATTTTCAATATTTAACCAATTGTAAAAGTTAAATAAAATTTATCTGAATGAATTTATAGGTTATATCAGATTGGCTAGTTGGTACTGAAGATATTCAGCGATACAGTTTCATGGATGCTGCTGTTAGGCTTGAGATTATAAGGATTCTACTTCTTGGTTATAGTTATTAGATGTGGTATCTTAGTAAGCATGTTTATCATTGGTATATAGGACCTTCCAGGAGGTGTGTTCCTTATTTGATTCCCTCTTCCATATTGAGGAGTTGCAGCTTGATTGGTCTTGAGTTCAGAGTAGCTCTTGAGGGATATGATGCTTCAACTCTGCTTGAGCATTCTTGCCATTATTAAGAGTATATTCAAGGTAATCTCCTAGAGCAAGTTCCCACAGACCCAGCTGAGGTATGCTTTCTATCACCTTTCCTTGCTATCACTTTTCACATTATCTCTTTTATCACTGTGAATGACATTTATTTTTTTATGCAGCTTGAAGAAGCTACTGATGTTGCTATGGAAGAGGAGATTGAGGGTGACATTGAGAGGACTAAGTAAGAGGTTGAGCATACTCAGTATAATGGAGCTACTCGTGGTGATGCTTCCTCGAGTACTATCTTGGGTGATGTGCCCTTACTTGATAGGTCTATGTTTTACTGGGCTCTTATAGTGCAGACCCTTATTGAGTAACATATGTACTTTGATATAGCTCATATTCCTACTTTTCTCCTCCTGATGCTTCACATGTAAGTGCATCTTGCCTTTCCAATCCTGCACAGACTAACACTTATTACTAAATTAGTAGATGTTATTTTACATATCCCTTAGACACAAGTAGAGTATCTGTATAGACTCGCCTCATTTTAGAGATTATTTACTATGCAGATCATAGATAGTTGGAGGGTTAGTATTTATAATAAGTATGCAAATGTATGCATGCTATACATGATATGTATGATCTATAACTATTATTAATGCAACAGAGCTATGTTGGAGATTTGGAGCATGAAAATGAGAGGCTTCACCTACAACTTGCTAGTCTTGGTTTCGATGATCATGATGCTAGGAATTCTATACCCCCAGATCAGAGCGACGATCTAGCTAGAGGGTGGAGTCCTTGGCCAGTCACTGAAGCTCAAGATGATTGATCTTTTATCTTTACAACTTATGTTTTCATGACTGTATTTTGTCTTCCCTTTTTTCCCTATGAACTGTTCTCCTATTTTCTGAATGGATTACAGACTTTTGTTTTGGATCAAACCCTAGAACTTAATTAATCTCCTTTTTTTTTTTAAAATCTTGGAAATCCAATTGGGATTATAGATTTTTGATTGGATTTCTGGAATTCTGATTGAAATTCTGGAATTCTGATTAGATTTCTAGAATTTTAATCGGGATTCTAAATTTTTGATCAAAAATTTGGCTTCAGTTCTTCGCTCCTTTTTCATTCTAGTTTCTAATTTGAGTTTGATTCGCAAATGTAAAATCCCAATCCCATTCAAATTATTTTTTATGCGTATATATAAAGTACCTGCCAAAAGGATTATCTCCTATCCTTCTTTTATTGGCTTTCATCATGACATAAGCCACCTTTGATTTGATGATGAAGTTTCTCAAGAGCCTTAATGGAGATGATTGGAATAGACTGCTGACCTATCATGTCAAATCTTTGAAATCTCTTCAACATCTAAGAATAGACTATAATTTGCTACATGCTGCTACCACCTTTTGGGACATCAAGGATCATGTATTTAGATTCAATGGACAAGAGCTTTGTCCATTAATTGAGGAGTTCACTGCTATCCTTGGCTATTCTTTAGACTCAACTACTGTGATTATTCTTCTTAATCTTGAGATGCAGTTCCCCAGTAACTAGTGGCATTCTTTGATATGCCCCTAAGTGACATCTACATGTATGCACATACCCCTAGGACTATTTTTCTTTTTTCTCTGATTACTTCTTATGGAACTAGGGTAGAAAATAATAATGCCTAGATTAGAACTGTCTCCTTTTGCTTGTATGCCTAATTTCTACTAATGGCTTCTTATGGGGATGCTGATACAAGGATAATCAGTATCCTAGAATAAGTGGAAGCTGGAGCTAACCATGTTCTTATCATACTTGCTAAAACTGTCATTAGGCTAGATAATTTCAAGGTTCAAAATTAATTCTCAAGCAGTTTACTTCTCCTTCAAGTATGCAGCCTTTTTTTTGCCTAAACTGCCCTTTCATATTTTTAACTTAGACTTTTTTTTTTAGATTTGGCTATAGGAGAAAATGAGTCTACTTAATCCCCCCACCAATGCCTTGATTTATCAACCTCATCATCTATAGTCTCATCCATTAAAGATGAAGGACAAGCGTACCATAGATTAATGGATTGATTGGATGAAAGGCATTGTAGACATTAAAATTACATGGATCTGTCCTTGGTGGAAGTTGAAATTTGTAACCATCAACCTGTACCACTATGTTCCTATTCCTGGGTTTCACTTTTTGACCTTCTTTTCCCCTTCATGCCTTTGCTATTAGTATGGTCATCCATAATTTATTGTGAATGTTATACCTAACTTTGAAGCCTTCCCTTTGAGACAAGATTTCTTAGACAAAATGATGAACCTATGGCCCCATAAAACATTAGAGCAAAACATGCATTTGGATGCTGACATGACTACTAATGATAACTACAAGACCTAGGTTACCATGCAAGCTATAAAACCACCAAGATTTGCTAAGTACAAAAGGATTCAAGTATTTCTAGATGAGTCATAAAAGAAGAAACAAAAACAAAAATAGCGATCTCATAAGTCTGGTTTTTTAGATTCTTATGTTTTATTTTTTCTTTAAGTTCTTATACTTTATAATAAAGACAGAATATGCAATATTCAAACAAAAATTCCATTTCAATTTGATTCATTAATTAGGGCCCAAATGAGTACATTTATTTCATCATATGACATAACTCTTATTATCAGTTAGTCATTTCATATTTTCTAACTGAACATTTTTCTCTTACTTTTATTTCCCTAATTTATGTCTGACCAACTCTTTATAAGTTTTCTGATTAGTAGGATCACCTCTTTTACCTTATTCCCTAATTTTTGCCTATTAGCCCTTTGTGAGTTTTCTGCACATTGGGAATATCCTAATTTTTTCCTGACTAGCCTCTTTAGGTTTTCTAGTCAGTGCACTTTTTTTTAAAGGTAGTATTTCTTAAGGCAATCTAGGTTGATTGGCTCAGTGAGCTCATTCCCTTTTAAATCCAATATCTTTACAGCTCCCTTAGGTAGGATTGTCTTGACTAAATACAACCTTTACCAATTTGGTCTGAATTTTCCTCTTGGATCAAACACCATTGCCTTTGACTACTTTAGCACTATATCTCTAGCCTTTATCTTTGTATGTTTAACCCTCTTATTAAAGGCTCTCGCTATCATTCTCTAATAAATATGAGAATGAAATAAAGCCTTCATCCTTTTCTCATCTAGAGACACGAGGTGGTTGTATCTCTTTTGAATCCATTCACTCTCAAGGACTTTTGCTTCCATAACAACCCTCAAAGATTTAATTTTTGTCTCTATAGGTAAAACTACTTCATAACTATATATTAATGAGAATGACATTTGTCCTATAGCAGTGCGCGTTGTAGTTCTATATCCGCACAAGGCAAAAGGAAGATATTCAGACCAATCTTTATATATTTTCACCATTTTGGAGAGGATTCTCTTTATATTCTTATTAGCTGCTTCTACTGCACCATTAACCTGAGGTCAATAATGTGAGGATTTATGATGCTTGATCTTGTATCTCTACAATAATTCAAATGTCTCTGCTTGAAACTGAACACCATTATCCATCACAACATGATGTGGGATCCCATACTTGCAAATGAGATTATTTTTGATGAATCTTGCCATCTATCTAGCCTTTAAGGTACCAAAAGATTATGCTTTTATCCATTTAGAGAAATAGTTGATTACCACCACTATATATTTATGCCCGTTCGAGGTAGTTGGTCTTATCTCCCTTATTATATTTATTCCCTATATTGCAAAGGGCCATGGAGATGTTAAACCGTTTAGCACTATAGGGGGAAGATGGTTAAGGTTCCCATGTATTTGGCATTGATGACATTATCTCACTATATGGATATAGTCTCTTTTTATTGGTCATCCAATAATACCCCTGTCGAATTATTTTCTTCATCAGAATCATCCTATTCATATGAGATCCACAAACCCCTACATGAACCTCTCTCACTGCCTATTCTACTTCATCCTTCTTGAGACATCTCAACTGTATTCCATCCGACATTCTTCTATATAATACCCCATCATGACTTGCATAATGGCGTGCAAGAACACAAAGGGCATATTTTTCTTTGGAAGTTGCTTCATCTGGGTATTTCCTTTCCTCGATGAATTTCTGAATATCGTAAAACCATGGCTTCTCTTTTGGCCTTATCTGAGTACTTATAACTAAT
The DNA here is from genome assembly GCA_947683625.1 of Mallotus nudiflorus. Classification (NCBI taxonomy): domain Eukaryota; kingdom Viridiplantae; phylum Streptophyta; class Magnoliopsida; order Malpighiales; family Euphorbiaceae; genus Mallotus; species Mallotus nudiflorus. Next base: position 668,331 of record CANTUR010000886.1, on the reverse strand, counting down.
TATTCACATAACATGGAGCTTTCATTTTCATTATCACCAAAGGCTTCATCATCATCCCTGTCAGCTTATCCCATATTAAAGAAAGCTTTACCAGGGCATTTGCCATTTGATTCTCATCTCTTGGTAAATGCATGAAGAGACACTCAGTGAAATTTCTCATTAGCTTCTTTAAATAACAGATGTATGGTTTTAACCTCTTTTTTTCACTTCCCATTCCTTGTGAGCTTGGCTAATGACTAACATGGAATCTCTGTAAACCAGTAGGTCTTTAGCTCCAACTGCTAGTGCTGCTTCTAGCCCATAGATGCATGCCTTATACTCAGCCATGTTGTTTGTAATCTTAAAGTCCAATTTCTTGGCCATTGGGATGGCTTCTCCTACTGGTATGATAAGAATCACTCCTAGCCCTGCTCCTGTATTATTTATAGCCCCATCAAAATAAAACTTCCATTCATGTCATTTTATTACTGCTAAGTTCTTATCTGGAAACTCTAAATTCCACTGCTCATTTCCTTTAACTGCATTCTGTGCCAAGAATTTTGCTACTGCTCTTCCTTTGATTACCTTGGTAGTGACATACTCAATATCAAACTTAGTCAAAAGTACTAACCATCACAACATCTTTCCAGTTAAAGCTGGTGCCTGAAACAAGTACCTTAAAGGATCTATCTTTAAAATGGCTTGTACTTTGTAAGATTGGAAATAATGCCTTAGCTTCCTTATAGCCCATATCATAATTAAACATGTCTTCTCCACAAGATCATACTTCTCTTTATATTATAGGAACTTCTTACTAAGATAATACACTGCATACTCCATCGTTTATGGTCCTTCTTATACTAGCATTGCCACCATTGCCTTTTCCTCTAAAGCCAAATATAAGATTAAGGGTTTATCTTGTCTTGGTGGCCTTAACACATACAGATTAGTAAGGTATTATTTAATCTTATCAAAGGCTTTTTAGCATTCTTCGTTCCATTCCATGGGCTGATTCTTCCTCAAGAGCTTGAGAATTGGATTGCAAACCGTGGTGAGTTTCATAATAAACTTGATAATGTACTATAACTTTCCAATAAATCCTCATACTTCTTTCTTTATTCTTAGTGCTGCCATCTCCTGAATGGCTTTAATCTTGTCAAGATCGACTTCTATTCCCCTATTGTTGACTATATGCCCTAATAACTTTCCAGAAGTAACCCTAAAGATGTACTTCTTCGGATTAAGCCTTAGGTTGTATCTTTCTATTCTTGCTAGAAACTTATCTAAGCTTCAAAATGTCCTTCCCTCATTTCTGACTTGACCATCATATCATCGACGTATAGTTCCACTTCTTTATGCATCATATAATGGAATAAAGTGATTATTGCAATTTGATAGGTTGCTCCTGCATTCTTCAATCTGAATGGCATCATTTTGTAGCAATATTTCCCCATTCCATGATAAAAATGGTCTTGATCTTGTCCATGACTACCATCATTATCTGATTATAACCTGAGAACCCATCCATGAAAGAATACATTGCACTAGATGATGCACTGTCAACAATCACATCAATATGGCGTAAAGGAAAGTCATCCTTCGGGCATGCTTTATTTAGATCTCTGAAGTCTACACACATTCAAACTTTTCCATCTTTCTTAGGAACAGATACTATGTTCGCCAACCATTGAGGATATTCTACCACTTCTAGGAAATTAGCCTGTATTTGTTTAGCAATTTCTTCCATTATCTTTTTTGCCCACTATGGCTTTAACTTACAAAGTTTTTGCTTAATAGTTTTATCCTCTAGATATATAGAAATGTGATGCTCCACAATTTCTCTATCTAGACCTAGCATGTCCTCATAGGACCAAGCAAATACTACCTTTCTTTTTATTAATATTCTCTCTAATTTTTCCCTCTCTTTAGGAGTTAAATAATGTGATATAGAAATGTGCTTTGATTGTTCATTTGTGCCTATGTTTAATGAATCTAATTGAATAGAATTAATTTCAAACATGCATGAATGATCGTTATTAAAGTGCATAAGACCATTAGAATCAACATCACACAAGTAAGCAAAACTAAAGTTCATATCATTGATCACAGAAAAATAGAGCTTTCATCCTCAAACAGACTAGATGTTATTACATCAGTTTCTTCATAAAAAAACATCATTAAAATTATTATTAATAATGCTAGCTAAATCTTGTGGTGGTTCTTTATTAGGTGGCAGACAAAGCAACTCTTCAATGGCCTCAGTCCCCATTTTCACAGCAACTTCCTTCATCACCTTGTCTTTGTTATCTTGCACTAAACCCTTAACTATTTGCTTCTTGAAGATCTCAAACTTGGGGACATTTACTCCAGCTACTTGGATAGGCTCCTTTTCACCCAGGTAGAACTTCTCTTTCCTTTCTTTGATAAAGTTATCCTTCAGCGATCCCACATTCTTTGAGAAGTTATTCTCATAAAAAAACCTTCTTCTAGCTCCTTTACTACCAAGCCCAACTCCTGTATAGCCTAATCCTCTAGTCTCATTTTGTCCTTTGAAATTTAGGAACTCTGCACTTCCTTACTCATTCTTTCCTAGTCCTTGTTTGGGTCAATAATTCATCTTCTTGATCATACTCATAACCCTTGGATCCATCTTAATTCCATTAGAAATTGTGGCTATTTGGAAACTAGGAGGGGTAACTACCTGCTTCTGACCATCCATAACTACAGACACAATCTTGCCCATACTAGCATCTAAGGTCACAACCTCTCCGTCTAATACAAATTTCACCTTTTGATGCACCATTAAAGGCACTTCTTTGAAAGTATGATACCAGGGCCTACCAAAAAGCAAAGCATAGGTGACAGGGATATCCAGCACAGTGAAATCCACCATTGTCTCTATAGGTCTGATCTTTAGAAGAGCTGTAAATGTTCCCTCTACATTCCATGTGCTATCATTGTAAGCCCTGATTTTAAGGTTAGATTTTGTTAAATCCTCCACCTTCACTCCTAGATTAGGCAGGATCTGTAGTGGGAAAACATTAATTACAAGCCCATCATCCACCATCACATAATTGGTCTTCTTCCCTCTGACTTCAGCTGGGATGAACATGGCTTTATTATGATTCCTCCCTTCCATAGGTAAATCCTCATAAAAAAGGTGATAACATCATGCTTCTTCTCAGTAACCTTGGCCACCATTACTTTAGGGGTTACAGTGGAGTCAATGTTCATTTTAGCTAGAGCCTTCCCATGGCTACTTTAGTGCATCAAGAGCTCCTAAATGCTTATATTTGCTTTTTCCTTTTTAAGTTGTTCAAGGATCAAGTCATTATCATATTCATCTAAGTCTTCTCTTTCACCAATTTCTTCTCTCTCCATAGCCTTCTCCGTCAGTTTTTAACCCTTACCACTTCTAGTAACATGACTGACTTCTGGATTATCAACTCATACATTGTAGCCTTCAGTGCTTTCTTTATCAGAGTTATACCAGATGTCTATAACCCCAATGGTCTGATCCTTCTTTCCATCCTTCCATACCTCAACCATGCATTTTTCTCCATTATTTGGCATCTTCTCATTATCAAATTTGTCACCCCACCCTATAGGCATAATTAACTCGATAGGTACATCAAAAGAAGGTGGTTTGGAGTAAAACACCTTATAGTCAAATTTGCTTGAAGGCTGTCCTAATAAGTCTTTTACTCTCTCCTCCTTTTTAATGGCATTAGGAGGCGTCTCGTTGGTTTTAAGGTTTAAATCAAGAAAGTAGTTAAGCACTTCTTCCTCACTTACTCTTGAGTTGATCATTATGGTAGTTAGGGTGATATGTTTCAGTAATTTAGGAAAGAGTTGTTTTTGGTGTTTGGGTTTGGATTGGATTTGTCAGGGTCTGTAATTTTTCCAGAGTCTATGAGGTTTTGAATTTCATGCTCAAGGTGTATGCAAGAGTTAGTGAAATGGCTAGTAACTTGGTGAAATTTACAATAACTATTTAGGTTAAAGCCAGGGAGATTTGGGTTTAGTGTTCTAGAGGGGATTAAGGGTTTAAAGAAGCCTTTTTGGATTAATCGATCTAGGACTTTAGATGAGGGCTGGCTAAAATTTGAGAATTTCCTAGGTTGTTGAATAACATGGACTCACACAACCAGACTAGCATTTCCTTATTGTGCGCCCTTAGATAGGTAATTTCTCACTTCGATGCTTTTAGTAATCTTCTTCTTCTCGCTTTTGATATCTTTAGCTTACAACCCATCATCATAAAGGTCTACTAATGTCTTAGAATTCATCATCTATAACCTCTCAACTAGATTGGGTGACATATTTCAGACTATCATCCTAACCTAATCCTTTTCAGCCATCTTATTCTTTATTAATCCCGCTTTATTCATGAGCCAAGTCAAAAAATTTAAGAATGATTCATTAGGCTTTTGCTTGGTCAATTCTCAATCCATGATGGACACTTTAAGCCTTGTATTGTAGTCATATTGCTTCAGAAAAGCGGTACACAGTTTATAGATGGCGGGGTTTAGTGCGCGTCCAAGATTTTAGTAATCACAACACTGTTTGAGCTCAGGGCTCTAGAGAACACACTAACCACTGTCATAAAGACATGGCGTGGAGATGAGGAGTCGCCACCCAGGGTAATAACTAGGACAAATAAAAAAGGTTGTACTCAATTCACTAAAAGAAAGCTAGCACCACAACTAGGAGTTTTTGGATTTGGAATACCAACTTCTTTTAGTCTTTTGTTCATTTAAAATTACTTAATGAATTACTATATTATCCTCTATTTACATGCAATTTCATATAAACCCTTATTCTATTAATTAACTCTAAGGCAAACTAGTAATGAAAAATACAAGTAAATAATGCATTCAATCAAATATATAATCCCTAAATTAGTCTAATCTACATTAATTTTAATTAAATGAACTAAATCTACATGTTTTAATTTACAAGTGATCTAAAGACTAATTCCTTTTAATTTTGATTAAATGAATCTAAATCTATTTATTTTAATTATAAAAAATGGGCCTAAATCTACAAATTATGGAGATATTTAAATTAGTGGGCCTAATTTTACATATTTTAATTCTAAGATGATATTAAATCTACAAGTTATGAAAATGGTTGAATTTAAGTGGGCTAAGTCTAATTAATTAAATTAAATTTAATGGGCCTATGTCTAATTTACTAAATGTGCCTAAGCTATCTCTACCTTAAATCTAATTAATTATAGGCTTAAAATGCATTTCAATTAATTAAACCTAAAAACCTAAATTTATTTAAGTGGATTAGAACCTAATATGGGCTTAAGGCCTAAAACACATAAAAATAAATAAACAAGCCCAAAAACAAATAAAACATATCAAAATAATTAAATTAGAGATCAAACAACCAATTAAATTAATTCCTTCTAAAACTCTAATTTTAATTAACATGCAATCCTAAATTAATCTACTTCCACTATTGATTGTAATTATTTACGCAATTGAAATCCTAATTTTACTAATTAATTAAAATAAACAAGAAATCACAAACATAATTCCACTATTGCCACTATTGGGGCTATTATAGTAATCTATAGAAAATAATAATAAAAATAATTAACACAATCCCAAAACATAAATTAAATAAAAAAACCTAAAAAACTAAATTTACAAGGTCTTATCCATGGCATCCCACAGACTTCTCATGAGTTTAGTCCTCCATAATCATCATAAAAAAGAACAAAAATTATGATTAGTGAATAGATTATAATAATAATAAAAAAAATTAAAATTCAATAAAATCAAATAAAATAAAATAAGGAGAAGATGATGCTTATGGAAGATTTTAATGGAGTACTCGTATGATTTTGTAGAATCACCGTTCTTGATAGGTCTTCGAATATTGTTCTTAAAAAATCCTTCAAAGATCCTTAATTAATCAATTATGCAAAAGAATTTTTTGTAGAGAATAAGATGCTTTTTTTTTCTTCCCTTTCTTCTCTTTTTCATCCCATTTTTCCCCTATTTATTTTCTTTTTTGTTTTGCCTCTTTTTTTTTTGCCTCTCCCTTTTTCTTTTTTTTTTCTTTCCCTTCGTTCACCTATTCTTTCTCTTTTTCCTTCAAATTTCAAGAGTCAAAACACTCCTTATATAGTGAGACATCCTTCAAACCCTACTTATAAATTGATTCCTAAAAGACTTCTATTTCCTTAAAAACATTATCAAAATAATTTTTAGAGAATTTTAGACTAATTAGGACTTAAGAAAAAGATTTTTTTCTAGAAAATTTGAGAACCCAGTGGAAAAAGTCTAATTCCGACCAGAATTATTTAATTCCAATCGGAATTAGTATAATTCTTATCGAAATTACACAATTTCGATCGGAATTATGTAATTCCAATAACTTTTTTTTAACTTTTAATTATAAAAAGGTCCTTGAAAGAATTTAAGTTTTGCAATTAGGTCCTTAAAAAGCATTGCATTTTAGTCTATGAAAACATTAATCCTTTCTTTGAAAAATGCAATCAGACCTCTGAAGTTTCAAAGTTCGAGTATTAAAGACCTATTCATGACATTTTCATCATTGGAGTCTTTTGTCGCATCCATAACTCATCATCCGAAAATTGGGTGTCTACAGTTGCCCCCCTTTATCGCTATTTACTTGACAAATTGCGGCAAAGCAAACTAGTACCAAATTTCTTAATTGAAAGTTAGGATACTTACCTGTGCTTCATGAAGCGTTTGCTTATAAACTTGCTATACTCGAATGTACAACATTAATTTATAAGGATATATCATACTTAGTTATATGATATTGACTATACTCGGTCGTATAGTCTTGTGTGAAAGGGGTATATTGTACTTGTTCGTACAATGTTGACTATACTTAGACGCATAATCTGAATTTAAAAGGAACATCATACTCAATCGTATGATACTGAAAATGCATTATACTCGGTTGTACAATGCCGACTACACTCGAACGTATAGTCTGAATTTGAAAAGAAACATCATACTCGGTTGTATGATGCCGATTATACTTGGTCTTATAATCTTGATTGAAAATACATTGTACTCAGTCGTACAATGCCGACTACACTTGGATGTATAGTCTGTATTGAACAAAAATGTCACACTCGGTCATATGATGCCAATTATACTCGGTCATATAATTTGATTAGAAGAATACATTGTACTTGGTTGTACAATGTTGACCACACTCAGTCATATAGTATTGATTTACAAAATACATCACACTCGGTCGTATGATGTTGAAAATGCATTGTACTCGGTCGTACAATGCTGACTATACTCGGTCGTATAGTTCGGATTCTCTTATGCGATTATGCTAAAATCCATAATTGCTAATGATTAACTACAACCCTTTCGCTGGTCACTGATGATGCTGCAATCCATAATTACTCACGATTAGCTGTAACCCTTTCGTTGCTCATCGATGATGCTACAATCCATGATAGCTCGCGATTAGCTGTAACCCTTTCATTGCTCACTGATAATGCTGCAATCCATAATTGTTCATGATTAGCTACAACCCTTTCGTTGCTCACTAATGATGCTGCAGTCCATAACTGCTCGCGATTAGCTATAACCCTTTCGTTATTTGTAAATTGACTAAAATCCTTTCATTGCTCGCCTTTGATGATGTTGCAGTCCATAACTACTCAAAAAATTAACTGTAATCCTTTCATTGCTCGCCTTTGATAATGCTACAGTCCATAACTGCTCATGAATTTTATCTTTGGTTGTTTGAGTTGAATGCTTTGAATTCTTAGTGCTGACTGACTTTGAATTTTGCTGTGTTGACTGATTAGAATTTCTATGCTAATTGATTTCAATTTCGCTATGTTAACCATCTCTACTAGTTGGGTGCTCTTTCTTCTGGATTTGCAAATTCCTACAGACTTGTTGAAGTTACTTTCAATCATGATGAATGCACAAAAGTACCTTATAGTGTTGAAAATTTATGAGAAAATTCATCACTTTTCATGAGATAGCGTGCACTCAGTGAATCTCACTATTTTTAATTTTCATAACTATAATTTATTTACCATTTGCAAAGGTCAGAGGCATTATTAACCATCTTATGCTAAGAGCATGTCTTTTATCAAGTGAAGAGCTTATATCCATATCTAATTTTAGGGAGAATTTGCTAAATAAAACTCATGGAAAATGAGCATAAACATATCGAATTCTGAGTATCAAAATAGCCTTTGAGTTATTTTTGTGCTTTCCTTCCATATCTAAGTATTCCCCCACCTTTCTCATATTACTTAGCATGGATACCATCGGAATTGTCCTTTGGATACTCATACTCTTATAGAGCATTGGAGTAAATAAAGCAATTTTTGGCATGGTCCTCTTTTAGTATTCCCCCGCCTTTCTTGTATTACTCAGCATGGATACCACCAGAGGTTTCATATTAATACTCTTACTCATTTATGAGCATTGGAGTAAATTATGCTTACTCTTATTTCGATTCTCCTCTTAGTGTTCCCCTGATTTTCTTATATTACTTAGCGTGGATACTGTCAAGGGATTTTGTACTCATACTCATTTCTGAGCATTGAAGTAGATTATATGCACATTTATCATTCAAAAGACTGAAATGATTCTTTAAAATTCAAGCAATTTATGCTTCATGTCCACAAATTTTATTTTTGCATTTTCTTCCCTTCATTTGGGTGAAAGCAAGCATTAGATTGATTAAAGTTTATAAACTCTCAGCATAAAACTATTAACTACTCATCTGAATTCTACGAGGCTAGGAAAAGAAAGCCACTATGATTAAAAGTCATGAGGTAGGCTTTCCGCACATGATCTCGTGAAGTGGATGAATTTACTTTTAATTTGTGGAATTTTATGATTGAGATGGTTCTTTATTACAAAATCTAAGGAAATAGAGACTTCCCTTGATTATCTTGATGAGTGTTTGCCATGCAAGATGATACTTTTGATGAATGATTAGCATTTGGAACCTTTCCCATTCTTGTTGACGTATAAGTTCTTTCACCTTTCTTCATTCTCTTTTGTTCTTCCCTGCACAAACTACCACAAGTTAGTATAGCCTATTCGTAAGTGAAGAAATTTTTTTCCAAATGCAGTGTTATTCTTTTGCATTGTTCCCTTTTGATTGTGGTGATGATGTCTCTGATCATAGGGTCATGATACTCCACCATTGAAGTTGTGGCTTTGGGCTACATTTGTATTTCTGCCATTCCATTAATGCTATGGTAGGGGACTTCATTCCACTTACTGACATCTCCTGTAAAAAGGTTCAAGAGTTAGAGATCTTATATCATTATCAAATGATTTTTCAGAGTGCATTCATTTTAAGTTTCAAGTGCATTCTTCCTTTTTTAGAGCCATCGAATGTATTGCTAACATATTGGAACTTCTCATCACGATATTCCATACCCTACACTGGTCTAACTTTTGTGGAGAGATATTTCAAATTATGCTTTAGATGAGACTATGAAGATGGATATTGAATTTGAGGAGCTTAAATGTCCTATCCAGCCTCTTAAGGTTGCCAGGATGATGCTTTTGCAAGTATCACTATAGGTGATGTTCCCTTACTAGATAGGCCCTTTAGACTCCTGAGGTCTAAAGTCCCATTGAGCATCAGGTTCACATTAATAGTGTTACCCTTTTCTCTCAGATGCTTGACATGTTTGCATTCTGACTACCTTTCTGCATTCTTATAACACTGATTTTTAATATTAGTAGCAAAGTATTTCCATAATCCCACTTATGCTCAAAGACTTTATTATATAAAGCAAGTATTTCACAACAAATGTATACAAGTGTATGCATCTTATGTATGACATGCATGATCTTAATAGGTCTCCTGTTTGGAATAGAGCTATATTGCAACTTGGAGTATGGGAATGAGGTGCCTCATCAATAACTTGTAGGCTTGAGTATTGGATGCTTTACTATTGGTACTTTTGATGTTGGAGCTTCTGATATAGTTCATTGGACTGATGACTAGGCTAGCAAGTGGAGTCCATGGTTTTACACCGGAGCTCGTTATTGATCGATGCATTGTTAAACTTTTCTTTTTGCTACTGGTTTTACTGTATGATAACTAATGTATTTGTATGCTTGTTTGTGCCCTGATATCTTTTATACTGGCTCTTATACTTCAGTGTTCCATCTTTGCTCTTTAAATGTAAACTCAATTTACCCCTAGAGCTGCATTTTGCCCTCAGTTCCATTTTGGATTCATTCATGCTATTCTAGCAGTCTTTTTTTTTATTTTCATGTGCAAGAGACCCAGTTCATTCACTACTGTTGTTGATCCTTTGACTTACAAACCCTATTAATTGCAATCTCATGCACTGGAGATGTAGAGGAATGGGCAAACTAACTGAAGTGAGTTCTTGATGATGAAATCCACTAGACTTGCACTATGAAGAACTTTTAAGCCAAATACGAGGCTTGATGTTGATGCCATGATTGATGATAGTTATAAGACAAGACTTGCAATGCAAGTTATCGAGCCACCTAAATTCTCAAGGTATAAGGGGATGCTAGGTTTACAAGGAAAATTACAAAGGGGTGGTAAAAAAACATAACTAAAATAGTGATCTCATAGCTCTGATTTAGCTTTCATTATGTATTGTCTTTCCATTCAAATACTTATGTAGTATGATAAAGACAAATATGCAATATTTGAAAAAAAAATTTAAAATTCAATTTTAATCATTCATTAGGGTAAAAATGAGAACATTCATTACATCACATGATACAACTCCTATTACCAGCCAGTCCTAATTTTTCCTCTCTAATTTTTACTTTATTGCTCTTTTTTCTTTCTTTCTCTCTCCTTATTTTTTGTCTTTTTCCATTCTTTTTATTTTTTCTTAAATTTCCTATCCTCATAAGTTACATCATGTAATATATGTATGTTCTTTGAATTTGCATTTGTGCCCATGCTGAATGACTCTAATTGAATTGAATTTATGTCAAACATACAGATGCGATCAATACCATAACGCACAGTACCATTAGGATATACATTACACAAGTAAGCATGATCAGAATTTATATAATCGATCAGTAAAATAAAAAAAACTAAAATTTTATTTAAAGAAGAAAATAAGAAAATTTATTTCTTATTCTAGATGCTAGGGATGCTGGGTTTCATAGTGGTTATCTTTCAGGTGGCTGACATAACAACTATTATTACATCTTCTTGCCAACTATCTCCATGACTTCATTTTTCTATACCTCCACTATGCATGTTTCTTCCTTATCTTGCAGCTTCTCATCATCAAACTCATTACCCCATCCTGTAGGCACAATCAACTCGAAGGGTATGTGAAAAGAAGGTGGTTTAGTGTAAAACACCTTATAGTCAAACTTGCCTGAGGGCTGACCCAACAAATCTTTAACTCTTTCCACATTTTTGGGGGATTAGGAGATTTCTCATTAGTTTTAAGATCTAGGTCCTCAAAGGAGCTTAGTACTTCTTTCTCACTTACTCTTTAGTTAATCATCATGGTAGTTGGGGGTGGTGCATTTCGGTAGTTTAGGAAAAGATTATTTTTGGTGTTTGGGTTTTTGGGGTCTGTGATCTTTCCAGAGTGTATAATGTTTTGGATTTCATGTTTGAGGCAGATGCTGTTATCTATGGAGTGTTGAAGGTTTTGATGTGCAATAACCCTAGTTTTTTTAAATTATTTTATTATATAATGAGATGTAGTGTTAATAAAATTTAAAAGTTAAATTTAATTATTTTACTATTTTGTGATTAATTACTATTATTTTATGTTTAATTAAATTTTTTTACGTAAATATATTATTTTGAACCTTATTATTTTGGACATTTAAATTGCATTGTGTATATTTATTAGTTCGAATAGTATTATTTAATAATATTTAGTTTAGTGCATCATTATTTCTACTATTATTTTTATCAACTTACACTATTTATTTTATTATTAAATTATTTGTATTATTGTTAAACTAATTCATTAGTATTATTATTATTTAATGTTAAGTTATGTTATGTATATTACATGTGTGTGTGATTATATATATATATATATATATATATATATATATGTGTGTGTGTGTGTGTGTGTGTGTGTGTGTGAGGATATTTTTATTGTGTGGTAGAGATTAATATGATAAAGTTTTGTTATATTATATAATATTATATTATAAAGTTTAATATATATATATATATATATATATATATATATATATATATATATATATACTTATAAAAAACGCAAATAAACACAGTGCACTATCTTCTTCCCCACTGCAACCTCTCCTCCTCTCGCCACCATCTGTTCCATCACCGGCAGAGTGCCACTTCGCCGTCTAGCTACTCTCTGCCGCCTTCCGCCGTCCTCCTCCTTCTTCCCCGGCGTCGGCAGCAAGCTTGACCGAGACAGTGGTCAATTCTCCATCTTTTTCAGCCATCATTGATTCCAGCCACCATTTTGCATGCTTCCAGTGTCTAACGACTCCCTGAGCACCGGTGAGCACAAATCCAACCTCTGTTTTAGCTCTAATCCATCTGTTTTTGTGTTTAAGGATAATTATGGAATTTATTGATTTTTATTTTGATATTTTAAGGATAATTGTGGAATTTATTGATTTTTAATATATTTATTATATTATTTGGATTTTTGGTGAATTGTGGACTTCGATTGGAAATTGTGTAGTTCGGGGTCCTAACCGAATGTGTGAATATTCCGATTTTAGAAGTGTATTTTCTTGCAGAACCAGCTTTACTTTTTAGTAGCGAGATGTCTGTTTTATAGAGGAGGTTCTGTCGAATTTTTGGTAGAATTCTCATAAAACGTGACGTCAGGTCGATCCTGAATTCTATATGATTTTTGTACTCTTAGATCGAGTATCTTTAGAATATAAGTTAGATTGATTCTGATTATTATCATTATTTTATTGTTTAGTTGCGCCAAGATCGAGGCCTAGTGGACCGGGTCTGTCGAACCAGTCTTGAAGAGCGCAAACTTATGAGTTCTTATTTTATATATACATCGCACTTAGGTTGCATGTTTTAGAATATACATGTTTTGAATTGTATTTATTCATAAATTGTTTTATTAAATGTTTAGTATATTTTAGGTATATTTTAGGTATATTTTTTATATATTTCTACATAAATGTATGTTCTACTTTCGATATATACTTAGCATGTTTTTAAGTATATTATTGGTTTATTTTTGGTATATTTTTTATTTGAATTTATTTAACATATATATGCTCGTAATAAACTTATTTTATTTTACGTATATTTCGGGTATATATATGGTTTATTTTTTCATTTTGAATGATATTATGCATTATTTATTTTCCTGTATGAATGTTTTATTTTAAATGAAGGATATCGATAGAACGTGCTACCTAGTGGGCAGCACTAGGACCGTATACGTACCAGTATGATAGATTTAGGGTTGAGTGAGGATTACTTGTTGTAATTATGATTTAATTGAGAATGATTTGATTGAGATGTGATATGATTGATAGTGTGGTTGCTAGAGCTTGGTTGACCTAGTGTCTCGGGGCCAATCACACTAATAGTCAGACTGCTGGAGCTCGGTTGACTTAGTGTCTCGAGGCCAGTCTACTGTCCATATGGAATAAGTGAATTTATTTGGAATTAAGTGAGCCTGTATGGCTAGAGTGATGTTATTATTGATTAAGGTTGCGATTAAATAGGGTTCTATTTGATCCTTCATAAACTTATGTTTTTTAATATTATTATGTAAAGTGATTTTCAGCATTGGTGTGAAATGCTTGTATATATATTTATTATATATGAATGATTGATTGCATTTGACATTAGGAGATGCATGTATATATATATATTATAACAATTCACTCAATGAGGTCTGACTCCCCTTAGTTGATATTTTTCAGGAGATTCTTCTTCTTCAAACCTCAGTAGTAGGCCTATTCGTCGAATTTCTTCAACCTCAGCTTGTTTATGTAAATTATATACTTGACTTTATTTGTACTCTAGATAACTGCAGTAGTGGGTTGTACTTGGTATTTAATGTATGTTAGTTGTTAATTCAGAGGCCTTTCTCTGAATATTATATTAATATATTTATTTTATGATATGACAGACCTTATTTTATTATATTGGTTCAAGATTTTAAATATGGTGCATATTTTATTTTATTTATTGCATGCTTTTATTCTTTAAGGCTTGCTACGGGTTCCGAATTTGAAAGAATTCCCATTCCCAAGTGCCGGTCATGACTCCCGGTTTGGGTTATGACATGATGGAATTTACAGTGTTTGTTTGGGTTATAGCCTGGGGTGTTTGGGTTATAGCCTGGGGTGTTTGGGTTTGGTGGGTTTGGATTAGGTAAAGGTTGAAGTAAGCCTTTTTGCATTAGGTGCTCTAGGAATTTTAATAAAGGTTGGTTAAAATTAGAGAATCTCCTTGGTTATTGAACAACATGCACTTCCACAATCCAGCTAATGCTTCCTTGATGTATGCCCCCAGTTGTGTAGCTTCTTGCTCCGATGATTTTAGTAATCCTCCTTTTCTCACTTTCAATCTCCTTAGCTTACAACCCATCATCATAAAGGTCTACAAATGCCTTAGGGTTCATCATCTATAACCTTTCAACTAGATTAGGTGACACATTTTGGCCTATCATCCTAACCTAATCCTTCTCAACTAGCTTATTTTTCATTAATCTGACCTTATTCATGAATCTAATCAAAAAATTTGAAAATGATTCATTAGGATTCTGCTTAGTCAATTCTAGATCTCTGATGGACACTTCGAGCCTAGTGTTGTAGTCATATTGCTTTAGAAAAGTAATGCACAACTCTCTCTAGTTTGTACGAATAGACTTCTCCAAAATATGATACTAATTGATAGCCACACCCTTCAAGGATAGTATAAATAACTTGGTAACCACGGATAAAGGAGCCTTAGTGGTGCTCATGGTAGTTGTGTACTGACTAAGGTGGATCCTTGGATCTCTAGTACCATCAAACTTCTGCAGCTGTAGCAGCTTGAACTTATCAGGCAATTTATCCTCCCTAAATTGTATCATATCATCAAAGTCAAATGATTATCCAATGCCTTGTCCTCTTATTAGTTCCTCCATTTCAGACATCTTCTGAGTTAGTGCTTTCATCTGCTTGGATTCCCGATCTTGAACTTGCTCAAGTGATTCTCTTTTCGCCTTTTTAACCATATAACTCTCGACATCCTCAAGTTTCATTTCCCCAACATTATCATTGTTAGCAGGTGGTGTACCCACAATAGGTGGATTAGTTGCAACATGTGGATTGGCTGCAACAGGAGGTGCAGCAGGTGGTGGCATCAATCCTGCCAAAGCCTGTTTTAACTCATCTTGCATCATCGCTTTCATGTCATCCATCAATGCTCCTTTGACATCCTCTAGGGTCCAGTTTCCTCTTTCATGTTGTTCCTTCTCTTTGACTTATTGAGGTTGTGCAGCTTCCAGGCAGAGTGGATTGATGGGACTTCTTTCCAGTCTGCTAAGGATCCCTTTCGTAATCGATTGCAGACTCGAATAAGTTCTCACTAATCTGCCACTACTCTATTTCCAAATACAGGAAGACCCATATGAATCTATAATGATTGGAAGAAAAATGGTTAGTATGATGCATGTAATGCATGTATGCATAATGCACATGCTATGCAATAAGTAGCAAGTAACAAGTCAAGTTAAGTGTACATACATCCTTCCAACCTTATTCCTCCCACACACGTATTCAATGGCGAGTCTCTTTTCCTAGGATTTTTTGTCTTGGTCTTAATCTCAACAGGGGATATTAAGAATTGACACACATGCCAAATCTCTCAAAGCAGTAAAATATAGAAATAATATTTCTAGGTATAAAACCATTGCCCAATCTTTATTAGTCCTAATGGGCTTCTAAAGTATGGGCTTGGGCCTTTATAGATAGAAATACCTCATGACAACATTCGCAAACAATTTGGGTAGATCCTAGGGGAAATAATTAAGCCATTATATGTGGTTAGGGTCCGGTGAAAAGTCAAGGTTCCTTTAGCAAGATTCCCTCCTTTAAGACTTGAGTAACAGGCCAAGGTCAGAGGAGCCTAACATCCTTTGCAAACTCGAGAGAAGACTACCCCCCTTTAGGACTTGGGTTACAGACTCTGGTCAGATGAGCCCGGTAATCTCTCTTGAACCGAGTTAAGGCTAAGAGTGATGGTTAGCCAATTTACAATCCCATGAAGCTAGTGGAATCATGGAACCATAAACCAATGCGATCAGTTAATGAGGATATGCAGAATGAATGCAAGAATAAAATAATAATTAATAAAATAATTCTAAAGAACACAAGTAGAATCAGTATCTCTTATCCTTAGTGGAGTCGCCACTGTAGATGGTAGGGTTTAGCGTGCGTACAAGATTTTAGCAACCGCTACACTGTTTGAGCTCAGGGCTCTAGAGAACACACTAACCACTATCACAAAGGCATGTCATGGAGATGAAGAGTCACCACCCAAGGTAATAACTAGGACAAATCGAAAAGGTGGTACTCGATTCCCTAAAAGAAAGCTATCGCCATAACCAACTTCTTTTAGTCTTGTGTTAATTTAGAATTACTTCTTGAATTACTATATTATCCTCTATTTACATGCAATTTCATATAAACTCTTATTCTAGCAATTAACTCTAAGGCAAACTAGTCATGAAAAATACAAGTAAATAATGCATTCAATCAAACATATAATCCCTAAGTTAGTCTAATCTACATTAATTTTAATTAAATGAACTAAAACTAAATTTTTTAATTTACAAATGATCTAAAGACTAATTCCTTTTAATTCTGATTAAATGAACCTAAGTCTATTTATTTTAATTATAAAAAATGGGCCTAAATCTATAAATTATGGAGATATTTAAATTAGTGGGTCTAATTCTATATATTTTAATTCTAAGGTGATCTTAAATCTACAAGTTATGAAAAAAGCTTTAATTTAAGTGGGTTAAGTCTAATTAATTAAATTAAATTAAGTGGGCCTATGTTTAATTGACTAAATGGGCCTAAGCTATTTCTACCTTAAATCTAATTAATTATGGGCCTAAAATGCATTTTAATTAATTAAACCTAAAAACCTAAATTTATTTAAGTGGATTAGAACCTAATATGGGGTTAAGGCCTAAAACACATAAAAATACATAAACAAGCCCAAAAACAAATAAAACATATCAAAACAATTAAATTAAAGATCAAACAACCAATTAAATTAATTCCTTCTAAAACCTTAATTTTAATTAACATGCAATCCTAAATTAATCTACTCCCACCATTAATTTTAATTAATTACCTAATTGAAACCCTAATTTTACTAATTAATTAAAATAAATAGGTAATCACACACATAATTCCACTATTTTCGCTATTGGGGCTATTATAATAATATATAAAAAATAATAATAAAAATAATTAATACAACCCCAAAACATAAATTAAATAAAGAAATTAAATAAAAAAACCTAAAAAACTAAATTTACAAGGTCTTATCCATGGCATCCCATGGACTTCTCATGAGTTTAGTCCTCCATAATCACCACAAAAAGGAACAAAAATTATGATTAGTGAATAGATTATAATAATAATAAAACAAAATTAAAAATCACTAAAATCAAAAAAAGAAATCAAATAAAATAAAATAAGGAGAAAATGATGTTTATGGAAGATTTTAATGAAGTGCTCGTCAGATTTTGTAGAATCAATGTTTTTTATAGGTCTTCGAATATTGTTCTTAAAAAATCCTTCAAATATCTTTAATTAATCAATTAAGCAAAAGAACTTTTTATAGAGAATAAGATGGTTTTTTTTCTTCCCTTTCTTCTCTTTTTCATCCCTTTCTTTCCTTTTTTTTTCCCTTTTTCTTTTCTTTTTCGCTCTGCCTCTTTTTTTTTTTGCCTCTCCCCTTTTTCTTTTTTTTTTCTTTCCCTTCATTCTCCTCTTCTTTTTCTCTTTTTCTTCCAAATTTTAAGAGCAAAAAACTCCTTATATAGTGAGACATCCTTCAAACCCTACTTATAAATTGATTCCTAAAAGACTTCTATTTCCTTAAAAACATTATCAAAATAATTTTAGAAAATTCGAGAACCTAGTGAAAAAAGTCTAAATCCAATCAAAATTGTGTAATTCCCGACCGGAATTACGCAATTCCGATTGGAATTATGCAATTCCATCGGAATTACATAATTCTAATTGGAATAATAAAATTTCAACCACTTTTTTTTAATTTTTAATTACAAAAAGATCCTTGAAAGAATTTAAGTTTTGCAATTAGGTCCTTAAAAAGCATTGCAATTTAGTCCATGAAAACATTAAATCCTTTCTTTGAAAAATCAATCAGACCTCTGAAGTTTCAAAGTTCAAGTATTAAAGACCTATTCATGACATTTTCATCATTGAAGTCTTTTGTCACATCCATAACGCATCATTCTGAAATTGGGTGTCTACACAATTCCCTCCAATCCACTTGGATAGACTTCTCCAACCCATGATACCAATTGACAACCATACCCTCCAAGGATAACATAAACAACTTGGTAACCACAGACAAAGGAGCCTTAGTGGTGCTCATGGTAGTTGTGTATTGGCTCAGTGAGTCCTTTCTTTCGTGATGAACTGTTGGCATCAGTCCTACATTTTGTCTCTGTGGACCGAGGAGAATAAGGTGGATCCTCAGGTCTCTAGTACCGTCAAACTTCTACAGTTTCTGACATCTTGAAATTTTCAAGCAGTTTATCCTCCTCAAACTGCATCACATCATTAAAGTCAAATGAGTATCCAATGCCCTGTCCTCTCATCAACTCCTCCATTTTGGACATCTTCTGAGTAAGTTCTTTCATCTACTTGGATTCTAGCTCTTGAACTTGCTCAAATGATTTCCTTTTTAACTTTTCAACCATGTAACTCTCAACATCTTCTAACTTCATTTCCACAGTGGGTATATTCTTGGAAGCATTGTCATTGTTAACGGGGGGTGTACCCATAACTGGTGGATTGGCCGCAATGGGAGGTGCAGCAGGAGGTGGTGGCATTAACCCAACTAGAGCTTATATTAATTCATATTGCATCATCGCTCTCATGTCATCCATCAATGCTCCTTTGACATCCTCTAGAGTCCAGTTTCCTCCCTCTTGTTGTTCCATTTCTTTGGCTTGTTTAGGCTATGTAGCTTCTAGGTAGAATGGATTTATGAGACTTCTTTCCAGTCTGCTAAGGATCTCTTTTGTAATTGATTGCAGGCTTTAATTAGTTCTCACTAGTATGCCACCTTTCTAACTCCAAACACAAGAAGACTGGGATGAATCTATAATGACTGAAAGATAAATTGTTAATATGATGCATGTAATGCATGTATGCATGATGCATGTGCTATGCAATAACTAACAAGTAACAAGTAACAATCAAGTCAAGTATATACAACCTTCTAACCTTATTTCTCCCACACACGTATTCAATGGTGAGTCCCTTTTCTTAGGATTTTTGGGTCTTGGCCTTAATATCAACAGGGGATATCAAGAACGGATGCACATGCTAAATCTCTCAAAGTAGTAAAGCATAGAAATAATATTTCTAAGTATAAAAGCATAACCAAATCTTTATTAGTCCTTGATGGGCTTTTAAAGTATGGGCTTGAGCCTTTATAGATAGAAATACCTCATGGCAACATTCTATCGTGTTCAAAACCTACAAGCGCATGAATCGGTTATTGTAGTACAAAAGATATCATTCCCACGAGGATTGGATATTGAATACTAATATTGATACTTATGATCTTAGCTAGTAAATCAAATAAAAGTAATTAAACAAATAAAATATAAATAAAGCAAATTAAACTAAGAGAAAATCAAATAATTAAAACGTAGAGCTTAGGTTTAGTTTTATTATTCCAATTTGATCATGAACACTTAATTATTAAACATCTTGATTTCAGTTAAGGGTAATTGTTCTAAAATACCTAAAGACTCTCTTAAGTTCAATTAAGTATGTTAAGATTAAAATTTAACCTACTCTTGTGATTAAGAAATTAATCCTAACTCATTAAGTTCCTTAACAATTATTTTATCCCTGAAGAGCTCGCTTACTCTCGTGGTCGAGTGGTCTAAGTCCTATGAGTTTAAAGCTAATAAATTCTCCTAACTCTCATTGGTGAATCTACCCATAAACATGCAATCAATTAGGCCCTTAATTAAATATAAGACATGAAGAGCAACTAATAGAATTAATTGAAAATCAAATTAATAAAACTTGTGTTCAATCACATTATAGGAATAGTTACTCCTAACCCAAAACCCTAAAAGAAATTTAGCCGCACATAATTATGGCGAAGCACACAAACATAATTAAAAGAATAAAAGATGAAGAAGAAGAAAATATAGATAAATCTCTTGAATCTTATGACTCCTCCTTCAATCTTTGTTAGCTCTTATTTCTATCTTCTAGGAATATAGAAATCCTCTTAAAAATGGCTCTCCTGTAGCAACCCTAACTTGGCTCTATAGTAGCAACCCCCTTCGTGTGGAATTCCCACTTTTCCTAGATCCAAAATTCTCTATTTATAGAGAAAATAATGCAAAATTTGTCCAATGAGCAAAGCAGTAGTTTTTTCCCTTTCAAAATCTTCTCCAATTAGGAAATAACTTCTCAAAGTAGCCCTTTAATAATTGGCTTGAATCCTGGACTCTTTAGGAATGCAAAATTCCTACAAAAACATACCAAAAAGGCATAAATTAACTAGGAAACTAAAAAAGAAATAAAATCAAGGTAATCCTAATAAAAAACTAATTATAAATAATACACTAAATAAAGTATAAATAAATACTAATAAATCCTATGAAAATTAAATAGGAAAACTATGCAATATTTAATACTAACAAATTCCCCCACACTTAAACCTTTGTTTGTCCTTAAGTAAAAACATGAGAACAACTATAATTACAACGAATTTAGCACATTGACAAACTTTAACATGTCCATCCTCCATAATCTTTAATTAATACAAAACTTTATAATTCAAAATTAAATTGATAAATCAAGGTTAAAGACGTAAGTTTTACCAAGTGAAGAGCAAACTTAACTATTGAATTTTTGAAAATATATAAGCTAACAATCAAGAAAAACAAAAGTAAGTGATACTACTCACTTAACCCTTAGCAACCCCTAAATTCTAACACATAAAAGATAGCCACATCATTTTTTTCTTGTTTTGAGTGAGTGCGTTTTGCGCTCCATCTCGTATTTTTTTATTCTCTCTAACTAACCTTCCCACTCTTAGTAATCGCCCGTCGTTCCCATACTACTAAGCGTGGATACTTGTACGTGGGTCCTTTGGATAATCTTACTCTATTTAGAGCATTGGAGTAGATTTGGAGCATATAGAGATTGAAATTTAATTATTTGCTCCTTATTAAAAGAGGAATTTTTTTTTTCTCGATGAAGCTACCATTTTATATACTAGACTTAAGGATCAACAAAGAATAAAAAATTGAGTATCACTCACAAGTATTTTTCTTAACTATCAACTCACAAAATTCAATCACTCAAAAGCAAGTAAGCATTAAGTTCATTAAATTTTCAAAAGTTCTTAACCATAAATTATCAACCTAACTTAGAAATTATAAATTAAGCATTAACAAAAGATTATGAAACATTTACAAGAAAATCACATTCAATGTGCTTTACTCATCATAAGGATAGGGTGAACAAATTTAATTATGTATATGATAACATGAAAAAGCAAATATAATTCTAAAAAAAATATAAAAAAATTAAAATTAAAATAACATAAAAGATAAAAGTATAAAAATAAAATCTAACTAAATGCGAAATACATGCAAATGTACCCCCCCCCCCCCACCCCCACATACTTAAATTTCACATTGTCCCTAATGTGAAAGGACCAAATAAACACAAAGAACAAACAAACATTAATAAATAAATAAAATTAATGGAAATAAACATCCCCGGCAACGGCGCTAAAAACTTGTTGCGTTCAAAACCCGCAAGCGCATGGATCGTGAATTATAGTACAAAAGATACCGTTCCCATGAGGATTTGATATTGAATACCAATATTTCTACTAGTAAATCAAATAAAAGTGATTAAACAAATAAAATATAAATAAAGCAAATTAAACTAAGAGAAAATCAAATAATTAAAATGTAGAGCTTAGGTTTAGTTTCACTATTCCAATCAGTTCATGAACACTTAATTATTAAACACCTTGATTTCAATTAAGGGTAATTGTTCTAAAATACCTAAAGACTCTCTTGAGTTCAATTAAGCATGTCAAGATTAAGATTTAACCTACTCTTGTGATTAAGAAATTAATCCTAACTCATTAAGTTCCTTAACAATTATTTTATCTTCGAAGAGCTCGCCTACTCTCGTGGTTGAGTGGTCTAAGTCCTATGAGTCTAAAGCTAATAAATTCTCCAAACTCTTGTTGGTGAATCTACCCATAAACATGCAATCAATTGGGCCCTTAATTAAATACAAGACATAAAGAGCAACTAATAGAATTAATTGAAAATCAAATTAATAAAACTTGTGTTCAATCACATTATAGAATAATTACTCCTAACCTAAACCCTAAAAGAAATTTAGCCACACAATAATTGTGGTGAAGCACATAAACATAATTAAAGGCATAAAAGATGAAGAAGAAGAAAATATAGATAAATATCTTGAATCTTATGACTCCTCCTTCAATCTTTGTTAGCTCTTATTTATGTCTTCTAGGAATGTGGAAATCCTCTAAAAAAATGGCTCTCCTATAGCAGCCCTAACTTGGTTCTCTAGTAAAGGCCCCCTTCATGTGGAATTCCCTATTTTCCTAGAGCCAAAATTCTCTGTTATAGAGAAAGTAATGCAAAATTCGTCCAATGAGCAAAGCAGTAATTTTTCCCCTTCAAAATCTTCTCCAATTAGGAAAATAACTTCTTAAAGTAGCCTTTTAATTATTACCTTGAATCCTGGACTCTTTAGGAATGCAAAATTCCTACAAAAACATACCAAAAAGGCATAAATTAACTAAGAAACTAAAAAAGAAATAAAATTAAGGTAATTCCTAATAAAACACTAATTATAAATAATACACTAAATAAAGTATAAATAAATAGTAATAAATCCTACGAAAAATTAAATAGGAAAACTATGCAATATTTAACACTAACACATTCACAAGCAATTTGGGTAATCCTAGGGGATGTTACTAAGCCATTACATGAGCTAAATCTGGTGGAAAAGTTAGGGTTCCCTTAGCAAGATGCCCCTTTTGTAAGACTTGAGTTACAGGCCAAGGTCAGAGGGGCCCGAAATCCTTTGCAAACTCGAGAGAAAAACTACCCCCCTTTAGGACTTAGGTTACAGACTCTGGTCAGATGAGTCCGGTAGTCTCTCTTAAACTGAGTTAAGGCTAAAAGTGATGGTTAGCCAATTTACAATCCCATAAACCTGATGGAACCATAAATCAACACCATCGGTTAATAGGGACATGCAAAATGAGTGCAAGAATAAAATTATAATTAATAAAATAATTCTAAAGAACACAAGTAGAATTAGTATCTCTTATCCCTAGTGGAGTTGCCACTATAGACGGTGGGGTTTAGCGCGCGCCCAAGATCTTAACAACCATGACACTATTTGAGCTCAGGGCTCTACAGAACATACTAATCACTGTCATAAAGACATGGCGTGGAGATGAGTCACCACCCAGGGTAATAACTAAGACAAATCAAAAAATGGTGGTACTCAATTCTCTAAAAGAAATCTAGCACCACAACTAGTAGATTATGGATATGGAATACTAACTTCTTCCAATCTTGAGTTCATTTAGAATTACTTTATGAGTTACTATCTTATCCTCTATTTACATGCAATTTCATATAAACCCTTATTAAAACAATCAACTCTAGGCAAACTAGTAATGGAATATACAAGTAAACAATGCATTCATCACAAACCCTAGGTTAGTATAATCTACATTGATTTTAATTAAATGAGCTAAATCTATATGTTTTAATTTATAAATGAGCCTAAAGACTAATGGACCTAATTCTTATTTAATTTTAATTAAGTGAACCTAAGTTTATTTATTTTAATTCTAAAAATGGGCCTAAATCTACAAATTATGAAGTATTTTAAATTAATGGGCCTAATTCTACATGTTTTAATTCTAAAGTGATATTAAGTCTACAAATTATGTAAAAGGCTTAAATTAAATGAGCTAGATCTAAATTAATTAAATTAAGTGGGCCTATTTCTAATTTAACTAAATGAGCCTAAGTTATCTTACCCTAAATCTAATCAATTATGGGCCTAATATGCATTTTATTAATTAAACCTAAAACCTAAATTTATTTAAATGGGTTAAAGCCTAAGGTGGGCTTAGGGTCCAAAAACATATAAATATGATCAAACAAGCCTAAAAATAATAAAAACAACAAAACAATCAAATAAAATATCAAACCATTAATTTAACTTATTCCTTCTAAAAACCCTAATTTAATTAAAATGACTTTAAATAG
Organism: Mallotus nudiflorus; assembly: GCA_947683625.1. Lineage (NCBI taxonomy): Eukaryota > Viridiplantae > Streptophyta > Magnoliopsida > Malpighiales > Euphorbiaceae > Mallotus > Mallotus nudiflorus. The sequence continues at coordinate 643,778 of CANTUR010000886.1, read as the reverse complement.
ATAAAACAAAACAATTAATAGGCAACCCTAATTCTATCCCCTTAAATCTAATTCAATTTTAATTAAACAACCAAATGATTTCTATAGCCACTAATTTTAATTAATTACCCAATTAAAAACCCTAATTGTACTACCAATTAATTAAAATAAAACACATAAGCACACACATGATTTCATTATTCTCACTATTAGGGCTATTACAATGAACTATTGAGAATAATAAAAAAAAAAGAAGAATTAATACATTCCTAATTAAATAAAAAAAACCTAGAAACTACATTTAACTACAAGGTTCCATCCATGACATTCCATGGACCTCTATGGATTTGGTCCTTCAAGTATGATCATCATGCAATCCCCTCTATAATCACCATCACAAAAGGGTAAAACAATGATTAGTGAATAAAATTATAATAAAAATTAAATAAAATTGAAATTCAATAAAAAAAGAAAAATAAAAGAAAGTAGGGAGAAGATAATGTTATGGATGCTGAATAAATTGCTCCTCAGGACTAGTGAGATCATCGTTGTTTTTAGTAGGTGTTCAAGAGCTTGTTATTCTTCTTCTCAAAGATCTCCAACGAATAAATCACCAAAATTTTTTGTGTACTTTCTCAAGAAAAGTGTAGAGATCCTTAGGAAGAAGAGAGCCAAAATTGCAGAAAAAGTGCTGAAGATTGAGAATTTCCCCTCCTCCAGGAGCTTAAGCTCTCCTTTTATAGGAATACGTATTAAGAGTTCCAATTTTAAAAGGACTTTATTTCCTGAAAATTTAGATAAATTCCAAAAATAAATTTAAGAAAATTTTTTAGCCAATCAAAACTCAGGAAAAATATTTTTATTTTCTATAAAAATAAAATAAAAATGGACGGAAAATACATAATTCTAACTGGAATTGCATAATTCCCATCAGAATTATGTAATTCCGATCGGAATTACAAAATTCTAATCGAAATTCTATAATTTTGATACATTTCTTTTTACTTTTAATTATAAAAAGACCCCTAAAAGAATTTAAAATTTTCAAATGGGTCTCAAAAAGTATTACAATCAAGTCCTTAAAAAACCAATTAAACTCTTCTTAAAAATGCATTCTGACTTTCGAGGTTTCAAACTTCAAGTATTGAAGACTTACTTATTACATTTTCATCATTAGAGCCCATCGTTGCATCCATATTTTATTATCCAAAAATTGGGTGTTTACACATATTGTGTTTGTTGAATTGATTGAATGTTAAATTATGGCCATATATAGCTTTAGTTTAGATCTATGCAATAAGAGTTAGTGGATCTAATAGACCTACAAACACATGTTAGATGTATTAAATGTTTTGAGAAAGCTTAAACATATCTAATTCTTATATGGGTTTTGTGTAATGCCTTGCATACTTGATATGGGTTTATATTCTTGGTGATGATGAGAATTAAGCTATGTTTATGTATCTCGTGAGATTGATGCTTGTGGATTTGAGTAGCTACATGAGAAAGAGTACTCAATATTTGTTGAAAATCCTGAGATATACATTGAGAAGTTGATAAGTTACATCAAGTTAACTTAATGAAAATGTGGTGCTTAATCTCCCAACAACATGCCTCTTCCATTGATATCCTCACTTATTTTAATTACCACTAGCCTTACTTACATCCTTAAGATTATTTGTCGTTTTACTTGTTTATTTGATTTAACCAAATCAATATTAATAGCTCTAAACATATACAATTAAGATTAATAGTGTTTAGTATTAATCTTTGTGGGAAAGATACTTCACTTACTTTTATATTACTTGTCGACCCATGCACTTGCGGTCATTAATAAGTTTTTGGTGTCATTGCCGATGATTAAGCAATTAACATTATAATTAATTAAGATTGTTTTGGATTAGAGCATTTTTCTAATTTTGTACTATGTTTTTTAATTTCACATTTTTATTTTTAGGTACTATTGTGGTTGTCTATGCACAACACTAAATGTACAAGAAGAGAACCATTACTTTTTGTCTTGAATTTATTAAAGTTCGAGAAGGAGAACTATAGGAGATTAAAGAATGCATATAGAACCATGGTTGCACAGCAAAGAGGTCAACAAGCTGATGTGGAGTGAACTCTTCTTAAGTTTGCTCTGCCCAATTTGGATGGGGCTTGACTGATGGAATTGGTTATGTAATAAGTATGGGTGGTGAGCACATGCCTTAGACGAGGTGAAATTTTAAAATTTTCACTTGCATAACCCTTTATCACATGAAGATTTCCATTCCCATAGATCTATTTTGTATTTTACATGTAGCTAAACTACATATTAATATTTAAAATAACAAACTAAGGAATCTAAGTTTAAGAATACTTACGATCTCCTAAGTTTGACGTAAACCATAAGTATTCTACAAGCTTTGGATTCTTTAGTTCAACTCTTGAATCAAATGCTCAGCCTCCCAAGTGTTAGGCCTCTAGCTTGAAACACTGAAGCTTTACCAATCACCTTCTGGCTTAGGTGGAGCTTAGTAACAAGTGCGCTCTCTATTGACCCTTAGAAACTTGCACTAGCCTAATCCTTTAGCAAGAATATTTTAGGTTTTTTTTGGTATCTGTTGTTTCTCTCCATTTTGGTATATGTCTCTACACATACTCTTAATTTTCTAATTTTTTCTAACCATAGAAACATATCTTAGGTTATGTATTTATATGTAGAGAAAATAAACCCTAATGACATCATTGCTTACATTGTATGTATATAACTCATCATGATAGATATATAACTTGTATACTTATTTAGTGCACCAAGAATTATGTAGAGAATTAATACATCTCATGTATCTGTCTATATACATTCTCTACACTTAATCATGTAACCTAATCCTTATCTTTGCCTTAGTCAAATTTATACACACAAGAGATAATGTGTGCCTAACATGACAAATTTGTCATGGTCAACATTTTACACTTAACCGATATTGCGTTACTAACATGACAAGCCTAATAAGCCAAGCTTAATACTTATCATGGCCATAGTCAACATTATACACATAAAGGATAAGGCATGCCTAACATGAAAAATTTTGACCAAGTCATGTTCACATGGATTTGGGCTTGGTAATTGGACCAACACTTGGCCAAAGCCCAATCCATATAATAAATAGGCTTGGATTGGGTCCATGGGCTTTCTCAACATCTTAGATTAATCTTAGGTCCAAAACCTTTTTAGGCCTAGGCCCAAACAACTTGGGCTATTGGTCCAAGTCCAATTAGAAATAACATATATTATTAATTTAATACCTTAATTAATATCTCATATTAATTAAGTATAAATTAATAATTGAACGCCTTACTTGAATTGGATTTAATAATATGCTAGAATCATTGCTTAAAGTATAAATCCAATTCCATTAATCTTAGTTAATTGATTAAACACTTTAATCAATAATTAGATTAATATTAATGATGATTTGGTGAAACTTTTTTAGGTGTGACTTACTAGGTTCATGTCTAATTGGCAATGAGAAAATAATATCAACACTTGATATTATTTGAAACTCCTTTCAAGTCTAAATGCGAAAATCCCAATTATACACATTTAGTTCTCATAAGTTGTGAGTGACCCCTAGCATCGATATCACAATTACCCAATTAGAAATGAATGCATGTATTGATTCACATAAACCCTTTAGTCATAATTACCATGCACTAAAATCCCTTCATTAGAAGATCTCGATATAGCCTAGAGTCAAGGTTTCGTCAAACTCTAATAGCTTTATTATATAACCTTATCTTAAGTTTCAATTCTTAATAAAACATGACAAATACTAGAAACACCTTTCTAGCACTGAAACTCTTTCAGCCTGTGTCATGTTTGTCTTGGCCAGGAACTTATTCATAAAAAAATAACTTAGATAGCATAGGATTTAACCCGGTTCACTCCAGGCAATGAATCCCCTCTTGGTTAAACATTCATCCTTACATTTAACCGAACTAGGGCCACCACACGTCATATGCCCATATGTGATTAACACAAGTATATAAGTGGTAAAAAAATCTAATCTTTCAAATATGGTTGACCGTTCACCTTAGGTCAAAGGATTATATGCACTATTTTGACCTAGATTATGATCATTGACTATAAGTGAATATCCTCGCGATCATAAATCTAATGTCATGTTTAATCCACCTATCACATGAGTATCCACATGCTTATTTTGATATCTCATATCAAGTAACATGAGACTCACTAACTCCCACTATTAGTATCATATACTAATCAAGGAAAATAGACAAAGGTGATAATCAAATTAATATTACCTAAATATTAATTTATCGACTATGAACAATTTTATAGCTTATGTACTAAATAAATTTGTCACTCATATTATCAACTCTTGATAATAAATTTATTTAACATAATTCTAAAGGGTAAATACTCAAATAGATAAACACTTTATTTAATTGAATATTTAATTTCCATTTGGGATTATTAACAATGTCAAAATATGTGATTGGCTTTTAGGGCATACCACCTATGCTAACATTGACAAAGTATCACTAGACCGAATGTACAACCCAATAGCTTTAAAATCAAGTATGCTCTTTTATAAATGATTTAATCTACTATCCAATTTCAAGGTTTACCTTTAGAGGATCCAAACATGCATATAGCAAATTTCTTGGAAATTTGTGACACTTTCAAGTATAATGGAGTCTCTGATGATTCTGTTCGTTTGAGACTTTTTCTGTTTACACTCAAAGACAAAGCCAAAGCTTGGCTTAACTCTCAACCACCAATATCCATCACCATATGAGATCTTTTAGCAAAGGGGATTCTTGGCTAAATACTTTCCTCCCTTAAAGATTGTAAAGATCATCAAGGACATCACTACTTTTCAGCAATTTGAGACTAAATATTAGTGTGATGCATAGGAAAGATTCAAAGAGATGTAGCAAATTTTCCCACACCATGGTCTTCTTAAAAACATTATTATTTGAACCTTCTATAATGGTGTAATGAGGTCCACAAGGGACACTATTGACGCAGCAACACGAGGTTCACTTATGCCCAAGACTATGGATGGAGCTTTTGAACTCTTGGAAGAAATGGCCAATAACAACTGCCTATGGCCTTCGAAAAGGCATTTGGCTCTTAAATAAAGAGAAAAATTGGAGTTGATGATGTTACATCAATTCAAGCATAACTTGCTGCATTAAACAAAAAAATTGGTGATTTGGCAATAAGAGGTAATGTTATTTCACGTTCTTCTTCAACTATTTTTTATGAGCATTGCCATATGATTGATCATTCAACACTTGAGTATGGTTTTAGAAATGTGTATGGAGATGCTACTTTAGAGAATTGTAGCTTTATTAGGAATCAATTTCAACCAAGGTAACCAAACAACAATCCATACTCAAGCACCTATAGCCAAGGTTGGAGAAATGACCCCAACTTTTCATAGAGCAATAACCAAAATTTACAAGGATTTTCAAATCAATACTCTAAACTAGCACCACCACCTAGATTCTAAGTTAAGTCAATTGATGAGGGATTTATAGCTATAGAGACAAAGCTTGACAAGTTCTTTGATATTGTCACCTCTAAAATCACTAGCCAAAATGACAAGTATAATCAAACCCTTAAGAATCACTCTTCATCAATCCATAACATTAAGGTTCAACTTGGCTAACTAGTAAATGTAGTTGCTATAAGGGCTTAAGGCCATATTCCAAGTAGCACATAAGTTAACCCCAAAGAGCAAGTCAAGGCCATTACTTTGAGAAGTGGTAGAGCACTTCAAGGTCCTCAAAAACTGCCATTTGAGGTTAATGAAGATAAATAACATCAAGAGATTAAAATTGAAGATGTGGTAGTGAAACATAAGAAAAGAAACTCAAAGAATTAAAAGAGACTCAAGTAGAGCAGCCACCCATCATTAACACATCAAAGTATGCTCCAAGGCTACCCTTTCCCTTGAAGTAAAGGAAGATGAATGATGATGAGAAATGGTTTGCAAAATTCATTGAAACTTTTAAGAAATTAGAGTTAAAGATACCTTTCTTGCAAGAATTGAATGAGATGCTAAAATACGCAATTTTCCTCAAAGACATTATCACTAACAAGCATAAAAGGAATGAAAACAAGATAGTGCCTCTAATGGAGACTTATAGCTCCATCATTTCAAGAAAAATTCCAATCAAGCTCAAAGATCTAGGGATTTTTAAAATTCCTTGCATCTTGATTCTAAAGAATTTCCTAAATGTTTGTGTGACTTAGGAGCTAGCATTAATCTTATGTCTCTTTCTCTTTTCAGGGAGCTAAATCTTGGAGATGTGATTACCACCAAAATGACTCTTCAACTTACTAATCATTCAATTAAAAATCCATATGAAGTGATTAAAGATGTTCTCATAAGAGTTGACAAGTTTGTATTTCTGGTGGATTTTATGATTTTAAACTTTAAACAAAACAAATATTGCCCCTTATTTTAAGGAGACCACTTCTCAACATGAAAGGGCTTTAATTGATGTGCATGAGGGAAATATCATATTACGAGTTAGTGAGGAGAAATTTGAGTTTTTCATGTCTAAGTTAATACAACAACCTTTATGTAAAGAGGAATAATGTATGTGAGTGGAGGTGGTGGATGACTGTGTAAGAGAAATACAAGAAGAGATGGAGATAGCAAAGCATGTTGAAGATGAGCAGCTGGAGGAATTAGAAAGTGATCATATTTCTAAACTTGAATTCTTGATTTGAAGTGATTCACCAACACCTCAATCTATAGAATAGCCACCTAAATTAGAGCTTAAACCTCTCCCTAGTCACTTGAGGTACACTTTCCTTAGAGAAGGCAACACACTCCATATTATTATCTTTAATAGACTCACTAAGGAACAAGAAGATCAAGTTTGTGAAGTGGTTCAAAAAAGATGGAAAGCAATGGGTTGGCAAATTTTAGACATCAAAGAAATTAGCCCCTCTTTTGTCATGCACCGTTTAGGAATGAAGGATGGGTACAAAGCCATAATAGAGAGGCAAAGGAGGCTCAACCCAAATATGCAAGAAGTAGTAAAAAAGGAGATAGCTAAGTTTCTTGATGCTAGAGTAATTTACCCTATCTCTAATAACAAATGAGTGAGCCTTGTTCAATGTGTTCTGAAGAAAGGAGGGATAACGGTTATTGAAAATGAGGAAGGAGAAATGATTTTTGAAAGGTTAGTGAATGGTTGGAGGGTTTGCATTAATTATTAAAAACTTAACAATGCAACCTAAAAGGATCATTTTCCTCTTCTTTTTATTAATCAGGTGCTTGGAAAGGATTGTTGGGCATTTGTACTACTGTTTCTTAGATGGGTATTCCAACTACAACCAAATTTTCATCGCTCTTGATGATTAAGATAAGGCTACCTTTTCCTGCCTTATGGCACCTTTGCATATAAAAGAATGCCATTTGGATTGTGCAACGCTCCCGCCACCTTCCAAAGATGCATGACATCCATTTTTTTTGACTTAATAGAGAGCATAATTGAGGTATTTATGGATAATTTCTCTATTTTTGGAGATTCATTCAGTCATATCTGTCAAATCTTGATAAAGTGTTGAAGAGATGTGAGGACACCAATATAGACTTGAATTGGGAGAAATGCCATTTCATGATAGATAAGGGCATTGCTCTGGGCTATAAAATCTCTTATGCTAGCATAAAAGTAGATAAAGCTAAAATTGAGGTTATTGAAAAGCTACCTCCATCAACTTCAGTCAAAGGAATTCGAGGATTCTTAAGATATACCAATTTCCATAGTAGATTTATAAAGGATTTCTCTCAAATCACTAAGCCTTTAACTCATTTATTAATTAAAGGTGTGACTTTTCACTTTAATGAATCTTATTTAATTACTTTCAATAGGTTGAAGAAGGCTTTAACTTTAGCATCAATAATCTCTCCACCAGATTGGTCACTCCTTTTCGAGTGTGATGCTAGTGATGTTGTAATGGGAGTCGTTCTTAGACAAATAAAAGATAACAAGCATCGTGTTATCTACTATACTAGTCGGACCCTTTTAGGGGCACAACTGAATTATACAACCATTGAAAAAGGAATTGTTAGCTATGGTCTTTGCCATTGAAAAGTTTTGATCTTATGTCTTAGAATAAAAAATTATTATTTATACTAATCATGTAGCATTAAGATGTCTATTTGCTAAAAAAGATAAAAAAAACAAGACTTATGCATTGAGTTTTATTATTACATGAATTCGATCTTCAAATTTAAGATAATAAAGGAAGTAAGAATGTTATAGCTAACCACTTATCATGATTAACAAACTACTAATTGATATGGGAGAAATCAATGATTAATTCCCTAATGAATTTCATTTTGTTGTTTAATATATAGAGCTTCCGTGGTATGCAAACTTCGTAAATCATTTGGCTTGTAGAGTGCTGCCACAATAATTGACATACTCGAAAAAGAAGAAATTCCTTTTTGAAGTAAAGCACTACTAGTAGGATGATCCAATTCTCTACAAAGTGTCTATTGTTGACTTATTGAGATAATGTATGCCTAGTACAGAAGTCACTTCCATACTCACACATTGCTATAGCTCTTCATATAGTGGCCATTTCAGAGCATCTAGAACATCATCAAGAGTACTTGAAAGTGGATTCTTTTGGCCTACACTCTTTCAAGATGCAAAATTTTTTTTCCAAAAGTGTGATAAGTGCTAAAGAATAGGAAATATCTCAAGGCATGATGAAATGCCACTTTCCAATATTCAAGAAGTAAAGCTTTTTTATGTTTGGGGAGTGGATTTCATGGGGCCTTTTCATTCATCTCATGGAAATCAATATATTATTATGGGTGTAGACTATGTTTCAAAGTGGGCAAAAGCCATAACAATACCAACTAATGATATTAGAGTGGTTGTTAAGTTCCTTAAGAAAATCTTTGTAAGATTTGGTGTCCCAAGAGCCTTGTTCAGTGATAGAGGATCACACTTCTGCAATAAGCAACTTGAAATGCTATTGAAAAGATATGGAGTTCATTATAAAATAGTAATGCCATACTATCCTCAGACCAATAGCCAAGCAAAGATCATTAATAAAGCTTTGAAGTAAATTTTAGAGAAAACAATAGGAAATTTGAGAAAGGATTGGTTAGTAAAACTTAATGATGTTTTATAGGCCTATCGAACAACTTTTAAAACACCAATAGGCATGTCTCCATATCACTTGGTATATAGGAAAGCCTGCCACTTACTAGTTAAGCTTGAACACAAGGCATATTAGGCAACCAAAGCATTGAATTTTGATATGTATACAACTAGGAAGCAAATATTATTATAGCTTTACGAACTTGATGAACTTCGACATTTGGCCTATGAAAATGCCAAATTGTACAAAGAAATAACTAAACATTAGCATGACAAGAAGATTATTCTCAATTCTTTTAAAGAGGGTGATTTAGTTATTTTGTTCAACTCAAGATTATGCTTGTTCCTAGGCAAGCTTAAGTCCAAATGGATTGGACCCTTCAAGGTAGTGCAAGTCTTTGAATATGGTGCTCTTACATTAAAGAATGCAAGAAGAGAACAATTTATAGTCAATGGCCAAATATGCAAACCATTCCAAGATAAGATAATTATGAAGGATGAGGATGCACTTCCTCTCCACCTCACCAAGGGAAGATATCCTTGAAAAGTCTAGCTATAGACTATAAATTTAACATGCTTATAGTTTAATTCTTGATTTTTATTTACTGCTTGCATAGTAGTTATATTATTTATTTTGAATTTCTTCCTTTAATTAATGTTTGAATTAATAATTTATTAAGTGTTTATTGAATTTGTGCTCCTTAAGTAAAGGGTGTTTTAAGCTAATGCAAAGTTTTGGCATTTCAGTATATGTAGAGTAAAATGCGTAATCGTTACAATCCTCATGATCGCTCAATCAAATCTCTAAAATTTTTTATGATCGTGTTAAAAGTCACAATCATTAATATGCAACCATTTCTAAGCTTAGCCTGCTATTTCGATCATGGTTTTATATGTGATCGCGTCTTCCCTAATTTAAATCTTTCAAATCCTTTTATTGCGATAATGTGAAAACTACGCTCACATATCACTCGATCCTTCTCAAAGTTTTTATTTGTAATCGTAGAATAAAACACAATAAAAAATTTTAAATACCCAAACCCCTCAATTTTGATCTTGTTTTTTATTTACGTTCACGAATGCTTACTAGACCAAGAGGTGGTATTAACTCCACCACTTCCCATTTTTAAATATTTTCCCTTATTTTCTCTCCACCAACTACTAAACCCTAGCCGCTTAATCACATCCCTCATTACTCTATTTTTTTTATTCATTCTACAATCACTATCAATCTCACCCATCACCAAGCCTCCTCGCTTTAAAGCCACTCGCAATCATCCATTAAGAAAGGGAAAAGAGCTAATGATAAAAGATTATCAATTCGAGAAGGAGAACATCCCATTACTATCGCCATCACCAATTCTGCAACCTCCTCTTCGCGTTGATTTCTCCCGTCAATATAATGCTCAATTTCCTATTTTTGCACATGGTGAAGGAAAACGGTTCATTTCTATTACTTGCCAAAAAATTATTACATGCAAATACATTAATTCTAATTTATTGTAATAATTAGGTCTATGGGTACATTAGAATCTTTATGCACCAAGTTAGGTTAGGGAAATTTATGACTTTGCACCAAGACACATATAAAGATTCACACTTGAGTTTTTCACTACCTTACAACCTACAGACTCTAGTAACTCTACCCTTGCTTGTCATTTCTTTGGAAACCCATATAAGATAGATTATGATACTATGTTTCAAGTTTTGGGTTTTTAAAGGAAGGATTGACAATGGGACACTTTGATTTTGTTTAATTTTAAAGAATCCTTTTCAGATCACCTTATTATCTGGGAAGTGGAGCTCTTCCAAATGGCATGAATAAAGACCACTGTTATTTAATTTTGCACCATTTCATGAGTTTCGCAATTTTTGGCAATAAAGAAACAAGTTGAGTCTCTAAGCAAGAGTTACTTCTTTTGTGGGGGTTACACAACAAAGCCTTAATCTCCACTACACATTTCATTTTTCAATAATTGATGCATATGAGCATAAGTTCTAAAGTTAAGATTTCTATGGGTTATATAGTCACAGTCCTTACTTTGTATTTTCGCACTTTTGACCCCCCACACATACCCATGACTTTGATTCTATCCGATTCAATTAACCGTGATTTTCTTTCTCGTGCTAAGGTGATTACCAATGATTTAGAGTGCTGCCAATAACAAACGAGAACATGTTATCTAACAAGGCAATCAGGAGGGCCAACTGAGGAGTTCACCCTCATTCTAGAAGAGCTTCATAAGGATATCTAAAATGAACCAATGAGATGTCCCTCAATAAGTCGATGATGGGTAGAAATAAAAAATGATAGATAAATTAAAGAAAATGGAGAAAAAGAAAACAAAGAGATATACGAAGTTGAGAAACGAAGTGAAGGAAATCAAAGGCATACATAAAAGCAGTTTTTGAATAAGCATCATCGTCTCCGAAATAATCACCTTCAACCTTTCCTCCACAAGGGGAGTAAACTCTTTTCCCCAGTTCTATTTTTTATTTTTAGTTTTTAGTTTTATATTTGTTCTTTTACATATATTTTATGTTTACAATTTTTACTTGTGATTTTTGTGTTTTGTTTTTGTTATATTTGTGCTTATCATACATAATACATATTGCATTTAGGTACCCAACACACATTGAGGACAATGTGCAATTCAAGTGTTGAGGGGGGGGGGGGGAATCATTTTTGTATCTCTTATATTTTTAGTATATCATGTGTATATTTTGAGCATATCATGCATTGCATATTGCAATTGTGTAATTTGACCCAAATTTTTAAAAATTTTGATGTTTGACACTTGAAATTTTTACAAACTATCTTTGTGGTGAACATTGTGTATATTGATTATATTGTTGAGCTTATGTGTTTAATCTTCTTTTAATAGTTAGTTTTATGCCTTTTAAACTTGGTTGACATTTTTAGTTGTGAATTTTTTATCCTTTAATCAATCTAATGCATGTTGTTGCTTGCTTAATCATGAGTTTGAATTATTGTTTTGGGAATCAACATTTGTGAATGAATTAAACTCCTATTTAGGGTCTTTTTAGTTATATGCAAAAGGAATTGTAAAAAACTCTTTTCCATTTATAAAAACTAAAAAAAATAGAAGAAAGAAAAGAAAATGAATAAATTGTGCTTTGGAACTTGAATTTCATATACTCTAATGCTCTTGAAAAAGAGTATGAGTATTTAAAGAACCTTCTCAAGGTATTCATGTTGAGTAATTCGAGAAAGATGGGGAATTACTAAGAGAGGGAAGCAAAAGCACAAAGTAAAAGGAGAATAAAAGGATAAGAGTTGATTTTCATATTCCAAATTAGATAGATTGGAGTCTTTTTCATTCATGTGTGCTTTTCCCAAGATTTTGATTCATTTTTGTGTGTTGGTAAGTAAATAACATTCTTTTCACTTGGTAATTTCAATTCTCGACTTAATTTCTTAACTTTGTTTTGAGATTTGTAAACTAGATATTAGGAGAATATTGCATTGCATGCTGGAGGAAATTTGAGTTATACACTTTGTTCATTGCATTGATAGTGTGTGTTTTTTAGTTTGCTTAAGGACAAACAAAGATTTAAGTATGAGGGTATTTGTTGGTGTTAAACTACACATAGATTTAGGACTTGATATTGTATGCATTCATACATTTTTATTAGCATTTATTATAGTAAAACATATAGAAATATATACTTTTGAGTTTTTTTTTGTTTTTGATAGGGAAAATGAGTTAGGAGGTTATTTGGTAGAATAGAGGAGAAAAAAGAGGAGGAAAGAGCATAGTAGTAGCATAGCAGCCTACTGTCAAGCCTACAATTGGATGCATGATCATAGAAATACACAAATGCCAGCCCCAAGCGATGTTGAATCTTTTGCAATTGCATCTCATATGTGATCGCGGGTTCTTATCAGGCCAAGCTTCTGTCGTGAGTGTAGGACATGCGCAATCGTGACCATTTCATAAGAGGCCCTCCTACGCGAGCTCAGGTAGCACGTTTCCAACACAGAACATGCTAATGTGTACTGAATTGAAGAAAAATCTAAAGGAGGTAAAATGACATGTTCTAGAGGAGGGCTAGAAAAGACAAAAGACACAAATTATTTGGGGAGGAGGACAAATTCTACACACATACACATTCTCTCACTCATAAAGGACATAAAAGAGAAGCAAGGAGAAGAAGAAGAGGAAAGAGGAGAAAAAGAAGCTGATAGGAGGAGGCCCATTTGAAGATTCAAGTTTCTTAGATAGCATTTTATTACTCTCTTTTTTATTCTGTTTCCTTATTTGTATTTTTGAATATTGAATGATGGTTTACGTAGCCATTAGTGGCTAAGTTCTTGAATGTTGTTAGAATTTTGTGACCCATTGGATTTAATGTTAATTTGATATTTCTAGTTACTTCTTAAATGCATATTATACTTATTGATTTGATTGAATGTTATATTGTGACCAGATATAACATTAGTTTAGATTTATACAATGAGAGTTGGTGGATCTAATAAACCCACAAACACATATTAAATGGATTAAAGGTCTTGAGAAAGTTTAATCATATCTAATTTTCATATGGGTTTTGTGTAATGCTTTGCATACTTGATATGGGTTTATAATCATGGTAATGATGAGAATTAAGCCATGTTTATGTATCTCATTAGATTGATGCTTATGGATTTGAGTAGCTACTTAAGAAAGAGTACTTAATATTTGTTGAAAGATCTGAGATATGCACTGAGAAGTTGATTAGTTACATCAAGTTAATTTAATGAAAATGTGGTGCTTAATTTCCCAACAACATGCCTTTTCCATAGATTATTTCCTTACTTATTTTAATTACCACTAGCCTTATTTACATCCTTAAGTTTATTTGTTGTTTTACTTGTTTATTTGTTTTAACCAAATCAATATTGATAACTCTAAACATATACAATTAAGATTAATAGGTGTTTAATATCAATCTCTATAAAGATAATATTTTACTTACTTTCTATATTACTTGTCTACCATGCACTTGCAGCCATCAACAGATTGCAACAAAGGGCAACGTGCAGGGTTTGGAGAACTATACAAAAAGTCTAGATCTTCAACTAACCAAAAAAAAAAACACAATTATACATTCACTTGAATTCCCCTAACAAAAGATCGGTCGATTTTGTTAGAGAGGCACTTCAATTGTGTCCTCGGTTGCTGTAGCAGATCAACTTTAATGGCGACACGCCTTGCACATCGCAGCAAGTTATGAACACTTCGATATAGTGAAACTGCTACTTGAACAAGCCAAGAGACAGAAGATTAAAGATCTAGAGAGCGGTAGAGGAGGAGCAGCAAAGCAGATGGTGAAGATGCAGAATAAAAGGAAAGACATGGCTTTGCGTGAAGCAGCTCGAAATAATCATATAAACGTTGTTAAGTTATTGACCCGCATCGATCCTCATTTGCTTTATCCTGCTAATGATTTTGGAGAAACTCCACTTTTCTTAGCTGCTGAAAAATGGTACTTGTGTGTCGTCATCGCAATCTTGAATACTTGCAAATCAGTTGCTAATGGCGGTCCCAATGGTAAAGAGGAGGTTATTTGGTAGAATAGAGGAGAAAAAAGAGGAGGAAAGAGCATAGTAGTAGCATAGCAGCCTACTGTCAAGCCTACAATTGGATGCATGATCATAGAAATACACAAATGCCAGCCCCAAGCGATGTTGAATCTTTTGCAATTGCATCTCATATGTGATCGCGGGTTCTTATCAGGCCAAGCTTCTGTCGTGAGTGTAGGACATGCGCAATCGTGACCATTTCATAAGAGGCCCTCCTACGCGAGCTCAGGTAGCACGTTTCCAACACAGAACATGCTAATGTGTACTGAATTGAAGAAAAATCTAAAGGAGGTAAAATGACATGTTCTAGAGGAGGGCTAGAAAAGACAAAAGACACAAATTATTTGGGGAGGAGGACAAATTCTACACACATACACATTCTCTCACTCATAAAGGACATAAAAGAGAAGCAAGGAGAAGAAGAAGAGGAAAGAGGAGAAAAAGAAGCTGATAGGAGGAGGCCCATTTGAAGATTCAAGTTTCTTAGATAGCATTTTATTACTCTCTTTTTTATTCTGTTTCCTTATTTGTATTTTTGAATATTGAATGATGGTTTACGTAGCCATTAGTGGCTAAGTTCTTGAATGTTGTTAGAATTTTGTGACCCATTGGATTTAATGTTAATTTGATATTTCTAGTTACTTCTTAAATGCATATTATACTTATTGATTTGATTGAATGTTATATTGTGACCAGATATAACATTAGTTTAGATTTATACAATGAGAGTTGGTGGATCTAATAAACCCACAAACACATATTAAATGGATTAAAGGTCTTGAGAAAGTTTAATCATATCTAATTTTCATATGGGTTTTGTGTAATGCTTTGCATACTTGATATGGGTTTATAATCATGGTAATGATGAGAATTAAGCCATGTTTATGTATCTCATTAGATTGATGCTTATGGATTTGAGTAGCTACTTAAGAAAGAGTACTTAATATTTGTTGAAAGATCTGAGATATGCACTGAGAAGTTGATTAGTTACATCAAGTTAATTTAATGAAAATGTGGTGCTTAATTTCCCAACAACATGCCTTTTCCATAGATTATTTCCTTACTTATTTTAATTACCACTAGCCTTATTTACATCCTTAAGTTTATTTGTTGTTTTACTTGTTTATTTGTTTTAACCAAATCAATATTGATAACTCTAAACATATACAATTAAGATTAATAGGTGTTTAATATCAATCTCTATAAAGATAATATTTTACTTACTTTCTATATTACTTGTCTACCATGCACTTGCAGCCATCAACAGATTGCAACAAAGGGCAACGTGCAGGGTTTGGAGAACTATACAAAAAGTCTAGATCTTCAACTAACCAAAAAAAAAAAACACAATTATACATTCACTTGAATTCCCCTAACAAAAGATCGGTCGATTTTGTTAGAGAGGCACTTCAATTGTGTCCTCGGTTGCTGTAGCAGATCAACTTTAATGGCGACACGCCTTGCACATCGCAGCAAGTTATGAACACTTCGATATAGTGAAACTGCTACTTGAACAAGCCAAGAGACAGAAGATTAAAGATCTAGAGAGCGGTAGAGGAGGAGCAGCAAAGCAGATGGTGAAGATGCAGAATAAAAGGAAAGACATGGCTTTGCGTGAAGCAGCTCGAAATAATCATATAAACGTTGTTAAGTTATTGACCCGCATCGATCCTCATTTGCTTTATCCTGCTAATGATTTTGGAGAAACTCCACTTTTCTTAGCTGCTGAAAAATGGTACTTGTGTGTCGTCATCGCAATCTTGAATACTTGCAAATCAGTTGCTAATGGCGGTCCCAATGGTAAAGAGGAGGTTATTTGGTAGAATAGAGGAGAAAAAAGAGGAGGAAAGAGCATAGTAGTAGCATAGCAGCCTACTGTCAAGCCTACAATTGGATGCATGATCATAGAAATACACAAATGCCAGCCCCAAGCGATGTTGAATCTTTTGCAATTGCATCTCATATGTGATCGCGGGTTCTTATCAGGCCAAGCTTCTGTCGTGAGTGTAGGACATGCGCAATCGTGACCATTTCATAAGAGGCCCTCCTACGCGAGCTCAGGTAGCACGTTTCCAACACAGAACATGCTAATGTGTACTGAATTGAAGAAAAATCTAAAGGAGGTAAAATGACATGTTCTAGAGGAGGGCTAGAAAAGACAAAAGACACAAATTATTTGGGGAGGAGGACAAATTCTACACACATACACATTCTCTCACTCATAAAGGACATAAAAGAGAAGCAAGGAGAAGAAGAAGAGGAAAGAGGAGAAAAAGAAGCTGATAGGAGGAGGCCCATTTGAAGATTCAAGTTTCTTAGATAGCATTTTATTACTCTCTTTTTTATTCTGTTTCCTTATTTGTATTTTTGAATATTGAATGATGGTTTACGTAGCCATTAGTGGCTAAGTTCTTGAATGTTGTTAGAATTTTGTGACCCATTGGATTTAATGTTAATTTGATATTTCTAGTTACTTCTTAAATGCATATTATACTTATTGATTTGATTGAATGTTATATTGTGACCAGATATAACATTAGTTTAGATTTATACAATGAGAGTTGGTGGATCTAATAAACCCACAAACACATATTAAATGGATTAAAGGTCTTGAGAAAGTTTAATCATATCTAATTTTCATATGGGTTTTGTGTAATGCTTTGCATACTTGATATGGGTTTATAATCATGGTAATGATGAGAATTAAGCCATGTTTATGTATCTCATTAGATTGATGCTTATGGATTTGAGTAGCTACTTAAGAAAGAGTACTTAATATTTGTTGAAAGATCTGAGATATGCACTGAGAAGTTGATTAGTTACATCAAGTTAATTTAATGAAAATGTGGTGCTTAATTTCCCAACAACATGCCTTTTCCATAGATTATTTCCTTACTTATTTTAATTACCACTAGCCTTATTTACATCCTTAAGTTTATTTGTTGTTTTACTTGTTTATTTGTTTTAACCAAATCAATATTGATAACTCTAAACATATACAATTAAGATTAATAGGTGTTTAATATCAATCTCTATAAAGATAATATTTTACTTACTTTCTATATTACTTGTCTACCATGCACTTGCAGCCATCAATAGATTGCAACAAAGGGCAACGTGCAGGGTTTGGAGAACTATACAAAAAGTCTAGATCTTCAACTAACCAAAAAAAAAAACACAATTATACATTCACTTGAATTCCCCTAACAAAAGATCGGTCGATTTTGTTAGAGAGGCACTTCAATTGTGTCCTCGGTTGCTGTAGCAGATCAACTTTAATGGCGACACGCCTTGCACATCGCAGCAAGTTATGAACACTTCGATATAGTGAAACTGCTACTTGAACAAGCCAAGAGACAGAAGATTAAAGATCTAGAGAGCGGTAGAGGAGGAGCAGCAAAGCAGATGGTGAAGATGCAGAATAAAAGGAAAGACATGGCTTTGCGTGAAGCAGCTCGAAATAATCATATAAACGTTGTTAAGTTATTGACCCGCATCGATCCTCATTTGCTTTATCCTGCTAATGATTTTGGAGAAACTCCACTTTTCTTAGCTGCTGAAAAATGGTACTTGTGTGTCGTCATCGCAATCTTGAATACTTGCAAATCAGTTGCTAATGGCGGTCCCAATGGTAAAGAGGAGGTTATTTGGTAGAATAGAGGAGAAAAAAGAGGAGGAAAGAGCATAGTAGTAGCATAGCAGCCTACTGTCAAGCCTACAATTGGATGCATGATCATAGAAATACACAAATGCCAGCCCCAAGCGATGTTGAATCTTTTGCAATTGCATCTCATATGTGATCGCGGGTTCTTATCAGGCCAAGCTTCTGTCGTGAGTGTAGGACATGCGCAATCGTGACCATTTCATAAGAGGCCCTCCTACGCGAGCTCAGGTAGCACGTTTCCAACACAGAACATGCTAATGTGTACTGAATTGAAGAAAAATCTAAAGGAGGTAAAATGACATGTTCTAGAGGAGGGCTAGAAAAGACAAAAGACACAAATTATTTGGGGAGGAGGACAAATTCTACACACATACACATTCTCTCACTCATAAAGGACATAAAAGAGAAGCAAGGAGAAGAAGAAGAGGAAAGAGGAGAAAAAGAAGCTGATAGGAGGAGGCCCATTTGAAGATTCAAGTTTCTTAGATAGCATTTTATTACTCTCTTTTTTATTCTGTTTCCTTATTTGTATTTTTGAATATTGAATGATGGTTTACGTAGCCATTAGTGGCTAAGTTCTTGAATGTTGTTAGAATTTTGTGACCCATTGGATTTAATGTTAATTTGATATTTCTAGTTACTTCTTAAATGCATATTATACTTATTGATTTGATTGAATGTTATATTGTGACCAGATATAACATTAGTTTAGATTTATACAATGAGAGTTGGTGGATCTAATAAACCCACAAACACATATTAAATGGATTAAAGGTCTTGAGAAAGTTTAATCATATCTAATTTTCATATGGGTTTTGTGTAATGCTTTGCATACTTGATATGGGTTTATAATCATGGTAATGATGAGAATTAAGCCATGTTTATGTATCTCATTAGATTGATGCTTATGGATTTGAGTAGCTACTTAAGAAAGAGTACTTAATATTTGTTGAAAGATCTGAGATATGCACTGAGAAGTTGATTAGTTACATCAAGTTAATTTAATGAAAATGTGGTGCTTAATTTCCCAACAACATGCCTTTTCCATAGATTATTTCCTTACTTATTTTAATTACCACTAGCCTTATTTACATCCTTAAGTTTATTTGTTGTTTTACTTGTTTATTTGTTTTAACCAAATCAATATTGATAACTCTAAACATATACAATTAAGATTAATAGGTGTTTAATATCAATCTCTATAAAGATAATATTTTACTTACTTTCTATATTACTTGTCTACCATGCACTTGCAGCCATCAACAGATTGCAACAAAGGGCAACGTGCAGGGTTTGGAGAACTATACAAAAAGTCTAGATCTTCAACTAACCAAAAAAAAAAACACAATTATACATTCACTTGAATTCCCCTAACAAAAGATCAGTCGATTTTGTTAGAGAGGCACTTCAATTGTGTCCTCGGTTGCTGTAGCAGATCAACTTTAATGGCGACACGCCTTGCACATCGCAGCAAGTTATGAACACTTCGATATAGTGAAACTGCTACTTGAACAAGCCAAGAGACAGAAGATTAAAGATCTAGAGAGCGGTAGAGGAGGAGCAGCAAAGCAGATGGTGAAGATGCAGAATAAAAG
This sequence comes from Mallotus nudiflorus, assembly GCA_947683625.1. Taxonomy (NCBI): domain Eukaryota; kingdom Viridiplantae; phylum Streptophyta; class Magnoliopsida; order Malpighiales; family Euphorbiaceae; genus Mallotus; species Mallotus nudiflorus. The sequence goes on along the minus strand of CANTUR010000886.1, from coordinate 623,800 downwards.
GAAAGACATGGCTTTGCGTGAAGCAGCTCGAAATAATCATATAAACGTTGTTAAGTTATTGACCCGCATCGATCCTCATTTGCTTTATCCTGCTAATGATTTTGGAGAAACTCCACTTTTCTTAGCTGCTGAAAAATGGTACTTGTGTGTCGTCATCGCAATCTTGAATGCTTGCAAATCAGTTGCTAATGGCGGTCCCAATGGTAAAGAGGAGGTTATTTGGTAGAATAGAGGAGAAAAAAGAGGAGGAAAGAGCATAGTAGTAGCATAGCAGCCTACTGTCAAGCCTACAATTGGATGCATGATCATAGAAATACACAAATGCCAGCCCCAAGCGATGTTGAATCTTTTGCAATTGCATCTCATATGTGATCGCGGGTTCTTATCAGGCCAAGCTTCTGTCGTGAGTGTAGGACATGCGCAATCGTGACCATTTCATAAGAGGCCCTCCTACGCGAGCTCAGGTAGCACGTTTCCAACACAGAACATGCTAATGTGTACTGAATTGAAGAAAAATCTAAAGGAGGTAAAATGACATGTTCTAGAGGAGGGCTAGAAAAGACAAAAGACACAAATTATTTGGGGAGGAGGACAAATTCTACACACATACACATTCTCTCACTCATAAAGGACATAAAAGAGAAGCAAGGAGAAGAAGAAGAGGAAAGAGGAGAAAAAGAAGCTGATAGGAGGAGGCCCATTTGAAGATTCAAGTTTCTTAGATAGCATTTTATTACTCTCTTTTTTATTCTATTTCCTTATTTGTATTTTTGAATATTGAATGATGGTTTACGTAGCCATTAGTGGCTAAGTTCTTGAATGTTGTTAGAATTTTGTGACCCATTGGATTTAATGTTAATTTGATATTTCTAGTTACTTCTTAAATGCATATTATACTTATTGATTTGATTGAATGTTATATTGTGACCAGATATAACATTAGTTTAGATTTATACAATGAGAGTTGGTGGATCTAATAAACCCACAAACACATATTAAATGGATTAAAGGTCTTGAGAAAGTTTAATCATATCTAATTTTCATATGGGTTTTGTGTAATGCTTTGCATACTTGATATGGGTTTATAATCATGGTAATGATGAGAATTAAGCCATGTTTATGTATCTCATTAGATTGATGCTTATGGATTTGAGTAGCTACTTAAGAAAGAGTACTTAATATTTGTTGAAAGATCTGAGATATGCACTGAGAAGTTGATTAGTTACATCAAGTTAATTTAATGAAAATGTGGTGCTTAATTTCCCAACAACATGCCTTTTCCATAGATTATTTCCTTACTTATTTTAATTACCACTAGCCTTATTTACATCCTTAAGTTTATTTGTTGTTTTACTTGTTTATTTGTTTTAACCAAATCAATATTGATAACTCTAAACATATACAATTAAGATTAATAGGTGTTTAATATCAATCTCTATAAAGATAATATTTTACTTACTTTCTATATTACTTGTCTACCATGCACTTGCAGCCATCAACAGATTGCAACAAAGGGCAACGTGCAGGGTTTGGAGAACTATACAAAAAGTCTAGATCTTCAACTAACCAAAAAAAAAAAAACACAATTATACATTCACTTGAATTCCCCTAACAAAAGATCGGTCGATTTTGTTAGAGAGGCACTTCAATTGTGTCCTCGGTTGCTGTAGCAGATCAACTTTAATGGCGACACGCCTTGCACATCGCAGCAAGTTATGAACACTTCGATATAGTGAAACTGCTACTTGAACAAGCCAAGAGACAGAAGATTAAAGATCTAGAGAGCGGTAGAGGAGGAGCAGCAAAGCAGATGGTGAAGATGCAGAATAAAAGGAAAGACATGGCTTTGCGTGAAGCAGCTCGAAATAATCATATAAACGTTGTTAAGTTATTGACCCGCATCGATCCTCATTTGCTTTATCCTGCTAATGATTTTGGAGAAACTCCACTTTTCTTAGCTGCTGAAAAATGGTACTTGTGTGTCGTCATCGCAATCTTGAATACTTGCAAATCAGTTGCTAATGGCGGTCCCAATGGTAAAACGGCCTTGCACGGTGAAGAATTCACCGGCAACAGAGGTAAAAACAGAGCATAAAAAGTCACCTTCGCATATCTTTTTCAAATTATTGCTTTTCTTCCATTCACAATTGCTGTGTCCATTTCACTTCAGGGATTGTGCTTGAAATTCTAAAGAGCGACAAACGTTTGGCTATTGCAGTAGACAACAACGGATGGGCGCCACTACACTATGCTGCATATGGAAACGACAAGCATTTTGGTGCTTATGTTATTGTGCAGAAGCTATTAGAATGTAATAAATCTTCTGCCTACATGGTTGACAATGACGGGAAAAGAACAGCTCTTCACTTGGCAGCTTTCTAGGCAACGTGCGCATAATGCGAGAGGTTATCTTCAAATGCCCCGATTGCTGCGAAATCACTGATGATAGAGGGTGGAACGTTCTTCATTACTCTGTGGTCAGCAAAAATGATGAAGCATTACAAGTCATTCTCCAAAATTTATCGCTGATTGGCCTTGTAAATGAGAAAGATGTTCATGGAAACACACCCCTTCATCTACTTGCCGTCTCTCGCCCTTATTTGCCTTCTTTCATGTATGATGGAGAAGATCGCCTGAACGCCTTTTACAAGCAGAATGTGCTGTCTAGAGAAGATTTGATTCATGAGCTTCTCCAGCCAAAGGTTTGCATTCTGCGACAGGGGTTCAATTCTCTTATATATATATATATATATATATATATATATATATATATGTATATACATATATATATATGTTTGGTGGTGATTAGGATCTTGCAAAATCTCAGACCTTTAACCTCCGAGTCCAAGAGACGACTCCAACATCATTAAGCCAAAGCTGAATGTTTGCAACTAGCAGGAACAAATTTCGAAGTGGATGAAAAATTTAGGAAATGGGCCAATGGGGAAGATTTGTATCAACAGAAAAGGCAATTGGGAAGTACAAGATCTACGAAGTGGACCGAAGGAGGCAAAAGTTCTAGCTGAGTTCGAGAGAGTCAAAGACTCCTTCTTGGTGGTGTCAGGTCTTGTAGCAACTGTAGCTTTTGCCGCAGCATTTACATTACCAGAAGGTTACAAAAGCGATGATAAAGACCCACTTCAGGGCACTGCAATCCTGAGTGAAAATTCAGCTTTGAAGCATTTATCATAACTGATACCATTGCCATGGTTCTCTCAACTTGCTCTGTCTTTATCCATTTCATTGTGATGCTACCTGGATATCAAGAAAAACACTGGTGGCTAACCGGTCTGCGCTTTTGTTCATCATGTTTGCTATGGGAGCAATGGTGGTCGCATTTGCCACAGGCACAAACGCAGTTCTGTCACCTTCTCTGGGGCTTGCTGTGGCAGCTTGTTTTACTGGCTTGAGCTTCTTCATCTATGTGTTTTACATGCTGAAAAGGCTGTATAGCAGACATCTACAAAGAGCCTACCTAGATGCTGCAATGAGTATATCGAAAACTGGGGCCAAATTCAGGTTGTCAAAGGCCCTGTTCTCCTAGTTTGAAATTGAAAGTGACCTAGCCTTTCTTCGTCTATATGGCTTGCATGTGGTGACGATTTTGAGAGACTAGATTGTGTAAATTTTGCAAGTGACAGACCTATGGTTGGTGGGGTCTTTTGTAGTATGACTATTTCTTATTCACAGCAATTTTATTTTGTTTTTTCTGTAATTTTCTTAGCAACAGAACAGTCTCTGTGTTTTTTTACTTCTTCCTTGGCATTAGGCTTTGTTCTGTTCCGCAAGTCATTTTCAATAGCTTTGACTTTACTAACTAGTATCCAAGATTCAATTTTTATCGAAAGTTTTGTCCTAAATTTTTTTGAATAACAATGCATGTAACAACTTGATATGTAAATAGTATTTTTATGAAGATAAATTTTTTAAAATAAAAATGATATATATATATATATATATATATATATATATATATATATATGAGATTATTAATTAAAAAGTGATAATATAAAAGTAATTTCTTTTTTATAAGTTGTTATATAAAATATTATCTATAATTAAATTTAAGTTTAAAAATTTTATTTTTTTTAAAAAAAAGAAAAAGGATATACTCCAAAAAGTTGAATGGTGAAACTGTTAAAAAAAATTAATATATGTAACAACTTAGTTATATAAACCGGTATTACCATGAACACTAAAAGATAAATTCTTTTAAATAAAAATAATATGTTTACCTTCATAGAGCATTATCCTTTAATTATATACGAGATTAGGAAATAATTATAACATAAAAGACTAGGAGAAGTTACTTCCAGAATTATTGGATTTTTGGCCACAGAAACCTACAAATCCAAGCCTATTACACCACATAAAGAAAAGTCAACACCTTTCTCCAATTTTTTTTTTAAAAGTTCAAGATTCTTCATTCCAAGAATATCTATTTCCAGAGAAAGCACTACCCAGCTCAGGTCAGTGCCGATTGTCTCCATCTTTTATCTTCCTCTTGTTTCTTCTCCTATTCAATTGTTTTCTGGCATGGAATAATACCCAAAAGTTGTGATCTTTTCATTTCTCTCTCAAAATCCCAGCTTCACAAATTCTGGACAGTAAGCTCTTTCTTATCTCTCTCACTATTCGTTTACTGTTATGATTTTGATTTCTAAGAACATAGTTCTTGAAAATTATTATATGGTTATGTGATTATGTCTTAAATCCATGCATGTTCTGTGTTCTTTAATTTTCTTTGAGAAGTTAAAGATTGCAAGTTCAACAATGGTCTATGTGTAAAGAGCATGCTAATAATTGGATTTTGTATGGTTAAGATAAAAGAAAGATGAAGTCAATGACTGCTCTAATAATTGCCAAGTTGACTTCACCTATTCATGGATTGCGTATTTTTTGTTACTGCGGGCTTATCTATTGGATTCCCTGTTCAAGATGAAGTTGGACATTTATTCAGATACTGCAATTTCTTTGTTTCCCAGCCAAATTAGAAGTCCTTACGCTTCGGGGTTCAGAATCTGTCCAACGAGCAACAGCCAGCACAAGCTACAAGTAGCTAGCTACTCAAAGATCATGGACTTTATGGATTCTGAATTGCATAAGGCTGCAGTTGATGGCAATATTAATACCTTAAAGAGATACCCAAATGGTTTAGACCACCCAGTGACACCAAAAAAGAATACAATCTTGCACATCCACTTAGTCTCTCCGAGTAAGAGATCTGCCAATTTTGTGAAAGAGGTACTTCAAATGTGTCCACGATTGCTATGGCAAATCAATATCAATGGTGATACTCCATTGCATGTTGCTGCTAGGTATGGTCATTTCGATATAGTGAAAGTGCTAATTGAGCAAGCCAAGACACACAATAAGGATATAGAGAGTGGAGCAGTAGCCGCAAGGCAACTGCTGAGGATGGTGAATGTAAAGAAAAACACAGCTTTGCATGAGGCTGCTCAAAATAACCATCTCAAAGTTGTGAAATTGTTGACCCATGCAGACCCTCATTTTCCATATGCTACTAATGATTGTCATGAATCTCCTCTTTATCTGGCTGCTGTGAGAGGATATCTGTATCTGGTCATTGAGATACTGAATACTTGTACATCAGTATCTTATTGTGGCCCCAATGGTAAAACTGCTTTGCACGCTGCAGTGTTGAGTGGCAATCGAGGTGAGGTTAACCACATGAATCACAAACTGCTGGTAGAAAGCACAATCAAATAGTTCTTTACATGAACAGGATGATCTTGCTCAATGTGTTAGTGTCAATGTATTTTTACTATCTTTTAGCTAGTCATGAATTAATTTCTATTCATTTTCCTTCAGGGATTGTACTAGAAATACTGAAAAAGGAAAACCGGTTAGCTGTTGAAGTAGATGAAAATGGATGGACTCCACTTCACTATGCCTCATACGGGCATGGCAAGTATTTTGGTGCCTATGTTATTGTACAACGGCTTTTAGAATGTGATAAATCGGCTGCCTACATAATTGACAATGAGAGGAAAAGGACAGCTCTTCATATGGCAGCCAGCCAAGGCAATGTTCGTATAATGAGAGAGATTATTTCTAAATGCCCTGATTGTTGTGAACTCACTGACAGTAGAGGCTGGAATGTTCTTCATTATGCTGCAATTAGCAAAAGCGATGAAGCTTTACTGGTAGTCCTCCGAAATTCATCATCGATTGATCTTATTAATGAGGCTGATGTTGAAGGGTATACACCTCTTCATCTACTTGCTGCTTCTCGCCCTTATTTGCCTCCTTTCACGTGTGATGGAGAGGATGACTTGAATGCATATTACAAGCAGATTATAGGCTCTAGAGACAAGTTAACTGGGGACCTTCTCCACTCGAAGGTTAGTGTCTTTGTTAGTGCAGTTAGTTCACTTGTTCTGTTCAACCCTTACCTAAGTTAATTTCATGCTGAACTCGGAACTTTCAGGAACAAATCTTAGAGTGGATGGAAGATTTGGGTAATGGACCAATGGGGAAAATATGCATCAACAAGAAAGGTAGTTGGCAAATACAAGATTTACGAAGCGGACCAAAGGAGGCAAAAGTACTTGCTGAATTTGAGAAATCCAAAGACTCCTTCTTGGTGGTGTCAGGCCTTGTAGCAACAGTAACCTTCGCAGCAGCATTTACATTACCTGGTGGTTACATAAGTGATGAAAAGGACCCAAATCAGGGTACTGCAGTCCTAAGTAAAAATGTAGCTTTTGAAGCTTTTATCCTATCAGATACTATAGCCATGGTTCTCTCAACTTGTTCTGTCTTCCTCCATTTTATTGTGATGCTACTCGGATATCAAGAAAAATATTGGTGGTTAATCCGGTCTGCGCTGCTGTTCATCATGTTCGCCATGGGAGCAATGGTGGTTGCATTTGCAACTGGGACATATGCAGTTTTATCACCTTCTCTGGGGCTTGCTGTTGCCACATGTTTTATTGGCCTGAGCTTCTTCATCTACATATTTTACATGTTGAAACGGTTATATAGCAAACATCTACAAAAAGCTGCAATTACTGTCTCCAAAATGGGAACCAAATTCAGGTTATCAAAACCTCTTCTCTCCTAGCAAGCTCCAAGTTGTTGGGGCTTGCCAAGTTGGCATTGCTACTGTTTCATTGGCCTTCTCTTCATCAACTCTGTTTAGCATGTGGGGAAGATTTTTTTTTTTTTAATTTTTTGTTTATATGTTGTTACTGACCTATAATTTTAGTTCTATTAATGAAGAAATCATAGTTTAATGTCATAATAGGTATCTACCCTGCTCACCTTTTTTCTTGCTGTATGGAGCAACAATAAAAGACAAGATTCAAGTTGTGCTTCGTCAAAGGAAAAAACATAAATTTCTTCTATTTTTGAGGGCAGAATAGAAAATGGGCTATTTGAGAATCGAATTGTAGCTTTCTGTAGGACCATGTTTATCCAGCTCATTGTTCATCAATAGATGCTTGTATACTTTTTGACAGAACAGTCGACAGCACCACTAACTACCAGTCTACTACCCATAAGTCCAGTTCTAACTTTCTTATATGTCATTTCAAATATGTCTTAAACTGAAAGAAAAAAAAAAGCATCCTTTATCAGTTAAATCCAGATTTCGATATCTTGCGCATGGCGTCTGAACTGAATCAGCATGAATCAACTCCAGGCTCTAGTTCAGTCCTACAAACAGAAACTTTCACTTGCATGGACTCTGAAGTGTTCATGGCAGCTGCAGCTGGAAATTTTGGAGCCCTGTTGAAATATTCAGATCAACTTCGTTGTTTGCTGACTCCAAGCAAGAATACGGTACTCCATATTTATGTTACTGCCCTGTCCGAAAAGGTAGAGGCGCCAAATGATAAATTCTCTAAAGTCATCAAATATTTGTTCTCCAAGTTACTGGCACGACTATTTGCGAAAGATGTAGAACAACTGCTATCTGTAGAAATACCTGAGGATAACTCCCTTGCAATGATTCTCAAAAAGCATCCATCATTGTTGCTGCAGGCCAATGCCAAAGGGGAAATTCCATTGCATATAGCAGCTCGGTATGGGCATTATGAAGTAGTGCAGAAACTTATTGGAAGCGCAGAAGCTTGTCAGGAGGACATTGAAAGGGGAACTGGAGTAGCACGAGAGATGCTAAGAATGACCAACAACCACAAGGACACTGCCCTGCACGAGGCAGTAAGGTACAGTCATGTTGAAGTGGTGAAAATATTGACCCACTATGACCCTGATTTTACATACTCTGCAAATGATACTGGTGAAACTCCACTCTACATAGCCGCTGAGAGGGGATTTTGCAACTTGGTAGCTGTAATATTAGAAACCTGCAAGGAAGTTACATATCAAGGTCCTAGTGGCAGAACAGCACTACATGCAGCAATATATTGCAATGATGAAGGTGGGGTACTAATTCATACTTTAGCATGTCATCATAAAATTTAATTATTCTATTAACTGGCATAAATTATTTTACATTTTGTTTCAGAAATGGCAAAAATTATTCTGAAGAAAAAACAATGTTTGACTAAGGAAGCAGATGAACAAGGGTGGATTCCCTTGCATCATGCTGCGCATTTTGGTTATCTCTCAATTGTAAGACTGTTAATGCTGTTTGATAAATTTTCTGCTTACATTGGAGATAAGGGAAAAAGGACAGCTCTTCACATTGCAGCAAGGCGAGGCAATGTGGCAATAATGAAGGAGATCATATCCTGCTGCCCAGATTGTTGTGAAATTGTTGACCAGAGAGGCTGGAATGTTCTTCACTTTGCCATGGAAAGCCATAAATATGATGCAGTAGATTATCTCCATCAAAATCTCTGGCTTAGTAATTTGTTAAATGAAAAGGATGCCAAAGGGAACACTCCTCTCCATCGTCTGGCTACGGCCCTTTGCGAACATACATCTTTCCCAGATAACAACAGAGTCGACAAGATGGCAATGAACATGGAAAATCTGACTGCTCTGGACATTGCTAAAGAGAATGATGATTTCCCTGAATGCAAGGTATGTAATATACATGTATAAGAACACATTCATTATGGTGCTCATTTTACTGCAGCTTATGTGATCCTAAAAATCTGTATTGCAGATGAGTGTTATTCGACAACTTAAGAAAGCTAGACTTAGACAAGGCTGGAAAAAATTGATCGAAATTTCGTACTATGAAGAGAAGGAAGAAGAAACTAGCTTGAATGATGATAAGTTGAATGACAAAGATAATAGTATTAAACAGGTATTTGATGGCAAGAAAGGAAAGGAAAAAGCCAATAGCAGTACTAGCACCAGCAGGGGTGATAAGCTTTTAGATCAACTTCAGGAAGCTAGAAATATCCACTTAGTGGTGGCAACACTCATAGCAACCGTGACCTTTGCTGCGGGATTCACCATGCCTGGAGGTTACAAAGGCGATGGTAGTCCAGATGAGGGAGGTGCAATCCTGACAAGAAATGCTGCTTTTGTGGCATTTGTTATATCAGATACTATAGCCATGGTGCTGTCTAGTTGTGCGGTGTTAATGCATCTGTTCATGGCAGTGATTGATGATGAGACATGGTTGTTTCGACACGTTGTTTCAGCCTTTCTGTTAACTCTCTTTTCTATGTTGGCTATGGCGGTAGCATTTGTTACAGGGACATATGCAGTTTTGGGACATTCTTTGGCCGTTGCTGTTGTTACCTGTGTCCTTGGCTGTTTGTTTTTTCCTTTCTATTGCGGATTCTCAGTCAAAACTCTACTCTTCTTCGGAAATGTAGAGAACTAAATCGTCAGAATATTGGAAGCAGGATTTGAGGTTGTTTCTATCAGCATATATATACTGAAGCAGAGCTCTATCAAGACTTGAAGTATAAATGGAAGAATAGGTGTGTGATCTTTGTGTATTGTCCAGTTTTTTCCATTTAGTATGAGCTTATTTAAGTTAAATTTTTTTGAAGAGGTCTGTCCACTTGGTATAATTGGCTTCATTATGCTACATCTGTAATTTAAAAAGTCTAATTGTATATTTTTCCTTAATAAATCCTTTGCTTATAAAAAGATAAAAAAAAATTCACGTGATATTTTTTATTAACTATTAATTTAATGTAAATTAGTGAAGTGTAATTTAAAAAGGTAATTTCTTATATTGTAGCCGGAGACGTGAATAGTTTTATTACAGGTTGCGAATTTACTTTTCTAAACCCCTAATTTAGAAATTAATTTTTTTCGTATAGCTGAATATAACATTTATTATTACCCTTAAAAGAATTCCAAACTTTGCACATTAAATATAAATCTAGTAACTATTATTTTTTTTTTTTAAAATTCAGTTTTAAACTATAAAATTCAATAGCATATGCTAAATATGTGCAACATTTATTTTTATATTTTGGCAATTAAATCAGTTAAGTTTACCGTCCTTATTTAGACTAATGCTTGTTCCGATAATTGTTTCATCAAAACTGTCAAATAGAATGATGTAATTGAATGTGAGTTAAAATGGACTTAAAACTCGCCAATGTTCTCGATTTGTATCTTACGTTGGGCGATTTTCTCATGAAAGAATTAGACATAAAGAAGGGGAAAAAAAGTAAATATTAAAAAAAAAAAAACCACATTTTATGTGGTTCAGTTTCTCAATAAACCTATATATACACGCACACGGTACTCACTCTTTCGAGTTCCAGACATGTTTTCATCTTCCACCTTTAATCATTTCTAGGTGAGGAACTGATACATTTCTTCACTCCATCATTGATGCATTTCTTGACTCCATGATATTATTCAAGAATAATGCTTGACTTTGCTCACATATCTTCTCAAGAATTGTCTTTCGCTTTTCTTATATATATATATATTAATAAATTAGTTAAATAGTGTTTAAAAAATAAAAAATATTATCATTTGTAAATTAATATATTTTCTTTAATTATTTTAAAATAAAAATAAAAAATAATTTAAATATATTATTTAAATAATTTTAATCAAATAAGAATTATAAATTAATTAATTATTTTTAATAAAATAAAAATTATACATTAGTTAAATATTTTTTTAAAATAAGAACTCATATTTTTTAATTTAGTTTTATTTTTTTTATAATAATATCACATGTAGCAAATTTAATTTAATACTTCAAAATTCAACATTTATATATAAAGATAATCATGGCAATAAATATTAAATAATTGAAGGTCCTCAACACTACCAAAAATTTATCAACACAATATCTCTTAAATCCTTTATCTTATTTTTTGCTGTCCGTTTCTTGCAGCGGGTACTATTTGTTTCAAGATGTCACATTCTAGTAACTTAAATGGCAACACCAGGCGGAAGGAAATTGTCACATGCATGGAGACCAACTTATACAAGGCTGCAGCAGAAGGCAACACAGAACCATTCAAAAATAGAGATGAGCCTCTTGATCACCTAGTGACCCCACGTAAAAATACAATCTTACATATCTACCTCACATCACCAAGCAAAAGATCACCTGAATTCGTAGAGGAGGTACTTGGCAAGTGTCCTGAATTGTTGCTGAAGGTCAATGAAGAAGGTGAAACTCCACTGCACATTGCAGCAAGGTATGGGCACTCCGAAGTAGCGAAATTGCTTATCAAACAGGCAGGGAAAGCCGACTTGGAGAGCGGTGGAGGAAATGTAGTGGTGCGGCAACTGTTGAGGATGGCAAACAAAAAGAAAGAAACGGCTTTACATGAGGCAGCTCGAAGTAATAGCTTCAAGATTGTGAATGCGATATTGGACAAAGAAGATCCTGAGTTCACATATTCTGCAAACGACTCTGGCGAGAGCCCACTTTACCTGGCTGTCTATCACAATTCCCATATCAACGTAGTTAAAAAAATTTTAGACACCTGCAAATCAGTGGCGTGCGGTGGCCCCAATGGTAAAACGGCTTTACATGCAGCAGTTTTGCGCTGTTATTACGGTATATACACATTAACTTCTACGCAATTAACTCAATTCCGCCTGATCTACGTGTTATACTATGATCGATATATATATTATTATCCAAGTAATTATATGTGTTATACATTCAACTATTAAGTTTCAATATTTTGAATGTAAGCATAAATCTTTCAAATTAAAAACAAATATTATATATACTTCAAAATATATGAAAATTCATAGTTCAAATTTTATTCCGGATAAATTTATAAAATTATTTTTACATAGTTTTAAAATAAAAAGGCTAATTGGTATAAAAAATTACAATATTTACTAGTTGAAAATTTATATTAACTTTTCAAAATTGGTAAAATGTCCTGATTTGACAAATCACTTGTAATTTTAGCACAATTTTCACCTTAGACCTTAGTCACATTTAATTAAAAAAAAAATATGCATTGGTCATTTTAAATAATAGCTACCTCATATGCCACATGTGCATATTTTTGTTAATTTGGACCAAATTAACATTGTACTAAAATTGCAACTAATTGACCAAATTATGTTATTTTTATCCAGTTTTAAAGGTTGAAATAAATTTACAAGTTATAAACATTGTGATTTTTGGCAGCAGCAGGCCAAATAATAGTATTCTCTATTGCATGATCTAACAGAAAAAAAAAATTGTTGTTACTATCTTTACAATAGGTAACATAATTGACTATTTATGACTATGGTTTTACGGATTTTCTTCAGGTGCAATAGATGAATTAATGGACAAGAAAAGTAGTTTGGCCAACGAAGTAGATGAAGATGGGTGGACTCCACTTCACTATGATGCGTATTTTCATGATTCACCTAAAATTGCAAAAAAATTATTAGCAAAAGATAAATCAGCTGCCTACATTGCTGACAAAGATAGGCAACGTACAGCTCTTCACATGGCTGCTTGTAGAGACCACGCTAGCATAATGAAAGAAATAATCTCCAGGTGTCCAGACTGTTGTGAACTCACAGACACTAAAGGGTGGAATGTGCTTCACTATGCCGTGATATGCAAAAATGACAAAGTAATAAAAATAATCCTGGAAGATCCATCATTGTTATACCTTATGAATGCGAAAGATGCAAAAGGTTACACTCCTCTCTACATGCATTATGTTTCTCGCTTCCCCCTTTTTCCATCTTTCATTCTTCAAGGAAAAACTCAGGCTTATGAGTTTTTTAAGCAAAAGGTGCTCTCTTTTTTCGATTATGATGAGCTTCCTCCAAAGAAGGTAAGCAATAATTGTGTGCTAAGTTATGGATACTTTTACCATATCAACAAAAAAATTCATGGTATTGATTATTGATTATCAACTTTATAACTTATTTCCGGGGTTTATTATTGCTGCAGAAAGAAGTTTTCAAGTGGATGAAAGATCTTGGTAGTGGACCGCTTGGTGAAATGACAATGAAGGATGACGATTTACCCGAAGTAGAGAAAGCCACAGAAGCGCATTTGATCGTGGCAGTACTTATAGCAACCGTAACATTCGCAGCAGCATTTACTTTACCTGGTGGTTTAAAAGGTGATAAAGAAGATACAAATAGAGGAACCCCAATCCTAAGCAAGAGCTCAGCCTTTCAAGCATTTGTAGTAACAGATACCTTTGCCTTTGTGTTCTCCATTTGCTCTGTGTTTATGCACTTCATGCAGCCGCTTTTGAGACGATATGAATGGTTAGTGTTTATGGCATTTCAGTTTATCTTGGTAGCCATGGCAGCAATGGCGATTGCATTTATCACAGGAATATATGCAGTTTTAGTTCCTTCGTCCTTGGGGCTTGCGGTTGTTGCTTGTCTTATTGGTTTAGCATTTTTTGTGCTCACGGCACAAGTCATGCTCGTATCTCATGAAGTATCATTTAGTTTTGATACTTTTTTTAAAAATATTATAACTAGTATACAACGATATATTTCTTATTAAATGTTAGCAAAATATATAATTGTTTATTTTATTATTTATATTTATTTTTATCTATACACATCTTCAATAAAAAAGAATTACTTTAAAGTTTACTTTTTAAAATATATAATTGTTTAATATAATTTTTATTTATTTTTATCTCTACACATCTTCAATAAAAAGAATTATTTTAAAGTTTACTTTTTCTCTAAAAACAATTTTCTTTTCTATCCATTTCTGCAAATAAGTCATCCCTAAGGGTGAGCATGTGGGCGCATTAAATGTTAGTAAAATATATAATTTTTTAATATATTTTTTAATTTTTTTATTTGTATTTATTTTTATCTATACACATCTTCAATAAAAGAATTACTTTAAAGTTTACTTTTTCTCTAAAACTATTTTCTTTTCTGTACATTTCTGCAAATAACTCATCCAAGGGTGAGCATGCGGGTGACACTCGAACCGAAACTAACAGACATTTTAAGGGTTTAGCTCATTATTATTAACATAACTTTAATTCATGTTTCATTTTGATATTAAATTTTTTTTTTTTTATATTAAAAATTTTATTTTTATTTAATATTAAAATATTTTAAACATATCCAATCAAATTTGATATATATAAAAATTGAAATAAATATATTTTTAATATATTTACTATGTAAGCATTCCATTAAAATAGTTTAATTACCTTATGAACTATATAAAATAAATTTTATTAAAATTTTATTTTACGGAACTCACAAGTAAATTTTGTTTTATAGAGCCAATAAAATAATTAAACTGTTTAAAAAGATATTTACAAGATAAATATACTAAAAGTATATTTATTCAAATTATTACATATGTTAAATTTGATCGAATATATTTGAATTATTTTAATTTGAAACAAAAATAAAATTTTTGGATTAAAAAGAAAAAAATTGAAATTTTAACATTCAAATGTGGGAGTCGACCCACACCGTTGTCTGTAAAGAGATGTGCGCTTGCCACTCAACCAAGCCCTCGTAACTGCTATATTTTAGTATTATTTATATAAATATTAATTGAGTTTTTGGTTGATTTCGTTCAGAAAATGAAAACTAAACCAAACTAAATTTGCTCAATTTGGTTCGGTTTTTTTAAAGCGGTTAGATTTTGCTCACCCACCTCATTCCAGAGCTTTGAACAAATGTGTGTTAATTAAGTGAATTTAAAAAAAAAAAAATTATCCATGTCTTTTAAAAGAAAATGGAGATGATGCACAAAGTTATGTTAAATTAGAAAAGCAGTAAATCTAAATGCAAATTTAAGAAAAATATGAAATAGAAAATTTATCTATATCTTTTAAGAAAGAAAATGGAGATGATGTCTAAAATTACATTAAATTATATATATATATATCTAAGGCATGAATTTTTTTTTTTTTAAATCAAGTAAAAATAATTTTATAAATAGATAGTAAATTTCAACTCTTCATATTAAAATATTTTTAGAATAAAGTTACCATTAGATTATACAACATAGATAATTGTTACACCCAAGCTTACTCTCTCTATATATATGTATAACCTATCTTAATGTACCATGTAATTATTTTTGAAATTAACGTATGCAGAAATAACCTTGCTATTCTTTTCATAAAAGAAATAACTTGAATATCATGCAAAAACGTTCATTATAATCTTTCTTTCTTTCTTTCTTCTCACCACTGAATGGTCTTCATATATTTTCACAGCTCACGGCAACCGCTGGCTTTTTCCTTTTTTTAGTGCTTTTGTTATTTTTTCGTAGTATTTTATGGATATTTATTTTCTTTCTCTCTTTTATTTTTAACTAAATCTGTTGTGTATCTTAGGTGATTATGCCATCTCGGATCGTATGTGTTGGAGTAAGGATTTCCTTAGCCTCTTTAGAAATTATTTAAAGCATTGAGTTGTTTTACCCTGGTTAAAGCTTCTAATTTCTTCGTTAGCATATTAATCTTTGCATTTAGAAGGTTCAAACCATACACCTCATGCATTCCTACAATTTTCTTTAGTGCATTTCTTTCCTCATGCCATTGATAGTTATTGGATGTTATAGTCTCAAGAATGTTGTAGGCATCATCAGGCGTCTTGCTCATGATTGAGCCTTGAGCTGTAGTATTGATAGTGATCCTCATTTGCTCGGTGAGTCCTTGATAGAAGGTTTGCATGAGTAACCATTATGGAACTTCATGGTGAAGACATTGACGTTGCAAATCCTTGAACCGTTCCTATGCTTTGTATAAATATTCACTATTGTATTGAGTGAAACTTGTAACCTCTTGTCTAAATTTTGCTATTTTGCCTAGTGGGAAATACTTGCCCAAGAATGCCTTTGACAACATGTCCCATGTGGTGATGGGCTATGATGCTAGAGAGTGTAACCATAACTTGGCTTTATTGCTCAAAGAGAAAGGGAATAACCTTAGCTTTATTGCATCTTGACTAACCCCCATTCATCTTAAATATGTCACAAATCTATAAAAACTGGGCTAAATGGGCATTAGGATCTTCACTTGGGAGACCTGTAAATTGGAACTGTGAAACCATTTGAATAATTGTTGGTTTGATCTTAAAAGTGCTGGCGTCAACAGTAGGCCTTACAATGTTATTATAGGTATCTCCTGAATTAGGAATTGTATTCTCTTGAAGAACAAAAATCCTTACTAGTTGTGCCGTTTGATCTTCAGCCATTTTTTGCTTGTCTTTCTTGCATTTTTCCTTTCAGTTTTTTTTGCACAATTTCTCAATTTCAAAGTTGAGCTCTTCTAAGTTTTTTCCCTTAGATCAAGTGTTCATAAACTAGTAAAGCACTTATGAAAAGAGTCCTAGAGAGGGGGGGGTGAATAGGACTATCAAATGAAAATGAGAAATTAACAGAATTCTTTGTAAGAATTAAATAGAAGTTAAGAAGGAAGAATGAAGAACATAAAGATTTAAGGAGTTTAGATTCAACAACAATCCTACGTCTCCACATAACTTATCCCTAAGTTAGGATTTTCAATCACCCACAATCTTATTCACGAGATTGAGATTATATAAGAATTTTATGGCTTACTCTTATAACCTTACAACATGAGTTTTCAAAGCTCATTAAAAAAACCAAAACCCAAGTGTTTCAATTGGCAACACTTAAACCAATTCCTTTAGAAAGAAATCTCACTTCCCTTCTAATGTAACATGTGATTTAAGATGAAGACAAATTCTATTTCTAACACACACCCAACTCTCACAAGAGTTATACAAACAAAGAATTGTTTAAGAGAATTTGAGAGCTCGATGAATGCTTAAGAAATAATGAAAGATAAACAAGTTTCTTAACTTCCATTCAGATCTATAGGTATTTATACTAAAAAATATAGTTTTTAGAGGTGCAAATGATGTGTCTAACATCTATATTTTGAATCATTGAGAGTAATATTGTCAGACAGCTATTCATGGACTGAAATCGTGATTGGCTGCTCAAGACGTTTGAATTTACCCATACTTTCTTCATACAAACAATAAATTTGAATTAGCTTTCCATATCAATTTTAATCACCTAAATTGGACTTCTGTATCTCAAGATATGTACAAAATACTAAGGGTTATGCAATCTATAATGCAGACTACAGTCAGACAACTATACTCGAATTAAAGCCATGATTTGCTATTGAAAAATTTTGAATTTGCCCATACTTTCTTCATGAAAGCTGTAGATATTTGAATTATCTTCCCCTATCATTTTGAATCACTTAAATTGAAATTCTGTAGCTCAGGATATGTCCAAAATACTAAGAGTTATGCAATCTGAAATGCAGAATACTATCAGACAACTATACACAAGTTGAAGCCGTGATTTGCTCCTGAAGAAATTTTAATTTGACCATACTTTCTTTATGAAATTTTTAGATACTTATCTTTTCATATCATTTTAAATCACTTTAATTGAACTTCTGTAACTCAAGATATGTCTAAAATACTAAGAGATGTGCAGTCTAAGATGACAGACGTATATGTGGATTTCAACTCAAAATTTGCATAACCAAATGAACTTGGATTTTGACAAATAAGCCTAATTCAAAAAGCTTAAGATGTCTACTTTAAATGTGAAGAAGCTCATTTTCTCATTTAAGAGCTCTAAAGGTGTCAAAAGTCTTCTTGAATCTTAGAGGTTCAATTTGCCGAAAAAGTCACTATTCATCCAAAAGTGTATATGCTTGGTATATGTTTGGTATATAATTCCCTACACGCTTAATTAAAATTATTAGTATAAAAATTGTTTGTCAAAGTCCAAAATTTGGAGTTTGATCATGTAAATGATCAACAATCTCCCCCTTTTTGGCTTTGACAACCAATTTTAAAAGATAATAAATAATGTGTGTGAGTGTGACAATAAATAACATGTGTAAGCATGTTAAAGCTCCCCCTTTCAAATTAAATAGATGCAAAATGAGAAAGTATTTTGCTGTCCTTTAACATATGCATAATTTCACTATTTATCATGTATCAGAATATATAAATGAATTATCATAGCATGTATAAGAGTTTAACAAATCTATTCCTTTAACAAAATAAATTTCTTTATTTCTCCTCCTTTTTGGACATGATAAGAAATATAAATAAATTTATTATCCTTCTTGACAAAAAATATAAACAATATAAAATATAGTAAGAGGGACAAGAACATGGCCTAACATAACAAATGATGATAACATGATCATTAAAAAATGTTAGACAACATGAATGAAATAATTTCAAGCATATATGCATATAGTGCTACTATAATGCATCACAAAATAGTACATATGATATATTGAAACATCACATGATTATAGAAAGTTTAGCTAGTCAATCAATCATACATAATCATGTGGTACTTAGCATATCTTAAATACAAACACAATTATTTATCCCCTAAGCACATAGCTTTTTCTCCTCCTTTGTCAAAGACAAAAAGAAAAGAGAGAGATATAAGGGAAAATAAACCTAAGGGAGCCAATAATACTAGAGGGAATAAAAGATCAAGAACCAAAATAATGAAAAAAAAATACTTAAAATCTTTATGACAGTCATTTCATTTTTAAAGATAAAAACCATTCCCAAAAAGAATTTATACATGAATATGAATTTTGCAGGTATAAGCATAATTGATAGTCATGCATAAATAAAAAATTCATGTCATATATAAACAAAGTAAGCAAAACAAAGTTTTTTATCACAAGGACAAAACTAGCCACACTTACATTATTACTATGCATGTATAAAAAATTTCTGTGAAATAAATTGAACGAATCCACATAAATCCAAATCAATAAAATTAATACAAAGATCATGCAAATGGGAAATACAATATATCATGTATATGAAGTAAATTTGTTAAAGCAAATACTTTTAAAAAAATATATATACATGACGCTTAAAATAATTTTTTTTTAAAGCACATGATCATATAAGAATCCAAACATCAATTCATCAATTCATCAATTTAACAAGTGATCAAGACAAGCTTAAGCCATCAATCATACCAAGTTCATGCTTAATAAAATTCAATCTTTTCTCACAAAGAGGCTTGGTAAAGATTTCTGCTAATTGATCATTAGTATCAACAAAATCAAGAAAAATATCACCATTTTGCACATGATCACGCAAGAAATGATGTCTAATGTCCATATGCTTAGTTCTAGAATGTTGAATGGAATTTTTACTAAGGTTTATAGCACTTGTATTGTCACATTTAATTGGAATGTGATTAATATCAATGCCATAGTCCAAAAGTTGTTGTAGAACTTGGGTGCAATAACAACTAGCCGTCACATATTCTGCTTCAGCGGTGGACAAGGCAACCGAAACTTATTTCTTACTAAACGAAGAAACTAAGCAATTTCCTAAAATTTGAAAAGTTATGGAAGTGCTTTTTCTATCTAGTAAGCTACCAGCAAAGTCAACATTAGAATAACTAATCAAGTCAAAGGAAGAACTTCTAGGATACCAAAGTCCTAAATGCATTGTACCATAAAGATATTTGAAAATTCTTTTATTAGCATTCAAATAAGACCCTCTAGAACTTAATTGAAATCTAGCATACACGCAAGTAGAAAACATAATATCGGGTCTACTAGTGGTTAAATAAAGAAGGGATCTGATCATACCTCTAAATCGCTTTTCATCAACCGGTTTGCCATTTTCATCCTTATTGAGTTTGGTTGTGGTGCTCATTGGAGTTTTGCTTGATTTAGCTCCATCCTTCTAAACTTCTTGAGAATGTCCTTTGTATTTTTGGTTTGATTAATGAAAATCCCATCTTCACATTGCTTGATTTAAAGTCCAAGAAAGAACTTGAGTTCTCCCATCATACTCATCTCAAATTCTCTTTGAATTAGCTTAGAAAATTCCTCACACAAACAATGATCAGTAGCACCAAAAATAATATCATCAACATAAATTTGAACAATTAATAAATCATGCTTGGATTTCTTTATGAAAAGAGTTATGTTAACCTTTCCTTTAGAGAAACCTTTCTCTAGTAAAAAATTACTCAATCTTTCATACCAAGCTCTTGGAGCTTGTTTCAATCCATACAATTCTTTTCACAATTTAAAAACATGATTTGGAGAGTTAAAATTTTCAAAACCTAGAGGTTGTTCAACATATACCTCCTCTTCAATAAAACCAATTAAAAATGCACTTTTAACATCCATTTGATAAATTTTAAAATCCATGTATGATGCAAATGCAAGTAGCATCCTAATAGCTTCTAACCTTGCAACGGGGGCAAAGGTTTCATCATAATCAATGCCTTCCTCTTGATTATAACCTTTAGCTACTAGTCTAACTTTGTTCCTAGTTATGACACCTTGTTCATTCATTTTATTTCTAAACACCCATTTGGTGCCTATAATAGGATGATGTTTAGGTCTAGGAACCAAGGTCTAAACTTTATTTCTCTCAAATTGATTTAACTCTTCTTCCATAGCAAGGACCCAAAATTCATCATACAAAGTATCATCAATATTTTTAGGTTTAATTTGAGAAATGAAGGCTAAATTAATAGTAGACTTTAATTGAGATCTAGTAGTTACCCCTTTTGCAGTGTCATATATAATGAGGTCTTGAGGGTGAGCTTTTTTGAATTGTCAATCCTTTTGGAAGTTCATCCTTCAAGGTAGGT
This sequence comes from Mallotus nudiflorus, assembly GCA_947683625.1. Lineage (NCBI taxonomy): Eukaryota > Viridiplantae > Streptophyta > Magnoliopsida > Malpighiales > Euphorbiaceae > Mallotus > Mallotus nudiflorus. The sequence goes on along the minus strand of CANTUR010000886.1, from coordinate 602,799 downwards.
TAAGATGTCTTCTCATTTTCCTTCTTGCTTGGATCTTCAAGTTCCAAAGTCTTACTAGCATTTTCTTCTTGTGTTTCTATAATCTCATTGTCACCTACAAGATCATCAACACTACAAACATCCTTTCTAGGATCAAGTGAGTTTAATTAATCAAATACCACATGCATTGACTCTTCAACTACTAGATTTCTCTTATTAAAGACCCTATATGCTTTGCTAGTGATGGAATAGCCTAGAAAAATTCCTTCATCGGCTTCGGAATCAAATTTTCTAAGATTATCCTTGGTGTTCAATATAAAGCACTTGCATCCAAATACTCTTAGATATGATATTTTGGGTTTTCTATTGTTCCATAGCTCATAAGATGTTTTATTTAAAATTTGTCTTTCGAAAACTCAGTTTGAAATATAAAAAGATGTGTTAACAGCTTCCGCCTAAAAGTATAGAGGCAAATTATACTTATGAAGCATTATTCTAGCATTTCCATAAGAGTTCTATTTTTCCTTTCAACTACCCCATTTTGTTGAGGGGTTTTAGGAGATGAAAATGTATGAAAAATACCATTTTCAATATAATAGTTTTTGAAAAATTCATTCTCAAATTCGATTCCATGATCACTTCTAATGGATGAAATACAAAATCCTTTTTCTTTTTGAAAAATTTTCAAAATCTTTAAATATATCATTTTTATGAGCAAGAAAACACACCAAGTGTATCTAAAGTAGTCATCAACTAATACATAAGCATATTGCATTCCACCGAGACTAGCAACTCTAGTTAGTCCAAATAAATCCATATGTATAAGTTCAAGTGATCTAGAGGTGGACACTACATTTTTTAGCTAAAATGAGGACTTGGATTGTTTTCCCTTTTGACAAGCATCATAAGGTTTATCTTTAGTGAATTTAAGCTTAGGTAAACCAATTACAAGTTCATGTTTACAAAGATTATTTAAAAGCTCAAAATTTGCATGTCTTAATCTTCTATGCCATGTCCATGTGTCATAAGAGATTGACACTAAGCATTTTATGTCTTGGTTATCAATTTTATTCAAATCAATGACATAAATATTGTCTACTCTTTCACCAGTAAAAATAACTTTGTTTTCATCAAGACTACTAATAAAGCAATTTTTAAGATAAAAAGTTATTTTATTTCCTATGTCACATAATTGACTTATACTAAGCAGATTATGTTTAAGACCATTAATAAACAACACATGATATATAGATAAGGATTGAGGATTACCTATTTCTCCAATGCCAATAATTTTTCCTTTTGCATTATCTCCGAAGATAATGTGCCCTCCATCCTTAGCATCAAGTTTGTTGAATTGCTCTTTGTCTCTTGTCATATGCCTTAAACATCCACTATCGAGATACCACTTGTTTTTTATTTTTGTGGATTTCAAGCACATCTACACAATATAATTTAAGTGTTCTTTTGGACCCAAACCTTTTTTGGTCTAGGTTGGTTAGTTTCAAGATAATCTGTAGGAAGTAAATTCATATGCAATCTTCTATAGAAGCACACATTGTTAGTATGTCCTTTGATCATGCAATAAGAACATACAATATTTTCAAATTTATTCCTCCTAGGATGAAATGCTTTCCTAGTGTGTGCAACATGCCTTTGGTGTTATGTATATCTCCTATTATTTTGTGTCATCAAGTGAGACTTGCATTGGTAATGGTGATGTGTATTTCTATAATTTTATGCAACATATTTATGTGCATTATATTGTGTAGCATGCATATTATAATTGTGTCTAATGTACATATAAGCATGCTTGGGTTTAAGTGCTCTAGTTTGAGCCTTACTTTTTTGTGTTAATGAAGGATGAATCTCATGAGATTTTTCCTTGCTATTTAACACATGAGATCTTTTAGCTTTGAAAGCTTGAGTCTTATTTAATTTGGTGGTTGAAGGAATGGAATCATGTAAAGCTTTTACAAAATTAATATGTAATGAAGATGATGAAGACATTCCATTCTTATATATATCCAATTCCATGGGTATCTCTATGAAATTTTTGAGAGTCAAGAAGACTATCTAAAGTTTCTTTTCCTCTCTTAAATTTAGTAATGGAATTCTTTAATTCTAAGACCCCCTTATACAATTTATGATTTTTATAATTTGCTTTCTTAAGTTGATCTTCCAAAGAATTATAAGATTTTGCATCACAAACAAGTTTTTTACTTGATTCAACAAGTTTAGCAAAATTAATTTTTAAAATTTCTAATTCTCTATTTAAGCTACTTAACTCATGCTTATAATGTTTCTTTTTAGATAATAAACTTTTGCATTTAATAAGTAATTTGCTCATAATAGAGCTCTCATCATCATCATCATCATTATTACAATAATTATCACAATCATCAAAGGAAGAATAAGAAGTAGATGGTACCTCATTTTCATTTTTAAAGGCCATGAAGCAAAGATTGGCCACCTCTTATTGTTCCTTTTCCTTTTCAGATTTGGAGGAATCATCCTAAGTAGCTTTGAATGCCTTTTTCTTATCTTTTGCTCCCTTGTTCTTGAATTTGAGTTTGGGACACTCACTTCTAATATGTCTCGGTTTCTTGCATTCATAGCAAGTAACCTCTTTAGTTTTCTTATTCCCATCTGCTTCAAACTTCTTATTGAAGTCCCTTGTTCTTGAGAAGTTTTTCTTTCTCAAAAACTTCTTGAAGTTCCTAGTGAGCATGACAATGTCACCATCTTCATCACTATAATCTTTTATGCTTTCCTCTTCACTATCTTCTTGAAGAGCTTTTAAATCAATGCTCTTTTTCTTTTCTTCTTTCTTTTCTTGTTCTTCACCTCTTTACTTGATAGTGAGCTTATGTGTTAAAAACTTACCAATAAGCACATCAGTTGATAAGGTGGAGAGGTCTTGAGCTTCCTCAATTGAAGTAACACGAGATTCCCAATCCTTTTTAGGTAGGATTCTTAGAATCTTGTTATTTACTTCTTCCTTGGAGAAATATTTTTCAAGTTTCTTGAGGGTTGTGAGGAGAGTATTGAGACGATTTGTCATCTCCATGATTGATTCATAAGGCTTCATTTTAAAGAGTTCATATTCATACATATGAAGTGTACCTTCTTACTTCTTACTTGAATGTTGCCTTCGTAGTGGTTTTCTAATGTCTCCCACATTTCTTTGGCCGATATACAATGTTGAAGCTTACCTCCTTCTTCTCCTGTCATTGAAGAGACTAGAGTAATCATAGTTTTTTTTATGACTTTCTTCCTTTTGATCAATACTCCATTGGCTTCTTGCAAGAGTAGTTACCACACCATTAATGACAGTTGTAGATGGTTCCTAACCTCTTAGGACAATGTCCCAAAGTTTGATGGAATCACAATTAAGATATAATTACATTTTGAATTTCCAATGTGGATAGTCACGACAATTAAAGAATGGTCTAAGAGAAGAGATGTTTTGTGATTCACTCCTCATGATCTTGTATTCTAGCAATGAAGTACCTAGAATTCAAGATCTGATACCAAATGAAAAGAGTCCTAAAAGGGGGGGGGGGGGTAAATAGGACTATCAAATGAAATGAGAAATTAAAAGAATTCTTTGTAAGAATTAAATAGAAGTTGAGAAAGAAGAATGAAGAACACAAAGATTTAAGGAGTTCGGATTCAACAACAATCCTACATCTCCACCAAACTTATCCCCAAGTTAGGATTTTCAATCACCCACAATCTTATTTACAGGATTGAGATTATACAAGAGTTTTATGGCTCACTCTTATAACTTTACAATATGAGTTTTCAAGGCTCACTCAAAAAACCAAAACCCAAGTGTTTCAGTGGACAACAATTAAACCAATTCCATTAGAAATAAATCTCACTTTCCTTCTAATCTAACCCAAGATTTAAGATGAAGAGAAATTCTATTTCTAACACACACAAAACTCTCATAAGAGTTATACAAACAAAGAATTGTTTAAGAGAATTTGAGAGCTCGATGAATGCTTAAGAAATAATGAATGATAAATAAGTTGCTTAACTTCCATTCAGATCTATAGGTATTTATACTAAAAAATATAGTTGTTGGAGGTGAAAATGATGTGTCCAATGTCTATATTTTAAATCATTGAGAGTGATGCTGTTAGACATCTATTCATGGACTGAAACCGTGATTGGCTCCTCAAAACGTTTGAATTTACCCACACTTTCTTCATACAAGCTTTAGATATTTGAATGATCTTTCCATATCAATTTGAATCACCTAAATTGAACTTTTTTAGCTCAATATATGTTCAAAATACTAAGGGTTGTGCAATCTGTAATGCAGACTACGGTCAAATAGCTATACCCAAATTGAAGCCGTGATTTGCTCTTGAAGAATTTTGAATTTGCCCATAATTTCTTCATGAAAGCTGTAGATATTTGAATTATCTTTCCATATCATTTTTAACCACCTAAATTAGAATTCTGTAGCTTAGGATATGTCCAAAATACTAAGAGCTATGCAATCTGAAATGCAAAATACTATCAGACAGCTATACACAAGTTGAAGTTGTGATTTGCTCCTGAAGAAATTTGAATTTTCCATACTTTCTTCATGAAAGTTTTAGATACTTATCTTTTCATATCATTTATAATCACTTTAATTGGACTTCTGTAACTCAAGATATGTCCAAAATACTAAGAGATGTGCAGTTTAAAATGGCAGACGTATACATGGATTTCAACTCAAAATTTGCATAACCAAATGAACTTTGATTTTGACAAATAAGCCCAATTCAGAAAGCTCAAGATGTCTACTTCAAATGTGAAGAAGCTCATTTTCTTATTTAAGAGCTTTAAAGATGTCAAAAGCCTTTTTGAATCTTAGAGGTTCAATTTGCCCGAAAAGTCACTATTCATCCAAAAGTGTATATGCTTGGTATATGTTTGGTATATAATTCCTTACACGCTTAATTGAAATTATTAGTATAAAAATTATTTGTTAAAGACCAAAATTTGGAGTTTGATCATGCAAATGGTCAATAACTTGAAAAATTAAATAGCACATCGAGTAAATATAAAAGAAAAAGAAAACACTAGTATAAGAAAAGTAAAAATTAAATTAATATCAATATACCAGTCCCCGACAATGACATTAAAAAACTTGTTCCATTCAAAACCTGCAAGCACACAGGTTATGATTATAGTATAAAAAGTTATCATTCCCACAAAGACTATATATTGAATAGTAATATTTTTACTTATGTCCTCAGCTAGTAAATTAAATAAAATAATATTACAAATTTAATATAAAGCAAAAGAATTGAACTGTAATCAAATGATAAAAAGCTTAGAGCCTAGGCTTAGTTTTACTATTCGAATCTAATTATGAACATATTAACGCACAAAAGACATTGATTTCAATTAAGGTTAATTGTTCTAAAATACCTAAAAAATCTTCGAGTTTAATTAAGCATATAACGATTAAAGTTTAACCCACTCTCGTGGTTAAAAAGTTAATCAAAACTCACTAAGTTCCTTAATAATTATTGGTTTACCATCGTAGACCCCTGCCTACTGTCATGATTCCCCGTAGAGCTTGCTTACTCTTGTGGTCGAGTGGTCTAACTCCTATGAGTCTTAAGCTGATAAATTCCCTTAACTCTTATTGGCAAATCTATCCATAAACATGCAAACAAATTGGCTAAGAATGAAAATATACATTAAGTGCAACTCATAGAATTAACTGGAAATCAAATTAAATAAATAAAAACTTGTGTTAAATCATATCATGAAATAGCTACTCCTAACCTCATCCCTAAAAGAAAATTAGCCACGTATGGTTGTATCGAAAAATACAAACATGATTAAGGATGAAAGAAGAAGATTTAATAAAAATAAACTCTTGAATTTCTTGTACAAATCTTCTTCAATCTTCGTTTAGCTCTAGTTTGTGGCTGCCAATTAATGACCAAAGATGATTTCTAACTTCTCATAATTCTCCTTTTATAGAGTTCACCAGAAAAAGAACTTGAAAGCCCTGAAAATTCTCTTCCTTTTCGAGGAAGGAAACCACTTTTTATTCGACATGGCTTGAACAAGCCATGTCACATCTTGTGCCATGTTCCAAATTGAGATCCAAAAAAGCACACGACTTGAGACATGACATGATGAAGGTGTGTCAAATTGTCTTCTCTTCTTTTGAAATTTGTAGATTGTCACACGGCTTCACGAAGGCATGTCATCTTTCTTTGCCCATTTTGATTTTGGACATAGCTTGTACAAATCATGTTACCTGTTATGTCACGTTGCATAGGACATGCACACGATTTGAATCATGCCATGTCAAATGTTGTGTTGAAATGTTTTCTTTTCTTTTAGCTTGCAAATAACCATATGGTTTGGCACATGACTTGTGCCAAGCCATGTTAAAATGTTTTGTTGACATAAATTCTCATTTTTCTTGAATTTCCTTTATAGGGTTAACTTCAAAAAGGGAAAATAAATTAATATTATATAAAAACTCTTTAAAATATGTTTTAAATAATAAAATCTTAATAAAATACCAACACTAATATATCTTTTATTTAAACTTATATTCTACTCAAATTATTCTAATTATTTATTCAAATTTTATTAAAAATTAACTTAAAATATATGTAAAAATAACGTACATGATTTAATGATAAATATTTCTGAAAATTAGTCTAATAAGGCTTGTTGGTCAACTTAGCCTCATTTTCCAACCGCATCACTAATTATCATCAGTACGTTCATCATCAATCATCGTGCAATGGGTTGGTTCCAACTTCCAAGTGAGGGCTGAACTAAAGCAGAGCTCCACCAAGACTTCAAGGACAAAACATAAATCGTTTGATGTGATTAGCTTAACGCCTAAAAGAAGAGTTTTTTTGGTTGGTAAAAAATATCGGAATGGGAATGGATCACTCATATTTTTAATATTTGATTGGGTAAATTTTATCATGAAAATGAAAATTAATTTCTCTTTATATTCTTAACAAATGAATTTTGATTTCCAAAGAATAAATTTTAATTTTCTTAAAAATTAAGTCAAACTAACTAAATATTTAAATATTAATATATATTATTTAAAATTTAAAAATAAAATATATCAATTAATAAAAATAATTATTAAAATGTTTGATCAAAATATTTATTAAAATAATTAATTTTTATTATTTTTTAAAAATTATAATTTTATTTTAAAATAAGTAATAATTTTAAAAATATATTTATAATAGACAACTATAATAATTATTTTAATATGTGAAAAATTAATTATAATATTACTTTTTACATATAAAAATAATAAAAAAATATTTTAATTAATAAGTGATATTAATTCTCATTTTCATTCAGCAATAAACTAAACACCTTTTTCCTTTTTAGGGAAAAACTATACACCTTTTTAAAATTTTATTCTCCCTCATTTTTTTTTCCGATTTTGATTCCAATTTTGGAGTCAAACAAAACAATCCCTAAGTTTAAACTAATAATTGTATACCAATAATTTCTCTGTCAAAACTGTAATATGTATACATAGTAATGTAATTAAAGTGATGAGTCATTTGCCAGGTGGCTAAGTCTTAATTCTTGAGTTCAAATCTTCACAACGTTAAAGATTATTTTTAAGCATTTTCAAGATAATAGACTCTTTATGGGTCCTATATAGGTCATGTGTAAATTCCTCGCTCCCCTTTAACATGTTACAAATTAATAGGCGTGACTTGATTGTGGTACTAACAAAATGACACCCATAACCAAAAAAATGATGACTCATGGTTTCTTCTGCCTTCATCATTGCCCACCTATGATCATGTCATCTTGTAATTAATTGAAGGCTCCGAACATCCAATCTTGTGGGTACTTCCAATTCAAGCTGGCAAGAAATTTCTTATTGTTCCTGTCTCAACAAATAATTTTCTTTTCATGTAGATACTAGATGACTCCCTTGTCGTGGCAGCAAAAAAATCTTTTATATTTATATATTTATTCAATTATTTATATTTTGAAATGATATTAGAATAAAAAAATATAATATTAAATATAGCAGTAGATGACAAATAAATATTAAAATATTATTAATTAACTGAAATTGTGTTATTAAACATAAAAAAAGGTTGGTATACATAAAAAAAAAAAAAAAGGAGTATACATTTTCTTGCATTTAATTGAAAAATTATACAAATATTTCGTATGACTTGAGAAAAATAAAAGATATTAGTATAATTTCAAACAATTTGGACATGAAAATGCATGACTAAATTAATAATAAGGAGAAAATACTGTACGGTGTGCTGTTTTTCTTTTTGCTACTTTACATTGCAAAGATCTAATATACAAGGGGGAAAAGATTAGTGACATGGCCTCTAATTTGGGCTGCGTGAAATTTTTAAATTGATATGTTACTTTTATTATAGAAAAATTGAGAGGTATATTAATAAAATTAAAAAAATTTTGTCCCGCAGCTAATACAGACCGCCATATGTATATTTTTACAACAAAAAAAATTGTGTCTTTAATTTTATAAAAATATTATTTTCTTTTTAAATGAATGAATTCTTATATTTGGTGTATGAATAATATCACTGAGTTCACGGCTCACTATAATGACTTCAGTATTTGGGAAAAAAAAAAAAAAAAGACCGGAGCCTGGTTATGGCTTAAATTTTCTGTGCATTGGTTACTTGTTGAAAACCTGCTATCATTGATCGCCGCTACATTCTTTTTTTGTGGGAGCAAATTAATGAAAAATGAGACATTTCTATAATTTGTCATGGTCGGTAATATCTCGGGATCGTGACATCTAACTTTTTACTTGTGTATTTTATAGAATGGACCATAGCTAAGCTAGGTAGGTCTGAAAAATAATAATAAACTTTTAGCCAATTGGGATCTTTGAAAAGCACGTAGATTGCTAAAGAATTTAATTTTTTTTTTTTGGGTCTAGAAAGAAATTATTTTGAAGAAAATGAAATCATATGCAATGCAAAAGTATACAAAAAAAATAATCTTAATTAAAGCTGTTGGAATAATATAATTGAATTATAGCACAAGAATTGTTCTGAAAAGTAGGGGATGCTTTCTCTTTCTCTTTGCTTTTTCCTTTTTATCTCATAATTTACTTTTCTTGCGGTTGCAGTTATTCTATTAATAATCTTTCTTTTAATTTTTGCTAATTTATATAATTTTTGCAGTTATATTCTCTAACAATTCTTACCTTGTAATTGAAGTAAATTCCTTCTCTTTTTTCTTTTAAGGAGAAAAATAACGTAAGCTTTAAATAGAGTGCAACAGAGAGCATAATATAATAATAATGTTGAGTCCATTTTCCTCTCTCAGTTTACAAAATAAACAAGAGAGCCAACCATCTATATATATATATATATATATTAAATGATGTACTTGAAATCTTCTGTCCGCTTGCTGCAGCCATGATTATCAGAGAAAGGACACATTATATATCACTTAACTCAGAATCCATGTACTTGAAATCTTCTGTGCGCTTGCGCACAGAAGATTTCAAGTACATAGATTCGGACATGTGCATGGCTGCAAGGAATGGCGAAATTGATCCTTTAAATAACTATACAGAGTCTCTTGATCAACCAGAGCGACCCCAGATGGAGACACAATTCTGCATCTTTACTTGTCATGTCCTCCAAGTCAACACAACTCTATCACTTAAGTGTTTTAGTTAGTTATTAACTCTATTTTCTTCCTAATTGGATTGTTATATCTGATGTATATTAATATGATTGTATTATTTGTTATGAGTACCTTCTAGTAAAATTCATAAGTTAAAAAAAAAAGAAAGTCAAATTTCACAGCACCAAATTCGGTGATGCAAAATTTGAAATTTGAAAGTTTAGTTTGCCTTTGTCTTTAGGTAAACCTCATGGTTACAAATAACCATTTGGATGGGAAGTAAGTAAGGTGTAGGAGCAAGTAGAGAGAGAGAAATGCTAAAGTGAGATGTGTGTTTATAAGAAAGCCAAAGTAATTTTGTTTTTATGAGAGTGAGGGAGTTTTAAAGGGTTTAGGAAAATTATTTTTTTAAAGGGAGAGTAATAAAATAGTGAGATAATTATTTTTAGGTGTTTGGGAAACATTTTGAGTGTCACTATTTTGGTGAAAATTTTTTTGTTGTGTAGCTTTAGTGTTGATTTAGAGAAAACTCTCTTTTATACCTATTATTTTTATAGTAGAAGAATTATTTTAATTTTGTCCTATAGACATAGCCCAAGAATTAATGGTCAACCACGTTAAAATATATGTGTTGTTGTTGTTGTTATTATTATTATTATTATTATTATTATTTATACTGCAGGTTTCATCGCCTATTTTACTCATTTATTGGTTGGTTTAACTTCCTGCATTTATTTATTTATTTGATTATTTCTGTAGTAATTTTATTTTGTCTCTGTGAAAATTATTCCGCTGTGCCAACTCTGTTAATTTTCTCAACAAGTGGTATTAGAGCTATTGGTTCATGTTTTGGAGGCATTATTAAATATTGCAATGATGTTGGTTGAGACTAGCAAGATGGTCAACTTAAATATCACAAATTACCACATATGAAGAAACATGATGAAGGATCTCCTATTTGTGATGAAGTTGCATTTGTCAATTTTTGCTATAACAAAGCCCAAAGGCAAAACAGATGAGGAATGGGTGTGGCTACATCAGACAATTCGTTAAAAACAATCAGTACAACCACATTTGCAATGAAACTAATGCACAGACGTTGTGGAATAAACTTGAGGAGTTATATGCTTAAAAGACTGGCAACAAGAAATTATTTTATTTGACAAAATTAATGCAGATAAAATATTAGGAAGGCTCTTCTATAATCGATCACTTGAATGAAATGCAAGGGATTGTGGATCAATTGTTGGGAATAGCCGTAATTTTGACAATGAAATTCTTACTCTTATTGTGTTGGCTTCTCTTCCAGAGTCATGGGAGACTTTGAAGATTTTACTTACAAACTTTGCATTAAACGGTGTAGTGAATATGGAATTTGTCAAAAGTGATATTTTGAATGAAGAGATAAGATATAGATCAAAGGGTGCCTCTTTAACACATTCAGATATCCTTGTTGTAAATTCTAGGGGGAGAAGTGAGAATTGAAGCTCAAAGCAAAGAGATAAGAGCATAGGAAAGTCAAACAAGTATGTAAATATTGAATGCCATTACTGCAAAAAGAAAGGCCACATCAAGAAGTTCTGTCAAAAGTTTAAGGACAAGAATAAAGGCAAAGATGTGAGAAAAGATGATAGCAATGATGATGATGAAGCAAATCTTCTTGAAGAATTCAATGTCCTTTTTTATGATGATAATTATTAATCTTATTACCCATGAGACTAATTGGGTGATTGACAGTGGTGCTTCCATTCACACTACATCTTGAAGAGAATTCTTCTTATCCTATACTTTAAGAAATTCTAGATTTATAAAGATGAGAAATGACAATCGAACAAGAGTTTTTAGTGAAGGAGATGTGTGTTTGAAAATGCCGAATGGCAAAAGACTAATCTTGAAGAATGTCAAGCATGTACCAGATATTCGCCTGAATTTGATCTTAACAGGCAAACTTGATGATGAAGGTTTCTGCAACACCTTCTATAATGGCTAATGGAAACTCACTAAAGGCTCACTGGTGGCTGCTAGAGGTAAAAAGGACTTAGCACTTTACTTTATGCATGCAAATATCTCCAAAGACATGGTGAATACTATGGAGAAAGATAGTATAGTTGAGTTATGGCATAGAAGACTTGGCCACATACATGAGACATGAATGACGTTGCTAGCCAAGAAAAAATGTGTTATCTGGAGTAGATCTTGTGCATCTAGAGAAATATGCTGATTGTCTTGTAGGAAAGCAAAACAGGGTTGCTTTTAGGAATACTTCTCCTTCAAGAATGAAAAATGTATTGGATTTAATTCATTCAGACTTGTGTGGGACAATGATAAGTCACTTAGTGGTTTTTAGTAATTTATGACTTTCATTGATGATTATTCTCAGAAGACGTGGGCATACACCTTGAAGTCAAAATATCAGGTGCTAAATTTCTTTAAGGAATTTTACACTTTGGTGGAGAGACAAATTGGCAAGAAACTGAAGTGCATTCGAATAAACAATGATGGATAATATTCTGGACCATTTGATTTTTATTGTAAAGAGCATGGTATATGACATCAAATGACACCTCCAAAGATGCCATAATTGAATGGTTTAGCTGAGAGGATGAACACGATTTTAATGGAGAGAGTCAGATCTTTACTATTACATTCAAAGCTGCCTAAGACATTTTAGGGTGAAACTCTACTTACAGCAATGCATGTGTTAAACCTTTCACCACGTGTTCCTCTACAGTCTGACACTCTATAGAGTGTGTGGTCAGGACAAGATGTTTTCTATGGTCATTTACGAGTTTTTGGGTGTAAATCCTTTATGCTTATTCCTAAAGATGAGAGGTCCAAGCTTGATGTCAAGACATGACAATGTATATTCATTGGCTATGGTCAAGATCAACTTGGCTATAGATTTTATGACCTAGTCTAAAAGAAGCTTGTCAGAAGCTGTGATGCTATGGTTATTGGAGAGAAGACAATCAAAGTATTGTTAGAGTTGAGAAGAACATTCCTAGCTCTGAAGATGATTTAAATTTAAAGTTAGTTCCTCCAATAATGCTGAAAAGGGAAGTTGGAGAAGAGAATGAATTTACTCCACCATACGGAGTTGATGAAGATGCTCCCATTGAAATTCCATCCGACAATGATGAAAATGGTGTTCATGATCAACCACTAACAGATAAGACTTCTCCAGTGCCACTGAGAAGATCTGATAGAATCAGACAAACTTCTACCAGATATATTAGAGACCATTTTATGTTACTAACTAATGGGGGAAAGCTAGAAAGCTTTGAAGAAGATATGAATGATGAACACAAGAAGAAATGGTTTGAAGCCATGCAGGATGAGATAAAGTCTCTGTATAAAAATAAGACATTTGAGCTGGTGAAGTTTCCTGAAGGCATGAGAGTTTTGAAGAATAAGTGGGTGTCCATGATCAAGCATGAAGAACGCAGTCTCCAGGCATAATTCAAAGCTATACTGGTTGTAAAAGGATTCAACCAAAGAAAGGGTATTGACTTTAAATAGATTTTTTCTCTAGTCGTGAAGATGACATCCATATGTACTGTGCTCGGTTTAGCAGCAGGTTTTGATATGGAAATTGAGTAAATGGATGTTAAAACTACCTTCCTTCATTGTGATTTGGAAGAGGAAATATTTATGGAGCAGCCAGAGGGTTTCAAAGAAAAGGGAAAAGAGGACTATGTTTACAGATTGAAGAAAAGCTTGTATGGCTTGAAAGAGGCACTAAGACAATGGTATAAGAAGTTTGAGTTAATTTTGGGGGAGCAAGGCTATAAGAAGACCACTTTAGACCACTGTGTATTTGTTCAGAAATTCAATGATAATGACTTTATTGTGTTATTGCTTTATGTGGATAACATATTGATTGTTGGTCAGAATGTTTCCAAAATTAATAGCTTGAAGAAGCAATTGAGTAAGTCTTTTGCTATGAAAGACTTGGGACCAAAAAAGTAGATTCTTGCCATAAAGCTTATCAGAGAAAGAGGGATCAAGAAGCTATGGTTGTCATAAGAGAAGTATATTGAGAAGGTACTTCAGAGGTTCAACATGCACAATGTTAAAGCGGTTAGTTATCCTCTTGTTAATCACTTTAGATTGATTTCTCAACAAAGCCCTTCCACTGATAAATAGAAGGAAGAGAAGGATAGAGTTCCATATGCTTTAGCAGTTGGTAGTTTAATGTATGCCATGGTATGTACACGGCTAAATATTGCACACTTAGTTGGAGTTGTGAGTCGGTTACTTTCAAATCTTGGAAAAGAGCATTGGGCTGCAATGAAATGGATTTTCAGGTATCTTCATGGAACATCCAAAATATGTTTGTGTTTTGGAGATGTCAAACTTATGTTAGCTAGACACATAGATGCAAATATGGCGGGAGAAGTTAATTCAAGAAAATTAACCTCTGGTTACCTGATTACTTTTGCAGGGGGAGCTATGTCATGGCAATCAAAATTACAAAAATGTGTTGTTTTGTCTGCCACTGAAGCAGAGTTTATTACAACAACTAAAGCTTGTAAAGAGTTGCTATGGATAAACAAGTTCTTAAATGAACTTGGTTTTCAGCAAGACAAATACAAGCTATTTTGTGATAGTCAGAGTGCTATTCACCTTAGTAAAAATTCTTCCTTTCATTCAAGGTCAAAGCATATTGATGTGAGATATCACTAGATATGGGATGTATTGGAGAAAAAGTTATTATAATTAGAGAAGATCCATACTAATGAAAATGGATTAGACATGTCAACAAAGACTCTACTAAAGGAGAAGTTCAAATTTTGTCGATTGGCTATCGAAATGGTGATAACCTCTATGTAGTCAAGAGGGGGAGAATTATTATGGGTCCCTCTTAGTGGAGCCTATAAGTTCTTTTTTTTAAAAAAAAGAAGAGTCAAATTCGGTGTTGCAAAGTTTAAAATTTGAAAGTTTAGTTTGCCTTTGTCTTTAGGCAAACCTTATGGCTATAAATAGCCATTTGGATGGGAGGTAAGTAAGGTATAGGAGCAAGCCACGAGAGAGAAAGGCTAAAGTAAGGTGTGTGCTTGTGAGAGAGCTAAGCAATTTTTCTTTGATAAGAGTGAGAGAGTTTTAAAAGGTTTGGGAAATTTTTTTTCAAAGGGTGAGTGACAAAATGTGAGGTAATTATTTTTAGGGTGTTTGGGAAATACTTTGAGTGCTACTATTTTGGTGAGAATTTTTTTATTGTGTACCTTTAGTGTTGATCTAGAGAAGACTCTCTCTTGTACCTACTATTTTTATAGTGGAAGAATTATTCTAATTTTGTCCTATGGACATAGCCCAAGAATTAAGGGTGAACCACGTTAAAATATTTGTGTCATTATTATTATTTTTATTATTTATACGATAGGTTTTATCGCCTATTTTACTCACCCATTGGTTTGTTTAACCGATTCCATTTATTTATTTATTTAATTATTTCTGTAGTAATTTTGTTTTATCTCTATGAAAATTATTCCGCTACACCAACTCTATTAATTTTTCTAACATTATTGTTATTGATTAATATACATACACAGGTTCATATTCTCCTCTATATTGTTTACATTTTCATGGTTCAGAGCCATGACTTCTTCATCTCGACTCATGCTCATTTCTACTTCTTCTTCCTCTCAAACTCTCATTATCTCATATTCTCAACACACATTTACTATAAAACTCATACCTAAAAATTACCTTTCATGGAAGATAAAATTCATTCCTCTTCTTAACTATCAAAAAATGAATTCTTTTATTCAACCTGATGCATCGCCTCCCCCAAGAACAATTCCAAATCCCTCAGATGAAACTTAAGAAATTGATAACCATAGATATGAAGAATGGGTTCAAAAGTTTCAAATGTTGTTATCTTGGATAGGTCTTTCCTTATGTAATTGGACAACATACATCTCATTCTGCTTAGAAGGCACTTGCTACAGCCTTTAGTTCAATATCCCAAAATAGGCAATTGCAAATCCATATTGACCTCCAAGAGCTCAAAAGGAATGACCTCATAGTAATGAGTAACTTAAGAAGGCTAAAGCCCTTGATAAAGAGATTGAAGTATTTGGATGTGCCCTCCCCTTAGCTAAATTTAATGCCATAATATACAGGAATATTAGAGCCGAGTTTCATGAAATCATCAGTATTCTTAATTTGTGACCATATCTAGTGTTATTCTCTGAACTACATGGTGAACTGGCTACTTAGGAGATTCTTCTCAATAGCCAAACACCTTCACTAGTTGCTAACATGGCTATAAAACTAACAAACCTTAGTCTTTTACTACCCACTCCCACTTCACATCAACCACACTAACCCCAGTTCACCCTATGTTCCTTTACCCCTAGACCATTCCGCCTTCTCCCTCATGGCTCTTGCTAAATCTGTGAATACAAAAGCCATACCAAAGGTATATGTCGCCGAAGGTATCAATCCAACCAAACCAAACAACTTCACTCCCTAAGCTCAGTTTGCATAATACCACCCTTCAGGTTATCCTTCAAACTGACACCCTACACCTTACCAGCCCTTACCTCCCTCCTAAGTCTGGTACCTTGCACTGGTGGAAACTATCATGCCACACCTAAAATCTCTACCTTGAGCCCAGTTTCTAAATATGCTGGATCTGATAAACTCTATATTGGTGACAGACAAGGACTCCCAATTATACATACTGGTAAGGCTACATTCTCTTCTATTCATAAACCTTTTTATTTGAACAAATTTTTTACACATTCCAAATCTAAATAAAAATATTTTTTCTGTTAATAAATTCACTAATGAAAATTCTTATTTCTTTAAATTTTGGCCTTCTCACTTTATGATCAAGGATCAGGTTACTAGGAGAGTTCTTCATCAAGGGCCAATTGAAAAGGCTTATATACTCTCAAATCCCAATCTCCACAAGCTTTGGTCACCATCATTCCATCATTCCAAGAATGGCATGCTTGTTTTGGGCATCCACAGAGACGGACAATGTCCAAAATCATTCATGAATTTAATTTACCGCATTCATTATCACAATTTCAACCTTTCTTTTCATGTTATTTAGGAAAACTAGCTAAATTTCCCTTTGCTTTTGTCATTCATAATAGTTAATCTACATTTGATATTGTCCATTCTAATGTTTAGGGCCCTACTCCTATACTTTCTAGTCAAGGTCATCTATATATTGTATTATTTTGTATTTTTTTTAAAAATAAAAGTGATGTTCTTTCTTCATTTTTTAATTTTCAAGCTTTAATTCAATATCAATTTAACACCAAAATTAAAGCATTCCACCCCAATTAGGGTGGAAAATATTAGAAATTGCACAAATATTTCCAAACTAATAGAATTATACATCGCATATCCTGCCCTTACACTTATGAACAAAATGGACTTGCCAAATTTGACACTTAATCAATATAGGTTTTACTCTTTTTACCCATGGACATGTTCCTCTCAAATACTGGTCACATGCCTTCCAAATGTCTACTATAATCATCAATAGCTTGCCCTCACTAAACACCAATCACAAATCATTATTTTTTTTCTCGACCATAGTCACCCAAAATACTTGGAATTTTGCCCCTTTGGGTGTGCCATATATCCCCTCTTTCATCCATTTATTTCTCATAAATTCTTTTGCTGTACAACTAAATGTGTCTATTTAGGTCAAAGTCTAAACCATACAGGCCACTTATGCCTTGACACAACCAACTAAAAAATCTACACTTTACAGGATGCTAGATTTCATGAACAAGATTTTCCATTCAAGGACACTGTACCAACTCAAGTCTTAGCTACACCAACGGCACCTAGGCTACATTTACAAGAGTATGCAATCTCTGATTCGGCTTCTTAAGATAATTCAGATACATCCTCATCCTTATCTCCTCCCACCTCTCCTTCTCCTTCTACACCTTCTCATTCTAACTAATTTAATCCTTCCTCATATTCTACTGCTCCCACCATCCTTACCAGATCCTAACCATATCACCTCAACCTAATAACCTACCTAGCCTCAATCTAGTGGTTAACCTTACTTAATACCTTACCTCAACTAACCAATCCCTTATCCAAACCCATCAAATGACATTGTGTCCTTTTACCATGAGTAAATGTTAAACAAACACTGCCACCATCACCAAACCTGCTACCTCTTTCCCTAACTTTGAACCTTAAATCTTTAAACAAGGCTACCCCTACCCTCAATGGAATTAAGCCATAGCTAATGAATATCATGTGTTTCTTTAAAATAAAACTTGGTCATTAGTACCACGACCTAATATAAGAATGTAGTTGCAAATAAATGGCTCTTTCAAATAAAGAAGAAAGCATATGGAACTATTGAGCGCTATAAAGTGCATCTAGTAGCCAAAGGATACACACAGTTTAATGGAGTAGAATATAATGACACATTTAGCCCACTAGTTAAACCAACTACTATGAGAATTGTAATTTTTATTTCTACTTCTCTCAAGTGGCCAATTCATCAACTTGACATATTAAATGCCTTTCTCCATCGCTTTCTAGACAAAGACATCTACATGGAATAACCATTAAGGTTTATTAATTCATAGTATCCTTAGTATATTTAGAAGCTAAACAATTTTTTGTATAGACTTAAACATGCACCTAGGGTTTGGTTCTAATGAGTCCATGATTTTTTACTTGAGCTAAAATTTGAAGCATTGAAAGCAGACACTTGTCTCTTTATTCAATGCCATCAACACTCTACACTCTTTGTTATTGTTTATGTCGATGATATACTAGTCGTAGGCTCCTCTCCATCCATTATTCAATGGTTCCTGGCAATACTCAAACATACCTTCCAGTTTGGGATCTTGGAAAATTCAACATCTTCCTAGGTATTTAGGTCATAGAATAATCATATGGCATTATTCTCTCATAGAAAAAGTATATTTCAGACTTACTTCATTAAGCCAAGATAGCTACTTACAAACTGCACCACACTTCTATGGCATCCTTACCTCCTCTAACCAAATTAGGTACTCCATCTTTTGATAATTGTGTTCTTTATAGACAATTGGTAGGTGGCTTATAATATCTTACTTTAACTCACCTAGACATTGCCTTCTCTATGAATAAATTATGCCAATTCATTCACTCTCCCATTATTGATCATTGGAAGGTTGTCAAGCGAGTCCTTCACTATCTCCAACATACTAAGCATCATGGTTTATTCTTCTCCTCTACATCACCACTTCATCTCTAATTCTTTTCTAATAGCGATTGGGGTGGATTTCTTGATGATAGATGATCCAAAAATGGTTTTTTAGTCTATGTTGGCACAAATCTAGTCTTATGGATAGCCAAGAAGCAATCTACAATCTCTCAGTCCTTAATAGAAAGTGAGTACAAATCTTTAGCAAATACAACAACAAAAATTCTTTAGTTGTGTTCTCTACTTTCTGAACTTAGGTTTATTTCCTCTCAACCCCCCCATAATGTGGTATGACAACATTAGTGCTATTCATCTCTCTGCAAACCCTGTGTTTCATGCTCGCACCAACTATATTGAAATTAATTATCATTTTGTTTAAGAAAAATTCATCCAAGGTGTTATTCATGTGAATTATATCTCAGGGGCTTATTAGGTTGCTAACATTTTAACCAAACATTTGGGTCAGTTTCTTTTTAAGAAACATAGAGACAAGCTTTGTCTTTACTGACTCTCCACTTAACTTAAGGGAGGTTGTTAATACAACTCTATCACCTAAGTGTTTTAGTTAGTTATTGACTCTATTTTCTCCCTAATTTAGTTGTTATATTTGATGTATATAAATATGATTGTATTATTATTATTAATTAATATACATACACAGGTTCATATTCTCCTCTATACTATCTATGTTTTCACTATAAACATTAAAAGATGTACTAATTTTGTAAAATATATACTTGAAATATACCCATTGTTGTTGCTGAAGAAGAATGAAGTGAGTGGTGACACTCAATTGCATATTACCACAAAGTATGATTAAGTATGATTAAGTTGAAGTACTTATTAAGTCAGTTAAAGCTCAGGATGTAGAGAGTGGAATAAGAGGAACAAGGAAAATGCTAGGGATGACAAATACAAAGAAACAAACAGCCTTATATAAGGAAGCACGAATTTATGAAGTAACATACATATATAAGAAATAGAGAAGTAAGGTTTCCATGGGAGAAACCTAAAAAGGAGGAGCTTTAGAATAAGAAGAAATGGACTGTAAGGAGAAAGAGTAGGACATATCTGGCTGAATTGACATTGCCTGAGTTAGAGTTAAGAAGGTTTAGAAACTTAACTTCTCAATTAACGAGTAAAGTGAGGGTGAAAGGTGCAGGAGTTACTAAGGAAATAGTGGATACCATTCATGATAGATGGAAAAATAAGAGATTATAAGGTGAGAGTTAAGGGAGCACCTATACTTAATATGAGATGGATGCATGAGATATTGGAGGTATGTTTCCTCTATATTTACCATTTCTTTTTTCTAATTTTTTAATGAATATGATTTGATTTTCTACATTTATATGTCGATATAGTTTATGCATTTTAGTTTATTTACATATTTTTGATTGGAGACTGGTTGTTAAGTTTAACAAAATGAGAAACCTAAGTATTATGCGTAGTAGTGAAGTAGCATTTGCAGTTTTAGAAGTTTAAGTTATTATCATCATAGTTCAATTGTGGAATATTTCATTGATGTTAAAAGGAGTGAAGTGGAAAAGTGTACTCAGAAGAGCTAATTTATATTCAAGCATAAGGCTTCATATTCGTTTTATGTACATCAGCTGTTATTCTTATTTGTCTATTAGAAACTACCAAAACTTACATTGTTAAGTAGCCTGCAAGAATTAAACTTAATGAAAAATAACAAATAACATTGTTAAAGTCATCTATAATTGATTTCATTACAGTAGATATTTAAGGCCTGAAGGAGATAAGCAGTTACTATATAACATAAAATTATATCCCTGCAAACATGTAAGAATCAGCTATTTCCACAGGCAAGCTGATTATTTGCTATGAAATTTGAAGTAATCATCTAACCAATGAATGACATATGATGACTTTAACAATTAGCATTTTTTCTTAGAGATGAGACTAACTTTAGATGTAGAAAATACCTATTGAAATGGGATATTTTGCATTAAATTTAGGATATATTTCATGCTCATAGGAGTTATTGAAGTGTTGAGGTTTGCTCTATGTGTCTTCTTATATGAAATTCTCTAATTGCTCTACTTCTTGAATGCAATTTTTTCTTGTAAGTCTACCTTCAGTTGTTTAGGGGTTGGTGGTTTGGGGGGGGGGGGGGGGGAGAGGCAATGGTGGGGAAGACCCATATGTAATAAGGTGATTCTTTAGGGCACCCATATATAATTTTTTTTCTATCCCTCAATTGATACTATTGTTGTTTTGTTTTCTGTTAGTGTTAATTATTTCATAGTTTTCTATTTAATTTCCATAGTATTTATTAGTATTTCTTTATATTTTATTATTTATAATTAGTGTTATATTAAGACTTTAATTTATCAGTTTAGTTTTATTTTCTTTTTAGTTTCTTAATAAATTTATGCATTTTTAGTATGTTTTTGTAGGAATTTTGCTTTCCTAAAGAGTTTGAAATTCAAACCAATAATTAGGGAGCTATTTTATGGAGTTATTTTTCTCATTTGAAGAGATTTTAAAGGTGAAAAATTACTATTTTGGTCATTAGACGAATTTAGGGTATTTTTCTCTATAAATAGAGAATTTTAGCTCTAAGTAAAGGGGGCCATTAGTAGAGAAAAAATCATAAGAACCCTAGAAGATTGAAGGAACAAGAAATTGAAGATTAATTATAATTATTTCTTTCTTTTTCTCTTTCTTATATTTTTATTATGGGTTTTTCTTGTTGTTTCTTGGACATTATTAAAAACATGTTATGCTAAATATTTCTTTGTTAGTAATTCATGATCCAAACATGATTTAAGCTTCTAATTTAATAAATTTATTAGTTATTGCATATTGTGCTTGTTAATCTGAATGCTTGTTATTGTTTGGCCACTAATAACATTATTTTAATTGGGGTTATACATTGAGAGATGGTAATTCTAATAGACCTATAAACATAAGTTTAACTTAGCTCAAAATTAAAGATAAATTAAGTTGATTAAATTCCTATTAGGTTGTGCTTCATAATTCATGATTTTGATATCTAGGTGTTTAGATTGCAATGAGAACTAGGTCTTTATTGCCTTGGTTGATAGTTATGAATTTAAATTAATTGATACTTGAGAGAGATTGATTGATGCTTTAGAAAAACTCAGGATATGTATAGCTAATTAAGTAGTAAATTTAGGTAGCTTAGTGATTATGAGGTGATTTAATTCCTAGCAAATTTTGATTATTGATTGTTTGTTCTTTATATTTAAAAATTATTTTTATTCTATAGGTTCATTTATTTGTTATTTAACTTTCTTTCAAAATTCCTTATTCGAAAGCCTTAGAAAATAAAGAATTAGGTTAATATGTGATTAGAAGGAGTTTTTATGGGATTGATATTTTTATACTACTTGGCAAAATAGTTGCAAAGGATTTGCTTTTAACATTATAATTACTTTAATTTTTGTTGGATTAAGGCATTAATTTTTAATTCTTTTGTCTTTTATTTTGCAGAGTTCTTTGATGTATACACAATACCCAAAAACCAAGGAAAAAACCACTCATATATATATTGGAGCTCACTAGGTTTGAGAAGGAGAATTGAAGATGTATTCAAAATGAGTTGAATACAATAGTGAATGATAGGAATTAGCTATTGACATAAGGGTGTTGTTGGACACATCATTACCTAGGTTAAGTGGTATAAGGTAGTGCATAATAAGGCCAACCGTTGAAGGTAATAGTTTTGAGATAAAGCCTATTTTGCTGCAAATGCTCCAATCAACCATGGGATGCTGAATAAAGGCCTAAATAACCACATTACAAATTTTATGGAGATTTGTGACACACTCAAGTACAATGGTATGTTTAGTGATGCACTAAGGTTAAGATTATTCCCATTCACTCTAAAGGATAAGGCTAAAGCATGGTTAAAATCTTTACGACCAAGTTCTTTTACTAATTGGGATGATTTGGAAAAGGCATTCCTAACTACATATTTTCCACCATCTAAGATAGCTAAGGTCGTGAAAGAGCTCACTTCATTCTAATAATTTGAGCAACATGAGCCATTGAGTAATGCTTAGGAGAGGTTCACAGAGTTGTAAAGGAACTACCCACATCATGGATTGCCTAAATATGTACTTCTAAGGATATTTTATAATGGAGTCACAAGTTCTACAAGGGATTCCATTAATGCTAAGGTTGGTGGATTCTTGATAAGAAAAACTATGGATGAGGTTGCATAAATTTTGGAAAGGATGGCACTCCACAATTGCCTATGGTCTTTGGATATAGTTCATCCACCAAAACAAATGGGAAGGCTAGAAGTTGATGTAGTGATAGCCCTCCAAGCTCAAATTTCTACATTAACAAAGCAACTTGGCAACCTCAACAATAAAAATAATTCAGCTACTTTAGGTGAATATTGTAATTTTTTAGTGTACTCTACTAATGAATTTGGTGTTTTTAATACAGGTATGGTGGGAGATGGATATCAAGAGCAAGTTAATTTTGTTGGTAACCAATTTCAAAGGAGGCAAACTAATAATCCCTACTCCAACACTTATAATTTGGGGTGGCAAAATCACCCAAATTTTTTGTGGAGTAGCAATAATAATGTGGTGGTCCCTAACTTCTCCAACAATAATAACTTGTAAAGGCAATAAATATCACTAGTATTTTAGCATCCACTATAAGATAGGATGACATTTGTGGAGAATAAACTAGATAAATTTTTATATGTCATCGCAAATAAGTTGCCTATCTATTAGGAGAATTAGAAGAGGATGGAGGCTAAATCCTATCAAATCATAAGAAATCATGCCTCTTTGATTCATAATATTAAAGTTTAGTTAGGTCAACTTGCTCAAGCCATAACTATAAGGAATTAAGGAAATCTTCTAAGTAACACCAAGATAAACTAAATGGAGTAAGTGAAGGTGATTACACTTAAAAGTAGGAAAGAAATGATGACACAAGCTAAAATTTCAAAGGAGGATGAGATAAAGGATGATGAGCAATATGTAATAGTGGAGGATCATACAAAAGAGGAGAGTAAGATAGAGCTAAAGGAAGTTCATAAATCCACACCTTCCTCTTTTGTGCCAAAGATACCATTCCCTAAAAGATTGAAGAAGTTGAAAGATAAAGAGCAATTCTCAAAATTCTTAGAAATTTTCAAGAAGCTGCAGATTAATGTTCCTTTTGCAGAAGCACTTGTACAAATACCTAAATATGCAAAATTCTTGAAGGATTTCATAACCCATAAGCGAAGATGGGATAATCACGAGACAATGCCTCTTATAAAAACTTGTAGTTCAATTATTTCTCAGAAGATCCCACCCAAATTAAAAGATCTAGAGAGTTTTACAATTCCTTGGACTATTGGTACTATTGAATTTCCTAGATGTTTGTGTGATTTAGGTGTTAGTATTAAATTGATGCCTCTTTATATTTTTAAGAAATTAGAATTGAGAAACTTGAAGGCCACCAATATATCATTGCAACTAGCGAATCATTCCATCATGAAACCTCATGGAGTGATTGAAGATGCCTTGGTAAAAGTAGATAAGTTTATTTTTCTTGTTGATTTTGTTGTTTTAGATTTTGAAGAAGATAAAACTTTTTCATTAATTCTAGGTGGGCCTTTTTTGAATGCTAGTAGATCTTTGATTGATTTGTATGAGCATAAATTAACTCTTAGAGTATGGGATGAAAATGTTGATTTTGTAGTGTCTAAATTAATGAATTACCCTTTAGATGATGAATCATGCATGAAAATTGTTGCCATTGATGAATGTGTTTAAAAGGTTAGTTTTACTTCATATGTGAGTGTGGGAGATGAGATACCAAGTGAGGAATTATAAATTGTAGGAGAACATGAGCACAATTTTACCAAACGAGTGTTGTTGGTTAGAAGTGATAACCCTTTTATTATTATGCATAAAATATATATGGAAGAGGGAAATAGGCCTACAGTTGAGAGACAAAGGCAACTTAACACAAACATGAAGGAAATATTGAACAAAAAAATTGTGAAACTTTTTGATACATGCATTATTTATCCTATTTCTAGCAAGGAGTGGGTAAGTTAGTTTGTGCCCAAAGAGAGAGAGTCTCTTGTGTTACTCCCACCACAATGAAATGCACAAGGGTCAAGCTAACGACCTTAACTTAGAACTACATTTTTTTTTACTAAGTTTTCTTCATTAAGTTATTTATTTTTTTTAATCTTTCTTGTCTTTCATGCTTTCATTTTTATTGTGTTTATTTTTTCTTTGAGTTTTCTTTTTTTTTTCGTAGAGATATTTGTTTGTAATTACTTGCATGTGCTTTTTCAATATATTTGTTTATCACTTTTAGATAGTTCCCATAATTATTTTCTTAATTTATTTCAACTTGGAATTGTTTAAAAAAAATGTGTGTGTGTGTTTTTTTTTCACTTTTATATGCTTTAGATAGGATCTTTAATTTTTTTTTTTATTGGCATATTCATGTTGTTTCATTATATGTTTGTCTTTTTTTATTGCTTATTTGCATTTTCATATTTCATGTTCACTTTGCATTTATTTTTCTTTTACTTGTTTGCATATTCATTCACGTTTATTTTATTACATGTTTGATTTTTTTTCTTTCTTTTTGGTATTAAATATTCTCTTTGCATTTAAAACAATAAATGATAGAAATGACAGTTTTTAGCATGTTTACATTCTTATTTTTGTACTTTATTTCAGCTTTGTATTGTTATTAAATTACAAAAAATTCTTTTGCTCCTTTACTTAGTTCTCATTTTAATTTTACATGCTTTAATTAGGTTTTTTTTAATACTTTGCATATTGATTTTCTTTTATTTTATCGTATGTTTGGAGGTTTTTTTTTTTATCTAATACTGCATGCTCATTTTGCATCTAAATTATGCGTTATATATATATAGGCTTTCATAGTAGCCCCAAGTGTTGCCATAGCAGCCAAACCAGCTCATTTAAGAGCACTCAACGCTATGACAGCAGCCTAGCCGGCTGCCACAGTAGTTGAGGAAGCTCAGCAGTGTGCAAACTACTTCTGCGATAGCAGCATTTTTCCCTCGATTACAGCATTCTTTCTGCTACCATAGTAGTAAATGGGTTGCTTAGCAACCCAAAATTAACAAATTTTCAAAAAAAAAAAAAATCCTTCTTTTCCTTCAAATTATTTTTTTGTGCCGTTCAAATGCTTTTTGTTTATTTCTTCCTATTATATATTTATTTTCCTCTTTTATTTATTTATTTCTTATATTTTAATTTCTTTCCTTTCTTTATTTTTCCTTCTTATATCTTCTTCTTCTTCATATCCCTAAATTTTTCTTCCTCCCCTTTCTTACAAATTCAACCTTTCTCCTTTTAATTTTTATTATTCCCTTTCAATTTCACACACACATCCCATACTTTCACTAATATGATGAAGATGACAGTGAACTCAATACAGGTGAGGCTATGGAAATTGGCATGGATGTGCGAATTGTAGGTGCAGAGGGATGGGTTAATAGCACATATTGGCTCATTTTTACTAGTGAGGGAAGTTTCCTTTTACTTTATTTATATTATTTTATTTATTTTTTTCTTTCTTCTTTTCTTATCATTTTTGTGCATGATAGCAAATATTTAAATTACAATCTTCTTATGCTCCATTCTACTCCAATGCTCCAATTAGAGTAAAAGTATCCAAATGACCCACTTGATGGTATTTATGCTTAGTAGTGTGGGAACATCGGAGGATTACAAAGAGTGGGAAGACTTGTTAGAGAGAAAAAAAAAGGAGAAGGAGCGTAAAACACACATGCTAAGAAAAAGGTGTTGCTATCTTTTATGTGTTAGAATTATGAGGTTGCTAAGAGTTAAATGAGTAGTATTACTTTCTTTTGTCTTTCTTGATTGTCAACTTATAAATTTTCTAAAATTCAAAGGTTAAGTTTGCTTTTCACTTGGTAAAGCTTATGTCTTTGACCTTGAATTATTAATTTAATTTGAGTTATAAGTTTTGTACTAGCTAAAGATTGTGGAGGATAAACAAGTTAAAGTTTATCAATGTGCTAAATTCCTTGTGATGATAGGTATTCTCATGTATTTTACTTGATGACAAGCAAAGGTTTAAGTGTGGGAGAATTTGTTAGTGTCAATTATTGCATAGTTTTCTATTTAATTTACATAGGATGTATTAGTATTTCTTTATATTTTATTATTTATAATTAGTGTTATTTTAGGATTTTAATTTATCAATTTAGTTTTATTTCCTTTTTAGTTTCCTAGTTAATTTATGCATTTTTAGTATGTTTTTGTAGGATTTTTGTTTTCCTAAAGAGTCAAGAATTCAATCTAATAATTAAGGAGCTATTTTATAAAATTATTTTCCTTATTGAAGGAGGTTTTGAAGGTGAAAATTACTATTTTGGTCCTTGGGCGAATTTAGGGTATTTTTTTCTATAAATAGAGAATTTTAGCTCCATGTAAAGGCGCCCATTGGTAGAGAAAAAAGCATAAGAACCTTAGAAAATTGAAGGAACAAGAAATTAAAGGTTCAAGATTGAAGATTAATTATAATTATTCTTTCTTCTTCTGTTTGTTATATTTTTATTATTGGTTTTTCTTGTTATTTCATGGAGATTACTGATAATATGTTAAGTTAAATATTTCTTTGTTAGGAATTCATTATCCAAACATGATATAAGCTTCCAATTAAATAAATTCATCAGTTGTTGCATATTATGTTTATTAATCTTAATGCTTGTTGTTGTTTGGCCACCAATAACATGATTTTAATTGAGGTTGTACATTGAGAGATGGTAATTCTAATAATCCTATAAACACAAGTTGTGCTTCATAATTCATGATTATTTATATCTAGGTGTTTCGATTGCAATGAGAATTGAGTCGTTATTGCCTTGATTGATAATTGTGAATTTAAATTAATTAATACTTAAAAGAGATTGATTAATGCTTTAGAAAAGCTTGGGACATACATAGCTAATTGAGTAGTAAATTTGGGTAGCTTAGTAATTGTAAGATGATTTAATTCCTAGCAAATTTTGATTATTGATTGTTTGTTCTTTAGATTTAAAAATCATTTTTATTCGATAGGTTTATTTATTTGTTATTTAATTTTCTTTCAAAATTCCTTATTCGAAAGCCTTAGACAATAGAGAATTAGATTAATAGGTGATTAGAATGAGTCCATCTAGGATCAATATTTTTATACTACTTATCGAAACCGTGCGCTTACGGTTTTTCACCAACATTTTCCTAATCTTCTTTTTCTTCATCTACTGTAATGTTTTCAGAAAAGAACGGGAGGTTTGGCAATTTAAAGATCTAGCACTTCTAAATCCTTGTATAGAGGTGTAAGTTATGAGGATCCTTCAGTGCAACTGAATAAAAAGATTTTAAAGAAAAATGAGATATCTACTGACTCCTTACCAACAACTATTGGAACCAGTAGAAGTTTATCTATCATTATTGCTTCCAGTACCTTGAATGTACCAAACTCATATTCAAATGCTGAGGGTGAGGGAAAAAATTAGAAATGACAACAGAAGTAGAGTCTGAATATGAAGTAGACAAGCTATTAAAAGGTCTAGGTCTAATATATAGAGAGTGGACAAGACAAGATCCATTACCTATGGATGCAGACATGCTTTTAGGCATTATGCCTTATGCCTGGTTACTAACCTCCATTCATGATACTTCCTTATTGAGTGAGATCTACTGTTGGACAAAAGGAGGCAACATCCTTAAAAAGGGTTGCTAGGATTCTTCCTCCACATTTTGCATTGGGTATTTACTATTTCTCCTCTTAATAGTTTGTACAATTTCAGAGGTCATTTAAAACTATTTATGCAATTTTCAATTACTAGGCAAAAGTAGGCAACTTCAAGTCTTGGTTTTTGCTATGAAGGGAACAAGTTCATTTGGGATATTTTACAATTATAACTCCAATTTCAAATCATATGGCTTTTTAGACAATGATTTGGGAGGATGTGTTGATGATCAAAATAGTACAACAAGTTATGTCTTTATTATGGGTAATGGAGCTATTGCTTGGAGTTAAAAGAAATAACCATCTATAGCTTTGTCATCTACAACTTTGTGTTAATGATCAAAACCTTTATTATAGTGGCATGTCAATCAATTTGGTTGAGAAGAATCTTGTTTGATGTGAAGCACACTCAAGAGGAGGTAAATACCATTTGTTATAATAATTAATCCACAATTGCAATGAAAAAAAATCCAATTTATTATAGCAGAACAAGGCACATAGAGGCTCATCATCATTTCATAAGAGAGCTTGTTGCCAAAGGAGATAGCAAGATTAAATATTGTAATGCTAAATAACAAATTGTAGATTTATTCATAAAGCCACTTATATTGAAGAAATTCATGTATTTGGGAGATCAATTGGGTGTTGTTAATTTCTAGATTAAGGTGGAGTGTTAAAAATTAATGTAGAATTTATCTTTTATTGAGATATTTATAGGTTAGACTTAGTCTTTTAGTTAAGTAGTAGTTGCAAATTTTTAGGAATAAACTTATTATGATAGGTGTTATGTAGGCTTAATTTTCTGCAAATTTGTTATATTTTATGGCTATTTAAATGTTAGTTTGTGAAATGAATAAAGCAAGTTTTTCAGTTCAGTATTTTCTGCTCTCCAAGTGTTTAATAAAATTCCTCTTTAAGTTTATTTTTATTTTTTTGTAATCAGCCCTTTATCTTTAGCATGTAGAGAGAGGAGGGAAAATATAGACAATGCTAACCATCATAAACATAGAGGAGGACACAACTATTCATAAGGCAGTTTGATATAAGCATTTTGATAAGGTGATATTAATGATGTTCATGTTCGAGTTTATACTTGCTCCATATGATGAAAAGACTAATCCTTCTTTTATGAACTGTGCTAAAGAGACTCCTATTTATCTAGCTACTAAGAAGGGATTTGAAGAAATTATGGCTATAATTCTGTTATTTTTGTCATCACCACATCATCATGGCCCTAGTGGTATAACAACTTTGCATGCTATAGTGATCCACAATGATACATGTAAGGTTTATTCAATTATTTAATTTTTACTTAATTTTTTATTCTCTGGCCCATGGATAATTCTACTAGTAATTGCACAAGAAACTCTATGGATTGATACTGTTTTAACTTATAAACTGACTACATCCTTTAAAAAATCTTTTCTTTCAAAGGATGACAAAAGTTTTATTGAAAAAGAAACAAATTGTGGCTAAAGAACCATATAAACAAGGGTGGATACCATGACATTATACTGCTTTCTATGGATAAATTGATATTGTGAAGCTACTATTATAAGATAAATCTTTGGCATTCAAAACCACCTTAACTAGAAGGTTGATAGCTCTTCATCTTGCAACTACTAAAGGCAATGAAAGTATTATGAAAGAGCTCATATCTAAATTTCTATGCATAACTGTTAGATGAAAAAGAATGGAACATTCTCCAATTTACAATTTATAGCTAAAATGAAGTAGTGATGAGGTATATTCAAAGCAATCCATGGCTTAAAAAACTTATCAATAAGAAAAACAATGACAGAGAAACACCTCTTCATTGCCTTGCTGCTTTTGGTACCTTATGTTGACCTTAGCAATAATCAATCTTAATTTTTTATCTTAATAAACTTAATTTTGAGCATTTAATTTGTTTGTTTAAGTGTGTATAAATTAGAACTTTATTGGAAGTTAAAATGAAGTATGAATATCTTGGGCTAATTCAATCTCTGAGATTCAAGAAGGCTTTTGACATCCTTAAAGCTTAATAATGAGAAAGTTATCTTCTTCAAATTTAAAGTAGACATCTTAAGAATTTTGAATTAGGCTTACTAATTAAAATCTAAATTCATTTAGGTATGAAAATATTGAGTCGAAAACAACATATGCATTTTTCATTTTATATTGCATATCTCTTAGTATTTTGGACATATCTTAAGCTATAGAAGTCCGATTGAGGTGATTCAAAATGATATGGAAAGATAAGTCAACTATCTAAAAATTTTATGAAGAAAACATATTTAAATGCCTCCAACATAAAATCACAGCTTCAACTCGTGCCTATTTGACAGTAGTCTACATTTTATATTGCACAACTTTTAGTATTTTAGACATATCTTGAGTTACAGAAGTCAAAGTAAGGTGATTCAAAATGATATGGAAAGCGAAGTTAAATATCTAAAAATTTTATAAAGAAATAATAATTAGAAAATCTTCAATAGAAAACCATGGATTCAACTTATGGACAACTATCTAATAGTAGTCTGCATTTTAGATTGCATAACTCTTAGTATTTTGGACATATCTTAAGTTATAGAAGTCTAATTATGTTGATTCAAAATGATATGGAAAGCTAAGTAGAATAGCTATAACTTTTGTGAAGAAAGTGTGAGAAATTTGAACATCTCTAATAGTCAATCTCAACTTGTGTATAGCAATTTGATAACATTACTTTTAATAATTCAAAAATTATAAACATTGGATTCAAAATATAGATGTTTGGACACATCATTTGCACCTCTAATAGCTATATTTTTTAGTGTTTATCTATATAAACAACTCTAGAGCTGAATGTAAGTTAAGACATTTTTGCTTATTATCATTCTCCATCATAACATTCATTAAAGCTCTCAAATTCTCAAATATTCACTCTTTGTTTATAATTCTTGTAAGAGTTGGTTGTGTGTTAAATATAGAATTTCTCTTCATCTTAAATCTTGGGATAGATTAGTATAGAAGTGAGATTTATTTCTAAAGGAATTAGTTTAAGTGTTATCCATTGAAGCACTTAAGATTCAGTTTTTTAAGTGAGCCTTGAAAACTCATGTTGTAAGGTTATAAGAGTGAGCCATAAAAATCTTGTGTAATCTCAATCTTTTAAATAAGATTATGGGTGATTAAAAATCCTAACTTGAGGATAAGTTAGGTGGAGATGTAGGACTATTGTTGAATCCAAACTTCTTAAATTATTGTGTTTTTCATTCTTCCCTTTCAACATTCTTTCAATTCTTACGGAGAAATTTTTTTAATTTTGATTTTTATTTAATAGCCCTATTCACCCCCCTTAGGGCTTTTTCAATTGGTATCAGAGCTTGAATTCTAGGAACTTCATTGCTAGAATATAAGATCATGGGGAGTGAATCAAAAAATATTTCTTCACTTAAATCATTCTTCAATAGTAGTGACTATCCTCATTAGAAGTTCAAAATGGAGCTATAACTTGATTGTGATTCCATCAAACTTTGGGGTATTGTCCTAAAAGGTTAAGAACCACCTATAAGTAGCATTGATGGTGTGATAACTACTCTAACAAAGAGTCAATGGAACAATGAGGAAAAGGAAGAAAATTATAGGCAATGATCACTCTAGTCTCTTTTATGACAAGGGAAGAAGGAGACAAGCTTCAACATTGCATGTCAACTAAGGAAATGTGGAAGACATTGGAAAATCATTATAAAGGCAACGTGCAGGTTAGAAGCAAGAAGGTTTAACTTCATATGTATGAATATGAACTTTTCAAGATGAATCGTTATGAGTCAATCACGAAGATGAAAAATTGATTCAATGTTGTTATCACGACCTTAAGAAACTTGGAAAGTATTTTTCCAAGCAAGAAGTAAACAATAAGATTTTAAGAATTCTACCTAAGAAGGATTGAAAATCTTGGGTTACTTCAGTTGAGAAAGCTTAAGACCTCTCAACTCTCTATATTGACGTGCTTATTGAAAAGCTCTTAACATATGAGCTAACAATTAAGCAAAGAGGTGAAGAGTAAAAAAAAGGAAGAGAAGAAGAATAACATTGCCTTAAAAGCTTTACAAAATGATAATGAAGAAGAAAATGTTGAAGGTTGAAAAAGAAGTTGATAAAGATGATGAAATTGACATGCTCACTAGAAACTATAAGAAGTTATTGAAAAAGAAACATTCATCAATAACAAGAGACATCAACAAGAAGTATGAAAAAGAAAACCAAAGACGTTACTTGTTATGAATGCAAGAAACTGAGTCACATTCGAAGTGAGTGTCCCAAACTTAAAAATAAGAGCAAAGGAATAAAAGAGGAAAAAAGGGCTTATAAGGAAACTTAAGATGACTCCGTTGAATTAAAAATGGAAGAGGAACAATAAGAAGTAGCCAACCTTTGTTTTATGGCTCTTGAAAGGAAAAAACAGGTACCATCTGTATTTAATTCTTGCTGTGATGATGATTATTGTGAAGAAGAAGATGATGATGATATTGAAAGCTCTATGGTAAGGAAATTCTTGTTTAAATGTAAAAACTTATTATCTAAGAAGAAGCATTATAAGTGTCACGACCCAAAACAGGGGCCATGACCGGCGCTAGGGAACGGGAATTCTTTCGAATCCGGAACCCATAGCAAGCCTAAAAATAAAATAAAGCATGCTATAACAACAATAAAATATAATATGCAGCGGAAATAAAAATCATAATATCATCCATATCAACTGGATTTAATTCAAAACTCATCACATCGCATATATAAGCTCATAAATGTATAATCTTTATACAAATCCAGTTTTACTATAATACATCTCTTTAAAACAAATACTTTAATTCACAACTACTGAAAATCACAACTACTGAAAATCACAACTACTAAAAATCACAACTACTGCAGTGTCTAGATAAAATAAATAAGACTCAAGTATACAAATTACATAAAGAAGCCGGGGCGGAAGAAATCCGGCGTATTGACCTGCTACTGAGGTCTGAGGAAGTTGACTCTCCTGAAAAATAGTCAACGGAGGGGAGTCAGACCTCACTGAGTGAATTACTATAATATATATACATACACTCTAAGTGATAATGCATACAGTCAACAGTATATGAGTAATATGTATATATACAGGCAAATTCATACAGATGCAGAAAAATCATTTTATATATTTTGTCTGAAAATCAACTTTTATGAAGGATCACATAGAACCCTAGAATATCGCAACCTCAGAAAATAGTGTTAAACAACACTCTAGCCATACAGGCTCACTGATTCCAAATATATCCACTTAATCCATATGGACAGTAGACTGGCCCCGAGACACTAAGTCAACCGAGCTCCAGCAGTCTGACTGCCAGTGTGATTGGCCCCGAGACACTTGGTCAACCGAGCTCCAGCAATCACACCCAAACCACATCTCACACATATCAATAATCATAATCAATTCAATATCCACAAATAAGTTAGTAATATAGCCTAAAGCTATAGGCATACCGATACGTACTCGGTCCTAGTGCTGCCCACTAGGTAGCACGTTCTATTGATATCCTTCATTCTTAAATATAAAACATTCATTCACAAAAATAAATGATGCATGGATATAAATGAAATAGCAATATAAACCATATATATACCGAAAATATACCAAACATAAACCAGGTATATTTTGAGTATATATATGTCAAATAAATCCAATCAAATCATGAATTAAACTAAAAATATATTTAAAAACATTTTAGATATATTTTATTAATAAAACATGTATATAATTTATTATATACCATAAATATACCAAAAACATACTTGACTATAAATCATGTTATTTATGCATATTTAGTCAAAATAAAACATGCATTTTCTAAATCATGCATCCTAAGCATATATATATAATATAGTAACTCACCTAATGCGCTCCACGAGACGGGTCCGACGGGCCTGGTCCACTAACCCTCGGTCTCGGCGCAACTAAACAAGAAATAATTAATCGACATCAGAATAACCCTACAGAAATCCTAGAATTCAATCTAGAGTATTAAAATACGGAAACAGAATTAGGGTTCGACTGGACATCACGTTTTACGAGAATTCTACCGAAAATTCGATAGAACCTCCCCTGTAAAACGGACATCTCTCTACTCAAAAGAGTAGAGCCAACCCTGCAAAGAAAATACACTTCAAAAATAAACACCACAATCAATCACAACCCCTCGGTCGGACTCCAGACTACAATCTGTCGACCAGGGTCCACAAACACAGAATATATATTCAAATATACCAAAAATATCCTTAAATCATAAAAATACATTTCATACGTAGAAATTACATAATAAATCTTGAAACACTGTAAAAATCGATTAAAACTCATTTTATTAGAAAAACCGTATATTATATATATAATTGAAAATAATTCCCGGAAAATAGTTTTAATTAGTTAAAAATACTAAATAATTTGTAGAAATCATTTTTTATACCTTAAATAAATATTAAAACCAATTAAATTACATTTTTAGACAATTTAGGGTAAAATTACCAAAATACCCCTATATATATATATATACCTAAATTACTTCAAAAATTCACCAAAAATCATACAATTATCCAAAATTAATTTTCTCAACATATTTATCAATAATATCAATAATTAAACTCAATCAACCAATTAAATTCAATTTAAAACACAATTAACTTAATTTTACAAAATCACATAAACTTCAATAATTAAAAATAAATACTTAGAAATTCATAAAAATTCCAAATAAATTCCTATAATTCATTTCAACACCTAATTCAACCATAAACTCCAATTTCATAATTTAAATAATTAATTTCCGAAAATTAGAAAATAATATTAAAATATTCAAAAATACCCAAAAATCCAAAAAATCTCCAAAAATTCTACAAAAATTCATACATGAAGATTAAGCTACTAGGAACAACATTTGTGAAGGAAGTTTCCATGAATCATCCAAATCGAAGCTCAAAAAAATCGAAAACTCAAAGAGGCCGAAATCTTCAAATCGAAACCTAAGCAATTCTAGACCAATTTAGCTCAAACCAAAGCTAGAATAACACTCACCAGAGCTCAAGGAGAAGATAGAGACCGGCGGTGTCGAAAACGGTGGCCGGAGGAGGGAGAAACGACGGTGAGAAAAAGTGGCCGGGTGTCGGGCGCGGGAGAGGAAGAAGAAGAAGAAGAAAAAGGAAAAGAAAGAAAAAGGAAAGAGAAAGAAAAAGAAAAAGAAAGAAAAAGGAAAAGAAAAAGAAAAAAGAAAAAAGAAAAAAATAAAAAAGAAAAAAAATAAAATAAATTAAAATAATTTAATATTAATAAATAATTAATAATAAAATAATAAATTTTAATAATTTAATAATAAATAAAATAATCAAATAATAATAAATAAATAATAAAATATTAGGGTAATAATAAACCCTAATTAAATAAATATACACACACATGCTTTATTTAATAATTTAAAAATATGTATGAGTTCATGCAAACCCGTAAATACATTTAAAATAATTAATAATACATTGTTTACGTGGAAATTTCCCCGAAAATGAAAGTCCCGGGAAAATTTTACGTAAAACACTGTATATAAGACACAGTAATTAAAATAGGTTTAAAATACATATTAACTCATAAAAATATCGTATAATGCATAAAAATTATTGACACTGTATATCCCGGTACAGTGTAAAAATATTTAAAAAAAAAACACGGGATATTACAATAAGCATGAGTTATCTAACCTAACTAAGGAATTTAAAAATTTGAAAAATGAATTTTCTAATCTAGTTAAATCAAATAATAAATTGTCTAATGATTTGAAAACTTCTTATTCCTTGGAAGGTCAACTTAAGAAAGCAGATGATGAAAGTCAAAAGCTTCCTAAGGAAGTCTTAAATTTGAAAATTTCCATTAAGAGACTTGTTAAGGGAAAAGAATCTTTGAATAATATTCTTGACTCTCAAAAATTCCACAAAGATATACATGAAATTATATATACTAATGGAATAGCTTCTCATCATCATCATATATTAATTTTGTTAAAGCCTCAAATAATTCTGCTCCTTTTACCTCAAAATAAAATCAGACTCAAACTTTCAAAGCTAAAAGATATCATGTGTCAAACACTCAAGGAAAGACTTATAAGACTCAACTATATATGACATAATGAGGTAAGCATCATGCTAGGAAAGCATAACCAAAATATGCTTACATTGACACTAAATAAAACACTCATAAGCATGTTACACAATATAATGCACCTAGACATATTGCACAAACCTATCAAAATACACATTATCATTACTAATGCATGTCTCACACTATGACTTAAAAGAACTTTAGGAGACACACACCACAACATCAACAAAAACATGCTTCACAAATTAGGAATGCATATCCTTCTATGAGAAATAAGTTTACAAATGTTGAATGCTCATATTGCATGATCAAGGGACATACCAATAATGTGTGCTTCTATAGAAGACTTCACATGAACTTGCTTCCTATGGACTATCTTGAAACTAACCAACCTAGACTAAAAAAGGTTTGAGTTCAAAGAATGCTTAACTTATCTTGTATATGTGTGCTTGAAGTCGACAAGAAAAAAAAGCAAATGGTATCTTGATAGTGGATGCTCAAGGCATATGACATGAGACAAAGAGCAATTCAACAAGCTTGATGCTAAGGATGAAGGACACGTTACTTTCGGAGAAAATGCAAAAGGAAAAATTATTGGCATTGAAGAAATTGATAATTCTTAATCCTTAACTATACACTATATATTGCTTGTTAATGGTCTTAAACATAACTTGCTTAGTATAAGTCAATTATGTGATATGGAAAATAAGGTCACTTTTTAACCTAAGAATTGCTTTGTTAGTAGTCTCGATGAAGACAAAGTAATTTTTAGTGGTGAAAGAGTTCATAATGTTAATGTTATTGATTTGAATAAGATTGATAACAAAGATATTAAATGCTTGATGTCAATTTTCCATGACATATGGACATGGCATAGAAGGCTAAGATATGCAAATTTTGAGCTATTAAATAATCTTTGTAAATATGAACTTGTGATTGGTTTACCTAAGCTTGAATTCACTAAGAACAAACCTTGTAATGCTTGCTAAAAAGGAAAACAATCAAAGTCATCATTTAAGCTAAAAAATGTAGTGTCCACTTCTAAGCCACTTGAATTTATACATATGGATTTGTTTGGACTAACTAGAGTTGCTAGTCTCAGTGGTATGCACTATGCATATATATTGGTTGATGATCACTCTAGATTTACTTGGGTATGTTTCCTTGCTCATAAGAATGATGCATTTAAAGCTTTTGAAAAGTTTACAAAAAGAGTTAAAAAAGAAGAAGGTTTTTATATTTCTTTTATTGAAAGTGATCATGGAACCGAGTTTGAAAATGAATTTTTCAAAACTTTTTATGATGAAAATAGTATTTCACATACATTCTCTTCTCCTATAACTCCTTAACAAAATAAGGTAGTTGAAAGGAAAAATAGAACTCTTATGGAAACCCCTAGAATAATGCTTTATGAGTATAATTTGCCTCTATACTTTTGGGCGGAAGCCGTTAACATGTCTTGCTACATTTCAAGTAGAGTTTTCAAAAGACCAATTTTGAATAAAACTTCTTATGAGCTATAGAACAATATAAAACCCAAAATCTCATATCTAAGAGTATTTGGATGTAAGTGCTTTATATTAAACACTAAGGATAATCTTGGAAAATTTGATTCTAAAGCTGATGAAAGAATATTTCTAGGCTATTCTATTTCTAGTAAATGATATAGAGTTTTTAATAAATGAACTCTAGTAGTTGAAGAGTCAATGCATGTTATATTTAATGAATCAAACTCAATTGATCATAGAAAAGGAGTTGATGATCTTGTAGGTAATGATGAGATTGTGAAAACTCAAGAAGAAAATGTTAGTAAGCATTTGGAACTTGAAGGTGCAAACAAGGAGGACAATAAGAAATGTCTCAACCTACCTTGAAGGATGAACTTCCAAAGGATTGGAAATTCAAGAAAGTTTATCCTTAAGGCCTCATTATAAGTGACACTACAAAAAGGTAACTACAAGATCTTAATTAAAGTCTATTGTTAATTTAGCCTTTATTTCTTAAATTGAACCAAAAAATATTGATGATGCTTTATGTGATGAATTTTAGGTCCTTGCTATACAAGAAAAGTTAAATCAATTTGAGAGAAATAAGGTTTGGACCTTGGTTCCTAGACAAAAACATTATCCTATTATAGGTGCCAAATGGGTGTTTAGAAATAAGATGAATGAACAAGGTGCCATAACTAAGAATAAATCTAGACTAGTAGCTCAAGGTTATAATCAAGAGGAAGACATTGATTATAATGAAACCTATGCCCCCGTTACAAGGTTAGAAGCTATTAGAATGCTACTTGCATTTGCATCATTCTTGGATTTCAAATTTTATCAAATGGATGTTAAAAGTGAATTTTTAAATAGTTTTATTGAAGAAGAGGTGTATGTTGAAAAAGTACTAAGTTTTGAAAGCTTTGATTTTCCAAATCATGTACTTAACCTTTCCAAAGCATTATATGGATTGAAATAAGCTCCTAGAGCTTGGTATGAAAGATTGAGCAACTTCTTGTTAGAGAAAGGTTTCTCTAAAGGAAAAGTTAATACAACTCTTTTTATAAAAAAAATTCAAGCATGATTTATTAATTGTTCAAATATATGTTGATGACATTATATTCGGTGCTACTAACCATTGTTTATGTGAGGAATTCTCTAATTTAATGCAAGGAGAAATTGAAATGAGTATGATGGGTGAACTCAAATTCTTTCTTAGACTACAAATCAAGCAATGTAAAAATGGTATTTTCATTAATCAAACCAAGTATGTAAGAGACATTCTTAAGAATTTTGGCATGGATAAATCCAAGATAAGTAAACTCCAATGAGCACCACAACTAAACTTAACAAAGATGAGAATGACAAACCGGTTGATAAAAAGCAATTTAGAGGTATAATCATATCCCTTTTTTATTTAACTACTAGTAGACCCGACATTATGCTTGCTACTTGCTTGTGTGCTAGATTTCAATAAAGTATTAAAGAGTCTCATTTCAATGCTATTAAAAGAATTTTCAAATATCTTTATGGTACAATGCATTTAGGACTTCGGCATCCTAGTAGTTCATCCTTTGATTTGATTAGTTATTCTGATGCAGACTTTACTAGTAGTTTACTTGATAGAAAAAGCACTTCTAGAACTTGTCAATTTTTAGGACAATGTTTAGTTTAGTAAGAAATAAGTTTTGGTTGCCTTGTCCAATGGTGAAACTGAATATATTGCAGCAAGTCTTTATTGTTTACAAGTTTTATGGCAAAAACAACAGTTGTTAGACTATAGTGTAAAACTTGATCACATTACAATCAAATGTGACAATACAAGTGCTATCAACCTTATCAAGAATCCCATTCAGCATTTTAGAGCTAAGCATATAGATATTAGACATAATTTCTTGTGTGATCATGTTTAAATTGGTGATATCTCACTTGAATTTATTGATACAAATAATCAACTTGTAAATATCTTCACCAAACCTCTCAATGAAGAGAGATTGAATTTCATTAAGCATGAACTTGGCATGATTGATAGTTTTATTTTATCTTGATTTTATATTTAATTGATGGTTGAACTATTTTTATATGAAAACATGTTGTGCTTATTGATTACTTTGATTGATAAATGTTTTAATTTTGATTTAAATTTTTTTATGGTCGTCAGTTCATATTTGGTCTATCCTTTTAAATTTCCTTTTGCATTTTGTCAAAGGAGGAGAAATAATTTGAGTTTGCATTTGTACCTAGTTAATTTTTTCTAACATGTGTACTTAGGTTTTTTTTTTAAATTTTAAAACTCACATAAAAAATGTGTTTATATTAGTGACATGTTATATTTTTGTTTGATATAAGGGGAGAAATTTTGTTTAAATTTTTTACATGCATATTAACATTATGAGGATGACTAGTTTTGTCATACATCATTTGTGACAAAAGCCCTTGTTTTGCTTATTTTGTTTATGTATGACATAGATTTTATAAAGATTTTGTGTATCTTTGTTTCCATTTCCCTTTATATCTTTCTTTTCTTTTTTGTTTTTGACAAAGGGGGAGAAATATATTTGAGTTTGTTATTTGTTACTATACATGTGTATAATATTTTATTATTGTGTTTATACATGCATAATTCATGTATAATTTCTTCTTAGGAATTGTTTTAATCTTTGATAAGGTATGAATATTTTTCCAAAGATTTGATGTATCTTTGCTTTGTTCCTATAAGAATTTTGGTCCTTTTCGGTTCATTTCCCTTTATATCTCTCTCTTTTCCTTTTGCCTTTGTATAAAGAAAGGAAAATATATTATGGATAATTTGTGTTTAATTTTTGTATATGATAAGTGCTACATGACTGATTAGCTAGCTAAACTCTATATGATCATGTGATAATTAAGCTCATATAGCATTAATATTATTGTTATATGTACTATTTCTGTGATGCGTTTTAGTGGCATTATATGTATATATGTTTAAATTATTTCTTCACATTGCCTAACATTTATTTAAATGATCATGTTATCATATTTTATGTTTTTAATACAATTGTTATAAGAATGCCATGTTTTTATTCCTCTTGTTATATTTTATGTTGTTTTTATTTTTTCGTCCAGGGGAATAATCTATAAATTTATATTTCTTATCATATCCATATTTTTAGGGGGAGAAATAAAGAAATATATTTTATTTCATTTGGTATCATTATTATCACAAATATTATCACACACTTTACTTTGTATTATTTTTTTATCAAACTCAAAATAAGTTTGTCAAAATCAAAAAGGAGGAGATTATTGACTTTAGAAATAATCAATTTTAATTTTAATCTTAAAAAATTTAATTTTGAGCATTTAATTTGTTTATTTAAGTGTGTGTAAGTTAGGACTCTATTGGAAGTTAAAATGAATTATGAATATCTTGGGGTGATTCAACCTCCGATATTCAATGAGGTTTTTGACATCCTTAGAGCTTTATAATGAGAAAGTTATCTTCTTCAAATTTGAAGTAGACATCTTAAGCTTTCTGAATTAGGCTTACTTGTCAAAATCTGAGTTCATTTATGTATACAAATATTGAGTCGAAATCAATGTATGCATCTACCATTTTAGATTGCACAACTCTTAAAAATTTAAAATTTAAGTTAAAATCAAAAATTTTAATGTCTCTAATAGAAAATCATGGCTTCAACTCATGCATAACTGTCTAACAGTAGTCTACATTTTAGAGTGTATAGCTCTTAGTATTTTAGACATATCTTGAGTTACAAAAGTCCACTTAAAGTGATTCAAAATGATATCAAAGCATAAATAAAATATCTACAACTTTTATAAAGAAAGCATAGACAAATTTGAATGTCTCCAATATAAAATCATGGCTTCATCTCTTGCACAATTGTCTGACAATAGTCTGGATTTTAGAGTGCATAGCTCTTAGTATTTTGGACATATTTTAAGTTAAAGAAGTCTAATTAAGATGATTCAAAATTATATTTAAAGCTAATTCAAATATCTACTATGAGGAAAGTTTTAACAAATACGAACATCTATAGTAGTTAATCATGGCTTCAATTTATGTATAACATTTTGACAGTATTACTTTTAATAAATAAAAAATTATTAATGTTGAATTCAAAATATAGACATTTATACACATCATTTGACCTCCAATAACTATATTTTTAAGTGTTTATCTATATAAATAACTCTAGAGCTGAATGGAAGTTAAGACATTTTTGCTTATTATCATTCTTTATCTTAACATTCATTAAAACTCTCAAATTCTCAAATATTCACTCTTTGTTTATAATTTTTGTGAGAGTTAGTTGTATGTTAGAAATAGAATTTCTCTTCATCTTTCATCTAAGGATAGATTAGTAGGGAAGTGAGATTTATTTATAAAGGAATCGGTTTAAGTGTTGTATTTGAAACACTTGGGATTTGGTTTTTTAAATGAGTTTTAAAAACTCATGTTGTAAGGTTGTAAGAGTGAGCCATAAAACTCTTGTGTAATCTCAATCTTATGAATAGAATTATGGGTGATTGAAAATTCTAACTTGGGGATAAGTTAACTGGAGACGTAGGATTGTTATTGAATCTAAACTCCTTAAATCATTGTGTTCTTCATTCTTCCTTCGCAACATTCTTTCAATTCTTGCAAAAAAAATATTTTTTTATTTTTATTTAATAGCCCTATTCACCCCCCCCCCTCCCATCTAAGGCTTTTTCACCTTCATGTCATCCTTCATAACTCACCCTAAAGTACATAAGTTGGCCTTCAGTAACAAGCACCTCACTACTTTAAACATCATTTCAACTAAGGATGATCTTTCGGGACTGCAGTATGATCTAATTGTTCTCTAAGTATCACATCTTGAAAATGAGCTAAATACTCATTAATGATTATATATTGCTAAAAAATGATTAAATGTTTTGATGCAGAAAATAATTGAGCAGTGTCTATAAAGGTTCATTCGTAGATGGGGTCTACAAGCTATTTCTTGTACAAATGAAACAGAAAAAAATTGAAGTTGAAAAAGAATATAAAATACACGTGAAGGTCATAGAAGGTGATGCTGAAGCTGTGGATCAAGAAAGCATTGGTGAGGTAATGAAAGAAGGAATTAGCTAAGATTATCACCATAGGTTAGGAAGGATTTAAAGTGAAAAGTAATGGTAAGCAAGAGAGAAATGAAGCTCAGAAGATTATAACAGGGGGGCTATTAAAATTATTATTAATATCATTTTGTCAATAAATGTGGGCACCAAAATCAAGTTGAAAAACTTAACAAATTGTAAACTGTTATTGACAAAATTGCAGCCTTAGTGGAATTATTTTTTTTTTACCTTTATGTATAAATAATGCCTATATAAAGGCTTTTAGATAAAAGAGAGAAATACATCAAGTAAAATAAAATCATAAGTGGGTGTGTGTGCATGTTTTAAGTAAAAAAAAAAGAGGTGAGTTGTGTGCTGTATGTGCAAATAAGAGCATAAAAAAAATTAAAGTGCAAAGTGTGTAGTTCATGCAATGTGTATGAGTGGTGGGTAGTAGTGTGAGTGCTATTCCAAAAGTGTTGAGTAAAATTTTTTTGTTATTTGTAATAGTGAAATATTTTTAGTAAAAATATTTTCTTATTAACTATTTATGTTTCCATTTTCACATACTATTTTATTATTTTATACACTCAAACTCAATAAAGTGGTATGAGAGCTATGGTTGTAATTTCTCTTGAAATTCTGAGTATGCTCTCTGGGTTTTGACCGATCTTCTACATTAGAAAAGATTTTTTGAGAATTTTTAATTTACAGTAGGGAGAGATTTTGCACGTGCATAGTTTGGAACTGTGAAGCTCATTGGTTCGAAACTACACTTGCTTAGTGAAACGTGAGGCTGCTAAATCTAAGTCACTATGGAAGAATCTAGTAATAATTGTGTTATTAAAAAATTAAATAATAATAACTATAGCATGTGGAGGACTTGCATGGAGTCATACTTGCAAGGTTAAGATATCTGAGAGATTATTGCTAA
Source organism: Mallotus nudiflorus (assembly GCA_947683625.1). Lineage (NCBI taxonomy): Eukaryota > Viridiplantae > Streptophyta > Magnoliopsida > Malpighiales > Euphorbiaceae > Mallotus > Mallotus nudiflorus. The sequence goes on along the minus strand of CANTUR010000886.1, from coordinate 558,574 downwards.
GATAGAGACTATACCACCACCATTAGATAATAATGGCAATCATAAAAAATAGAGAATTAAAGCTGGGAAAGCCATGTTCACCATTAAAACAACCATTGAAGAGGAGATGATGGAACATATTAGAAAAGCTACCATACCAAAAGAAGCTCGAGATTATCTTACTCTACGGTTCTCAAAATGGAATGATGCCAGACTTCAACTATTGGAAAATGAACTAAGGTGAAGTCTTTATGTCAAGAAATTACTGAGATGGATAAGGCATCCAGAATATCCAATAAATGAGGAGAATTAGCATTCATGGCCTATGACCTCAGTACCACAGTTTTATGGCTGTAATTCAAGATTGGCCCATATAACCTTCAATTAAAGAGTTAGAGAATTTGTTATTAAGTCTAAAAACTCTAGCAAAATAAATGGCTAGAGTCTCCTTGAATACTGGAGAGGTGGTGCTCTTTACCAATAAAATGAAGAATCCACCCTGCAGTAGGAAGGGAGGAAAGACATGAGGTAATGTCCAACAGGAGTGGGCTTAACAAAAGTAGTAATACAGCAATCAGCAATGGTGAGTGTTTCAACTATGGCAAGAAAACACACTACGACAGAGATTATCGATTTAAGAAGAAGACTATTCAAAGCAATACAACAACAATAAGCAATCACTACCAAGATGAACCAAAGTGGGATGCTGAAGCATTGTTATAGAAATAGTGAAAATGGAATAGTGTTTTAGTTCAGAGATTGTGAAAGTCCCTATTTTTATGGCTACCACAATAAAAGTAGAAGAGGAGTAGGCATCTAGTGCTTCTAGTTCTCACAGAATTGATTATGAGAAGTGTTAGATCTTTGATTTTGGTTATTCTAGTCACATGACAAGAGATAGAAGTAAAATTTATAATGCTTTAGAGTATGAAGATAAGTGAGTTATGGTAACTACAAAGAAATTGTAGTTACTAATCACTTATATTGGCGACATAGTGATCACTTCCTGTTCAAATAAACAACAAGTGTAGTTAGAGGATGTGTAAAGAGTATTAGGAATGAAAAAGAATCTTCTGTCAATTTTAGATTCGACTGACTGTGGTAACTTTATTATTTTTGGCCCTGAAGATGTCAAGGTTTGTCAATAAGTCAAAATAGTTAACACAATAATAATGGAAGGATAGAATGTGGATTCCATTTACATTTTTTTAGCAAAAGATGCTTATGTGGAGAAGACAAAAGGCGATGATACAACTGACTTATGGCATGCACGGCTAGGACATGTCAGTTATTACAAGCTGAAAATGATGATGACCAAGTCCTCATTAAGAGGGCTACCTAATCTTGATGTTCATACTGATATGGTTTGTGCTATATGTTAGTATAAAAAGGCATACTAACTTCCATATGAGGAGTCATCTTTCAGAGCCAAATAAACACTAGAGTTGTTCCACTTAGATGTATTTAAGAAAGTGAGGCAATCATTAATTAATGGTATGTAATACATGGTGACATTTATTTATGATTATTCAAGGTATGTCTGGGTCTATTTCATGAAAGAAAAATCTGAAACTCTAGTAAAATTCAAAGAATTCAAGTTGATAGTTAAAAATGAATTTAGGAACAAAATCTAGGGCCTTCATACAAATAATGGGGGAGAATACATTTGTGATGAGTTCTCAAGTTATCTTATCTAGTACAAGATTAGGCGGAAACCAACTTGCCCAAACAGGCCATAGCAAAATGGTGTTGCAAAAAGAAAGAACAAGCATCTTGTATAAATATGTAGAAGCATGTTGCGTGCCAAGAATGTTCCTAGGAGATTTTGGGTTAAGTGCATGAGAACAACAACTCACATAATCAACAAACTTCCTCAGCCAAAGATAAGATTTATGTTTCCTTTTGAGAAGTTATGGAACATAAAACCCATAACAAGCCACTTCATAGTTTTTGGCTATGTTTGCTATGTATTTGTACCTGTTCATCTAAGTAGCAAGTTTGACAATAGGGCAATCAGGTGTATCTTTATGGGATATGATGAGAACATAAAAGGATGGAAATGTTATGATCCTACAATAGGCTAATGCTATGTCTCATGAAATGTTGTATTTAATGAGACATTATCATAGTGGACACCAGAGTATGTTGCACTTCTTTACTCTAATGAAGTAGAATAATTACACAAAAAGTGTGAGGTGCAATCAAAAGAAACTCAGTAGAGTCCAGAGCTTATCATGCAATTTTAACCTTAAGAAAGGCTATGGCAGATTGGTGTGTATCAAAAGATAGATGTTGAGGATTAACTAGTAGTGGAGATGCTAAAAGAACAACCTGCAACATCACTAATATAGTTGAGAAGATCAACTAGGGTAAAAAAGAAAAATCCCAAATATGGTAATGGTGTAGTGATGGAAGAAGAAAAAGAACCAACATCCTTTAAGGAGGCATCACAAAAAGATGAATGGAGAAAATCCATGGAAGAGGAGATCAAAGCTCTTGCTGAAAATCAAACTTGGAACTTGGTGCCAAAGCCTAAAGATGTGAAGCTTATCCCATGTAAGTGGATTTACAAGATCAAGACATGTCTAGATGGCTCAATGGAGAGATATAAAGCTTCTCTGGTAGCACAAGGATTCTCACAGAAGTATGGACTAGACTATAATGAAACATTTAGTCTAGTGGCCAAGATTGCAATTGTTCATGTTTTATTAGCACTTGTTATGAGTAAATCTTGGAACTTATGGCAAATGCATATTAAAATGCTTTTCTAAATGGAGAGTTGGAACAAGAAGTGTACATGGAGCAACCTAAATGAATTGTAAATAAGCTTCATCCAAAGTATGTTTACAAATTAAAGAAGGCGTTGTACAGGTTGAAGCAAGCCCTCAGAGCTTGGTATGGCAAGATTACTAAGTTTCTCATCTATAGTGGCTATGGAGTTGCACAAGCTAATTCAAGTTTATTTGTCAAAGCTCAAGAAGGGAAACTAGCAATAATTCTTGTTTATGTTGATGACTTTATCTTCACTAGAGATGATGTTAATGAAATCTGCCAAACTAAGAAAAATTGTTAGTTCAGTTTCAGATTAAAGAACTTGGGGAGTTAAATCACTTTCTTGGATTAGAACTAGAGCACACAAAGGAAGGGTTATTCTTGTGTCAAGAGAAATATGCAAGAAATCTTCTCCAAAAGTATAGAATGCTTGATTGTAAACCTTTTGCTCTTCAAATAGTGGTGAACTCCAAATTAAGCATAACAGATTTAGAGGACTCAATGATGTATCGACAGATATTTGGCAGTATGATTTATCTAACATTGACAAGGCCAAATATTGCATTTGCAGTAGTTAGCCAATTCATGTAAAGTCTAAAAAAGCCCCATGTGGAAGCAGTTAGAAGAATTTTGAGGTACATCAAAGGAACACTTGATCTTAGGTTATCTTATAAAAGTATAATAACTTATAGGTTGGAAGGATACTACAATGCTGATTATGCCAGTGATTATGATACGTGAAAATCAACCACTGGTTATGTATTTAGCTTGGGTTCTGGAGTTGTTACTTAATGTAGCAAAAGACAATCAACAATGTCACTCTCAATAACAGAGGCTCAGTATTGTGCAGCAATGATGGTAGCTCAGGAAAGTACATGGTTAGTATAGTTGTTGAAGAATTTACACCAGTTAGTGGATTATCTAGTATTGATATACTGTGATAATCAGTTAGCTATTTATTTAGTTGAGAACCCAGTGTTTCATGCTAGAACAAAGCATGTGGAGGTGCAATATCACTTTATTCGTGAAAAATATTTTAATAAGGGAGATCAAGGTGACTCAAGTGAAGATAGAGGAACAAGTATAGCAGACATTTTCACTAAAGGATTTAATAATGAAAAATTAAAAGAATTTCAAAAAGAACTCGGTATGACTCCAAGAAAATGAATTAAGGATATTAATAATAAAGGGGAGTGTTAAAATTATTATTAATATCATTTTGTCAATAAATGTAGGCACTGAAATCAAGTTGAAAAACTTGACAAATTGTAAAACTTTTATTGACAAAATTGCAGCCTTAGTTAAGTTTTTTTTTTGTCTTCATGTTAAACTAATGCCTATATAAAGGCATTCAGATGAAAGAGAGAAACACATCAAGTAAAATAAAATCATAAATAGGTGTGTGTGCTTGTTTTGAATAAAAAAAAAAAAAGAGGTGAGTTGTGTATTGTATGTGCAAGTGAGATCATAAAAAAATAATAAAAGTGCAAGTGTGTAGTTCATGCAATATATGTGAGTAGTGGGTAATAGTGTGAGTGCTATTCTAAATTTTTTTTTTGTTATTTGTAATAGTGAAATATATTTTATCTTATTCACTATTTATTTTTCCATTTTCACATGCTATTTTATTATTTTATACACTACAACTCAATAGGGACAATACTAAGAAAGGAAAGGATAAGAGTGAAGACATCATGGATTACATTAAGGATGCAAGATAAGCTCATTTAGTAGTAGCCATACTCAGTGCAACAATTATCATTGCTATGGGTTTCACTATATAGGAGGTTACAAAGAAAAAGGTTCTCTGATTCTAATAAGAAGAAGAGCTTTTCAAGCATTTATAATAGCAGATACAGTAGCCATGATATTGTCATGTATAGCGGTCTTCATCCATCTTTTTATGTCTCTAGAAAAAGACAAGGCTGTTGTGTATGTGTTGTTTGATCTAGCATTGAAGTTTACATTGGTGCTATGTTTGCGATGGTGGTGTTAACCAATCTTCTTTGACACAACTCATTGTTACCTTACTTAGTCTCCTATGATTTATCTCCTTGTATATTTTACTTCCTCTCTTGTTACCTTCCTTAGTCTCCTATGATTTCTTTCCTTGTATATTTTACTTCCTCTCTTGTTACCTTTCTTAGTCTCTTATGATTTCTTTCCTTGTATATTTTACTTCCTCTCTTGTTTATTCCTTAGCTATCCATATTATATTAGGATCCTACAATATCTCCTGTAAATTAGTCATTCAGTTCCTAAGCTTTAGGAATAAGTCTATATCTTGTATCTATTTATACCTATCGTGGGAAGAGAATAGTATAAGCTCAAAAAGAGTTCACATGGTATCAGAGCTTTAACCTAAGCAAAATTTTTTTTTCGATTGCTTCATCTAATAATCAAATCTCTGTCCCAACATCTGTCCCTAATACAGCCATCATTCACCATACTTTTGTAATTAAACTTACACCCAAAAATTTTCTTGCATGGAAATCACAATTTTTACCATTCTTAAATTATCATGCTATGACAAATCTCATTGATGGTTCTTCTCCACCCCCACCATCCACCATTGCTTCTCCAACTGATCCTACTCAATAAATTCCTAATCTAGATTACTCTTCTTGGTTTAAAAAGGATTAATTACTTCACTCTTGGCTTTTATCTTCCCTCACTAAAGAGGTATTCCCTTTTGTTATTGGTCTTACTTCTGCCTATTTGGTTTGGAAAGCATTATCTACTACCTTTGGATCCATTTTCCAAAATCGACAACTACAACTCCATATTGAACTTCAAGAGTTAAAGAAAAATGACATGTCTGTCTCCACTTACCTTAACAAAGCCAAGACTCTTGTGGATGAACTAGACACAACTGGTTGCCCTTTTTCTGTTGCCGAGTTTAATGCCATCATTTATCAAAATGTTGGCAGTGAGTTCCATCCTATAATTTCAGCATTAAATCTACGTCTTGAACCTATCTCGTTTCAGGAATTACATAGTCAATTGTTATCTTATGAAATTCTACTTCGAAGTTTTCAAGTTGTTCCACAAGCACATGTTGTTCAATGCACTTCATCCAAATTTTTTGGGCATCCTTTTTTATACAACAAGTCTCACAATTTCACCAATAATCACCGGCATCAGTAGGCTCCTTCTTTTCGGTGCCAATCCTATAGTCCTTTTGTTACTTGTTATATCTGTGGTTATCACAACCACATCGTAGATCATTATTGAAGGCACTATCAAGGGCGTCCTCCTCAATCTACTCCATATGCCAATCTTGCCTGGTCTGATCCTTACTCACCTTATGCCTGTCATACTCAGGTACAACCTCCATCTTATGTTGCCCTTCCATCAGCTTCCTCATCCTTACCAAATCCTATAAGCTGGACACCTGACACTAGTGCAAGTCATCACATGACACCAAATTCAATTGCAATCTATGATAGTCAACCTTATCAAGGCTTGGATCACATCTGGGTAAGCAATGGCCAAGGATTGCCAATTATTTCTAAAGGTACAGCTTTATATCCCACTCTTGATAATAATTTTTTAAAGTTAAATAATGTACTCCATGTTCTCGCTCTTACCAAAAATCTATTATCTGTTCATAAATTCACCAAAGATAATTTTTGTTTCTTTGAATTTTGGCCTAACTATTTTGTTATGAAGGATTAGAGGACCAAGGCAATCCTCTTATAAGGACCAAGTGAAGCTGGCTTATACTATCTTCAACCACAACCAAAATTTGCATATTTTGGTGCTTCTACTTCTTTTGATGATTGACATGCCAGATTGGGTATCCTTATGCACCCACTGTGTCTAAAATAATTGTTAGACATAATCTCTGTTGTTCTAGTTCAGTTTCTAAAACCATTTGTTCTGCCTGTAAATTGGGCAAATTGGCTAGGATACCATTAGCTTCTGTTGAACATCATAGTCAAAAACCCTTTGACATTGTTCACTTTGATGTATGGGGTCCTGCCCCCATTTTATCCAGTTTAGGTTTTTCTTATTTTATTTTTTTTGTGGATGATTTTACTTGATTCACTTGGATCTATTTTCTTAAAAATAAAAGTTAAGTTTTTACAATGTTTAAAGAATTTGAATCTTTAGTTTTAAGACAATTTAATTCTCATATTAAAGCTTTTCATTCTGATTGGGGAGGTGAATAACAGAAATTTAATTCATATTTTAAACATACAATAATTGTTCATAGAATTGCATGTCCTTATACACATGAACAAAATGGAATTTCTGAATGCAAAATTAGACATATTGTTGACAATGGTCTCACTTTATTAGCTCATGCTAGTATTCCTCTTCAATTATAGCCTTATGCTTTTCAAACTAGTGTGCAATTAATTAATTATATGCCTAGTCATGTCCTTAAAAATTCCACTCCTTTTTGTTTATTATATAATAAAGACCACAAACATAGAGACTTGAGAATTTTTGGTTGTGTTGTATATCCATGGCTTAGACCATACAATAAAAATAAATTTTCTTTTTGCACTCAATAATGTGTTTATCTTGGCAATTCTCCCACTCACCATGGTTATTTATGTTTAGATATTGTCAAAGATAAAATATATGTTGCATGATGTATCAATTTTGATGAAACTTTATTTCCTTTTAAGTAAACTAATCATTCATCAACTTTACCATATGCTAACATTTTATCACCATGGATGACATTATTAACCACCTCTTAATTTGGTTCTTCACAATCAGGTATGCCTTCCAATCCTTCTCCTTCACATAATCCTTCCTCTACCTCTGCTTCCTTCTAAACCCCATACCACCACCACTTCAACACCATCTGCCACCTCAATTGTTCCATATGTCTCTCCCTCTACGACCCCTTCTATCCCACCTCCTCCACCCGAATCCTTATCCCCTTATGGTATAAATTTAGTTATTGATTTATCCTCCTATGCTGCATCTTCAAATGATTCAACCCGTACCCATTCCAGGACTTTGCGTCCGTCCACTCTTAATCGATGCAGTGCTCATCTTACTCATTCTACATCTTCTTCCAAACCTGATTACCTTCACCTAGAACCTCATACATATTTATAAGCTTCAAAATATTAAGAATGGAATAATGCTATGTCTGAAGAAATAAATGCTCTTCTTGCTAATTCTACTTGGACTTTGGTTCCAAGACCTTCTAATGTTAATGTTGTAGGTTGCAAGTGAATTTATCGCATCAAGAGACATTCCAATGGTACCATTGAGTGCTACAAAGCAAGATTAGTAGCACAGGGGTTTACGCAACAATCTGATTTATATTATAAAGAAACTTTCAGCCTGGTCATTAAAGCAACAACAATTCGCACTATTTTGGCTCTTGTAACCATGCACAAATGGCTGATTCGCCAATTGGATGTTTCTAATGCCTTCCTCCATGGGCATCTTAATGAAACCATATTTATGTCTCAACCTCCTGACTTTGTTGATTCCTCCCAACCTGAACATGTTTATAAGCTACATAAGTCGCTTTATGGCTTGAAATAGGCCCCTTGGACATGGTTTTAGTGGCTAAGCTCCTACTTATTTTCTCTTCACTTTATTGCCTCCAAAAGTGACCACTCTTTATTCATTTATTGACAAGACAGTGATATGGTATTTGTTCTTGTGTATGTGGATGATCTTGTGGTAACTGGCTCTAACTCCTCACTTATTCTTACCTTGCTAAACAAGTTAAAATAAGAGTTTCCAATCCATGATCTTGGTGATTTACATTATTTTTTTAGGCTTGAGGTGCATCAGCAGTCAACTGGTATTTTAGTTTCTCAACACAAGTACATTTATGATTTACTTGATCGTACAGGGATGTTGGATTCCAAGTCTTGTCACACACCCATCACCACTAAGCCTCCATTAATACAAAATCGTGGCAAATCCATTGATCAAGCAGAGGATTATCTCAAGTTTGTTGGTGCTCTCTAGTATATTACTATTACTCGTCCAGACATTGCCTTTACTATAAATAAATTATGTCAGTTCATGCACTAACCAAGTCTTGAACACTGAACTGCTTTAAAATGGTTGCTTCGGTATCTTCAAGGCACTCAGGCTCATGGGTTATTCTTCTCTCAAAACTCACCTCTAGCTCTTTCTTGTTATAGTGATAGTGATTGGGGAGGCGATGTGGATGATCGTCGCTCCATAAGTGGTTATAGTGTATTTCTTGGAAGTTCATTAATTTTCTGGATGGCCAAGAAACAGGCCACAGTTGTAAGGTCTTCCACAGAAAGCGAATACAAAGCCATTGCTCATGCTGCTGCTGAATTTATTTGGATTCGCTCTCTTCTTGGTGAACTTAGCTTTTAATGTCCCAAGGTCACATTATTTTGTAACAATATTGGTGCAATCTATTTAACTTCTAATCCGGTATTTCATGCCCGCACCAAGCATATTGAGTTAGATTTTCACTTTGTGCGTGAGCAAGTTGCATCCAGATGCCTTCAAGTCCAATTCATGTCTACATATGACCAACTTGCTTATTTGTTTACCAAGCCCCTCTCCATCACTCGGTTTCAGTCTTTGTGCCATCGACTCCCTCTTCGTAATGGTCCTCGGCTTGCATGGGGAGGGGGGGGGGGGCTGTTAACCAATCTTCTTTGACACAGCTCATTGTTGCCTTACTTAGTCTCCTATAATTTCTTTCCTTATATATTTTGCTTCCTCTCTTGTTACCTTTCTTAGTCTCCTATGATTTCTTTCCTTGTATATTTTACTTCCTCTCTTGTTACCTTCCTTAGTCTTTTATGATTTCTTTTCTTGCATATTTTACTTCCTCTCTTGTTTATTCCTCAACTGTCCATATTATATTAGGATACCTATAATATCTCCTGTAAATGAGTCATTTAGTTCCTAAACTTTATGAACAAGTTTATATCTTATATCTATTTATACCTATCGTGGGAAGAGAATAATATAAGTTCAAAAAGAGTTCACAGGTGGTTGGCATGTATGCTTTGCTAGTTCATTCATCAGCCCTTGCTTTATCAATTGTAATCTGTAGCCTCTTCTTTTGCTAGTTCATTCAAATTTATTTGGGAAATTAAGAGTCACGCTTACATATACCTATGTATATAATGCCTCCCTCTTCTTCCTCTCAACCAATTATAATTGGTTTTTTAATTCACAAACTTCAAAATTGTGTGTGTTATTCATTGAAAACTACATAAGCAATTTCATATTTTATAGAATGGACCACAGCTAAGCTAGCTAAGTCCGAAAAATGAACAATTTATCAAAAAAAAAATTTCTGCCAATTGTCATGTTTAAAAAGTATAAAAATTGTTGAAGATTTTTTTTGTATAAAAGGAAATTATTTTGAAGAAATGAAATCGTGTAAATGCAGAACTATATTATTATAAAATAATCTTAATTAAATCTGTTAGAAGAATTGAATTGAATTATAGCGCAAGAATTGTTCTGAAAATTAAGAGGAAGCTTTTTTTTTCTTTGTTTTTCTTTTTTTTTTTTATATATAATTTATTTTTCTTGCGGTTGCGGTTTCTCCACTTATAATCTTTCTTTTGATTAATATAATTTTAATTTATATAATTTTTAAAGTCAGATTCTTTAACAATTCTTGCCTTATAATTAGAGTTATTCCTTACTTTTCTTTTTCTTTTAAGCAGAAAAATAACGTAAGTTTTTAAAAGAGTGCAAATAAACATCATAAAATAATGATGTTAAGTCCATTTCCCTCTCAGTTCATAAAATAAACAAGATAGCCAACCCCATATATATATAAAATGTATCCCTCTTCTTCCTTTGTTAATGATGGGCGCAGCCAGCGAACAGAAGATTTCAGGTATATGGATTCTGACATGTATATAGCAGCAAAGAATGGCAAAATTGATCCTTTAAATAAATATGCAGGGTCTCTTCATCAACCAGTGACCCCAGATGGAGACACAATTCTGCATCTCTACTTGTCATCATATCCTCCGGACGTCAACAAATGTACCGATTTTGTAAAAGAAGTACTTGAAATCTGCCCATCACTGCTGCTGCAGAAAAACGATGTGGATGGTGATATTCCGCTGCACACTGCTGCAAGGTATGGTCGAGTCGATATAGTTAAACTACTTATTGAACAGGCAGCAAAAGCTCAGCTTCATGATGTAGAGATTGGAATAGGAGCGGCAAGGAAAATGCTGAGGATGACAAATAAAAGGAAACAAACAACCTTACATGAGGCAGCAAGAAATTGTGAAGTGCAATACTTCTCTGAGGAAGCAAAAAATACTGTATATTCGGATGTTGTGGAAGAACTGGCTAAAAAGGACCCGGATTTTCTTTATTCTGTCGATGATTTTGGAAAACTCCACTGTATATGGCTGTCAGTGGAGGAAATCTGCAAGTGGTCAGCACTTTATTAAAAACTTGCACTTCACTAGAATATAGCGGCCCTAATGGCAAAACTGCCTTGCATGCCGCAGTAATGGCTCAACATACAGGTAATTTCTTGTTAATGGGAAAACTAAAAATAACGTTAATTAAGAGAATATTAATTACACATTCATCTATATGTATACATATAATGTGATTCATTCGTGAGCTTTCAGGAATTGTAAATGCTCTGCTACAGAAAAAGAGAGATTTGGCCATTGAAGTGGATAATTTTGGGTGGACACCCCTTCATTATGCTGCTTATGCTCGATGTAATTTAAATATGGTCAAAGAACTTTTGAAATATGATAAAAAAGCAGCTTACATTGGGGACAATGATAGGAAGAAGACAGCTCTTCATTTAGCAGCTTTCCGAGACCCCCATCTCACAATGAGATATATTATCAGTGAATGCCCAGACAGCTGCAAAATCACAGATACAAGAGGCTGGAATTTTGCTCATTATGCGGCCATCAGCAAATATCATGAAGCATTACGGGAAGTCCTTGAAGATCCATTATACATGTACCTTCTAAATATGCAGGATTCCAAGGGGAACACAGCTCTACATCTATTTGTTGCTTCTCACCCCTCCAGCTTTAATTATTACTACAATTACTTCCGTTCCAATTCTAGGCGTGACCCTTTGGTGATGCTCTGCCAAAAAATCGACGATTCGTTTTCTCTCTCCCCCCAATTGAAGGTTAGCTAATCTATTTTATCTTTAACTCAATATATGCTAAAATTTGATAATTTGTCTATAAATATAGCTTACAATTAATTTTAGTTAAGATTAAATGCGGAGATACAAACATAGTATCCTATATATACATATAGACATTTTGTTAATTATTTACTACGACACCAACAAATTTACAAATCCAAATATTTCTATTAAAATTTTAAAAAAATTAGTTAAATTAAATTTGCAATACAAATTGTAGAAAAGGTTTGGTAATTGTAGACTAATAAGCCGAAATATGATATAGTCTGGTTTCTTTCATGTAATTATAATATATTTTGAGGCTTGCTGCAGGAAGAAACTGTAGAGTGGATGAAAGATGTTGGTAGTGGACCATTTGGTCAAATTACATTTACACTGAAGGAGCACTATCAGTATTATATGGACAAAGATAACCCTGAATTGAAGAGAACCAGTGAGGTGCATATAGTAGTGGCAGTACTTACAGCAACGGTAACATTCGCAGCAGCATTTACTTTACCCGGTGGTTTAAAAGGTGATAAAGAAGATACAAATCGAGGAAGTCCAGTCCTCAGCAAAAGCTCAGCATTTCAAGCATTTGTAGTAACTAATGCTTTGGCCTTTGTGCTCTCAACTAGTTGTGTCTTTATCCACTCCATGCTATTGCTTGGTGGATATAAATCAAAATACTCTTGGTTAACAGTGTATGCAGTTTATATGATGTTGTTAGCCATGGCAACAATGATAATTGCATTTGTTACAGGAACGTATGGGGTTTTAGCACCTTCCTTGGGGCTCTCCATCGTCACTTGTTTCATTGGCTTGGCCTTCTTTGTATGTCTCTTCTTTATAAGTCGTGGAGAATGCAATACAGAAAAAGTTTCAAAAATTATAATTTCTCATTTTCTATTTCTAATGAGTGATGATACTCATAGCCGGGCCACATAAGACAAAAGAGTTCTTTTTTTTTACTATTTTGCCCCATAATAGAGGGGCAGTATAGCTTTTGGAATTGGTTTTTTAGGAAAATCACTGTCCGCTTGCCGTGATATAAATCATTTCTCTATTTTAATAAAATGTAATAGCTACAGAAAATATGTTAGACATGTGGTGTTTTTCTTTTGCTACTTTCACTTTGCAAATATGTGATAAAGACAGATATATATATTGGCTTCTATTTATTTTTACACTGCATCCAAATCCCAATTTTTCATAATTTCTTTTATATTATGATCTTTTTCATGTTAAAATTTCTTACAATTATTATTAAAATGGGAGGAGTTCTTTGATTATAAAAGAACTCCTTCCTCCTTAGTTAAAGTATTCCACAAAATATTAGTTTTTTTTTAATATTTAAGCTATTTGTATTCTTTCTCTCTCTTTTGTAATATTTCCTCAAATTAGTGAAATATTATTTTGTTAGTGTCCGAGAACATAGGTATAATTGGTCAAATCTCGTTAAATTTTAATGTTCTCTTTTATGTTTATTTAATACCTATTATCGAGTATAATTGTTATTAATTATTGTGTTGTTAAATTACTTATCTTGATAAAATTCTGTCTAGGAGGTTGGTATTTAAGTGGACCATTGTGTCCCACCATATATTTCCTATAAATCTACCTTGAGGTGATTTTTTAGTACTATCATTTACACTCTAGTTACTTGAGCAATAGTTTTCAAGGTAATTTTTTTATTATTGATGGAAATTAACCTGAATTCCATAATAATTGGTATCAAAGCTCTTGGTTTATTTTAGTATGCTTTGTGGTTACAGCTTAGGTTGATCTTCCACATCAAAAAAATTATCTTTGGGCTAATTGGCATTCCACATCAATAATTATTAAATAGAAGTTGTAGCAGAAATGGCAGACAACACAAAAGTTTCCACATCGACATCAACAACTTTATCATCTTCAATTTTGGCAAGAACTATTGTGACAAATGCTAGATTTGCAATGGAGATTTTTTATGACACTAGTCATTTCGGTATGTGGCAAAGTGAGGTTCTAGATGCCCTCTTTCAGCAGGGTATAGACATTACTATTGAAGGAGAGAAACAAGATGATGTTGAAGAGAAAGAATGGAAGGTGATCAATATATTAGCATGTGGTACAATTCGATCATGTCTTTTTAGAAAGAAGAAGTATGCATTTTCTAAAGAAACTTCTATAAGTAAATTATGAAAGGCACTAAAGGAGAAATTCTTAAAGAAAAGCAGTTAGAATAAACTCTACATGAAAAAGAGATTGTTCCATTTTAACTATGTTCCAGGTACTATAATGAATGATCATATTACTAGCTTTAATCAACTGGTAACTGATTTGATGAATATGGATGTGACTTTTAATGATGAAGATCTGGCTTTGATGTTGGTGGGATCGCTTCCTAATGAGTTTGACTATCTTGAAACTACTCTACTTCATAGGAAGTTTGCTGTGTCTTTAAATAAAGTAACTGTAGCATTGTATAGTTATAAATTACGAAAGAAAAAAAATAAGAAAATACAAGTGTGGAAGCAGAAGCCATTCGCAGAGCAAGAATAAAGGAAGGAGAGGGAGATCAAAGTCAAAGTCCAAGCTAACAAAAGATCAATGTGCCTTTTGTCGAGAAAAAGGGCACTTGAAGAAAATTGTCCCATGCTAAAGGATAAAGGCAAACCTAGAAAGGGAAATGCTGTCTCAAATTCTAATGTAGATGAGTGTAATGATGCAAATTCATATCATTTAATTACTGCTACACCATTAACCAGTTGTTCGAGTTCATGGTTGTTAGATTTAGCTTGTCGTCACCAAATGACTACCAATCAAGAATGGCTCTTTGACCTTAAATAACTAAAAGGTGGAGTTGTCTACACAGTGAATAATGCCCCTCTTAATACATATGGGATTGGTTCAATTCATTTGAGTAATCAGAATCTTAATAGGTGTTCATTATATGCCAAATTTGATGAGGAATCTCATTTATATGGGAACCTTAGAATTAAAAGGTTTTGAAGTAATAGTAAAAGGTGGGATAATAAGAATAATCTCTGGTGCACTTATGAAGGGAATTCAGAAAAGAAATAATGTATATTACTTTCTAGGTAGTATAATTATTGGGACAGCAACAGTGGCAGCTTCTACTAATAATCAAGAGTTAGAAGCAACCAGGTTATGACATATGTACTTGGGGCATACTGGAGAAAAATCCTTGAAATTGTTGATAGATCAAGGATTATTGAAAGGAGCTCGAGCTCGCATTTGTGAGCATTGCATCAAAGGGAAGAAGATAATGGTGAAATTTAGAGCATTAATCCATGATATTGAGGGTATTTTGGATTATATCAATTCAGATGTGTGGGGGCTTTCCAAGAACGCTTCATTAGGAGGAAAACACTATTATGTTTCCTTTGTTAATGATTTTTCTTAAAGAGTATGGGTGTATACAATGAAGACAAAGATGAGGTGTTAGGAATTTTCCTTAAATGGAAAAACATGTGGAGACTCAAACAAGCAAAAAAAGTGAAACATCTCTGCGCAAATAATAGTGGAGAGTTAAAAAATGATCCATTTTTAAAAGTTTGTGAAGATGAAGGTATTGCCAGACACTTCACCATCAGATATACACTACAATAAAATGGGGTGATAGAGCGAATGAATTGGACATTGCTAGATAAAGTTCAGTGTATATTGTCCAATGTTGGGATAAGCAAAGAATTTTGGGCTGAGGCTGTAGTATACATGCTTGTCATCTTATCAACCACTTACCATTGACTGCTATTGGTGGTAAAATGCCATTAGAGAAATGGTTTGGAAAACCTGTTATAGATTATAATTCCTTACATGTGTTTAGTTTCGCTACATATTAAAATGTTAATGAGTCAAAGTTGGATCTAAGAGCAAAGAAGGCAATCATCTTTGGTGTCTAGAAACAAGGAAAGTAATCTTCAGCAGAGATATTACCTTTGATAAATTTACCATGTTAAGAAAGGTGACTTCAAAAAATTGAAGTAGACAGATGGTACTCTCAAACAGGTGGAGTTTGATGGCAATAGAATTATCCCAACAAATATAGAAACTGATGATGACTCTTTTATGGTAGAAAAAAGAGTCAAAAAATTTAAGGTTTAGACCCAAGAACCTCTACAGTAACATAAATCAATAGCACTAATCAAGGGAAAGAGGACCATTAGACAACCTGCTCGCTATGTTGATAAGGCCTCTTTTGCATCACCAATTTCAATTGATGACATCCATGCCACTTATAATGAAGCAGTCCAAAGTTTAGAATATGAAACATGGAGGATCACCATAAATGAAGAAATATAGTCCCTTTAAAAGAATCAGACATGGAAATTAGCTAGTCTTTTGAAGGGAAAAAAGACAATTAGGTGCAAATGGGTATATGCAAAGAAAAATGGATTTCCTAACAAGGATAATGTTTGTTACAAAGTAAGATTATGGCTAAAGGCTAAACACAGATGAAGGGAATTTATTATAATGAAGTATTTTCTCTAGTTGTAAAGCAATCCTCCATCATAATTTTATTGGCTTTGGTAGCACAGTTAGATTTGGAACTAGTTCAAATGGATGTAAAAACTACATTTTTACATAGCCATATGGATTCAAAGTTGTTGGTAGAGAAAAGATGGTTTGCAAATTGGAAATATCATTGTATGATTAAAGCAATCTCCGAGGCAATGGTACAAGCGATTTGATAAGCTTATGATAGGGCAAACGTACACGAGAAACAAATATGATAATTGTGTGTATTTGCACAAGCTACAAGATGGATCCTACATATATCTTCTTTTTTATGTTGATGATATGCTAATAGCTTTCAGGAGTTAAATAGAAATTGAAGACTTAATTGAATAAGGAGTTTGAGATGAAGGATCTTAGTGAAACAAAAAAGATTCTCGGCATGGAAATATCTAGAGATAAGAAATTGGGGAGGCTTTATTTGTCTCAGAAAGAATATCTAAGGAAGGTACTAAAACATTTTGGCATGAATGAGAAGTGAAAACCAGTTAGTACACCACTTGCTCCTCATTTCAAGCTTAGTGCATCTATGTCAATGAAGAATGATGCATAATGGGAATACATGTCAAAAGTACAGTATACAAGTGTTGTTGGTAACTTAATGTATGTAATGGTGTGTATGAGGCCTGATAATTCATAGGTAGTTGGGGTTATGAGTAGGTCTATGCATGATCCTAGAAAGGAGAATTGGCAAGCTGTGAAATGGATTTTACGGTATATTCTGAACACTGTAGATATTGGTTTGGTATTTTCAGCAGGATAGGTAAGATGGTCAATGTGTATTTGGGTATTGCGATTCTAACTATGCTGGTGATTTGGATAAGTATCGATCAACTATTGGTTATGTGTTTACTTTTGAAAAGGCAGCAGTCAGTTGAATTCCACCTTACAGTTAACAGTTGCTTTATCTATTACAGAGGCAGAGTATATGGCAGTTATAGAGGTTGTAAAGGAGGCAATTTGGCTTCAAAGGTTGCTTGGTGAATTGGGAATGAAGCAGAAGCACATCAAAGTGCATTGTGACAGTCAAAGTGCTATTCATTTAGCAAAGAACCAGGTTTATCATGCAAGGATGAATCATATCGATGTTCGATATCACTTTGTACGGGAGATTCTAGAAGAAGGTGGAGTCACAATCCAGAAGATTTGGACCATTAAGAATCCTACTTATATAATGATAAAAGTGGTAACTGCGGTCAAGTTTAAACATTGTTTAAACTTGATTAATATTGTTACAAATTGAAAGATGAAATTTGCAAACACTACTGAATGTCAGATTTATGAGAGAATTGTATGAGATTTTGCCAAGGTGGAGATTTATTGATTTTAGTTTTGATAAAATACCACATTGGGATTTTATTAAAATGGGAGGAGTTCTTTGGTTATAAAGGAACTCCTCCCCCCTTAGTTAAGTATCTCACAAAATATTAGCCTTTTCCAATATTTAGGCTATTTATATTCTTTCTCTCTTTTTTGTAATATTTCCTTAAATTAATGAAATATTATTCTAGTAGTGTCTGAGGATGCAGGCATAATTGGTTGAACCTCATTAAATTTTAGTGTTCCCTTTTATGTCTATTTAATAGTTATTGTCGAGTATAATTATTGTGCTATTAAATTACTTGTCTTGGTAAAATTTTGTTTGGGAGGTTGTTATTTAAGTGGACCATTATGTCTTACCATACCTTTTCTTGGAAATCTACCTTGGAGTAATTGTATAGTACAATCGATTAGACTCTAATTACAAGAGTAATAGTTCTCAAGGTAATTTTGTTATTATTGATGAAAATTAACTTGAATTCCATAATAGACCGATCTTTAAGGGATCAAGGTAATGCACGGCAGTATAAATGTGTGATACGGTTGTATATGAAATTGAGTAAAGTAGAGTTAACAATTTATAATCAAACACGGTTGTATCTGAGAGTAGAAATTTTCAAATGCCAAGAGAATTAGATGTACACGGTCATTTGTCACATTGATACAGTTGTGCACTATAGATAAGTTATGTTATTTATTTTTTCGCCTTATTTTATTATTTGAGATATCTATTTTATTCTTATTCTATCCTTATTATCCTTAGAGTATAAATAATTGTTTTAGGGTTTGTTTAAGAAGGTTTTTCTCTTTTATTAATCAAATTGAAGATTTTAACTTACTTTTTAATTTGGATTGAGAATTGAGTCTCTAGATTAAGGCAAGTTAATTTTCAATAATAAATTATGTGTTGATTATTCACGTTACACGTTACATCAGTTTCAATGTAGAATTTTCTTATTTTAGTATGGTGTAAGAGAGCCTATCATATACATATAATCCAATGGCTTTCTCTTCTTCCTAGCAAGCTCGGCCTTCTAGTAATGCATGATGGCTGCAGTAATAATAGAAAATTCCAAGTGTATGGATCCTCACATATGTTTGGCTGCAAAGAATGGTAAAATTGATCCTTTCACGAACTATGCAGAGTTTATTCATCAACTAGTTACCTTAGTTGAAGACACAGTTCTGCATCTCTACTTGTCATCTCCAGAACAAAAAACTATCGGGTTTGTTAAAGATGTACTTGAAATCTGCCCATCATTGCTACTGTAGATGAATGATATGGATGGTGATATTCCATTGCACATTGATGCAAGGTATGGTCAAGTCTATTATAGTTAAACTACTTATTGAACAGGCAGCAAAAGCTCAGCTTTTTGATGCAGAGAGTGGAATAGGAGCGGCAAGGAAAATGCTAATGATGATAAATAAAAGGAAATAAACAGCCTTATGTGAGGCAGCCACAACACGAAACCATGGCTGCAGTGCAACACCCGTGCATGAGGCTGCACAAGATAGTACTAGTGACTCTGATGTTGTGGAGGTTCTGGCTAAAGCCGATCCTGATTTTCCATTGAAATATCTCGAGTTTTTAAATATTTTTATGCTATATCGAGATAGGCAGTGTTAATAATTTTTGTATACATTTATGATATTTTATGAATTTGTTATTTAATTAAAACTAATTTTAATTATTTTATGTTATTTTAAGTATTTTACGTAAAATTTTTTCGAAACTTGCACTTTCGGGGAAATTGATACGTAAATAATTTAATACTATTTATTTTGATTAGGTTTATGAATTTACATGAACTCATATATAATTTTAAAGTGCTAAAATAAATTGTATATATGTGCACTTATTTAAATTAATTAGAGCTTAATTAATTTCCTTAATTTTATTATTTAATTTTTGTATTAATTAATTAATTTTAAGTGTAAAAATTATTAAATATATTAAATTATTTATGCGGTGAGTATTATTTGTGTGTGGGAATATATATATATATATATATATATATATATATATATATATATATATATATATATATATATATATATATATTATTATAATATAAGGTGGACATATATATATATATATACATATATACACAAATTTTAATCAAAAAACAAAAGTTTACAGAAATTACAGTTTTACCCCTCCGTGCATCTTCTTCTTCCCAACGCAATTTCTTTCATTCTCAGCCATTTCCAGCTGGTTTTCTTGCTGTCACTATGCCCCTCAGCCTTCCTCCTCTACCTCCTGCCATTGCCACCACTTAAAGCTCCCTTTTCCGGTGTGTTTTGGCCGGAAAATCAAGTAGAGGCCGAAAGTTGCTCCTAACTCCGATCAAGCACTTTTCGGCCACCAAATTTGACACCGTCGGTCTCTATCTTCTACTTGATCTCTGGTGAGTGTGATTCCAAGCTTTGCTTCACTTGATTTGGTCTAGAATTGCTTAGGTTTGAATTTCTTCAAATAAGCCATTTTGGGTTTCAAATTTTTTTTAGCTTCAATTTGATTGATTCATGAAAAATTCCTTCACAACATTTGTTCCTGAAGCTTAATCTACATGCTGTAATTTTTTTATAATTTTTGGAATTTATTTTGATTTTTGTGATTTTTTTTATTATTTTATTAATATTTTCTAATTTTCGAAAATTAATTAATTAATTAAATTATGAAATTTTGTTTTATGGTGATTATAGGTGTTGAAATGAATTATAGAAATTTATTTGTAATTTTTGTGAATTTGTATATATTTATTTGGAATTTATTAAGTTTTTGTATTTTGAAAAATAGGGTTAATTATGTGTTTAATTGAAATAAATTGGTTAATTGAGTATATTTATTGATATTATTGAAATATATGTTGAGAAAATTAATTTTAAGTAATTATATTATTTTTGGTGAATTTTTGGATTTATTTTAGTAAATTTATATATGTAGGGGTATTTTGGTAATTTTACACTAAATTGGCTAAAAATGTAATTAAATTGGTTTTAATAGTTATTTAGGGTATAAAAATGATTTCTAAAAATTATTTAGTATTTTTAACCTAATTAAAACTATTTTTCGTAAATTATTTTCAAATTATATATATAATATACAATTTTTCTAAATAAATGAGTTTTATCGGTTTTTAATAAGTTTTAGGGTTAATTATGTAATTTGGAGTTATAAAATGTATTTTTATGATATAAGGGTATTTTTTGGTATTTTGTAAATATTCTGTGAATTGTGAACCTCGATCGATGAATTGTAGTTTGGAGTCCAACCGAGGGATTGTGGTTGTGAATTTGGTGTTATTCCGAAGTGTGTTTTCTTTGCAGGACCGGCTCTACTCTTTGAGTAGAGAGATGTCCATTTTACAGGGGAGGTTCTGCCCGGATTTTCGGAAGAATTCTCATAAAACGTGATGTTTGGTCAAATCCCTATTCTAATTCTGTGTCTAAAATTCTAGATTGAGTCTTTAAAATTTCCATTAAATTTATTCTGATTTCATGTTGTCATTTGTTTGTCTAGCTGCGTCGAGACCAAGGCCTAACGGATCAGGCCCGCTGAGTTTGTCTCGTGGAGCGCTAACATGTGAGTTATTATACTGTATATATATGCATTGCATATAGGATGCATGACTTAGGATTTTTATTTTCATTATATGTTTAAATAGTAATTTATTTATAATATGATTTGATATATTTTCGGTTTATTTTTAGTATATCTTGATATATAAATATTTGTATATTTTCTATATACATTTAATATATCATCGGCATATTTAGAGTTTATTTTTGATATATGTATGTTAGATATTTAGGTTTATGTTTGTTATAATTTAATATTTATACATGATTTAAATGGGCATCGAACCATAATTATTTTATTAAATGATTAGTATAGTTTAGGTTTATTCTTAAATAATTGCATGCTATATTATTGTCACGACCCAAAACATGGGTCATGACCGGCGCTAAGGAACGAGAATTCTTTCGAATCCGGAACTCGTAGCAAGTCTAAAATAAAAATAAAAACATGCAATAGTAATAATAACAGTATTTAATGCAGTGGAAATAAAAATCATAAATATCAAAATAATATTTACACCAAATGAAATTAAATCAAATCCTTGTCTCATATATATAAATAAACTTTTAATACAAGTTTCAGTTCAAATATTCAAAGTACATACCTCTCACAGATATTTACAACTACTGCAGTGTCTAGATTATAAAAATAAACTCAAGTGAGCAGTTTACATAAAGAAGTCAGGGCAGAAGTGTCACGACCCAAAACAGGGGCCATGACCGGCGCTAGGGAACGGGAATTCTTTCGAATCCGGAACCCGTAGCAAGCTTAAAAATAAAATAAATCATGCAATAACAATAATAACAATATAATATGCAGCGAAAATAAAAATCATAATATCATAATATCATTTTCATCACTGGATTTAATCAAAATCCCATCTCATAAATACATAATCTTTAATACAAATCCAGTTTCAACATAATACATCTCTTTTAAAAATAAAATACATGAAATCCAATACTTTAATTCACAACTACTGCAGTGTCTAGATAAAATAAATAAGACTCAAGTAGACAATTTACATAAAGAAGCCGAGGCGGAAGAAATCCGGCGTATCGACCTGCTATTGAGGTCTGAAGAAGTTGACTCTCTTGAAAAATAGTCAACGGAGGGGAGTCAGACCTCACTGAGTGAATTACTATAATATATATACATACACACTAAGTGATAATGCATACAGTCAACAGTATATATAATATGTATATATACAGGCAATTACACACAGATGCAATAAAATCATTTTATATATTTTATCTGAAAACCTCTTTTATGAAGGATCACATAGAACCCTAGAATATCGCAACCTCAGAAAATAGTGTTAAACAACACTCTAGCCATACAGGCTCACTTATTCCAAGTATATCCACTTAATCCATATGGATAGTAGATTGGCCCCGAGACACTAAGTCAACCGAGCTCCAGCAGTCTGACTGCCAGTGTGATTGGCCCCGAGACACTTGGTCAACCGAGCTCCAGCAATCATACCCACAAACCACATCTCACATATCAAATAATCTTATCAAATCAATATCCACAAATAGTTAGTAATATAGCCTAAAGCTATAGGCGCATCGGTACGTACTCGGTCCTAGTGCTGCCCACTAGGTAGCACGTTCTATTGATATCCTTCATTAATAAATAATATAAAACATTCATTCACAAAAATAAATGATGCATGAATATAAATGAAATAACAATATAATCCATATATATACCAGAAATATACCAAAAGTAAACCAGGTATATTTCGAGTATATATACGTCAAATAAATCCAGTCAAATCATAAATTAAACTAAAAATATATTTAAAAACATTTTAAATATATTTTATTTACAAAACATGCATATAATTTAATATATACCAAAAATAAACCAAAAATATACTTAATGTAAACTTAAGAAATAATCAAATTATTCATGCATATTTAATCATGCATCTTAAGCATATATATATAGTATAGTAACTCATCTAATGCGCTCCACGAGACGGGTCCGACGGGCCTGGTCCACTAGCCCTCGGTCTCGGCGCAACTAAACAAGCAATAAATAATCGACATCAGAATAAACCTAACAAAAATCCTAGAATTCAATCTAGAGTATTAAACACAGAATCAAAAATTAGGGTTCGACTGGATATCACGTTTTACGAGAATTCTACCGAAAATCCGGCAGAACCTCCCCTGTAAAACGGACATCTCTCTACTCAAAAGAGTAGAGCCGACCCTGCAAAGAAATACACTTCGAAAAATAGGTTCAACACAATCAAAATCCCACGGTCGGACTCCAAACTACAGTCCACCGACCGGGGTCCACAAACACAGAACATATTCTAGATATACCAAAAATATCCTCACAACATAGAAATACATTTTATAAGTAGAAATTACATAATTAACCTTGAAACACTGTAAAAACCGATTAAAACTCATTTTATTAGAAAAATCGTATATTATATATATAATTGAAAATAATTCACGAAAAATAGTTTTAATTAGTTAAAAATACTAAATAATTTGTAGAAATCATTTTTATACCTTAAATAAATATTAAAACCAATTAAATTACATTTTTAGACAATTTAGGGTAAAATTACCAAAATACCCCTATATATATAAATATACTTAAATTACTTCAAAAATTCACCAAAAATCATACAATTATCCAAAATTAATTTTCTCAACATATTTATCAATAATATTAATATTTAAACTCAATTAACCAATTAAATTCAAATAAAAACACAATTAACCTAATTTTTCCAAAATTCCATAAACTTCAATAATTCAAAATAAATACTTAGAAATTCATAAAAATTCCAAATAAATTCCTATAATTCATTTCAACACCTAATTCAACCATAAACTCCAATTTCATAATTTAAATAATTAATTTCCGAAAATTAGAAAATAATATTAAAATATTCAAAAATACCCAAAAATCCAAACAATCTCCAAAAATTCTACAAAAATTCATACATGTAGATTAAGCTACTAGGAATAACATTTGTGAAGGAAGTTTTCATGAATCAATCAATTCAAAGCTTAAAAAAATTTAAAAACCCTAATAGGCCGAAATTGACAAAATCGAAACCTAAGCAATTCTAGACCATTTTAGCTCAAACCAAAGCTAGAATCACACTCACCGGAGCTCAAGGAGAAGAAAGAGACTGGCGGTGTCGAAAACGGTGGCTGGAATCGGCGTGATCGACGGTGGATCGATTTTCGGCTTCTCCGGCCAAAATCGACTTCCAGGCGCCGGAAACGGCCTCCTCAGGCGGCGGAATTGGTCGGGGAAGACGGTGGCACACCGGACGGCACACCCACGGTGAAGAAATGGCGTGACAGACGCGCCGGACGACGAGGAGAAGGATCGGGAGGAAGAAGGAGACTCGGGGGCAAATGTGTAATTTTCCAATTCTTTTGATTTTTGATGTATATATGTATATATATATATATATATATATACTTTATACTATATATTAAAATAATATTAAATTACACACATCAAATATACACCACACACATAAAAATTTAATATTTTAATAATTTATACTAAATAAAAATAATTAAATAACAATAAAACAAATAAATAATTAATAAAATATTAGGGTAATAATAAACCCTAATTAAATAAATATACACACACAGGCTTTATTTAATAATTTAAAAATATGTATGAGTTCATGCAAGTCCGTAAATATATTTAAAATAATTAATAATACATTGTTTACGTGAAAATTTCCCCGAAAATGCAAGTCCCGGGAAAATTTTACGTAAAACACTGAAAATAATACACAGTAATTAAAATAGGTTTTAAATACATATTAACTCATAAAAATATCATATAAAATACAGAAATTATTAACACTGCATATCCCGGTACAGTGTAAAAATATTTTAAAAACACGGGATATTACAGTCTCCCCCCCTTACAAGAATTCGTCCCCGAATTCCAGAAAACAATATCAAGAAGGAAAGAGATACGGGTAAGAAGCTCGCATCTCAGCTTCAGTCTCCCACGTATGCTCTTCAACTTTGTCGCTACGCCACAGAACCTTGACCATCGGAATCTGCTTCGATCGCAACTGTCGAACTTGAAAATCAACGATCGCCACAGGTTCTTCCACAAACGTCAAATCTTCACTCACTTCCACACTATCAGGTTGCAACACCTGAGAAGGGTCTGAGATATACTTCCTCAACATCGAGATATGAAATACTGGATGCACCTGTGACATACTCGGAGGCAAATCCAACCGATATGCAACAGTGCCAACTCTCTCCAGAATCTCAAACGGTCCAATATATCTCGGTGCTAACTTACCCTTCTTGCCAAATCTCATTACACCCTTCATCGGAGATACTTTCAGAAAAATAAAATCTCCAACCTGAAACTCCACATCTCTGCGCCTAGGATCCGCATAACTCTTCTGTCTGCTAACTGCGGTCTCTAATCTTCGCTTGATCACGACGACTTTCTCTGTAGCATCTAGAACCATCTATGGTCCAGTCAAAGCTCTCTCACCAATCTCATCCCAACTCAACGGGGATCTACACTTCCTTCCATATAACGCCTCGTATGGTGCCATACCAATACTGCTATGGTAGCTGTTATTATATGCAAACTCAACAAGTGGCAAATGATCATCCCAGCTACCTCCCAAATCAAGGACACACATCCTCAACATATCTTCCAGTGTCTGGATCATCCTCTCAGACTGACCATCTGTCTGAGGATGAAAAGCAGCACTAAAATCCAACCTAGTGCCCATCGCTTCCTGCAACTTCTGCCAAAAAGGAGAAGTAAACACCGAACCTCTATCTGACACAATGGACACAGGTACTCCATGAAGGCACACAATATGCTTCACATACAACTTTGCCAATCTAGCAACTGAATATGTGGCTTTCATAGGCAAGAAATGTGCAGACTTCGTCAACCTATCTACAATCACCCAGATGGAATCGTATCCATCCTTCGAACGAGGTAAACCGACCACAAAATCCATAGCTATCCTTTCCCACTTCCACTCGGGAATAGGAAGAGGCTGAAGCTTCCCAGAAGGCTTCTGATGTTCAGCTTTCACTTGCTGACACGTCAAGCACTTAGCAACATAATCGGCGACATCCTTCTTCAATCCATCCCACCAGTATAAATCTCTGATATTGTGGTACATATTAGTAACACCTGGATGAACGCTGTAGGCTGTAGAATGTGCTTCCTCTAAAATCTCCTCTCTTAAGTCATCCATATCTAGAACACACAATCTACCACTGATCCACAACACACCATCATCATCGAGTGTGAAATCAGTGAACTTCCCTGCTCTGACATTCTCTGCAAGCTCTTCTAGAATAGGATCTCGACTCTGAGCTGCTTTAATCCTATCCCTCAGTACAGATCGTACTTTAAACTGAGCTAGCAGTCCACCTGATCTACTAATCTTCATCATCAGACCTTGATCCACCAACAAATGCAACTCCTGGATCAATGGTCTCCTCTCAACACTGATGTGAGCAAGACTACCTGAAGACTTCCTACTCAAGGCATCTGCTACCACATTAGCTTTACCCGGATGGTAAAGAATCTCGCAATCATAATCCTTCAACAGTTCCAACCATCTTCTCTGCCTCAAATTCAAATCTCGCTGCTGGAAAATGTACTTAAGGCTCTTGTGATCAGTAAATATCTCACAAGTCACCCCGTACAAATAATGTCTCCAAATCTTCAAAGCAAAGATCACTGCAACCATCTCTAGATCATATGTAGGATAGTTCTGCTCATGCTTCTTCAACTGCCTCAAAGCATAGGATATCACCCTTCCATTCTGCATCAACACACAACCAAGACCAATTCTAGAGGCATCACAGTAAACTGTGAACTTATCCACACTATTAGGCAAAGCTAATACTGGCGCTGTGGTCAACTTCTCCTTCAATAACTGAAAACTATTCTCACAAGCTTCTGACCACTCGAATCTAACATTCTTCTAAGTCAAGTGAGTCATAGGGGCTGCAATCCTGGAAAAATCCTGCACAAACTGCCTATAATACCCGGCTAAACCCAGAAAACTTCGAATCTCTGTAATAGAAGTAGGTCTAGGCCACTCAGATACAGCCTCAACCTTCTGTGGATCAACCTGAATACCTTCTTTAGACACCACGTGTCCAAGAAAAGAAACACTCTCCATCCAGAAATCACACTTCGAGAATTTAGCATAAAGCTGATGATCTCTCAGTGTCTGTAGTACAATCCTCAAGTGATATACATGCTCTTCCATACTCCTAGAATATACTAGTATATCATCAATGAAGACTACCATAAACTGATCCACATACGGTCTGAATACTCTGTTCATCAAGTCCATAAAAGCTGCTGGTGCATTAGTCAAACCAAAAGACATCACCAGAAACTCATAATGACCATATCGAGTGCGGAACGCTGTCTTAGGAATATCAGCTTCACTGATACGCAACTGATGATAACCCGACCTCAAGTCAACCTTAGAAAAGAACTGTGCACCCTGTAGTTGATCAAACAAGTCATCTATCCTTGGGAGAGGATACTTGTTCTTCACTGTCACCTTATTCAGCTCTCTATAGTCAATGCACAGTCTCAGGGTACCATCCTTCTTCTTCACAAACAAGACTGGTGCACCCCAAGGAGAAACACTAGGTCTGATAAAACCTTTATCCAACAACTCTTGCAACTGCTCCTTCAACTCTCTCAACTTTGCAGGAGCCATACGATAGGGTGGCATAGATATAGGAGTAGTACCTGGTACCACATCTATACAGAACTCAATCTCTCTATGAGGTGGTAAACCTGGCAACTCCTCGGGAAAAACATCAGAAAACTCACAAGTAACAGGAACATCTGTGAGTGACAACTTCTCCACTGACGTATCCCTGACCAATGCCAAAAACCCCTGACAACCTTTCCTCAATAACTTCCTAGCTGAAATAGCAGAAATAAGATTCTGAGGTGCTGAACTCCTATCACCAACAAACTTAAACTCTACTTCATCAGGAATTCTGAAAGTCACCTCCTTATTCCTGCAATCTACCATGACAAAGTGCTGAGATAACCAATCCATTCCTAAAATAACATCGAACTCCATCACATCCAACAAAATCAAATCAGCGGGTAATTCTCTATCTCCCACGAGAACTGGACAACTAGAAAGAACAATATCGGCGTCCAAAGAATCGCTCAGAGGAGTGGCAACAGACAAAGGAAAAGCCATCCTCGAAGCTTGCCAACAAGATTTAAAAGCAAAAACGGGACAAACAAATGAATGCGTGGCACCCGGATCAAACAAAACCCAAGCATCCAGGTAACAAACAGAAAGAATACCTGCCACGACTGCATTAGATGCCTGAGCATCCTGCTGAGTCAGATGGAAGACTCTGGCCTGACCTCGACCTCCCTGCTGACTGGTAGAAGTCTGGCCAACACCTCTGGC
The DNA here is from genome assembly GCA_947683625.1 of Mallotus nudiflorus. Taxonomy (NCBI): domain Eukaryota; kingdom Viridiplantae; phylum Streptophyta; class Magnoliopsida; order Malpighiales; family Euphorbiaceae; genus Mallotus; species Mallotus nudiflorus. The sequence continues at coordinate 529,810 of CANTUR010000886.1, read as the reverse complement.
ACCTCCTCTAGTACCTCTACCACGACTCTGCTGTGGAACAAACTGAGTGGAACTCTAATGCTGGGCTGGTGGTAACTGAAATGGCACGGGTGCTGCACTAGCAATCGACTGCTGTGGGAATCATGAAATCTGCTGCTGCTGATATCCGGAATAAGGACACGATCTGGCAAAATGTCCTGTCTGCCCGCATCTGAAGCATGTCAGTGGTGTCAGATAACATGGTCCCTGATGGACTCTACCACAAGTCTGACAAACACTGGCCGCTGATCAGAACTACGACCACTGCTACTGCTCGAAGCACCTGACCCAAATCTGAATGATCTACGTTGACCTCCACGGCCATGTCTACTGCTCCGATGCACTCGCTGCTGCTGTCTCTGACTCTGCTGAGTTGAACCTCACTGCTGACTACTCGATCCAACATGAAGACTCGAATATGGAGTAGCCTGCGATCCACTCGACTGAACTCCCAACTGGTAATAATCAGGCATCGCTCCCTGCCTAACTAGTCTCAACTCAATCTCCTTGGCTAACTCAATCACGGACTCCAGAGTAAGACCTGTTGTAGGCATACCAGCAAAAGCTGAACCTAAACCAGTAACGTATGTAGTAACGACGAAATACTGATCTCGCATCAGATCCTCGGCATATCTACCCAGACGAAGAAACTCTCAGGTGTACTCCTCTACAGATCGATCTCCACGAGAAATACTGGTCAACCGGAGACGATAACTCAAACGAAGAGGCTTTGGACAAAATCTCCTCATGAACCGCTCTCGAAACTGAGCCCACGTCATCGTCATCATGTAGGGCTGGATCATCTAAATGAACTAATCTAGAGCTGGTCCCTCGACAGACAACTCGACGATCACGATCCGCTGGTACTCGGTATGAGCAGTCCGAGTCCTAGTCTCAATCGCATGCAGAAAATCTAATGGATCAGAAGTACCATCAAAAGCAATCCTGCCAACTCGGGCATAGAACAAAGCTGCCTCAGGGTCAGACATACCCTGTTGATAGGCAGGCTGAACAGGCTAAACAACTGGAGGAACAGGAACATCAAACTCAGGCTCAACAGGCTCCTCGTCTTGTAACTCTCTCTGCCTACGGCGACCTGCCGCTCCTCGAGGTCTACCTTTGCCACGACCTCTACGTCTAACTGGCTGCTCAGGAGGTAAAACCTCATCCTGAAAAGACTCATCATCCTCGGCCTCAACGACCGGTGGAGCGACACGCGCTCGCCTCCTCATTCTGAAAAGACAAACGGAAAGATTCAGACAAAACAAACAACGGAGGAATAACGCTGAAAACTACAGCAAGGAATACTTATCAAGACATACTCGAACCTAATACACTGCAGTAGTCCAATAGAAAAACACAACTTTAAAACTAGGGCCACAACTCACATAACTAAAGCCCTGACACAGAACTCCGCTCTGATACCAACTTTGTCACGACCCAAAACAGGGGCCATGACCGGCGCTAGGGAACGGGAATTCTTTCGAATCCGGAACCCGTAGCAAGCCTAAAAATAAAATAAATCATGCAATAACAATAATAATAATATAATATGCAGCGGAAATAAAAATCATAATATCATAATATCATTTTCATCACTGGATTTAATCAAAATCCCATCTCATAAATACATAATCTTTAATACAAATCCAGTTTCAACATAATACATCTCTTTTAAAAATAAAATACATGAAATCCAATACTTTAATTCACAACTACTGCAGTGTCTAGATAAAATAAATAAGACTCAAGTAGACAATTTACATAAAGAAGCCGGGGCGGAAGAAATCTGGCGTATCGACCTGCTACTGAGGTCTGAAGAAGTTGACTCTCCTGAAAAATAGTCAACGGAGGGGAGTCAAACCTCACTGAGTGAATTACTATAATATATATACATACACACTAAGTGATAATGCATACAGTCAACAGTATATATAATATGTATATATACAGGCAATTACACACAGATGCAATAAAATCATTTTATATATTTTATCTGAAAACCTCTTTTATGAAGGATCACATAGAACCCTAGAATATCGCAACCTCAGAAAATAGTGTTAAACAACACTCTAGCCATACAGGCTCACTTATTCCAAGTATATCCACTTAATCCATATGGACAGTAGACTGGCCCCAAGACACTAAGTCAACCGAGCTCCGGCAGTCTGACTGCCAGTATGATTGGCCCCGAGACACTTGGTCAACCGAGCTCCAGCAATCATACCCACAAACCACATCTCACATATCAAATAATCTTATCAAATCAATATCCACAAATAGTTAGTAATATAGCCTAAAGCTATAGGCGCACCGGTACATACTCGGTCCTAGTGCTGCCCACTAGGTAGCACGTTCTATTGATATCCTTCATTAATAAATAATATAAAACATTCATTCACAAAAATAAATGATGCATGAATGTAAATGAAATAACAATATAATCCATATATATACCAGAAATATACCAAAAGTAAACCAGGTATATTTCGAGTATATATACGTCAAATAAATCCAGTCAAATCATAAATTAAACTAAAAATATATTTAAAAACATTTTAAATATATTTTATTTACAAAACATGCATATAATTTAATATATACCAAAAATAAACCAAAAATATACTTAATGTAAACTTAAGAAATAATCAAATTATTCATGCATATTTAATCATGCATCCTAAGCATATATTTATAGTATAGTAACTCACCTAATGCGCTCCACGAGACGGGTCCGACGGGCCTGGTCCACTAGCCCTCGGTCTCGGCGTAACTAAACAAGCAATAAATAATCGACATCAGAATAAACCTAACAGAAATCCTAGAATTCAATCTAGAGTATTAAACACAGAATCGAAAATTAGGGTTCGATTGGATATCACGTTTTATGAGAATTCTACCGAAAATCCGACAGAACCTCCCCTGTAAAACGGACATCTCTCTACTCAAAAGAGTAGAGCCGACCCTGCAAAGAAATACACTTCGAAAAATAGGTTCAACACAATCAAAATCCCACGGTCGGACTCCAAACTACAATCCACCGACCGGGGTCCATAAACACAGAACATATTCTAGATATACCAAAAATATCCTCACAACATAGAAATACATTTTATAAGTAGAAATTACATAATTAACCTTGAAACACTGTAAAAACCGATTAAAACTCATTTTATTAGAAAAATCGTATATTATATATATAATTGAAAATAATTCACGAAAAATAGTTTTAATTAGTTAAAAATACTAAATAATTTGTAGAAATCATTTTTATACCTTAAATAAATATTAAAACCAATTAAATTACATTTTTAGACAATTTAGGGTAAAATTACCAAAATACCCCTATATATATAAATATACTTAAATTACTTCAAAAATTCACCAAAAATCATACAATTATCCAAAATTAATTTTCTCAACATATTTATCAATAATATTAATATTTAAAACTCAATTAACCAATTAAATTCAAATAAAAACACAATTAACCTAATTTTTCCAAAATTCCATAAACTTCAATAATTCAAAATAAATACTTAGAAATTCATAAAAATTCCAAATAAATTCCTATAATTCATTTCAACACCTAATTCAACCATAAACTCCAATTTCATAATTTAAATAATTAATTTCCGAAAATTAGAAAATAATATTAAAATATTCAAAAATACCCAAAAATCCAAAAAATCTCCAAAAATTCTACAAAAATTCATACATGTAGATTAAGCTACGAGGAACAATATTTGTGAAGGAATTTTTCATGAATCAATCAATTCGAAGCTTAAAAAAATTCAAAAACCCTAATAGGCCGAAATTGACAAAATCGAAACCTAAGCAATTCTAGACCATTTTAGCTCAAACCAAAGCTAGAATCACACTCACCGGAGCTCAAGGAGAAGAAAGAGACCGGCGGTGTTGAAAACGGTGGCCGGAATCGACGTGATCGACGGTGGATCGATTTTCGGCTTCTCCGGCCAAAATCGACTTCCAGGCGCCGGAAACGGCCTCCTCAGGTGGCGGAATTGGTCGGGGAAGACGGTGGCACACCGGATGGTACACCCACGGTGAAGAAACTGCGTGACAGACGCCCGGACGGCGAGGAGAAGGATCGAGAGGAAGAAGGAGACTCGGGGGCAAATGTGTAATTTTCCAATTCTTTTGATTTTTGATGTATATATGTATATATATACTTTATACTATATATTAAAATAATATTAAATTACACACATCAAATATACACCACACACATAAAAAATTTAATATTTTAATAATTTATACTAAATAAAAATAATTAAATAACAATAAAATAAATAATTAATTAATAAAATATTAGGGTAATAATAAACCCTAATTAAATAAATATACACACACAGGCTTTATTTAATAATTTAAAAATATGTATGAGTTCATGCAAGTCCGTAAATATATTTAAAATAATTAATAATACATTGTTTACGTGAAAATTTCCCCGAAAATGAAAGTCCCGGGAAAATTTTACGTAAAACACTGAAAATAATACACAGTAATTAAAATAGGTTTTAAATACATATTAACTCATAAAAATATCATATAAAATACAGAAATTATTAACACTGCATATCCCGGTACAGTGTAAAAATATTTTAAAAACACGGGATATTACAAGAAGAAATCCGGCGTACAGGCTTGCTACTGAGGTCTGAAGATGATGACTCTCCTGAAAAATAGTCAATGGAGGGGAGTCAAGCCTCATTAAGTGAATTACTATAATATATATACATGCATACTAAATGATAATGCATACAATCGACAGTACATATCTAATATGTATATATACAAGCAAATACACACAGATGATGTAAAATCATTTTATATATTTCATTGAAATTCATCGTTTATAAAGGATCAAATAGAACCCTAGAAAATCGCAACCTCAAAACAGTGTTAGACAACACTCTAGCCATATAGGCTCACTTATATCCAAATATGTTCACTTGATCCATTTGGATAGTAGACTAGCCCCAAGACACTAAGTCAACCAAGCTCCAGCAGTCTGACTGTCAGTGTGATTGGCCCCGAGACATTAGGTCAACCGAGCTCTAGCAATCACACTCCCAAATCCTTTCTCACACATCAATTAATCAAATTCAATCAATATCCTCAAATAGTTTAGTAATATAGCCTAAATGCTATAAGCGTACCGGTACGTACTCGGTCCTAGTGCTACTCACTAGGTAGCACGTTCTATTGATATCCTTCATTTTAAATGTAAATCATACATCCATAAATAAATGATGCATGAATTTGAATTAAATCTCAACATAAAACATATATATACTAGAAATATATCAAAAATAAACCAGGTATATTTCGAGTATATACACGTCAAATAAATCCAATTAAATTACAAAATAAGCTAGAAATATATTTAAAAATATTTTTAAACATAATTCATTAATAAGACATGCATATAATTTAAAATATACAGAAAATAAACCAAAAATAAACTCAAGTAATAATTAAACCATTTATACATATTTAATCAAAATAGAATGTATATTTCTAAAATCATGCACCCTAGAGCACATATATATAAAATAGTAACTCACACTTAGTGCGCTCCTCGAGATGGATCCGACGAGCATGGTCCACTAGGCCTCGATCTCGACGTAACTAAACAAACAATAATAACAGACATCAGAATAAACCTAACAGAAAATCCTAAAAACTCGATCTAGAATATTAGACACAAAATCAGAATTAGGGTTTGACCGGACATCACATTTTACGAGAATTCTATCGAAAATCTGGTAGAACCTCCCCTGTAAAACGGACATCTCTCTACTCAAATAGTAGAGCCAGCCCTGTAAAGAAATGCACTTCGAAAAAAACAAACACAGAAACACATCCACAACCCCTCGGTCGGACTCCAAACTACAGTCTACCGACCGGGGTTCACAATTCACAGAACAATTATAAAAATACCAAAAATACCCTTACATCATAGAAATACATTTTATAAGTAGAAATTATGTAATTAACCCTAAAACACAGTAAAAACCGATAAAAACTCATTTTATTAGAAAAATCGTATATTATATATATAATTGAAAATAATTCACGAAAAATAGTTTTAATTAATTAAAAATACTAAATAATTTGTAGAAATCATTTTTATACCTTAAATAATTATTAAAACCAATTTAATTACATTTTTAGCCAATTTAAGGTAAAATTACCAAAATACCCCTATATATATAAATATACTAAAATTCATTCAAAAATTCACCAAAAATAATATAATTGCATAAAATTAATTTTCTCAACATATATATTAATAATATCAATAAATAAACTCAATTAACTAATTAATTTCAATTAAAAACACAATTAACCCTATTTTTCAAAAATTACCTAAACTAATTAAATTCAAAATAAATACATAGAAATTCACAAAAATTACAAATAAATTCCTATAATTCATTTCAACACCTATATTTATCATAAAACACAATTTCATAATTTAATTAATTAATTTTCGAAAATTAGAAAATAATAATAAAATATTCAAAAATACCCAAAAATCAAAATAAATTCCAAAAATTCTACAAAAATTCAAAAATGTAGATTAAGATAAGGGGAACAACATTTGTGAAGGAATTTTTCATGAATAAATCAATTTAAAGTTCAAAAAAATGAAGAAGCTAAAATGGCCGAATTGAAGATTTAGCTCAAACCTCATCAACCACTTGTTTTCCGGCCAAAAGGAGCTTAGAATAGGGACCAACGGAGCACAAGGAGTCGACGAAGACCGGCGGTGCATGAAATGGTGACCGGAATCGTGATCGACGGCAAAGAGCTTCACTTGCTGCCACCGCGAATTCCGGGTATTCCAGCGAGCTTCTAATGACCTGATCACGTCGGAGAGGAAGAGGAAGGAAGGGGGAGGAGGTTGGCGGCAGCTGATGGCGGCAAAGGGTGGTCCGGCGTGCTAGAACGGGAGGCACAATGAGGGAAGGGCGTCAGGAGAGAAGAAGAAGGAGGGAGGGGCAGATTGGTAATTTGCCAAATCTTGATTTTTGATAAATATTATATATGTATAGGTATGTATTTATATATATACTTTATATTATTTTAATATATAATATGATATTGACAATAAATATTCACCACACACATAATTTAATATTTTAATAATTTATATACTAAATAAAAATAATTAAATAACAATAAAACTAATTAATTATTAATAAATATTAATAAAATATTAGGGTAATTAATTAAACCCTAGTTTAATGAATAAATACACATATATACATTATTTAGTACTTTAAAAGTACATATGAGTTCATGCAAATGTGTAAAATTGTTTAAAATAATTAATATTAAATTATTTACGTATCAATTTTCCCGAAAATGCAAGTCCCAGGAAAATTTTACGTAAAATACTTAAAATAACATAAAATAATTAAAAATCAATTTTAATTAAATAACAACTCATGAAATATCATAAATATACACAAAAATTATTAACACTGCATATCCTGATGCAATATTAAAATATTTAAAAACACAGGATATTACAATTATAAACCTACACTTAAATTATTTTTAAGTTTATTTTTGGTATATTTTTTATTTATTTCCAAATAAATACATGTTTTATTATTAAATTAAACCTAACATATTAGTGGTATATTTAGGGTTTATTTTTTTGATATATGCATGCTAGATAATTAGGTTTATTTTTAGTATATTTCTGAATATATGTTAAACTTAAACGCATATTTAAATGAACATTTATACATAAATATTTTATTAAATGATTTGTGTACTTAGGGCATATCTTTTGTATATTTAAATATATTTTTAAGAAAATGCATGTTATATTATTGTTATACATTTAAATTGTTTTTAACAATATTAATGATTTATCTTTAGTTTATTTCATATTTTATTTCACATATATATATATATATATATATATATATATATATATATATATATATATATATATATATACCCAAAATATACTGGGTATATTTTTGGTATATATATATATATATATTTTTGGTATATATATATATATGGTTGGTTTTACTATTATGAATATTGTTATACATTAATTATTTTCCGAATGAATGATTTATTCTAAGTGAAGGATATCAATAGAACGTGCTTCCTAGTGGGTAGCACTAAGGCCGTGTATGTACCAATACGATAGATAAGGGTTGAGTGAGAAATAATTGTGGTGATTATAATTGATTTAATGGATTTGACTAAGATTAATGGTATGTTAGATAGTGTGATTGTGGGGCCAATCACACTGACAGTTAGACTGCTGGAGCTTGGTTGACTTAGTGTCTCGGGGCCAGTATACTGTCCATAAGTGGATTGAATGATCTATTGGGTTGATTGACATGTGAGGTGATAGATAGTGTGATTGCTGGAGCTCGGTTGACCAAATGTCTCGGGGCCAATCACACTGACAGCCAGACTGCTGGAGCTTGGTCGACTTAGTGTCTCGGGGCCAGTCTGCTGTCCAATTTGGAATAAGTGTTCTATTTGGAATCAAGTGAGCCTATATGGCTAGAGTGATGATGGGATTGTTTGAGGTTGCTATTATTAGGGTTCTATAGATCCTTCATGATTTAAAATAAACGTTTTCTACATTTAGTATATTTATAAAGGCAGAATTTGGCATTCGTGTGAAATGTGTGTATATACATATATATATAAGAATGTCTGATTGTTATGGTTTAGTTTGCATGTATATATAGTATAATAATTCACTCAGTGAGGTCTGACCCCCCTCAATTATTTTTTTTAGGAGATTCCATATCGTCAGACCTTAGTTGTAGAGTTCCTCGCCGGTGTTCTTCAGTCCCGGCTATTTTATGCAAATGTATATTCTGAACTTTGATTTGTATTCTAGAAATTGCAGTAGTAGTGTTATTGTATCATAAGAGTATTATATTATTTTGATATTGTATACTCTGAAAAATTTGTATTTGATTATTACGATGATGTACTCATTGGAAAGGATTTGGAGTATTTATTTTATATATTGATTTGAAAATTTTTAATTCTGTCATACTTCTTAATTATTTATTTCATGATTTTATTTTTCTAAGGTTTGCTATGAGTTCCGGATTTCAAAGAATTCTCGTTCCCTAACACCGGTTATGACTCCTAGTTTGGGTCGTGACATCCATATTCCATCGATAATTATGGAGAAACTCCATTATACATTACTATTGATAGAGGAAATCTAAAAGTGGTTAGTACCTTTGATGCAAGCATAGAAGAGCAAGCCCTTTAATTTATGGAAAAATTTGATAATTTATGGTAGTGGCATTTTCATAATTTTTTGCAAGTTCCAAGTATCGGATTTGGGTGATTCAAAAGTCTATTTCATATAAAAATGGGCCAATGATTCAAATTCATGAGCATTGCTCATGAAGTCCATCACTTTTCGGGCAGATTCCTTAGTTTAGGCCCTCAAACAGGCAATTTTGTGTTTTTGCTATTTTAGTATTTTATTTTTCCTATTTCGTTGGGTTTGTTTTAGGTTTACTATTTAAAATATTTATTGTCATTGTTGGATGGTAGTTTTGATGATTATTGAATTCTTTTCTTATTCCAAAATTTTATGAAAATTTTGATGCCTGTAGCCTAGTTTGGCCATAGAAGATTGATAATTGGTAGTCGTGCACGATTCAACAATTATCGATTATTACTATACCACCTTTTCGGTATGTCAGTTTGGTATCAGAGCTATGCTCCTCAAATAGGATGTCTTGCAAAAGACAACAACAACAACCACAACAACAATGTATAGAAGAGGTGTATGAGCATAATGACTTGCATCATTTAGAGTAGCGAATGGAAAAAATGGATAAGCAGATTGACACTTTCATAAAACAACTCACAACGATGATAGGGGAGTTGTTAGTCAATCAAAGGGGGCAGCCAAATTAAGATCAGAGGTGGATCCTCAATGTTGATGACTAAAGGAATCCTTTTGCTGAAGGAAACGATGACGAAAACGATAATGGTGATGGTTATTATGACGCTCCCCATATATGTCATAGACAATATATGGAGGTTGATGATAGGCGGTTATGGGAAGGAGGCATGTGGATTGAAATTCCTAAATTCTATGGTACCCTACAGCCCGAAGAATTCCTTGATTGGTTAGCTATAGTAGAGGAGGTATTGGATTTTAAGGGGGTGCCAAAAAATCATCGAGTACCATTGATGGCAACAAGGTTCCAAGATAGGGCAATGGCTTGGTGGTAGCAGACACGAGTCAGGTTGGGGAAGTCAAAGACTATGACTTGGGAGAAGATGAAGAATCAATTGTGTGCCACATTCTTACCTTATAATTATCAGCATTTAATGTACCAAAGGCTACAAAACCTAAGGCAAGGAGTTTGTTCAGTTGATGATTATACAACTGAATTTTATCAATTAATTGCTTGGAATAAAGTGCATGAAACAGAGGACCAATTGGTGGCTCGGTATATTGGGAGCCTAAAGGAACAAATTAAAGAGATAGTCAATATGTTTGATGCTATGTCTATTTCCGTGGTACATTAACGGGCTTTGCAGATTGAGTGGAGGCATTATGGTGGCTTTATATAGAATACTGGACAGGGTAGCACTAGAAGCGGTGCTAGTGCGAGCCATCCAAGTGGTGGTGTGGCCATAGGGGCTGCAAATAAACCAGTAGTTGTGTCAAGGCCTGGCGGTATTAAATGTTTTTGCGTGTGGTAAGATAGGGCATAGGTAGATTAAGTGTAAAAAACAGGGGAAAAAAGGTCATGCTTGTTGATTTAGATGAGCAATATGATGAAGAGGAGGACGTAGACCTAACGGAAGACCCGATATTTGATACAGAGGCTGTGGATGAGGAGGTTGTGACTGGTGATGTAGGGACTGCATTGGTCATGTGGAGATCCTACCTAATGTCTAGATCTATTAATGATGATTGGCTGCAAAATAATATCTTCCAATCTACCTGCACTATCAAATAAAGGGTATGTAGATTTATGATCGATAGGGGTAGTTGTCAGAATATAATCTCATAAGGATTGCAACTGTCAAACATCCTAAGTCATACAAATTAGCATGGTTGAAAAAAGGGGGTGAGGTAACTATGTTGAAACGCGTCTTAGTTTCCTTCTCTATCGAGGCAAAATATAAGGATAAAATTTAGTGTGATGTGATAGTCATGGATGCATGTCATTTGTTGTTAGGGCGACCGTGGCAGTTTGATAGAGATATGACTCACAATGGGAAGTGTAACACTTACAGCTTTATATTTGAAGGAAAAAAATTAGTTTTGATCCCTAATAAGGATCGTGAACAGTCTGAGACAGTGCAGGGAGAAAGCAAGGGTCATGTTAACTTATTAACTTTATCCCATTTTGACAAAAGTGCAAGAAGCTGAAGGTGTTTATGTCCTATTCGAGAAGATGGTTAATAAAGAGGTAGTGATCCCTGAAGTAGTTTTGCCACTTTTGGAAGAGTTCAATGATGTGTTTCTAGTAGAACTACCAGAAAGGTTACCTCCCATGAGGGATATCCAACATCAGATTAAACTTGAACCAGGTGCAACTTTGCCAAATCGACCACACTACTGGATGAGTCATAGTGAGCATGAGGAATTAAGGAGACAAGTGGAAGAGTTACTGACCAAAGGGTATATTCATGAGTGCTTGAGTCCTTGTGTTGTATCTACTCTTCTGACACCAAAGAAGCATGGTTCTTGGCGGATGTGCATAGACAGTCGGGACATTAACAAAATAACTGTTAGGTATTATTTTCCTATTCCTAGACTGGATGACTTACTTGATCAGCTTAGTGGGGCAATAATTTTTTTCTAAACTGGATTTGAAGAGTGGTTATCATCAAATTGGGATTCAAGCAAGGGATGAATGGAAAATAGCTTTCAAGACAATAGAGGGGTTGTATGAAGGGTTAGTGATGCCGTTTGGGTTATCGAATACACCAAGCACATTTATGCATGTTATAAACCAGCTTTTGAGGCCTTTCACAGGCAAGTGTGTTGTTGTGTACTTTGATGATATTCTAATTTATAGTGTTGACCCGGATGAGCACTTGCAGCCGTTATAAGAGGTCCTCAATGTACTGCATAGAGAGAAGTTCTATGATGTAATTAAGAAGTGTGCATTTTGTACTCATAAAGTGATGTTTATTGGCTCTGTTATGTCGGGTAAAGGGGTGCAGGTAGATGAAACAAAGCTTGAGGCAGTGAAACATTAGCCAACATCTACATCCGTTATTGAGGTGAGGAGTTTCCATGGATTAGGTTCATTTTATAGGATGTTTTTTTTTTTGCATTTTAACAGCACTATGACTCCTATTACTGATTGCATAAGGCAAGTTGGGAAGTTTGTGTGGACTGATAAGGAAGAAAAGGCATTTGATTTGATTCAAATACGCCTTATAATAGCTACTATTTTAGTGTTACCCAGATTTCATCAACCTTTTGAGTTGCATTGCAATGCTTCGAAGGTAGGGATTGGGGCTGTCCTAAGTCAAAGTAGCAAGCCAGTGACATATTTTAATGAGAAGTTATCAAGGGCTAGAATGCACTATAGTACTTCTGATGTCGAGTTTTATGTTGTTATGCAAGCTATTAAACATTGGCATCATTATTTATTTCAGAGAGAGTTTATTTTGCAAACAAATCATGAGGCATTGAAGCACTTGCATGGGCAAGACAAAGTTTCTACTAGGCGTGCACATTAGATTGCTTATCTTCAGAAATTTACTTTTGTTATGAAACATAAGTTAGGGGTTACTAACAGGGTAGTCGATGCATTGAGCAGACGAAAGACCTTGTTAATCCAAATGTCCATTGAGGTACCTAGTTTTAAATCTTTTACATAATTATTTATGACTAATCCATACTTTTCTGCTATTTTGGCCAAGATTAAAGTAGGTGAAAGGATAGATTTCCTAGTGCATAATGGATTTCTATTTAAAGACAACCAGCTATGTGTCCCAGATTATAGCTTGCACTTGAAGATAATTCAAGAATTACACGGTGAAGGGCATGTAGGTCGAGATAGAACTGTGCAATTGGTGCAGACTTATTATTTTTAGCCTACCATTCATAAAAAAAATTAAGAGGTTGGTGCAGAGATGTCAGATTTGTCAAGTTTCTAAGGGCATAACATCTAATGCGGGTCTATACATGCCATTGTTAGTTCCTTCATAGCCTTGGGTGGAGCTTAGCATGTATTTTATGCTAGGATTACCATACACACAACGAGGTAATGATTCTATTTTTGTGGTAGTTGATAAGTTCTCCAAGATGATGCATTTTATACCCTGTAAGAAAATGACAAATGTTGTTCATGTTGCTCAATTGTTCTTTAAGGAAATATATAGACCGCATGGCTTGCTCATATCTATAATGTCAAATCATGATACCAGGTTCCTTAGCCATTTTTGGAGAAGTTTATGGAAAATGGTAAACACACAGCTGAATTTTAGTAGAGCCTATCATCCACAAACAAATGGGCAAACTGAGGCAACAAATCAGTCTTTGGGTAACTTACTGAGATGCCTCGTGGGCGAACACATGAAGAGTTGGGATTAGATACTATGCCAACCAGAGTTTTCTCATAATCATGTAGTCAACCGGAGCACTGAATTTAGTCCTTTTGTAGTAGTGTATTTAGTTATGCCAAAAGGACCTTTGGATTAGATTCCTCTTCCAGCAAAGATAAGAGTTCATGGAAAGGTAGATAATTTTGTTACTAGATTATAGGAAATTCATAAGGCTATTCATGATAACTTAATGTGTGCTGCCTCTAAGTACAAATAAGTTGTTGATAAGAAGAGACGCCAAGTTAAGTTTAATGTGGGGGATTATGTGTGGGTTGTTCTTACAAAGGAGCGATTTCTTGCAAATGAATAAAATAAGTTGTCTGCCAAGAAGATTGGGCCAGTTGAGATCATTGAGAAGATCAACCCTAATGCCTACTGCTTGAAGTTACCTAGCCACATTCAGACTGCGGATGTCTTTTATGTCAAGCACTTGCTTCCTTTCGCAGGTGATTCATCAGACGAGTCAGATTCAAGGGTGAATTCTATCCACCTTGGGGAGAATGATGCAGGCATAGAAGAGCAAGCCCTTCAATTTATGGAAAATTTTGACAATTTACGTTAGTAGCAATTTTGTAATTTTTTGCAAGTTCCAAGTGTTAGATTTTGGTGATTCAAAAGCCTATTTCATATGAAAACGGGCTAATGGTTCAAACTCATGAGCTTTGCTTATGAAATCCATCACTTTTCAAGCAGATTCCTTTATTTAAGCCTTCAAACAGGTAATTTTATGTTTTTGCTATTTTAGTATTTTATTTTCCTATTTCATTTGGGTTTGTTTTAGGGTTTACTATTTAAACTCTTTATTGTCATTGTTGGACGACAGCTTTTGATGATTATTGAATTCTTTTCTGATTTCTAAAATTTTATGAAAATTTTGATACCTATAGCTTAATTTGGCCATAAAAATTTTATAATTGGTAGTTGTGCGCGATTTAACAATTGTCGATTGTTACTATACCACTATTTCGCTATGTCAACCTTGTTAGATACTTGCACTTCACTAGCTAATAAAGGCCTTAACGACAAAACTACCTTGCAGGCAATAGTAATACCTAACCATGAAGGTAAGTATCTAGTTAGTTTCTTTTAGTTTAATTTATAGATAATAAATGGGCAAATATTTAAGGAAAAAGATTGATATTTCTAGCTTAGCATTAATGATATATATATAAAGCTTCAATTAATATATCATTTGTACTATGGGGAAAAAACAAAGTATGATCATAAAAATGTGCATTTTTTTTATCTTTTATGGACCATAAACGCCATTACTAGAGACATTTATTATTGTGAAATTTTTATTTAGTAGGAGCTTATTCAATGGGCAAGGCAATTTAAAATGTTTAAGAATAAAAATTAAGATACATATGTTGAGAAAGTAAATGTTTTCATTGTATATATTAGGAAGTAAATATTTGTATACAATTAGGAATAAAGTCTTTATTCTATTCCTAATTAGGTTGTGATTAGGATTCCTATATGTATATATAAGGAGTGTAACCCTTCTTTGAATATCATGAAAAAATATTTCTCTTGAATTTTCTCTTTTTTTCTTTGAATTTTATTCTTCATGGTATTAAAGCATACCTATTGAAATCGAATTTTTTATTGAATTTTTGGAATCATTTTTTTTTCATTGAAATCGTATTTTTCTTTCTTCCTTTGAATATTAAAAAATCATGACCACCGAAAACACATCCATCATATCCCATGAAACACCTAATTTTATTCAAACCCTTCAAGATAATTCTCCCTTTCCCACTAGAATTATTCTTGATGATACGAACTATACTCTATGGTCATAGATCATGGAGATGCAAATTGGAGCCAGAAATAAATCTGGCTTTTTTAATGGCACTACACCAAAGCCACTAGCAAGAGATAAAGCATTAGAGACTTAGCGCTTTGATAAAATCAAGTCAAAAGTTGGCTGATTGACTCCATGAGTCCAACATTGATCTAGAGATTCATCCCTGATCCAACAGCAAAGGAGATATGGGATGCTATCTCAAAAACCTTCTATGATGGATCTGACGAAACTTAATTATTTGAATTGAACCAGAAATCAATCACAACACGTCACAATGGTAAGCTATTACCTGCATACTATAATGAACTTATTGGAATATTTCAGGAAATTGATGCCCGAATGTGTGCACAAGGGGAGGATGTTAATGGAGTAGTATCATTCCATAAACATATTACATGGCTTTGAACACATATTTTCCTAGCCGGGCTTGATTCAAAATTTAATAATGCTCAAAGTGAAATACTCTGGAATGATCCATCTCTTGATCTCGAGTCTAGTTATGTATATGTACGGAGGGATCACAACCAGCGACATATGATGGAAGAGTCAAAGATACTGTTGGACCATTATGTACTTATAGCAACTCAGACTCGTCCCCAGTTCAAAGGGAAAATACGGAGTAAGTCCATCACATACACCTATACTCATTGTGGCAAAGTTGGACACTCCAAGGAACGATGTTATAAGATTATGGGATATCCAAAATGGTGGGATTTCAATAAAAAGCCTCGTAAGAAGCTCAGAAAGGCTGCAATTACCACCTCTAGTGGTACTAAACCAAGTGGTGATATTGATGCAACATCAGGTATGATAAATCTTACTCAAAATAATACATGGATTATTGATACAGGTGCTACTGATCATATGACAAACTCCACTCACCATATTACATCCATCCGCCCATCAACCCAATAAAATATTCTGACTACTAATGGAGGCATAGCACCAGTCACTCATGAAGGATCAGTATCTAACTCCGACTCTCTTAATCTAAATATTGTTCTTATTGTTCCATCTATTTCTTGTAATCTACTATCTGTTGGCCAAATCAATGAAATCTTGAATTGCACTGTCAAATTTTGGCCTAATTATTGTGTATTTTAGGACATTGCAACACACTGGATTATTGGCTCTGGTGTTAAACATGGAAAGTTGTACTATCTTGAGTTGCATGGTGACTCAAGTCAAAAGTGAAGTCAAGTCAATAGGGTTAGTGGAAGTTGCTTAACTAAAGACTAAGTAATCTTATGGTATCGTCATCTTGGTCATCTTTCTTTTCATTATCTTAGACAAATAAAAATAAAATTATTTTTGAATACCACAGACTCAGAATTTAAGTGTGATATTTATGAATTGGTAAAAGGCCACCGAATCTCTTATGTACTGAGTCATAATAAAAATTCAATTCCATTTATGACCATTCATTCTAATGTATGGGGACTTACTTGAATTCCTACTCTATATGGTGCTCGATATTTTATAACGTTTGTTGATGAATGTACCCGGATGACCTGGGTATTATTACTTTCAAATAAAGGAGATGTGTGCTCTAAGTTCTGAGACTATACAAAATGGTGGCTATGCAATACCAGAGTAAAATCTAAGTCTTGCAGTCTGACAATGGTGGGGAGTATGTTAACTCAATTCTAAATGATTTCTGCCGCGAGCAAGGTATTCGCCACTACACATCTTGTGTTGATACTCCTCAACAGAATGGTATAGTTGAACAGAAGAACCGACAATTATTAAAAGTTATTCAAGCATCATTATTGACATGAATGTTCCTCGAGAATACTGGAGAGAGACTGTTCGATTTGCTATGTACCTCATAAACCAAATACCATCAAAAGTACTCAATTTCAAAATGCCTCTTTAGAAACTTCAGGAACTTGTCATATCTCCACCCCTCAATAATCTCGAGCCTCGAGTCTTTAGATGCTCGGCATATGTTCATCAGACACTCGGTAAATTAGATCCTTGAGCTATCCGGTGTATCTTTATTGGCTATATGGATCTACAAAAGGGATATCAGTGTTATGATCCGAATGTAAAGAAGATGTATGTCACTCAGGATGTTCAGTTTCACAAAAATGTTCCTTTCTTCTCCCATTTTGAGTGCTCTCTTTAAAGGGAGAAAAATCTGAACCTCTTTGAATTTGAAGATAGCATTCTAAGTGGTCTGAATGTTAAAGATAGCATTCTAAGTGTTCCGAGTCTGAGTCTCCCAAATGTTCTGAGCATCTCACAGACATCCGATGTTTCAAGTCTAAGCATCTCACTTTGATAGATAATTGAAGAAAATTAGTAATAAAGATAGTATATCTTCCCAACCGACACCAGAAAATTAAGAAACTTTGGATGCGGATGTGCATAATAAGGTAAACTCGTCTCCTTTAGTAACTCCATTTACTAAGCCTCGTTATCCTTCTAGAATCAATAGAGGGTTCCAAAAAAACAATATGATCCGGACCTTCATACCAAAGCTAAATACCCTATCAACAACTTCATATCAACCAACTGTTTGTCTAACTCACATGCACTTACTATAAATCAATTATCTACTGTATCTATTCCAAGTAATGTGCAGGAAGCCTTAGATGATCTGGATTGGAAGAAAGCCATGAATGATGAAATAGAGGTATTGCATAAGACCCAGACATGGGATCTTGTTCCTCTTCTTGAAGGAAAGAAAAAGGTGGAGTGCAGGTGGATATTCATTATCAAACCCAATTCAGATGGAAGCATAAATCGGTATAAATCTCGGTTAGTAGCAAGGGGTATACTCAGAAGTATAGAATTGACTATAAAGATACATTTGCCCCATTAGCAAAAATGAACACCATCTGATTTCTTATTTTCTTAGTTGCCAACCTGGACTGGCTGCTACGACAATTTGATGTGAAGAATGTGTTTTTGAATGGAACCATAAATGAAGAAGTGTATATGGATCCACCACTCAGAACTAAATGTATTGACCGAGTATGCAAACTAAAAAGGCCATTGTATGGACTCAAGTAATCGTCTCGAGCATAGTTTGAACGACTCTCAACTTTCATGAGAAAGCTTGGATATAAGCAAAGTGATGTTGATCACACATTATTCATCAAACAGAAGTTAGGTAAAGTCATCGCGCTGATTGTATATGTTGATGATATGGTGGTCACTGGAAATGATCCAAGTGAGACAACAATCTTGCAAAGACAGTTAGCATCCGAGTTTAAACTTAAGGATTTGAGTAACTTGAAGTATTGTTTAGGAATTGAATTTGCAAGATCAACTCAAGGAATTTCCCTCTGCCAATGAAGGAGAAATTGTTGAAGAATTGGTTAAAAATAGTAAGGAGAAGCCAATTGTTGCATTATCAAATGCTCATTGTTCTATTTACAAAGATAATTTTTTTTTAGTTCAAGGTATATGATTCCTTTTTCATTTAATTTAGGTGATCTTCAATTGTCTACAAATCATATAACTATACTTCAAATTAATCCAAATACATTACAAGTGGATGAGTCACAAGATTCATAAGTAAATTTTTCCAATTATTTAATTGGTATTTTCTTATATATTTAATGTGTTTTATTTTTTATTGTATTACTTATTTTATTTATTCTTTTTAATAGCTACAATTCAAATATATTGGAGAAAAGTGATTCATGTCTTCTTTTAAATATAAAAAAAGATGAAAAAAGCACCACAAGTGAGTTATAAAAGAAGCAATAGAAATGTCATTCAATGTAAGTGACATTTTTAATTATTTTTTAACAAATTTGAATGATTTTTGGCTATGATTAATATATATATATTTTTTCTAGGGACTTGAATGTTGCTTCAAAGAAAAAATATCAAAGATTGAGAATAACCTTTATGGTTGGTATGACTTTTACTTAAAATGCACTACTAAAGTTTATCCAAATGATGAGGATAACAAATTCACTTGATCTAAATGTTGTAACAAAGTTGCCAAATTTATTGAAAGGTACTATTATGATTGTTATTTTTAAAATTATTTTTATTAGTATTGTCTAGATATTTTTATTAATTATTAATAAATTTCTTTGTTTTGAATTTTGCAAGTACAAATATTATAGATACATGTTAAAATTTGAGGTTTGTGATGAAGAATCATTTGTACGAGTAACTTTATTTGAGAATGTTTAAATTTTATTGAGATGTTCAATCAAGAAATATAAGAAATCTATAGAGGTATGTTTATAAATCTCAACAAGAAGAAACACCTGCTCCTAATACATAAATAAAGCCCATCACCTAGTTTCAAGATGGTAGAGTAAAACTCTCTTTTGATAGAACTTTTTCCAGTTCTAGATTCTCTAATACATCTTTATCAGAATCTATTAATCTCAGAAGAATATCTTAGATCTCTTCTATCATAAACCTTCCATACCATAAAGAATCGCAAGAAAATCACCAACAAAAAGCCATACACTTATCTCATCAACCGGATCAGGCAAACCTTTATCCTGATCTACCTTCGGTTATAAACCTACCTTATACTATCCCTGCTCGATATTCAACTTTAGATCTACCTTCTTCTTCTCTCAGAATTGTAGGCTATAGTACAAATATAGTCATTCCTATTTATATTGAACCAAGATAAGAAGAAAACCCTTCTCCTCCTTCCTCTCCTACTGCTTCAGTTATAACAAAAAACATGGCTCATGAACTATCTATTTTAGATAAATAGTTCACTCCTGATAAAGCTTTTTTACATAAAGATTTATATGCATCTCATAATATAGAAAAAAGAAATTGGTTTTTCCAACATTTCTTAAAAGAAAGAAATGATATTTAAAATCAATTTTATAGTTTTGTCAAAGCTAATAAAGTTAATATATTATTTTTTAAATGGTTTGAAATATATGCATTAAAAAATAATATTTCATACCCTTTTAAAGTTTTTGATTCTCGTCACTCTAAGAAAAAAGGTAACTGTTTAGGAAGCATCAAATGGTCAGCATATAGAATCTGAACATCCTCGTCTCATAAATATCAAGATCTCTATAGGTAACGAGACCATAGAAGCTTGCCCTTATAAAAAACCATAAAATAGTGAATCCTAGAATCTAAAGAATATAGTAACTCAAAATAACTTTACCAATGTTCATCTCTATAGCATAGCTAAACAGTTATCTAGACTTGAGAACCAAACCCAGAAACCTATTGAGTCCTCAAGAACCATAGCTATAACTGATAAGAAACTTAAGAACCTTATGTTCAAACCTTATCAGATTTCTACTAGTGCTCAACAAGAAATTTAGAGTAACAACACTGAATTTTTGCACACTGTCAAAGAAAAACTTAGTAGACTAGATCCTTATAATGATTCTAGAGAACCTATTATCCCTGACACTCCTCAATCTGTTAATCAGTCTATTAGTGTTCTTGATAAAGATATAGATTCCTCCACCGAGGCAGAAGCATTCCAGGAATAGTCTCCTAAAATTGCTAAAATGCATTGGCCTATAGTTCATTCTTCCCATCCTGGATATGTCCATACTATGTTACATGAACTTGAGCTTGATAGTTAACTAAATGCTCTTATCCAACCCAAGTTCAATTCTAATTCTATTTATGAATGGAATATAGATGGCATGTTTGAATATCATATTCTAAACTCTCTCCACCATATGATTATGGCATCTAATGCTTATAAAGCCTAAACTGCAACCTCTGATAAGTCTGTTGTTGAACTTATCATAGCATGTTTCTCTAGTTAGCTAAAAGGTTGATGGGATTACCATCTCACTAAACAACAATAGCTTGACAACCTCTATGTTAACTATAGGCGGCGGGGTTTAGCGGGCGCCCAAGTGTTTAGTGACCACGGCATTGTGTGGGCTCGAGGCCCACTAGGAAATATGATATAGGTCTTAAGCCTATTTGGAGATGGAGTCACCACCTGGATAAAATCCGGGACAGACTGTACAATAACTAGATCCCATGGAGGTTCCCAGAAACCATCATTAGAGATCGGGTTCGGAAACTGGGTATGAGCGTTTGAATGCTCACCCAACCTTGTGGTTGGCCTCCGTTTGTGTTTTGCGTTTTATAACCATTTAATTATTTAATTATTTCCTCATTTACCACACGTAATAAAATTTCCTTTCGATAATTACCAAATTTTATAATTAAGTCTGAGTTTGCACATTAGTCCAATTTCATGCCTTTAAGTCCCGACATTTAAAAAAACATAGGAGATTAAATAAATAATAATTTACAATCATACATTCAAAATCAAATAGGGGGAAGGGATTAAGGATTACAACACTTTTTAGGCTAAATAAAAGAATAATATACATAAAATAAACCAATAAAATAACATAAAAGCGACAATGTACAAGGGATAACTAGCAAAAGAGATTACTTGATGACAGAAATCATCAAGTAATTCCTACAAATATCACACAGTTAGCCCTTCCTTTCATAAAAAAAATAAAGTCACATGTAACGATACTTACAAAGGAGACTCTATATATATGAAAAAGAGGGTTTTCACATTATGGACCAAAAAAACCATCAAGTAATCAAGATAATCACCATCATGCAATCATGCAGACATATTTAAGGTCAAAAGGGGACATGTTAAAGTAGATGTCACAACAAAAAAACAACAAAATGAAGCAGGAAATAGGTTAACCCTCCCAATGAGGCGGTTTCCTCATTAATGAGGCGACGCCTCATCAACAAGGCTCTTACTGATCCGAGACAAAAATAGGTAGCATACACACAAAAGATAGGCTCCCTAAGGGCCTGTCAATGGGGCGATCGCCTTATTGATGAGGCGTGAAGAGGCATCGCCTGACCACCAGGACGGTTCTGACTCCCAAGACGTGCAGACTTCTACTCTAAGTAACCAAAACATGCATGTACAGACCCTACATGCAAAAATATTCAAAGATCCATTAATAAAATGAGATATCAAGCATGACATACTAGAGATAAACCTAAAATGTACTAATAGCTCAGTTACACATAAGCAAGAATACACAAAATTATGAACACATCAAGTTTAAGTGCAGGTTTTATACCAAAATGAGAGGCCCTCAGAGCTGTCTTGATTGAGATCCTTGCTAGGGTGTAGTATCCACCTTTGACATGAGCTTCTTCCTTCTTCCCTTATGGAGAAAGTGGACTCATTTGCTTCAACCTTCCTTCCCTTTCTTGAGGATGTTTTTTCTCTTTTTCCTTTTTTTCCCTCTGTGTTTTTCCTTTCAGAGCTTTTTTTCTTTTCTCCTTTTTTCTTCTTCCTCTTCTCTTTTTTTTCTCCTCCTTTTTCCTTTTATCCCTTAGCTTCCCATGTCCCTAAGCCTCCTAGCTCATCATGAGTTCTCCTAGCCTTTTTTCTTTTCCCAAAAATCTTTCCCTCACGCAAGAAAGAGGTCTGAAGAGTAGGGCTTGCACCACTTGGCCATCATGATTGTAGCTATATTAAATACAGCTGCAAATGGGCTGCCATAGGGGCAGTGCCTCATCGATCAGGCGATCGCCTCATTGGCAGCTGCCAAAGAGGCAATCACCTCATTACACTGAGGCGATGCCCTTTTGGCCCGGGCCTGCACTGGGCCAGGTGGGCTTGGGTCAAATTTGGCTAGTTGGGCTCTATTTTGGGCTTTCTAGGATTTGGGTTTTCAAGTCCACTTTCCACTTAGAGATTCAGGCTTCATCCTCATGTCCAAGTTTCACATTCTAATCATTGGGCTTGACAATGTGCCGATCAAACTGAGCAACCCTAATTCATCCCCTAACACGGGTCGATCGAATCGGGTGTCTACAGTTTGCCCCATAATTTTTGGAAAAATTGAATGCATGCAATGACAATTTTTTTAAAAAATCACATGTATAACAACAAACAACAAGATAAGAAACATACATGACTCGGGTCTCACCCGAGAGATGAATCCTTCAATTTTGAAACGTGACCGTGATCCTCGGGTTTTCCTGGCCTGACCAGCCACTCATTAATATTTGATAAAGTATTCAAAGATTATTAACCTTGGGTTTTCCTAGCCCGATTACTGTCCTGTTGGGGACATAGACTTATGGGTTTTCCTGGCCCAACCATCAGTCACCTGAAACATGATTCTCGGGTTTTCCTAGCCTGATCATCACAACACCGAAACTTGATTCTCAGGTTTTCCTGGCCCGATAACCATTGGGGATGTGGCTTTTGGATTCTCCTGGTCTGATTATCACTCCTTCAGGGACGTAGACTTCCAGGTTTTCCTGGCCCAGTTGTCATCTGCTTTCGACTTCGGGGATACTACCCGAACAATTATCTCGATCCTTGAGCTTCGGGGATTCAAACTTGAACAGCCCTGTCTTTGAGCTTTAGGCATTCAAACCCGAATAACCCTCTCTTTGAGCTTCGGGGATTCAAACCCGAACAACCATATCCTTGAGCTTTGGGGATTCAAACCTGAACAACCCTGTCCTTGAGCTTCAGGGATTCAAACCCGAATAGTCCTGTCCTCTGAGCTTCAGGGATTCAAACCCGAATAGCCCTGTCCCTGAGATTCAGGGATCCAAACCTGAACAGTCCTATCTTCTAGAAACTTCATTTCAAAAATCCATACTTTGAGTTCTGCCTCCCTAGTATACGACACTAATTTTCACCCATCATTCTCATCATCAATTTTTTTTAGGGGAAAACCCCTACATCTTTGCTTGCTATAAAAAAAACTCTTTTCCTTTTATCCTTTCTCCATTATATTTTTTTCACCTTTTCTTTTCCTCTTTTTTTTTTCTTATACTTCTTGTACTCCCTATATCTCTCCCCACTTTTCAGTCGATGGAGAACGATAGAACACCCCATGTACCTCAGTAGGATCATATTTTGCCTCTCGTTAGCGCTTTTAGGAGTCTAGGATTGACCCGTGGAGACTCGATTCCGCTTCTGGTAGACCTAGGGTCTCACATATGCTCTTTCGCATCCGGAGAGGTTAGTACCCTAAAATTTCCTGTAAAATTTCATTGGGTTAGGGATTAATCTTGCATAATTATCATTCTAGGAAATTTATTTAATCAAAAAAAATATGGAATTTGTGCCTTATTGCGTAAAAAATTGAACATTGTTACCATCTGCGCCTTATAGAGGCGATCGTCTCATTTATGAGGCGATCGCCTCATCGATGAGACGATGGGCTTCTGTGAAGAGGTGATTTCCTATCGCCCTTTCACAGAGCCGATTGCCTCTTCGATAACGTGATCGCCTATAAGGGGAGGCGATCGCTTCATCAACAGAGAGGAACTTCACCATTTACATGTACATCCATTCTGAATTTCTCCTTGAGACCGCAAAACGCATAAATTTTACTTCCATGTCTCTTTATTTATAGCATAATGCTCAGACTTTCAAGGGTGCTGGGAATTTCCATGGAGCCTGGGTTTTTTTTTAGTGACTTAACAGACGAGTAGAGGGACCGAATTCGAGGACTTTGTACTCTCACTTCCATCTGAGCAGGGGCGCACGGACTATTAGCCATTGCATGCCCTAATGGAGAAGTGGTTTGATATGACCCACACCTTCCACCTCCTGTTCGGTGAGCTTACTCTAGACCTGGTATCATTTCCTACCATCATGGGGATTGCCTGCGTTGGGGGTCCTATTCCCTTCGATGCGAGTCTACATTAGCTATCTTCAGATAAGGCTGCATATATCGAGTGACTTTTGGGGATGACTCCTGACATGAAGGGGACTCATACCCTTAAGTTGGACTCGATCAGGAGTTTCTACACTCGAGATCAGGCCGCAGCGATGATCTCTCCCTTTGAGATTGACCAAGTGGTGAGGGCTTTCTTGCTTTACCTCCTCGGTACCACCCTCTTTGTCGACACTGCCAGCTCCATCGATCTGATGTTCCTATCGGCCCTTCGAGATCTTGACTAGGTCCCCACATTCGACTGGGGTAGTTGCGCCTTGGCATACCCATACCGGAGCATGGACGAGGTGGTCCGAGGGGCTAGGAGGTTTTGTGGCTTTTGGCATGCTGTTTTGGTACGTCACGACCCCCTTTTTTCTTTGTATTGTTCTGACCCCCATTACTTACATCAGTCTTCTCAACTTGTCCCATTCTATTTTTCAGGTTTGGGCTTTAGAGCTATAGTTGCTTATGGGTGTTACCTGAGTGGGAGACCATTTCCCTGCCCTCGGTAGGTAGGGTGCCAGCCGCATTGTGAAGAGGCACCTAGCGTGATTTCACATCCATAGGTAGCACCTGAACTCGCTGACACAGGATGCGGTACCTGCAAAGCACAAACCTACTTATTAGTAAATTATTTGCATTCAATTTACCTATATATTGACATCTCTCTTTTCCTACAGATCCGAAATGACTTGTGGGGGGCTGAGGACATTTGGACCATCGTGATGACTCACTCCAGGCCTTTAGCTTGGAAGAGGGTACTCCTTTGTGGCCCTGGGTATCAAGCTTGGTACTTGGGAGAGCGGGTCCTGAACTAGAAGGCAGGCGTTAAGGCTAAGCGGGTCCCCAGGTCCCCTCTTGACAGTATACTTTGGGCTCATGAGCTGGAGGGCTATGACCTCGCTCAAGCTATTGTGAGCTCACCAACTATGGACCACACAGTTCGCATGAAGAGTCAGTATGCAGAGTTCATCCGCACCCACCTTCTGCTGACGGTCCCTTTTTAGGCCACTTTTACTTCTTAGGTAAATCCTCACTGGTTCCCCTTTTCTTGTAAATTCATTGCATCTTTAACATGTTCCTCCTATTTTCATATTTAGGCTGTGCCTGTTAGGCCCATGGCCTCGGTTAGGTCCCGAGTACAGGAGAGAGAGCCCTTGAGGCATCGACTGGATCCAGACAGGGAGGAGACTTCCACGGCCTGGTGAGGAAGCCAGGCCGACTGCTACCCCCAGTTCTGAGTTTGTCCTAGGCAGCTTCATCCACATCCCCAATCCCCTAGTCCGATGTTGGGTTCCTCCTGGAGAGTTGTCGCGTCAGTTCTTGATTTTGGATGGGGACCTGACCCCCTGCATGCACCCCTGGCGGTGCTACTCACGTATATTCTTTTTTCCTGACCTGCTTTCACTATAATTCTCAAACCAAATGTTAGTTCCAACATTTATTTTGATAATGTAGATTCCACTGGAGCAGGGCCTATATATGTATCGCATGATAGAGGCCTAGAGAGACTACATGCTGGAGGTCACTCAGCAGTGGAGGGTAAGAATTTCATCATTTTCTACATGTATGCATGCTTGCATGGTTTACTAACCTATGATTTGTCTGAATAGGATCGAGATAAGGCTAGCAGAGTGAGGATCGCTACTCTCGAGCGTCAGATTGATGTATTCCAGATTGATGAGGACGACGAGGACGAAGATAGGAGCGGTAGTGGCACCGGGGGAGAAGACGACCCTGAGGGTATGGGTTCAGATGCTTGACGTTCCAGGGTTAAAATTTATGTAGTCTTTGAGTAGTGAACACAAAATTTTGGTTTTTGATTTTTATGAAAAAATGCTTACAGAATTCAATATTTTCCTCTATTAAATCCACTTGTTTTGCTTTTCTGATTTCTTCACATGTGAGTTGATTTCAATGTTTGCATGCATAACTGTCCCACTATATTCTAATGGCACCTGTTTAGACTATGTGACTCGAAGAAATGCAATCGTCCCGTACTGCTAATGAGGCGATCGCCTCATTGAACCCTGGTAAAGAGGCGATCGCCTTTTGCTGTTGAGGCGACCACCTCAGCAGCAGGCGATCCTACCCCTATAAAACCCACATTCCTGTGTTTGACCTAATTTTCGAATCCCCTTCATCCTTCCCTTTCTGTTTCTCCCTCTAAGTTTCTTTGAAAAGCCATAAACATGACAGAACAAAGTCTGAGGTCCCTACAGTCGATTTTGAAAGGTTTGGACAATAAATCCTGGGTCGGGCTAGAGCCATTTCATATCATGGTCTTCAAATCACTCCATACTAGGAGAATTAATTACCCTTTTCTCCATGCCATGGTTCAATTTTGGGATCCTCAGAAACACATTTTTCGGATCAATGCAATAGAAATATGTCCCATACCGGAGGAATTTGAGGCAATTCTCGGCCATCATACAGATTTCGCTTGCCAACTTGCAATTCTTGCTCTTAAAAACCAGGATTCTCGCTCCATTCAGCAAAAAATGGTGTGTATGTTCAATCTTCCACCTCGGTCGTCCTTCTACTGTATCTCTGGCTCAGAAATCAAATTTGAGTCCCTCCTCGAAGTCATCGTGATTGTGAACAGAGGTAATATACAGCATGTTAGCCCTCTATTTGTATGCTCTAGTTTCCCCCTCAAGGCACTGCGATATGAAGATCCTATCCATCCTCGACCAAGTGGAGTCAGGGCTCAATCCCTTCCCTCTTATCTTAGTAGAAACCATCATTGGATTGGATGACTTCATAAGGACGCGACGATTCTCTGGAAGCCCCTTTTTGCTGGAGGTAAGTTTCCCGTTGCTCCCCTTCTCTTTCAATTGCCAATATTGCCTGTATCTAAAAATTTACAGTCCCACAGATGTGGCTTTATGAAAAGTTGGGCTTGATCGAACCTCCCCAAGACATTAGGCGTTATCAAGCCAAGCATTATCGAATAAGGAAACTACATCCCATCCCTGCAGACATTCATGGTTGGTTATCAACATTCCCTGACACACTGATTCGATGAATGTGTCCCTAGTAGGGTTTGCAGCATGTGACCCTTCGGTCTTATACATATTGTGTCCCGATTGCCGGTCTCCATTTTGCCACTTTCTATAATCCAGCCCGCCTCTGTCGCCAATGTGTTCATAAACAACTGATTATGGAGCCTGTTCACGAGTTCGAGCCAGGGCCGCTTTCTCAGAATTTTCTGGACCACCTAGTGGCAACTTGGCCTCAAAGATCCATCAAAAGAAACTTAAGCTACGATGGTGACTAGACCACCGATGATCATTACAAAGCGTAGGTTTGCTTGCAACAGACAGAAAGAGATGAGTTTATTAAATATAAAAAGATAAGAGAATTACAGATGTTAAGTTCACAGGGTAGGCAATAAAAGAAGAGAAAGCAAAACTAGCTCATGGAATGAAGTCGTCATTTTCCCTTTTGTTAGAAGCAATTTCCCTTTTGTACTAGTTAAACAACTCGTAATGGACACATTATGCAATGTTTAACGACAATTAAAGCAATCCATTTCATTTCATTTAAGTGCAAAACATATATACATTTTGCTTCTGGTACATCTCATGTTATTAGTTGGCTTGCCCTTGCAAGTTTCCCAACTAACCATTTTGTGCCTCTCCTTCCCCTTTTACATGTCCTTCACTTTTGCCTGGACCACCTCTTTCGAGGTTTTCAGTCCAGCAGGACCCCCCTCTTTTTTTGTTTTTTTTTCTTTTTGGTCTCTAATTTTTGCCTAGACAACCTCTTTTCGAGGTTTTCTCCCTAGTGAGACCTTTCATAGAAAGTATTTCTTGAGCTTGTCTAGGTTGATGGGTTCCTTGAACTCGTTTCCCTCCATGTTAGACAAAATGGCAGCGCCTTTCAAAAATAGCTTCTTTACTAGATACGGTCCCTCCCAGTTGGGCTTAAACTTTCCTCGAGGATCGATCATGACTGATCTTATAAGTTTCAACACCAGATCCCCCTCTCGAATCTTGCCTGGCTTGATCTTCTTATTGTAGGCACGGACTATTCTTTTCTGATATAGCTGAGAATGATACATAGCCTTCATCCTCTTTTCATCCAACAATGTCAACTGAGCCAACCGACTTTCAACCCACTGATACTCGGGGAGTTTAAACTCTAGAAGGACTCTTAATGACCTTATCTCAACCTCTACGGGCAAAACGGCCTCACACCCATAAACTAAGGAGTATGGAGTGACCGCTGTCGAAGTTCTAGTAGTGGTTCGGTACCCCCATAATACAAATTGTAAGTAATCAACCCAATCTCAGTAATTTTCCAGCGTCTTAGCCAAGATCTTTTTTACATTCTTATTTACTGCTTCTACCACTCCATTTGCCTGTGGCTTATATGGAGATGATCTGTGGTGCTCAATCTTATAGTCCTTTAGTAGTGTGGCTGTCTCTGCTCAAAACTAAACACCAATGTCTGTGACTACATGGTGTGGCAGACCATACCTCCATATTATGTTCTTTTAGATGAACATCAACACCTACCTCACCCCCACAGTAGCATAAGATTCAGCCTCAACCCACTTGGACAAGTAGTCGATGGCCACAATGATGTACCGATGACCATTAGTTGCTTTTGGCCTTACCTCCCCTATGATGTCAATCCCCCATATAGCAAACGGCCAAGGAGACCTCATTCCTTGAAGTTTCATAGACGGTAGGTGGCTAACATCACCATATGTTTGGCAATTGTGACATTTCTTCATAAATCCAACACAATTCGCTTTCATGGTGAGCCAAAAGTACCCTTGGTGGGCTATTTTCTTTGCCAAGACAGTCCCATTCATGTGTGGTCTGCACACCCCTTCATGAATTGCTTCCACAAGCTTCTGACCTTCATCCTTGTCGACACATCTAAGTTGTACCCCAACTGGCATTCTTTTGTATAACATCCCTCTGTGGCTTATAAACTGTCGAGACAACATTTGTAAGGATATCCTTTCTTTCTTATCAGCATCATCCAGAAATTGCCCAGTTTCCAGATACCTTTGTAAATCATAGAACCAAGGTTTCTCAGTGACATCAACTGGCGTTACTCTCACCTCTAATAGGGGCCTTGAGACTTTGTGAGAAATAAGGGTCTGGCCTCTAGTTGTTTCCCACTTTCGCATATGGAGGTCAGTGCGGCTAGGGCGTCTGCTACCTGGTTTCCTTCCCTTAGCAAATAAATGAATTTACATTGTGTGAAGGAGCACAGGATGGTGGTCAAGTATTCCCAATACACCCGTAATCTATCTTCTTTTATCTCCCATTCTTTGGTGGCTTGTTTTATAACTAGCATGGAATCCCCGTAGACAGTGACATTTTTCGCCCCTGCACTATGCAATGCTTCTAAGCCAAAGATGTAGGCTTCATATTCTGCTTGGTTATTGGTTGCTTCAAATTCGAGCCTTTTTGCTATCAGGATCATTTCTCCTTCTGGCATAACCAAAATTACTCCTATCCTAGCCCCCTTGTTGTTGACAGCTCTGTCAAAGTACATTTCCCAATCTTGCATCTCTATCGCCCCTAAATGCTCATCAGGGAACTCCAGCTTCCACTCTTGGGTGTCCCCCATCGGGCTTTGCGCTAAAAAGTCTGCTACTGCTCTTCCTTTTACTGTCTTTTTGGCCATATACTCTATATCAAATTCTATAAACAAAATGAGCCACCTAGCCAATTTTCCCATAAGAGACGGGGTCTGTTGGAGGTACCGTAGGGGATCATGTTTAGAAACTGCTTGCACCTTATATGACTGGAAGTAGTGCCGGAGTTTCCTCGTTGCCCAAATCACTGCTAGACAAGTTTTCTCTATTAAACTACAAGTAGCTTCGTAGGGTAGAAGCTTCTTACTCAGGTAATATACAGCATGCTCTGTTTTCCTTTCACCTTCCTGTGCTAGCATCGCCCCTACTACATCCTTTTCAATTACCAGATATATGATTAAGACTTTACCTAGTCTCGGTGGTTGTAAGATAGGGGGATTCATCAGATAATCCTTGATAGTTTCAAAAGCCTGTTGACACTTCTCGTTCCACACAACAGGTTGGTCTTTCTTCAGAAGCTTAAAGATAGGGTCGCAGATGGCTGTTAGTTTGGCTATGAATCTGCTGATATACTGTTAGCGCCCTAGAAACCCTCGGACCTCTTTTTCATTTTTTGGTGTGGGCATATCCCTGATTGCTCTAATTTTATCTGGATCCATCTCTATTCCTTTATGACTGACAATGTGTCTCAACAGTTTCCCAGATATGACCCCAAAAACACACTTCTTCGGGTTCATTCTGAGATTATACTTTTCTGCTCTAGCCAAAAACTTGTCTAGTGCTTCAAAATTCCCTT
Organism: Mallotus nudiflorus; assembly: GCA_947683625.1. Classification (NCBI taxonomy): domain Eukaryota; kingdom Viridiplantae; phylum Streptophyta; class Magnoliopsida; order Malpighiales; family Euphorbiaceae; genus Mallotus; species Mallotus nudiflorus. Next base: position 498,335 of record CANTUR010000886.1, on the reverse strand, counting down.
CCCTGGTTGCAAACTTCACCATTATCTCATCCACATACACCTTAACCTCTTTATGGATCATGTCGTGTAGCAAGGCGGTCACCATCCTCTGATAAATGGCCCCCACATTCTTCAATCCAGAGGGCATCACTTGGTAACAATACACGCCCCATTCGGTGATGAATGATGTCTTCAATCTATCCATTACTGCCATCATGATCTGATTGTATCCTAAAAATCCATCCATAAAAGAGTACATTGCATTGGAAGCCACACTATCAATCAATGTGTCAATATGCGGTAGGGGAAAGTCATCCTTAAGGCAGGCTTTATTCAAATCTCGGTAGTCCACACACACTCTGACCCTTCCATCCTTCTTAGGAACCGGGACTATATTTGCTAACCACCGAGTGTCCTCTACCACTTCTAAAAACTTTGCCTTCAGCTACTTTTCAACTTCTTCCTTAACTAAGAGAGCCCATTCTGGCCTTAACCTCATTTGCTTATGCTTTATTGGCGCTATATGAGGGTATGTGGGGATTCTATGTTCTGAGATCTCCCTGTCGATTCCGGGCATGTCTTCATAACCCTAAGCAAATACTTTCTGTCTCTTTTTTAAGATTTCTTCTATTTTTTTCTCTCTCACCATGAGTTAAACTAGAAGCAAGCAGTATATTTTTAGGATTATTGTCTATGCCTAAATTAAATGATTCGGTTTGTGTGGAATTAATGTCAAACATATGCATGAAACGATCATCACAAACAGAGTAACCGTTAGGAAACACATCGCACAGATAAGCAAATTCAGATTTCATTGCATTCACTTTTGAAAAGAAAAGATCGTCAGTTTCAAACAGAGAAGCTAGGGAAATATCAAAGTCATTATAAAAGGCATCTATGATGGAATTGAGGATGTAGGTCTCAAAGTCTAGGTTTTTGTTCTAATCATCAATGCCCTTCTGCTCTGAAGTAGCTTCATCCTCTTTAGACTCCTCTTCAGCCAGTACCAGCTCCTCAGTAGGGGCCTTTTTAATAGCAGCTTCCCTAGTTTTGTTCATAAATTCAACAAAAATCTCAAATCCCGGGATGACTTCCCCAGCCATTAGGAGAGGCTCTAAGGTCCCATTGTATGGTTGCCCGGTGCCTTCCTTTACAAAGGTTTCCCATAGAGTTTTCTTTCTCGTCACGGTCTCCTTTCCCTTTTCTTCAGACTGGTCCGACAAACCCCTTTCCTTCCCGGCTTCGTCAACCTCTTTGAACCCTAACCCGTGCTTCAAAATAGGTACTTTGTTTCCCACAAACCTTGAAGGTCCGTTCTGATTTTTCCCTAATCCCATGCCGAGCAGAAACTTCATATTGCACATCATTTTTTAGAACCCTTTCATCCATCTCATCTTCATATATCACACAGACTTCAAAACTAGGGCTAAGGGAAATCTCCTTGGGGATCAACTTCAGTGCGGCTATGGCGACTTCAGTTTCGACTAAGATGGTGACAACCCTTCCTTCATGTGGAAACTTAACCTTTTCATGGATAGTGGATGGAACGCCACCCAGGGGGTGAAACCATGGCCTTCCCAATAAAATGGCAAAGGTTACCAGGATATCAAGCATATGCAGGTCAACCCAAACTTCTATAGGCCCTGTTCTGACTAACGCCATGAAAGTTCCTTCCACATATCTCTTAGTGTCATCATAAGCCTTAATAACCACCTCATAAGGCTTTAGGTCGGCCACCGTCAACCCTAGTTTTGGCAGAATCTTCAATGGACACACATTGATAGCGGAACCATTGTCAACCATCACACAGCAGGTCATCTTCCCTTGTACTTCAGCTTTGATAAATAGAGCTTTATGGTGATCCCTCCCTTCTAGAGGCAGATCATCATTAGAAAATGTTATCATTCCTTGAGGAGTTTCTATTAAGGACTAAACCATCTGTTATAGAGTAGAAATAGTGGAAATTTTTCTTTGGTCTACTGCTAGGACCAGGGCTTCCCTGTGATCCCTAGAATGCATGAGTAACTCCCAAACACTGGCAATGGTCTCTCTGCTTTATTCTACCCTATTTCCCTTCCCTGCACCTCCTGCCTTTTTGGGCCCTGTTTTGGTAACCTCGGTTCCTTTTTCCTTTTCTTCGACCTTTCCCATAGACTGATTCCGCTCGCACCCCTCATTGTCCTATAGGTCATCTCATTCTCTGCTTTCGTCATCAGAACTCCATATGTCCAAGACTTGTACCTGTAACTCCATGGGTCGTTTGCTTGTTCTCAAGTTTTTAGGCTTGGTCTATTGGGAATTGTAAGAGACATCAATGAAGGAGTTCAGGACTTGTTCTTCTGTTAGGCCAGAGTTGACCATTAGAATAGATGGGTTAGGAGGTGGTACATTTTGGTAATTGGGTAATGGGTTGGTTTGAGTGTTTGGTTTTCTGTTTTCTAGGTCAGTGATTTTACGTGAGTCTATCAAATCTTGGAATTCATGCTTTAACCGGGCACAACTGTCTATATCATGTCCGATGGTCTGATGAAATTTACAGAAAAGCTTTGGGTTGGCTCCAGGCAAGGGTTGTTGTGAAGGCAAGGGTCATAGCAGGTTCTTCTTAATGAGCTTATCGAGGACTTTAGACATAGGACGTCCCAGATTAGAAAATCTCCGGGGTTGTCTGACTGCACTGACTTGTACATTATTACTCGATGGTCGAATAGCATGAATATGAACGTTACTGCTCGAGCTGGCCCCTTTTTTGCCCCCATATCCTCTTCCGAAGAACTTCTTCTCTTGAGCCAAATCTGATTCTTTCTGGACCCCAAACCTATATAATTCTTCAAAATTCCTGATCCCCAAATCCCTCAATTTCCTAGACAATGTGGGAACACACCCTTTTATTGCTAGGACCAATTGGTTAGACTCAGTAGGCCTATGCCTCATTAAGGACAACTTTCCCCTCCAACGAGTCAGGTAATCGACAAAAGGCTCACTAGAGTTCTATTTAGTATTCTGCAGATCTCTAAGACACCTCCAATTGAACGTTGAGACCATATTGCTTGACAAAAGCAGCACACAATTCTTTCCAATCCGACTGAACATGCGGTTCCAAGGTGTAATACCAATGAATTGGCACTCCTTCTAATGAAATAAGGAACTGCTTAACAATTTGTCTCTCGGTTAGCTCAGTAGCCTTCATGTATGTTACATATTGCTTCAAATATAAATGGGGATCCTCAGCACCTGTATACTTCTTCATGTCTGGGAATTTAAACTTACAAGGCAACGGTTCGTCACCCTTTTCCAAATTTAAGTCATAATCTAGAGGAGTGACCACACCCTTATCCTTCATCATCACCTACATCTGATTCATCACTCTAGTCATATTCTTAGCCCACTCAGTCTGACCCACATCTTTGGCTGGGATGACATTTCTTTGATTACCCAGATTGGCCAATACCGTCACATCATCCTCTTCCCTTCCTCTAATTGGTATCTCCTCGTCAAGATCAACTGGATCGATTGGCGGTGCATTAGGCGGCTATGTTGGCTGACTTTCTCTAATAAGCTTATTAATCTCCCTCATCATAGCTCGGGTTTCTGTTATTACTTCTTCTTTCCACCGTGCCCCAAATGCTTATGGGTCAAACCCTCCTGCCATTCCTAATTCTAAATTTCTGATCAAACGACCTGAACTAGTTTAGACCCACCCTGCTGAGCTTGAAGGATCTATAGCGCTGCAAAATAACTGGTTAGAATGATGCATGACATGTATGCATGATCTGCAAGTTCGTTTAATTTAGAAATAAAAGGGTCACACACAAAAAGATATACAAGATCAAAAAACGGAACTTAAACGTGCAAACTTTCACCCTTATTTCTCCCACACATGTATTCAATGGTGAGTATCTTGTCCTAGGATTTTTGGCCTGGGTTTTAATTATCAGCGAGGGATAATAAAACTGACGTATGCAAGAAAACTCTTAAAATGATTCAGACAAGTAATGGGTCCTTTAAATAAAGCCTGAGTCCACTTTCTATGAGCCAAGATCCTTAACACCATAAACTTGCTTGTCAAAGCCCATTTGAAATGGGTTATGAGTAGGCATGAAAGGCCCTTGTTTGACTAGCTTATTTATAATGGGCTTTAGTTGGACACGAGGGCCCTTTCTATTTTGGACTGCTTATTGATGGGCTCGAGATTTATTTTAAGGTCCATTATTTGGCATAATACACATGCATGTGGGAAAATTCCTAAGGATAGTTGCTAAGTAATTACATGGGCTTGAGTCTTGGGTAAAAAGGCTTCGGCTCCCACAACGATATACATCCATATACGTCTCCCTACTCAAGGGTCAAACAACATGGATTAGTACGTGTCGTGAGTGACAATAATCAAATATTCCACCACCATATTTGAGTGAAATGTAGGTAGCGAAGTATTGACTATTATCGGGTTTATTCGGGACTGAAGTGCTCATTGTGTGCAAAATGTGTAGTGAATGCATAAATGCAAGAAGAAATAAAAAAAATAATTAAAGATGGTAAAATGCAAAACATTGGAATCAGTTTCTCTATCCCCAGTGGAGTCGCCACTATAGGCGGCAGGGTTTAGCGCGCGCCCAAGTGTTTGGCGACCACAGCACTGTGCGGGCTCGAGGCCCACTAGGAAATACGATAGAGGTCTTAAGCCTATTCAGAGATGGAGTCTCCACCTGGATAAAAGCCGGGACAGACTGTACAGCAACTGGATCCCACAGAGGTTCCCAAAAGTCGTCATCAGAGATCGGGTTTGGAAACTGGGTATGAGCGTTTGAATGCTCACCCAACCTTGCGGTTGGCCTCCATTTGTGTTTTGCATTTTATAACCATTTAATTATTTAATTATTTCCTCATTTACCACACGTAATAAAATTGCCTTTGGATAATTGCCAGATTTTATAATTAAGTCCGAGTTTGCACATTAGTCCAATTTCATGCCTTTAAGTCCTGACATTCAAAAAAACACAGTAAATAAAATAAATAATAATTTACAATCATACATTCAAAATTAAATAGGGGGAAGGGATTAAGGATTACAATGCTTTTTAGGCTAAATAAAAGAATAATATACAGAAAATAAACCAATAAAATAACATAAAAGCGACAATGTACAAGGGATAACTAGCAAAAGTGATTACTCGATGAAAGAAATCATCAAGTAATTCCTACAAATATCACACAGTTAGCCCTTCTTTTCACAAAAAAAAAAAACAAAGTCACATGTAACAATACTTACAAAGGAGACTCTATATATATAAAAAAGAGGGTTTTCACATTACGGACCAAAAAAACCATCAAGTAATCAAGATAATCACCATCATGCAATCATGCAAACATATTTAAGGTCAAAAGGGGACATGCTAAAGCAGACATCATAAAAAATAAACAATAAAACAAAGCAGGAAACAGGTTAACCCTGCCAATGAGGCGACGCCTCATCAACAAGGCTCTTACAAATTCGAGACAAAAATAGGTAGCATACACACAAAAGATAGGCTCCCTAAGGGCTTGTCAATGGGGCGATCACCTCATTGATAAGGTGATCGTCTCATTGAGATGAGGCATGAAGAGGCGTCGCCTGACCACCAGGCCGGTTCTGACTCCCAAGACGTGCAGACTTCTACTCTAAGTAACCAAAACATGCATATACACACCCTACACTCATCATACTATGACTACATGAAAAAATATTCAAAGATCCATCAATAAAATGAAATATCAAGCATGACACACTAGAGATAAACCTAAAATTTACTAATAGCTCAGTTACACATAAGCAAGAATACACAAAATTATGAACATATCAAGTTTAAGTGTAGGTTTTATACCAAAATGAGAGGCCCTCAGAGCTGTCTTGATTGAGATCCTTGCTAGGATGTAGTATCCACCTTTGACATGAGCTTCTTCCCTCTTCCCTTATAGAGAAAGTGGACTCCTTTGCTTCAACCTTCCTTCCCTTTCTTGAGGATGTTTTTTTCTCTTTTTCCTTTTTTTCCCTCTGTGTTTTTCCTTTTAGAGCTTTTTTTCTTTTCTCCTTTTTTCTTCTTCCTCTTCTCTTTTTTTTCTCCTCATTTTTCCTTTTATCCCTTAGCTTCCCATGTCTCTAAGCCTCCTAGCTCATCATGAGTTCTCTTAGCCTTTTTTCTTTTCCCAAAAATGTTTCCCTCACATAAGAAAGAGGTTTGGAGAGTGGAGCTCGCACCACATGGCCATCATGATTGTAGCTACATTAAATGCAACTGCAAGTGGGCTGCCATAGGGGTAACACCTCATTGATGAGGCGATCGCCTCATTGGCAGTTTCCAAAGAGTCGATCGCTTCATTACACTAAGGTGATGCCCTTTTGGCCCGGGCCTACGCTAGGCTAAGTGGGCTTGGGCCAAATTTGGGTAGTTGGGCTCTATTTTGGGTTTTCTAGGCTTTGGGTTTTCAAGTCCACTTTCCACTTAGAGATTCAGGCTTCATCCTCATGTCCAAGTTTCACATTCTCATAATTGGGCTTGACAATGGGCCGGTTAAACTGAGCAACCCTAATTCATCCCCTAACACGGGTCGACCGAATCGGGTGTCTACACTAACTAAATAAATGATGAAGTTCTGCCTATTCTTAACCAAATATGAAATCCAATCCAAGATGTTGTGTCCACCTTTATCTTGACCATAGCATTACATTTCAAAGGAGATTCTTCTCACCTTAAGGATAAAAATGTTGATCTTTTATCTAATCTTAGGTGTAAAAAGCTTAGTAACTTCTAATGGTATAGATATACTTTTCTTACTAGGGTTATACTCAGGGAAGATTCTAATCAACCCTTCTGGAAAGAAAAATTTCTTACCAGATTACCAACCCTATTAGGAGAATGTGTTATAAATGTCATTAAACAGTCCTTTGAAACCCATATCATTCCTTATTATCAGCTTACCTATGGTAAGTTAATCAGCACCACCCAAAGTGAAGGTCTTAAGATCTGTCAAGACTTGAAACTCCAAAAACACTTAAAGTGGGAAATGAGAAATACCAAATAGGAACTAAGATCTTTTTGCAAACAGTTTGACTATAGTTTCACCTAAAATCCATCCTGTAAGGGAGATTGTAGTAAGAAATCCCTGAAACCTTCATTTAGGAAAATTTCCTTAAAATATAGGAAATCCTCCAAAAGAAAGGATAAGGAAGAGACTTACTACAAGAAAACTTATAGAAAGACTTCCAGAAAAACCAAAACTGATAAAGTTAAGAAAACCAGTCTGAGATATGTTACCTGCTACAAGTAAGGCAAAAACGAACACATCTCCAAATATTGTAAAGTCTCTAAGAAGCTCCATAAACTAGACTTAAAAGAAGTAACCTTAAACAAGCTCACAGCTTTACTTATCGATACCTCTGAGTCTGAAACCAATTTTGAAGAATCCTTAACTCCTCAGATTGATGAACTTCCCACCTCTTCCTCTTCTGAATATAATATAGATTCAGATATAGATATAAAGCAACTTAATATGCTTACTAGAGAATAAAACCTAATTTTAGATGTCATTCAGCATATCAATGACCCCAAGGTGCAGAAAAAATATCTAGAACAACATAGGCAATCTCTAGAAAAAAAAAGCCTGAACCTAAAACCAATGAGTTACCTTCCACTAGTATAGGTATGTATGACCTTACTATCGTTCTCAATAGAAAGAAACTTAGTAAAAAGCCATTAGGAGATATTCAAAAACTTTAAGGAGAGATCAAAACCATAAAGTCTGAGATAAAGCAATTAAAAGATAAATAGCAAAAGGATTTTGAACTAATCTAATTTCTTATTACTAAACTAGTAGAAGATTCTAGTGATAGTGATGAGACTAAAGACTTAGAACCACAATCCCTTGCTAATCTTGATAAAGTTCCTCAAGATTTTCTCTGTTCTTTAAACCATATTACTTCAAGAAAATATCTTATAAAGATCACCATTATTTTTTATAACGATTTAAAATTAGACACTATAGCTCTATTTGATACAAGAACTGATTTAAATTGCATAAGAACTGGTATGGTTCCACATCGTTTTCAAGAAAATACTATAGAAAAGCTTTCCTCTGCTAATAGTTCAAAAATGCATATAAATGATAAAATAGATGCCAGTATTTCCAGTAATGGATTTCTCTTGAAAACCCCTTTTCTTTTTGTTTCTAAAATAAGTTATATGGGGATTCTAGGAACACCTTTCATTAATCCGATAACTCCCTATTTAACCACCTATAACTCAATTGATTATAAAGATAAAAAAAAATTCGTATATCTTTTCCTTTTTTTAGCAAAACTTAGAACCAAATCCCTAAACCTTATTAAAGCTCATTCTATCTATAAGAATGAAATCAATGCTTTAGTAAAGGGAACTGAGACAAACTTATATGATTTAAAGCAAAATGTTCATTTTCAAAAAATTGAACAACAACTAAAGTATGATCTGGTAAACACAAAGACTTTTTATTTTCATGATATTATGATTAAAAAGTCTCATCTGATTTACCATATGCTTTTTGAAAAAGAAAACAACATATAGTTGATTTGCCTGATGAGTTCGAATTTAATGAGAAAAATATCCCTACTAAGGCTAGACTAATTCAAATGAATGTTGAATTGGAACGACATTGTAAGGAAGAAATCTAGGATCTTGAATCCAAAGGATTAATCTTTAAATCTAGGTCTCCATGGAGTTGTGCAGCTTCTTATATCAATAAAGCATTTGAAATAGAAAGAGGTACTCCAAGGCTTGTTATCAATTATAAACCTTTAAATAAAGCTTTAAAATGGATTAGGTATCCTATTCCAAAAAAAAAAAGATCTTCTTCAAAAACTTTATTCTGCATTTGTGTTTTCAAAATTTAATATAAAATCAGGATTTTGACAAATAAAAATTCATAAAAATCATCGATATAAAATTTCTTTCACTATCCCATTTGGACAGTATGAATGGAATGTCATGCCATTTGATTTAAAAAATGCACCATCAGAATTTCAGAGAATAATGAATGATATATTCAATCCTTATTCTGAATTTTACATTGTTTATATTGATGACATGCTTATTTTCTCAAACTCCATTGAGCAACATTTCAAGCATTTAAAGACTTTCCCTTATATAGTTAAAAAAAATGGTCTTGTTATCTCCGCTAAGAAGATATCTCTTTTTCAAACTAGAGTTAGATTCTTTGGTCATTATATTTGCTATGGTACTATAATTCCTATAAAAAAATCTTTAGAATTTGGTAGTAAATTCCCTAATAAGATTCTCGATAAAGTCCAATTACAAAGGTGTTTTTAGAAAGTCTAAATTATATTTCAGATTTCTGTCCTAATATCAACAAGATTGCTAAACCTTTACATTATAGATTAAAGAAAAACCTACTCCCATGGACTGATGAGCATACTAAAGTTATCTGACAAATCAGGAAACATATTCTTGAAATTCCCTATCTCCATCTAGTTAATCCCAATCTTCCTAAGGTTGTTGAAACTAATGCTAGTGATATAGGTTATAGGGGCATTTTGATACAAATTTTAGATGGGTGAGAAGTAGTTGTCCAGTACACTTCAAGACACTGGAATGATACACAGAAAAACTACTCCACCATTAAAAAAAAAAATTCTCTCCATTATCATATGCACATCAAAGTTTCAATCTAATTTACTCAATCAAAAGTTTTTATTTTGCATTGATTATAAATCTGCTAAAGAAGTTTTGCAAAAAGATGTTCAAAATATTGCATTAAAATAAATTTTTGCAAGATGGCAAGCCATTTTAAGCATTTTTTTTTACTTTGATATAGAATTTATTAAAGGAGGTACAAATTCTCTACCAAACTTTCTAACTAGAGAATTTTTACAGAACAGATAAAGATGGTTTGCAAAAAATAGAAAGATAAAGATAAAGTGGATACTTCTAATCCTCCTCTTTTTCTTTTTACTGAAAAGCTTATAAAGTCATAATTTGATATAGTTAACCAAGAACAACCCAATATAGTTGATTCTGATAAAGCTTCATAAATCTAACAATTGATTGATTCTATCTCCCAATCCCCTGAACTCCTCAAAGCCATACAAAGTACTCTTCAGCCTACAGTCATTGTTCAGACAGACAACAATAAAGGTATATTAGGTAAATCTCCTCAATTTATTTCAAATATCAAGAAAGGAGATTCTTCTTCTTTAAAAACCTTTTCTCAAAATGATTCAATTCCTATGACTACTCAAAGTAGTTTATAGATTGTTTTATCACAAGCAAAACCTCCATCTTCAGATTTTCTTATAAAAAATTCTATTCAAAATATTTTAACTATCGAAGATGAATTTTTCAATAAAAATCCTTTTTTTACTATACAAAATCATTTTCTAAAAAATTGATTTTTTAAACCTTGCGATCTTTCCAAACCCCAGGAATATTATCAAACTATTTTGGAATACACTGGTTCTGCAGAGTTTAAACACTTTTACCATAAAGGTTATACCTAGCCTTCTTATTTTACTAGTAAAATTCTCAATGTCCTCTAGCCATCTGAATGGGGATAAGATCTCTTTAAGCCAAAAGCCTTCCTTATCAATTTTAACTCAAAATTAGACTTTTGTCGCTCATTTTCCTACTGGGATTATGAACAACCATAGTTTATTTTTTTTTTATCCAGAATGCTTATAATACCTATACATGGTTATTTTTCCTAAGTGATCGTGATGATATATCAAAATTTTCTACATGGTTCACTCGTTAGTGGAATAATTATGGACCCATTCCTGATATCCTTCCTTATGATATCTACTAAGGATATAATCTTTTCTCCACCTATTATAAACCTTCTCTCTTTGAGAAAATTTTTCCCTTCTTTGATATATTGCTCCAAATTCTTTGTTCCTTAGGTTTCACAGTGGTATCTTGATTTTTGTACTAATGATGATATTACTGTCCCCCAAAGGAAATTTAAAGTAAAGTGGTGGAACTCGTATAAAGTCCTTTAACATTTTTTTAAATAAGCGATGAGTGACTGGCTCAAATAGCATGGATTTCTTGGTTTCTCTCGTGCCCAAACTTAGGTGCAATCTACCTTTTTGGCTCAGAAATCGCATGCCAATGCACTACTTGCTACTGTAAAAATAAAAGAAGAATATTTTAAAGTCATGCAACAACTTACCTAATCTGAACAAGCCTCTCTCTCCAATTCCTAGGCCTCTCAGGAATTAGAACCCTTCATTGATTTGGGTAATGATAATGAAGATGATTGTTTTAGGATATTACCTTCTATAAAGCCAATAGGCTTCTAGAGCCTTTTGTAAATATTGAAGTTATTTGGCCATATGGGTTGAAAATCCTTTCAGGATGGCCCATGCAAAAGTTAGGCCTTTTTTTTTTTTTTAAAAAAAAGGTATTTAAATTAATTTTCTTTTTACAGGTCATCCTCCAAATAATGAAGAATGAGACATGCTCGGACAACCATTAGGCAAATTTAACTTTTATGTAAAACATTCTCCTTTACCTACTGCCTTTATTCCTCTCTCCTCCATTATGCCACAAGGATGGGGACCCGCCTTTCACTACTAGGACCTGGTGGGGATCTCTTTGCATAAAAAAGAAAAAAGAGATAGATAAGGGAACGTGATTGGTGTCAGGATTACAACCACCCCACTTCCTCTTGTCTCTAGCATGTCTTTCTTGTGATTCTAGGCTACTCTTAAGAGGAAATGCCTCTATATAAGGAGCCTCTCCTCCTCTTGCAAGGGAGAACAAGTCTTAGGAGATATAGAAGCATATAGGAGAAAAAGAAATTTTAGAAGAGATATAGTTCTCTCACTTGATATAGTTCTAAAATTTTTATCTCTACAAAGATATAGTATAGTTTTATTTTAATATCTTCTTTTCCTTTGCTATTTTCTGGAATATTTTCATGTGCTAAATTCTTGATTAAGAACATATAGAACTCTATAACTTTCCTTTTACTTGGAATATAAAGCAAAATCTTCTTTATAAGTTTTATATTGTTCTTTAAAGTTTTCCTTATATTTATATTGTTTACATTTCTTTAAAGTTTTCTTTAATTTTCATTCCATATATAGTTCTTAAGTAACATAACATATGCTCTGTGCTTGCCTAAGTAATTAGTATCCTGCACATAAGAAACTCTGTGAAATTTCTGCTTCATTTTTTGTTCAATAACCTCCGTGTATATATATATATATATATATATATATATATATATATATATATATATATATATATATATATATATCACACTAATATTTAATTTTTTTTATATTTTAAATAGGAAAAAAATGACAAAAGTGAATTTTACAAGAAATTATGTGCTATGCAAAAAGAACAAAGAGAGTGCTATTTTTTCATAAGATTAAATAAAAAATATTTGGAGGAGTACAATAAGTTTTTTTATTGTTGTTGAAGTTTAAGAAATTGAAAAAAAAATAGAAGAAGCAATAGGTATTGAAGAATATGATGAAGAAAAGAAGGAAGAAGAAGAAAAAGAAAAAGAAGAAGAACAGAAGGAGGAAAAAGAAGAAGAAGAAAAAAAAAAAAAGGAAGAAGATTTTGAGCACAATCAAAGATTAAAAAAAGAAGATTAAAATCGAGAAAAACTAATTAATTTATTAATTTTATTGTAATTTTTTTCTTTTTAAATAATTGGGCAAAGTTTAAATTAATTGATTTTTTTTAGTATATATTAATGATATAATTATTATATTATTATTGTTTATGTTAATGAAATATAAATTTGTCCATAAATGTGAATATTTGATGCAAGCTGACCGAGAAAATTAAACAATCAAATTATACTTACATGTATGCGCATCAGATTGCTTGCTCACAAAACTAACATATATTTTGAACCATGTACTACTCCAGGAAAAGAAATTTTTATTTGGAAAAGCAACAAAACCAATTTACATTTGGTTAGAAATATTATAATCAGCTATTTCTAACATATACTTTATGCACATACAATAATAATTATTGAATTTCTCAACTCTAAAAGAGTGACAAGAATGCTACGGAACATACAGTGTTTTTTACCCTCAAAATGCTGCTATTTCTATAATAATTGACGACAACAACAGCTGTATAACATCATTGTCTTAAAAATAGGAGTGATGCCACAACATAAATTGTCAGTATCAAGAAACAATAACTAGACAAACCTTGATCTCGCATAGCCTGCACCATAGGCATAAAACAAAAGAGAAGAGGAAATGAAATATTTGAGGATGATTTATGCCATGAATAATGTTTTACATAGATTACAGATTTTTTTTTTATATAATTAGTTAAATAATAACTAATAATTGTATATAAATTTAGTAAAATGAATTGAAATAATAAGTTAGAATTTACGGATAATATAAAAAATATATAACAATATTTAAGAAGTTTTATTTGAATTAGGATTAATACTTAAATAGATTAAATAGAATTCCGCTTAAATTATAGATTCCTATCTAAATAAGACTAATGAATAAATTATATATATAATTTATAAATTTGTATTTTTTTTTAATTTTTTATCTTATAATTAATTAAATAACAAATAATAAATAATATATAAATTTAGTAAAACGAATTGAAATAAAAAGTTAGAATTTGCATATAATATAAAAATATAAAAATATAAAAATATAAAAATATTTAACAATTTATTTTTGAATTAGGATTAATACTTAAATATATTAAATACAAATCCATTTCAATTATGAATTCCTAACGAAACTAAGATTAATAGTTAAATTAAGTCTATAAAAGGTATATACTTCACTTTATAATTGCATCATTTCAAAATATTTTTAAAGAAATATTAAATTCTTTATATTTGATGAAATTTATTTTATACACATCTTAATTGTCGTGATTTCAGATATATTTATGTTACTCCAAAATTTTTAAAAAATATTATGTGGTGAATTTTATTTAACAATAACAATTATATTATAATTTGTATTGTTGTCTTCTTTTATAGATTTTCTTTTATAATTGGTTAGTTTCAGTATCTGCAATGATTATTCCAATAACTAACAATCCAAAGTGTGATGTTGGCGTTGTCTTTAATTTTTGTTTTTATTATTATTATTATTATTATTATTTAACTGAACGTTATCTTTAGAGTAATTTGAATACTTTTGGAGTATAAAATAATGAGTTTGGGACACAGATAAATTGTGATCGACCTTTCCAAACCAAACGACGAAAAGTTATATGTAGCCAACCGTTAACCAATTAATAATCAAAGCAAAAAAAATAATAGACTCCTGTCTATTAGGTTTAACCCGTTTTATAATATAGTACATATTATAATATAGTAATATATTTTCCCACAAAACAAACTTTGAATAAGTCGTAATGCATTTATTTCTCTATTTCATATAGGTAGTGAAGATCAAAATAATATTGCGTCTAAAGTTCGAAAACAAATTCAATTCCTCTAAATCATGGTAAGATATCTATACAATTTTTATGAATCTAATTTTCATTTCTTTGTACATTTTATAATTATTTATTTCATTACTTAATAAATATTAAACGGGTGAAGAAAAAATATAATAAATTAACATAAAAACAAAAAACTGAACAAAATAAAAAAAAAAACACAAAAAAGAAAAAAAAAACAATATGAAGAATCAAGTGTTGTGAACTCTAAATCAAAGAAACAAAAGGTGGAATGGCTATGTCAAGCACATTTAGAATCCTACCAAAAATAAGGTAAATTAAATTAATATTCTCTTTTCAAAAAAACGTTATGATTACTGATATTAAAAATAATACTCCTTATAGTTTAATCATTGTATGAACCAGTTTGCTCATCTCCACATAAACTTATGAAAATACCTCTATGAATTCATTGTGGTGCAACAAGATTCGAGCAGGAGCCTCCATCTTTTTGCTGTCAAAATGGGAAAGTTAAACCACCAACAGTATTTGTACCAGAATAACTATTTTTTTTGTTCTCATCAAATACAAAAGAATATGAAGAATTTTGAAAAAATATAAGGCTTTACAACCTATTTGTATTCACATCTTTTGGGGTAAACTTGGATAAGGACCTAGCATCAAATAAAAATGAAATTGTGATGTATCGAGCTCAAGGACATATTTATCATGATCTACCAAATTTGGTACAAACAGACGGCCTTACTTCTATGACTGCGTCAATGAATTACAAAATAGAAGCAATGCATATCCTTATGTTCAACTATGGGAAACAATAACAACAAAGTTGATGGAAATACTAGAAGAAAATCCATATGCTAAAGTTTTTTGAAAATTGAATGATTATGATTCATACAAACACCTTAACATATGGATTAAGAGTAGAAATATGAAAGAAGACCATCAATATAATGCCCCAACAGAAGAAGATGTAGCAGGCATTTGGGTTGAAGGAGATAATCCAAATGTTCCATTAGAAAGAGAGATTTTAGTGCATGCACATTCAAGACATAGATACAAAGTCAAGTACTACTATGGATGTTATGATCCACTGCAATATCCTCTGCTTTATCCTAAAGGACAAAGTGGATGGCACCAACAGATCAAAAAACAAGCAAAGCCAAATAAAAATGGTAATACCAATGTTGCCGAAATAGCAAATGCTCACAACATCCCCACTGTGACATTGGCGAAAATTCATTTCGAATGAAATTGAAGGTACGTAAATATTATTCATAGTGATTTCCAATATTAAAAAATTTACAAGTTATATAAAACCTTAAAATTATATAAATAATAAAGAAAAATAATTATTTCAAGTGTCAAAAATCCAAATTCCGGAACTGTTTCATGTCGAGAGTATTATTACTATCATTATCAAATTAAAGAGCATCAACCATCATTATTGCTACTACTTAGTATATTAATGCAACAATATGCAGTTGATACGTATATCAAATTAAAGACAACTCGACTAGATTATTATAGGAAACAACAATCTCATATAAGGCTATAACTATATTAGGGAATGGTTAATAGCGTTAGAGATTGAGAAACAAGAGGAAGTCAAATTGGAAAAGGGATTATGCTACCTTCATCTTACATTGGTGGGCCTAGAGATATGCATAGAAGATACCTTGATGCTATGGCTTTGGTACAAAGATTTGGAAAACCTTATCTTTTTATTACAATGACATGTACTCCATAATGGGAAGAAATAAAAGAAGAGCTTAAACCAAGCCAAAGGACACATGATATACCAGACTTACCTTCTAAAGTATTTTAAGGAAAATTGCAAGATTTGATGAAACAATTGTAAAACAAATAAATATTCGACAAAGTAGCAGTCCATATCCATGTTATTGAATTTCAAAAAAGAGGACTGCCACATGTGCACATTTTGGTAATACTAAAGCAGGGTTATAAGATAGCAAGTCCAAACGAATTCAACAAATTTGTTAGTGTCAAAATTCCAAATGAGAACAAATATCCAGAATTATATAGAACGGTTGTCAAGCATATGATGCATGGCTCATGTGGAAAGGAAAATGCAAAATGCTCTTGCATGATTGATGGAAAGTGGAGATTTAATTATCCAAGACCATAAATCTCGCAAACAATGTAAGGACATGATGGATATCCAATATATAAAAGACCTAAAAATGGACAACAGGTACAAAAATTTTTATATATTTTTTAAATTCTCTTTTGACTATATAAAAAATGAAAATATTAATTTGAAATTTTTTTACTTTCAGGTTATGAAGGCAAATACGATTTTAGACTATAGATGGGTCATTCCTTACAATCCATATCTACTAACAAAATATGACTGCCATATAAATGTTGAGGTGAATTTTAAAAATCCTTTACAATTTAAATTGCATAATCACATTCATCCATCTAATGTATTACTATATACATCAATCTTTATTTATTTTAATCATCATGATTTAATAATATTTTGAAATAAAAATAGGATGCTTTTACCACTAAAGTTAAATTCTATGACATTTTAATATTTTAAATAGAATTTTTTTTATATATTTTTTAAATAAAGCATTCACCTCTTAATTATTCCATAGTGTTAATTATTCATTTATGATTAATAAATACAAACTATTAAATTAATAAAAAATTTCCAATGATTCTATTGATGAAATCATAATTTGTCCATTGGTTCTATTGATGAAATCATAATAGAACAAGTGCACAACTTTTTTTTTCCTTTCAACTGATTTCGACAATAGACTTAAATTCAAAAAAAAAAAGTACAATTGAGTGGAATATTGGGGCCAATTTTTGACACGGACAAAGGAAAAGTCTTACCAAAGAAAGATAATACATTATATATATATATATACCATTAAACATATTTTTATTATTACTATTATTATTTAAATGAAAATTTTTTCAGAGAAAAATTAAATGAAAGTTATTTATTTATATAACAATTTAATATTATTTTGAAAGTATCATCATAATGTATAATTTTTTACCAAGTATGTTCCAGTATGAAAGCTATTAAATATTTGTATAAGTATATATACAAAGGGCATCATAAAATAGCAGTCCACGTTAGAGCATATGATGGTGAAAAACCAGTAGATGAGATACAACAATATCAAGATGCAAGATGGGTATCTGCATAAGAAGCTATATGGAGAATATTTAAATTTGAAATGAATGAGATAAATCCAGTAGTAATAAACCTTCAGCTACACTTGCCAAACAGACAAATAGTTACATTTTGGCATAAACAAAACTTACAAAAGATTATGCTATGGGACCATGTCAAAATGACAATGCTCACATAATTTTTCCATATGTGCGCCATTGATGAACATGCAAGGGGATTGTTGTATAGGGAATTTCCAGAGCATTATGTTTGGAATAATAATCAACGAAGGTGCACGAAAAGAAAGACAAGAAAAGTGATTGGTTGTGTTAATGCAGCAAACCCAATAGAAGGCGAGAGGCATTACTTAAGATTACTATTAAATCATGTGAGGGGACCAAGATCTTTTGATGACTTGCTTACGATAGATGGTGTGGAATATCCAACATTTAAAGAATCTGCAATAAAAAGAGGATTACTTGAATCTGATCAGAGTTTCACATAATGTATGAACGAAGTAAGGACATTCAAGATGCCAAGAGAGCTAAGAAGACTATTCACTATACTATTAGTATATTGCGAACTGATAGATGTCAGAAAATTATAAGAAAATAATCTAGATGCAATGTCCGAAGATTTCAAGAATATGCATAAAGATTCAGCAAAAATTTAGATAACATGTACACTTAAAAGTATTCAATCCTATTTGCAAAGCATGGGAAAGGATATAAAGAGTTACGATCTCCCTTAAATACCACATCATCAATTATCGTAATGAAACAAACAAAACTAAAGAAATTCCAAAAGAAATGTCAATACAAATCCCCCATGAAGATATTAATGGAGTAATGAAGTTGAATAAGGAACAAAAATATGCATATACAGTCATTCTAAATAGGGTTAACACAAATAGAAAAGGCATGTTTTTATAGATGGACCAGGAGGAACAGGAAAGACATTTTTATATCGAGCATCACTTGCTAATGTCAAGATAAAAAGGAATGATAGCTTTAGCAATTGCAACTTCAGGAGTTATGGTAACAATTATGCCAGGGGGAAGAACAGCACACTTCAGATTTGGAATACCGTTGATCCCTATAGAAACCTCGCTGTGTGAGATATCAAAGCAAAGTGCAAAAGCCAAACTATTGCGGAAAGCAAATCTCATAATTTAGGATTAGGCTTCAATGGCAAAAAAAATCTACAATAGAAACTATTGATAGGACCCTTAAAGATATCATGAATAGTACATAACCATTTGGTGGGAAAGTTATGGTCTTTGGAGGAGATTTTAGACAAGTTCTACATGTTGTACCTAAAGGAACAAGACAAGAAACAATCAATCCAAGTTTAGAGAAGTCGTATCTTTGGGAAAAAAATGGAAGTATTGAAGTTGACTATTAATATGAGGGCCAAATCAGACAGTTCATTCATTGAGTTTTTGTTGAGAGTAGGAAATGGAGAGGAGCCAACAATAGAAGATGACAGTACACTCCTACCAAACAAAATAGTCATACAATATAATTCAGCTAATGATTGTGAGAGAGCCTTGATAAATGTTATGTTCCCAAATCTAGTAGAAAATTATGATTCAACTGAGTACATGACAAACATAGCAATATTAGCAACAAAAAATGAGTACGTTGACGATCTTAATCGAATGATGATACAACTGTTGCCTGGAGAAAGTAAAATTTACAACAGTTATGATTAAGCAGTGGATGACACAAACAACTATTATCAAGAAGAATTTCTGAATCCTTTGCGACCTAATGGACTCCCTCCTCATAAATTAGAATTGAAAGTGAATTGTCCTATAATTTTGCTTAGGAATTTAAATGCATCAAATGGCTTATGCAACAGAACAAGGACGGTCTGCAGAAAATTTGGCCGCACAATCGAAATTGCTTCCTTTTGAAATGGAAGGGATACCCTTCATTTTCTGCTGGAGATAATGGTATTCTTGGTCAAAACACTTGTTTTCCACCATGTTCTCCCAATGTAATTTCTTCATGTTGGAGTATATTTACCACAAGATGTTTTTTCACATGGACAAATGTATGTCGCTCCATCATGAGGTGTTTCAGCTACAACCACAAAGGTTTTGGTCAAAAAAGAGGGAAAAAAAGATATGAAAATGTCATACACCAAAAATATAGTTTATAAGGAAGTATTACTCCCATAAATGTATATTCAAAAGTAGTTCCAATTTTAGATAAAATTTTAAAAAACAATGATATTTTATTTTTAAGTGAACTTTATATTTTATTTTTATGAACACTATGTCATTTAAGAGATTTTAAAATCACATGGTGAAAGCTAGAATATAAACACTTATCAAAATTTTGTTTTGTAAGTATTTGATAATTAAAATTTCACTGATCAAGAAAATCATAAAACACTTAGCAAAGGAATGACCTTAGTATTGGACCAATTAAAGGCTAAAGCAGTCACAAAAACTACATACTTAGCACATTTCTAAATAACAAACACATTCTCCTATCACTCATGCTCCATGTAGAAACAATTTTCCAGGACTATGATTATCCAGACGATCAAAAGACAACAAATATTTTCTTCATGTGGATGCAGTGTGGATATAAAATGCATGGTGCTATGATAAACAACTGTAAAAGCCTGAAACTCTCGTCACAAGCAATCGGTGCATGTAGACCAAAACCAATTAATATTATAATATATGAGCAATATGCTATCCACACAAGCAATTTCAATGTTGAACCCAACTTAACCCTTTAAGAAATTTACAAAATTCCATCAGCATAACTTAATTGAACCTCCAATACTCAAATAAAACGTGCGAAAAGAAAATTACATGAACATGTGAATTACATCACATACATTAAACAAAAATTTCTTACAAAAAAAAATGTAGAGATCATGGAATTGAAAATGACCTCAGTAACAGCTCAGTAAGCAACTGACGAATCTTGATCGATTTGATAGAATCCAGTGCTTCTCCGATCCATCCCATTTTTTTCTTCTTCTTGACTATCTATCGCCAAATACACCCTTCACTTTTTTAACTATACATCAATCTTTATTTATTTTAATCATCATGATTTAATAATATTTTGAAATAAAAATAGAAAACTTTTACCACTAAAGTTAAATTCTATGACATTTTAATATTTTAAATAGAACTTTTTTTTATATATATTTTAAATAGAGCGTTCACCTTTTAATTATTCCATAGTGTTAATTATTCATTTATGATTAATAAATACAAACTATTAAATTAATAAATTTTTTCCAATGATTCTATTGATGAAATCATAATTTGTCCACTGGTTCTATTGACGAAATCATAATAGAACAAGTGCACAATAGACTTAGATTCAAAAAAAAAAAAACAATTGAGTGGAATATTGGGGTCAATTTTTGACACGGACAAAGGAAAAGTAAAGATAATACATTATATATATATATATATATATACCATTAAACATATTTTTATTATTACTATTATTATTTAAATGAAAATTTTTTAAGAGAGAAATTAAATGAAAGTTATTTATTTATATAACAATTTAATATTATTTTGAAAGTATCATCATAATATATAATTTTTTACCAAGTATGTACCAGTATGAAAGCTGTTAAATACTTGTATAAGTATATATACAAAGGGCAAGATAAAATAGCAGTCCATGTTAGAGCATATGATGGTGAAAAACCAGTAAATGAGATACAACAATATCAAGATGCAAGATGGGTATCTGCATAAGAAGCTATACGAAGAATATTTGAATTTGAAATGAATGAGATAAATCCAGCCGTAATAAACCTCCAGCTACACTTGCCAAACAGAAAAATAGTTACATTTTGGCATAAATAAAACTTACAAAAGATTCTGCTATAGGATCATGTCAAAATGACAATGCTCACATAATTTTTCCATATGTGCGCCATTGATGAACATGCAAGGGGATTGTTGTATAGGGAATTTCCAGAGCATTATGTTTGGAATAATAATCAACGAAGGTGGACGAAAAGAAAGACAAGAAAAGTGATTGGTTGTGTTAATGCAGCAAACCCAATAGAAGGCAAGATGTATTACTTAAGATTACTATTGAATCATGTGAGGGGACCAAGATCTTTTGATGACTTGCTTACGATAGATGGTGTGGAATATCCAACATTTAAAGAATCTGCAATAAAAAGAGGATTACTTGAATCTTATCAAAGTGTCACAGAATGTATGAATGAAGTAGGGACAATCAAGATGCCAAGAGAGTTAAGAAGACTATTCACTATACTATTAGTATATTGCGAACTAACAGATGTCAGAAAATTATGGGAAAATAATCTAGATGCAATGTCCAAAGATTTCAAAAATATGCATAAAGATTCAGTAAAAATTTAGATAGCATGTACACATAAAAGTATTTAGTCCTATTTACAAAGCATGGGAAAGGATATAAAGAGTTATGATCTCCCTTAAATACCACATCATCACTTATCGTAAGAAACAAACGAAACTAAAGAAATCGCAAAAGAAATGTCAATACAAATCCCCTAAGAAGATATTAATGGAGTAATGAAGTTGAATAAGGAACAGAAATGTGCATATACAGTCATTCTAAATAGGGTTAACACAAATAGAAAAGCCATGTTTTTTGTAGATGGACCAAGAGGAATAGGAAAGACATTTTTATATCGAGCATCACTTGCTAATGTCAAGATAAAAAGGAATGATAGCTTTAGCAACTGCAACTTCAGGAGTTACGGTAATAATCATGCCAGGGGGAAGAACAACACACTTCAAATTTGGAATACCATTGATCCCTATAGAAACCTCGCTGTGTGAGATATCAAAGCAAAGTGCAAAAGTCGAACTATTGCGAAAAGCAAATCTCATAATTTAGGATGAGGCATCAATGGCAAAAAAAAATCTACAATAGAAACTATTGATAGGACCCTTAAAGATATCATGAATAGTACATAACCATTTGGTGGGAAAGTTATGGTCTTTGGAGGAGATTTTAGACAACTTCTACCTGTTGTACCTAAAGGAACAAGACAAGAAACAGTCAATGCAAGTTTGGTGAAGTCGTATCTTTGGTTTAAAATAGAAGTATTGAAGTTGACTATTAATATGAGGGCCAAATCAGACAGTTCATTCATTGAGTTTTTGTTGAGAGTAAGAAATGGAGAGGAGCCAACAATAGAAGATGACAATATACTCCTACCAAACAAAATAGTCATACAATATAATTCAGCTAATGATTGTGAGAGAGCCTTGACAAATGTTGTGTTCCCAAATCTAGTAGAAAATTATGATTCAGCTTAGTACATGACTAACATAGCAATATTAGCAACAAAAAATGAGTATGTTGACGATCTTAATCGAATGATGATGTAACTGTTGCTTGGAGACAACAGTTATGATTAAGCAGTGGATGACACAAACAACTATTATCAAGAAGAATTTCTGAATCCTTTGCTACCTAATGGACTCCCTCCTCATAAATTAGAATTGAAAGTGAATTGTCCTATAATTTTGCTCAGGAATTTAGATGCATCAAATGGCTTATGCAATGGAACAAGGATGGTCTGCAGAAAATTTGGCAAAAATGTCATACATGAAGAAATTACATTGGGAGAACATGCTGGAAAACAAGTGTTTTAACCAAGAATACCATTATCTCCACCTACAAATGAAGGGTATCCCTTCCATTTCAAAAGGAAGCAATTTTGAGTGCACTTATGCTTTGCAATGATAATTAACAAAGGTTAAGGACAGACCATACCTAATGTTGGAGTATATTTACCACAAGATGTTTTTTCACATGGACAAATATATGTCGCTCTATCACGAGGTGTTTCAGCTACAACTACAAAGGTTTTGGTCAAAAAAGAAGGGAAAAAAGATATGAAAATGTCATACACCAAAAATATAGTCTATAAGGAAGTATTGCTCCCATAAATGTATATTCAAAAGTAGTTCCAATTTTAGATAAAATTTTAAAAAACAATGATATTTTATATTTAAGTGAATTTTATATTTTATTTTTGTCAACACTATGTCATTTAAGAGATTTTAAAATCACATGGTGAAAGCTAGAACATAAAGACTTATCAAAATTTTGTTTTGTAAGTATTTGATAATTAAAATTTAACCACTATTATTTAAATATATTTTATAAAAATTCTCAGATGAATCATGACATTTTGTGAGGCTAAATATGAAATTTCACTGATCAAGAAAATCAGAAAACACTTAGCAAAGGAATGACCTTAGTATTGGACCCATTAAAGGCTAAAGCAGTCACAAAAACTACATATTTAGCACATTTCTAAATAACAAACACATTCTCCTATCACTCATGCTCCATGCAGAAACAATTTTCCAGGACTATGATTATCCATACGGTCAAAAGACAACAAATATTTTCTTCATGTGGATGTAGTATGGATATAAAATGCATGGTGCTACGATAAACAACTGTAAAAGCCTGAAACTCCCGTCACAAGCAATCGGTGCATGTAGACTAAAACCAATTAGTATTATAATATATAAGCAGTATGCTATCCACACAAGCAATTTCAATGTTGAACCCAACTTAACCCTTTAAGAAATTAAAATTAAAAAAAAAAATACAAAGAAGTAAACCCTCTATTTTTTTTTTATTCATAAGGAAGTGTATTATTAATTATTATTATTATTATTAAATGAAAATTTTTTAAAATATCAAACACTCTTTATACAATAGTTTTTCAATATTAATATTTATTTTAAATGTAATTAATTAATAATAAGCTTAATAGTTAATAATAATAATAATAATAATAATAATAGGATTCATCTTTCTCATTATGTTCCTAATGCCTAAATTAGTTTATATCTATATATATATATATAGAGAGAGGATAGCAACACTGTTATTCCTATAAATTATATTATTTTTTCAATTAAATCCTATAAAAAAAATTTTCAATCAAGTTCTATAAGTTTTTAAAAAAATTTCCGTTAGTTAAAAACTTTTTTTGTTAGTTAACCCTTAAAATTAATTTTTTTTTTTTACATTTTAATCCTACAAATATTTAAAAAATATCATTTTTGATATTTTAAATATTTATTTATGAATTATTCTAATATTTAAATTTTATAATAACTATATAACTCACTAAAATTATTTCAAGGAAATTAAAAATTAAAAATAATTTTTCTTAAATTATTATTTGACTAACTTAAATTTGATTGAGTTTAAAATTTTTTTTTTAAAATGTAACATAAATTATAATATTGACAAACTAAGTGAGTTTTGTCTTTATAAAAACTATTTCTTCATGTATGATATATTAATTAAAATTATATATTTATAAAAAATTTAAGAAAATATATTTTTTATTTTTTAAAATTATTTTAGTGAGTTATTTAGTTATTATGAAAGTTAAATAATACAATAATTCACAAATAAAAATAAAAATATTATTAATTCAAAATATCAAAATAACATTTTTTTTATATAGTTTTAGGACTGAAATATAAAAAAAAAAATTAATTTTAAAAGTTGACTAACGGAAAACTGTTTTAATTGACGGATATGACTCATAAATTTTTTTTTAAAAATTTATAGTACTTGATGGTAAAATTTTTTTTTATAGAACTTAATTTAAAAAATGATATAATTTATAGCACTAATATATATATATATATATATATATATATATATATATACCTCTTGGTGCAGAAGAAACCGTAGAGTGGATGAAAGATTACATTCATATCGAAGGACGACTATGAGAGACGCAGCAAGGTGGAGGCACATGAAGAGAACCAGTGACGTGCTTATTGTGGTGGCAGTACTTATAGCAACTGTAACGTTCGCAGCAGCATTTACTTTACCCGGTGGTTTGAAAGGTGATAAAGAAGACACAAATCGAGGAAGTCCAGTCCTAAGCAAGAGCTCAGCATTTCAAGCATTTGCAGTAACTGATGCTTTGGCCTTTGTGCTCTCCACTTGTTGTGTGGGTATCCACTCCTTCATGGCTGTTTCCCTAATTCCTTGGGGCTATCATTTGTCGCTTGTTTCATGGCTTCGCCTTCTTCCCGATCCTCTTGGAGTTGTGAAATCACCCTTATTTCATTTATTATGTGAATGGTATAAAGAAATTTTACAAAGTCTATTGAAATTGTATATTTATAAATATAAATTTAGTGTATTTGATTTTTAATAGATTTATTTGATTTTTAATATTTTAGATTTGTAAAATCATTTATAATTAGACTATTTCTAATAAAATTATTAAAATTTTGAAATAAATTTAATGGTTTTAAATCTTTTTTTTTTTTGGAACTATGTTCATAAGATTGATATACCTTTTCATATCATGCAATATCAGTTTAAAATGGTATTTTTAGCCTAACATTTTACTATATTATATTTTAAATTTACACCAAATACAATATAATAAAATATGAAATTTATTTAAAATAAATTTTATAAAATATTTATAAGTTAATCCAAATACACTATATATATTACTAAAAATTCATTTGCAAATGGTTTTTATTTAACATTTATATGATTTTTATTTTAGATCTTATGTAAAAATAAAATAAACTTTTTAGTGGAATAAAATCAAACATTATATTACTGTTCATACATGATAGTTAGAAAATATATGGTGTTTTTCTTTTGCTACTTTTTACATGCTTGTTATGGTTTTTTCATACGGAATGCTGGAGGTGCTACTTGAGACTATTTTTTACTCTCAAGTCTGAACATGTCGATGATCTCAAACTTGTTTACCGTATGCTTTATGTACTTCCTCAAACTTTTATTTTAAGCAGCTAGCTTCTCTGTTTCACTTTAAGCTTATGTTCTGATTATACATAAACTCCAATTTGTCTTTAAATAGTACAAACTGATAAGTAAATGAGTTAATTAAAATTTTTGAAGTTAAAAATATGTGATGTTTTACCCCAAAAAATTCAATGAATATGTTTTTTTTTTTTTGAAATTATAATTTTTTTTTATAGTTATTGTTTTGTTGTTTTGAGAATTTAATAGATACAACTTAATTTTTTATTTAGATTTTTAAAAATAAGTAATAATTTTATTTTATTTTATTTAAATTTTTGTTAAAAATAAATTTGACTATTATAATCCTATATCATATATTTCTATATTATTATAATCTTTTTATATGATATTATTGTAATATAATAAGAAAATAATAATTTTCCTATATTATCTTTATTTTTTTTAGTATAAATGCACCCATTGCATATATATTGTCAAACACAAAAAATAGTAATGAAAAAAAATATAATATTGAATTTTATGTCTAAGCTATGTCAGATCAAGTAAATCTCTTCTTTCATATTTCTTCTTAATTGGTTTTTTTTTTTTTTTTTTTTCTTTAAGATCAAGTGAGATTCATAATTTCTAGCAACAACAAATTTATGATGTCATATTAGCATTCAACATTCATATCAAGGTATCACAAGAAAATTTCATGATTCAATTGCAAGAAAATAAGAAAAAGAACAGAAAATATTTATGGTTCCCAGCTCTACACCTTCTTCTCCACTTTCTTGCTCTTGTAGAGATATTTTTTTACTCCTCCAAAAGTCTCTATATTAATCCCCCTCAAATGGATTTTGAACCTCTTTTTATACCCTTCTAAAATTGTCCTTGAAAAAAAGCTCCAATTGATATGTGATTGTATTATGGGAATAAAAGTTGAGAGTGATAAAAATGTAAATTTTAAAAAAAATTGTTTTATGGACCATAGATGTCATTATTAGAGAGATCTATCATTGTCAAAATTTTAATTAGTATGAGTTGATGACTTGATTCAATGGGCAAGGCAATATAAAATGTTTAAGAATAAGAATAATGACACATATAGGATCACCTGTTCAAAAAAAAAAAAAAAACACATAGCAGCACCATGACAACTAACGAAATAATAACCAACTTTTTGTTTTATTGAAAAGAAAGAAATAGATCTTTCTTTAAAAAAAAATTGTAAAAAAAAAAAACTTTTTTCTCAACGATGCTACTAGTCTTAACAAATATATATATATATTTTTTATATAATGGGTAGTGATATATAAAATATAATATTTTTTTTTTCCCTTTTTACCTATTTTTATTTTATTGAACAAATAGAAAATTAAAAAAAAAATCTTCTCTATAATGATATTATCCACGAGACTCGGCAAAAGTCCTTTTCCTAGGACTATACTATATATATATATATATAGAAAAAGGTTTTATTTAGCGGGTAGTGATGTATACAAATGATGAATTTATACATTTTTTTTTATTTAGATTATGTCATTTTAATTTATCATTATTGGTAGATCAACACTAATATATAATTAATTTTTCCAGGGGCAAAATTATATTTAATGTGATTCAGATTCAATAATCATTACATATATATTTCAGGGGTTATAGATGCTCTCCTACAGAGTAAGAGATATTTGGGCAGTGAAGTGGATGATTCAGGGTGGACGCCTCTTCACTATGCGGCGAATAGTGGCTCTCGTAAAATTACCAAAAAATATTTGGGATATGATAAAAATGCAGCTTACATTGTGGACAGTGGTAGGAATAGCACAGCTCTTCATTTAGCAGCTTTCCATGGCCAAATATTTGCAGTGGAAGAGATTATTAATGAATGCCCAGACAACTGCAAAATTACAGATATAAGAGGCTGGAGTGTCGCTCATTATGATGCCGTCAGCAAAAATTATCAAGTGTTAAATCAAGTCCTCAAATACCCATCCAACATGTACCTTATAGATTTGAAGGATTCCAAAGGGAATACACCTCTACACCTATTTGTTGCTTCTCTTCCCTTCGGATTCTGTTTGCACAATTTTCTCAATCCCCATTCCAGTCTTGCAATTTGAAGCATTACAAGGATGACTAGTACAAAATCAACTATTAGTTTTCTCTCTGTCACCAATTGAAGGTCAGCTAATAATTTATTGTATCTTCCGTTTAGTTATTTTTGATAGAGAAATTATTATACAACAAGAGACAGTTCCTCTTTTAAATTGATGACAATAAAATTGTAACGGTGATTATATTTATCACAGGCAGCTCCTCTTTTAAAACGAATGGTTAGCGTTTATAGCATTTCAGTTAATCTATTGGTAGCCATGGCTGCAATGGTGATTGCATTTATCACAGGAATATATGCAGTTTTAGTTCCTTCGTCCTTGGGGCTTGCGGTTGTTACTTGTCTTATGGCTTTGGCATTTTTTGTGCTCAAGGCACAAGTCATACTCGTATCTCATGAAGTATATATCACTTAGTTTTGATACTTTTTTAAAAAATATTTTAACTAGTATACAACGATATATTTCTTATTAAATGTTAGTAAAATATATAATTGTTTAATATAATTTTTTATTTTATTATTTGTATTTATTTTTATATATACACATCTTCAATAAAAGAATTACTTTAAAGTTTACTTGTTCTCTATAAACAATTTTCTTTTCTTCCATTTCTGCACATTACTCATCCCTAGGGGTGAGCATGGGGTGACACTCAGAATCGAACCAAACTAACATTTTAAGGGAAGTCCAAACCGAAATCAAACTGAAGCTTAAGTCGGGTATACCGTTTGGTTTGGATTAACTGATATTAATACAAAAAATTGAAAATATTATCAAATATACTTAGTGGTCTTGTGGTACTGTATATTGAAGCTAACCTAGAGACCTCGGTTTGAATCCAAGCAGCCAGATGCGGGCATGCCACTCAACCAAGCCCTCGTAACTGCTAAATTTTAGTATGATTTATATAAATATTAATTCGGTTTTTGGTTGGTTCCATTCTGACAAAAAATTTGTGAATGAAGGAAAATGAAAATTAAATTCAAGGGTGGTCGGATTTCGCTCACCTTTATTCATCCCAGAACTTTGAACAAATGTATATTAAGTGAAAAAAAATTTAAGAAAAAATAAAAAATTTATCTATGTCTATTAAAAAGAAAATGGAGATGATGCCCAAAATTATGTTAAATTAGAAAACAGCATATATAAATGAAAATTTAAGAAAAGATAGAAAATAGAAAATTTATCAATATCTTTTAAGAAAGAAAATGGAGATGAAGTCCAAAGTTACATTAAATTAGAAAATTATCATATATATATATATATATATATATATATATATATATATATAACTTGTAAAAATAATTTAATAAATAGTTAGTAAAATTTAAACTCTTTATGTTAGAATTCCTTCCAAAAGAAGTTACCATTAGACATATATAATTATTACACCCAAGTTTACTCTATATATATTTATTTACTTTTGATAGATCTATATTTATTTTTTAACCTATCTAATTTATCATGTAACTATTTTTGAAACTAAAGTATGCAGAAATAAGGTAGCTATGCTTTTCATAAAAGAATTGACATGGATATCATTACCTGCAAAAAGAACAAGTATCCAGCCTCTTTGCCAAGTCATGGATGTCAAACATGGATATAATTCATAAAAGAATTATCTATTTTTTCGGATAATTTTTTTATACAACCGGTGCAGGTGGAATTCCTCCTACCTCATGATGTGTGTTAGCTTCCTAAACTTTATAAACTAACTATAAGGAATTCCTAAACTACATTAGCATATATTATTAGAGTATATATATATATATATATATATATATATATATATATATATAAAAGTAATTAAATAAAATTTGACATCCAAAAAGACATATATTATTGATCATATAGCTATTGTAACTTTTATTAACTAAAACTGTTTTGTGAAATTTGTATTACAAAGAAAAACAAAAAATATAATAACATAATTTAACTTTCACGGCATTTAAAAAATACTCAGTTTTTAATAATGTTACACCCTGCTTTTCTTGTTTCAACTGATCATGAACACCCCCTAAACTCCAAAATACTTGTCGTATTTACAACATCATTAAGGTTTAATTACCTTGTATTATCTACAAACCATGTCTTTTTTTCCATCTTCTACAGTTTGTATCACTAAAACTTTCTGCATGATTACATTTTCAACTTGGGAACTGCAACCTGTCAACTGTTACATTCCCATAATAGACCATGGTCGCTTGTACTCTGAAACCCATGGATTCCAACATGATGATGTAGCAAACTTGAACATTTGAATATTTGCTTTTGCCTTGAGGCTCTTTTTCTGGCAGATTTTTATGAAATTTGAAAGCAAATTTTCAATCCAAAATGCTGGCCCATGAATCAAAAGTCAAAACACAAGTAGCAGCTGATAAAAGATGAAGAACTTCCGGGGAAGTTCTCACCAGCAAAATATTTTATTATAAAGTAAACCAAGTAGTAATATTGTCAAGACTCCTTTAATCAAAGTATATTCAAGAGCTACTTTATTTTACTTGAAGACACTTAAACGATACAACTTTGATCAATGACAACATTATTTATATCATTGGCCTAGAAAATCGAATCATTAGGAAAGAAGGATCATACATTACATAGCATCAACTTCAATGAATTAATTGAGAATATTAAAAAAATAAAAATAAAACAAAGAAGCTTATAATGGAAATTCTACTGTCTTCTTACTCATAGGAACCTAAAATTTTATGCTATGTTTGGACAAAAAATTTGATCATGGATTTAAATTTGGATAAATCTTTTGTTTGGCAATTATGTGGATTTATATTAATAAAAATTTGAAACAAATCAACAATAAATTTAAAAGTTCATTTAATAAAAATTTAAAATAACATCTAACTACATATTATTTGAAATCTATAATTTCAAATCAAATGTTGGCATTCAAACATGTCAATTATAATGTTGTAACCATATTCAACTATGGCTATTAGTCCTACTTATCACGTTGTTATGTTGCTCTTTGCGGATATATACTGTTATACTATGTAATCCTCATTCATTCAATATGCTGATAACTTATTCTCTCATCCATATTGATCTGGTATCAAGGTCCAAGTCCACAAGGCTATCAATGACGTCTCCTACTTTTTCTTCTTCTTCCTCCCTCTCTTCTTCTACCTCAATTACTGTTTTGAATACTATTCCACCATGTCCTTCTCCAATCTCTTCTACCAAACCCACTCATGTCCAACAAATGTTTTTTTATCAAACTTACATAAAAAAAAATTACATTCCTTGGACACTTCAATTGACTCCTCTCCTCAACTTCTATAACCTTCATGGGATCCTTAATGGCACCGAACCTTCTCCCCCTCAAACCATTATTCATTTAGCTACCAATCATCCTTCCCTTAACCCTGAATATATGGCATGGTTTTTTAAGGACCAATTGCTATTTTCTTGGCTCCTTTCTTCCATCACCGAAGAGCTATATCTCCAACTTATTAGACTTTCTTCTTCTGCTGAGGTCTGACATGCCTTGGCCACTACATATGGACATCAATTTACATAACCTTTCAAAGGACAATAAATCCATTTCTCAATATTTGTATCAAGCAAATGCCATATCTGATTCATTGGTCTTGGCAAGACAACTAATCTTACCATCAGAATTCAATGCCATAATTTTTTGCAAGCTTGGGTCTAAATTTAATGTCATTATTGTGGCTCTTTAGTAACAGACAAATCCTATTAAATTTAATGATCTTCATGGACAACTCATTTCTCATGAATTGCTGCTAAAATCGTAAGAGCCTTCTATTCCTGTTGTTAACATTGTGGAAAATCAATTATATGTTTCTTCTTCACTATAATGACCTTCCTTTTTAGGCAATAGAGGTTGCTAATCACAATGAGGTGGTCGTTGAAAATTCAACACCCAAGCCTATCAAATTTGTGGCTTCACAAATCATGTTGTTCTCAAGTGTTGATGTCGCTTTAATGTCAATTTTGTTTCGTGAAATCGACCTCAACCTATTGCCCCCGTTTTTCTCTACACCTAAGCAGTCTCCTCAGGGCAATGCTTCTTTAACTAAGCCTCATTCATCGCCACATCAAGGTTTTTTGCCTACTCCTACATCCGAGCCATCTTCATCGTGGTATCCAGACACTAGTGCCACACATGATGTTACACTAGATATTTCTCCTCTCTTTATTTTAGATGAATATAGAGGTAATATAAATTTATTAGTTGACAATGGCCATGGCTTATTGATGTGGACTAGATTGCATTGGCGTTCATGGATGGGCTTGCCAAAAAGAGATTGCACACTTGAGCTTCAAATGGCTTTAAATTCTGGGTATGGAGGAACTGCGAGACCCATAATATATCAAAACAAAGATGGTTCAGAGCTCTATAGTAAGAACTACATGCTATGCCTATAACATCCCAACTTCATGTCCAATTCCATTATTTAGGGCTTCGTATTTTAGTTTGAAATTTTATGTTATTTTTTTTTTGTCTTTTTGCATTATTTCAACTAGGGTTTCCCTTAAACACTATTTTTTCATCTCTTTGAGTTGTTTTAAGACAATTTATTTTTTAATTGATTAATCAAAATTATTATTTTCCCAAATTCGGAATTCTTTATGAATCAATGAATTCTTGGATGCCTATTTCCTGACATTTGTACATTCAACAGGTTATAAAAGGTTACTAGACGGTCAATTGCACACGATTCAATAACTTGCAAAATTTATCTCTTTTATTCTAGACTTCCATTACGTCACCCATCAATTTCCAGTGTTGTTACTTCCTTCATTCTTACTCCATCCAAAAATCTTAAATTGCATAATGTTCTTCATGTACTTGAGATTATTAAGCCTTTACTTTCTGTCAAAAAATTATGCAAAGATAACTAATGTTTTTTTGAATTCCATATTAACCATTATCTTGTGAATGTTCAAGTGACAAAATAGACAATGCTTCAAGGAACAACTGAGCTTGGCCTTTACAAGCTACAAAGGACTATTCCATAATATAATCACTGTGTAGTTTCATACCTTGCAAGTTTAGAAGATTGGCATGCGAGACTCGACCATCCAAATTATCAAACTGTTAGGCATTTAGTAACCTGTTTTCATTTACCTTGTTAAAAAATAAAACCTTCCACATCCAAGTGTGATGCTTGTTGTTGTCTAGGAAAACTCCATCATATTACATTACCTTTGACAAATCATAGGAGTTCTAGACCCTTATAGACAATACACTCAGATGTTTGGGGTCCTACCTCTATTTGTTTAGTGTATAGTTTTAAGTACTTTGTTCTATTTATTGATGATTATTCTTTGTTCACCTGGTTCTTTCCTATGAAGTGAAAAAGTGAAGTTTCATAAATTTTTTATAAATTTCAAGCCATAGTTGAAAAATAATTTGATTGTAAAATTAAGGCATTTAATTATGATTGGGGTGGCAAATATCATCCATTACATACTTATTTTCAATCCATTGGCATTTTGCATTGAGTTACTTACCCTCATACTCATGATCAAAATGACACTGCTAAACAAAAAATAAGGCATGTAGTTGATATTGATTTAACACTCTTAAGTTATTGTGGTGTCCCATTTAAATACTAGGAATATGCCTTTGAAATTGCAATTTTTTTAATAAATTAATTACCCACAAATTCTCTTGCCAAAAAAATTTCCTTTCATCAATTATTTAATAGTGTTCTTGATTACTCTTTTTTAAGAGTTTTTGGGTGTGCCATTTATTGGGATTCGTGTTATAAACGCAGCAAAAAATTAAAATTTTATCACGT
Source organism: Mallotus nudiflorus (assembly GCA_947683625.1). Classification (NCBI taxonomy): domain Eukaryota; kingdom Viridiplantae; phylum Streptophyta; class Magnoliopsida; order Malpighiales; family Euphorbiaceae; genus Mallotus; species Mallotus nudiflorus. The sequence continues at coordinate 464,075 of CANTUR010000886.1, read as the reverse complement.
TCCCAAGTCTGGATCCATGTAATTCGACTACTTGATTAAATCTAGGGTTTTAAAAATCTTACCAAAATGCAGAAGAGGCAAGATTCTCTGGAAGGATGAGAGGAGGTTCACACCGGTGACACCTTACCTCGAGCTTTTTGGCTTGGTTGTTTGGATCAAGACATCTCTAAAAGGATGCATCCTTTATAGGTATCCACACGAACAGCCATTTACAAAACGAGTTGAAGTGTGTGTGCTAGCAACCTCCTTAATCGTCTCACAAATCAAGAACGAAAAAAAAAACTCTGTATTGTTTTCTAAGAAGAAAGAAAATGAATTTGGAAGCAGGAAAAACAAGTGTGTGAAACCTTAGAGAATATAACATATTTATGGACTCCAAATTAGGGTTTCACCTACCAATGACCTTTTGGTAATGTTTCATTTATTATTTTTTGATTTTGTTTAAAAACAAATCAAAAATAATATCTTATTTATTTATTTAAAATAACATTTATCTTAAATAAATAAACAAATAAATAAATAAAACACTTTAATTATTTATTTCCATGAAGTTTATTTTGGGTTTATTAAACCCATATTCGTTTTGAGGTTGTTCTAAGTGTGTGACCCTGTAGGTTCACATAACATTGGTAGTGGGCCTAAATCTCTATTTAGGCATACAAGTCATAAGTGGCCTCTAGCAAGACATTATGACTACCCAAGTCATGTGAAGTCAATAATCCGACATAACCTAATTACAGTGAATTTTGTCGTCCCTTTATCATATGATATCTTAATTGAACATAAGGTATATAATGTCATCCTTATATAGTTCAATATTATGATTTGATTCCAAGTAGACTGAAAATGATAACTCTTTATCAATTCATTTCAGCATGGCCATGCATTTTCCTTCAGTCTATCTCATCAAGGGGCCCTTAGATATCTTTCTCATATTAATGAGGGATAAATTCCTTCTAAATCACTCACAATTCCTCATATAACTAATTTTATATCCAACAACATCCTTTTAATCGTCTGGTTAAAGACAATGTTAGAATGTGTCAAAACATAAAATAACTATGTAGAAATCCATGAGGATTTCAAGGTCAAAGGATCGAAATAAAATTATTGTGATAAGAAATACTTATGACAATAATCGATGTAGTATTCTTATAGTGGGTCAATCCAGTACATGATCTCTCATCATGTACTTATGAGTTGACTTAATATCTCATATTTATGATTAGTAAAACATAACCATCAGTCAACATCATACTAGCCTTAATCCTTTAATATTTATATAATGAATAAATGGCTAGGGATAATTAGAATAGAACTCTTATTTTAATCTAAGGGTTTTACTATCAAGTCACATACTTGATGGCCTTAGTAAGAATTAACCATTCATATAATTATCATAAAATCAAATGATAATATAATACCTCTTTATTAATAAAATAAGAAAGTCAATACATAATCACAAATGATTAACGTAGTGCATATCACTAACAATTTACTCTTTTATAAGACCATTTAATAAACATAAATTTGATTTTAGATAAAAAATAATTTGTGTAACCCACTCATCTTGGGTATCATTGTTTAGAAAAAAATTTAGAAAAAATTTACATTGCCCGTCATATCCAATTTGATGAAAATTTGTTCCCTGTTTTTCAAGTCAACCGGCATTAACCTCACTTGGATGGCTTGCCAATCAATTTTCCAACTTCACCATGGTTGTAACTAAGTTACCAACTTCCTATAAAGCATCGATCCACTTCATCATCAGGTATTTCATCTACATTCAACTCCTTTTCTACCTTATCTTCTCCTATCTCCTTCCAACCCATCTCTACATCCAACTCTTTATCCTCATCTACTCATCATAATTCTACTTCCATTAAATCTTCTCCTTCCAAGCCTATCCCAACCGAACATTATAATCCTAATGGCATCCAGTTCTTTGTGGATTTATGTACTCACCAATAACCCGATAATCCACCACTACCACCCCTACCTAATTGTCAACGTACTCACCCAATGACTCTATATGAATCAACAGTTAATCGCAAACCAACAGCCCACCTTACCTCCCTTCCTGAATCCACCAATCCATTACAACATAAACCTTCTTCATTCACATAAGCTAAACAATGCCCTGAATGGAAAAAGGCTATGGCATTTGAAATGGATGCTCTTACTATCAACCATACCTAGACTTTGGTACCTCCACCTTGTGGCAAAAATGTCATTGGCAATCGTTGGGTTTATAAAATGAAGTGACACTCCAATGGCAATATTGAACGCTATAAAGCGAGGTTGGTGGCTCGTGGCTATACAAAAGAGTTCGGGCTTGATTATCTAGAAATGTTCAATCCTGTAGTGAAGCCGATAATTGTTCAAATTTTTCTCTTTGTAGTAATCTCTAAGGGTGGTCAATTCGACAACATGATGTCAGCAATGCTTTCTTAAATGGGGATTTAAAAGAAACAGTATATATGGTTCATCCTCAATGATTTGAAAATCCTTGTTTTCCTCATTATGTTTGCAAGTTACATATGTCCCTCTATGGACTTAAATAAGCACCTCGCTCTTGGTTTTAAAAACTAAGTAAGTTTTTACTTCAACTTGGCTTCATTGGATCTAATGATGATTCCTCACTTTTTATTTACAAAAATGGTGATTTTTAATGCTTTTTATTGGTGTATGTCCATGATGTTATCATCACGAGTAGTGATTGTTAAACTGTTAATTTATTGATTCATCAATTATTTTCAGCTTTTCTACTTTGTGATCTTGACCATCTTAATTATTTCTTAAGCATTCAAGTGGAGAACTATTCCAATGGCCTTTTGCTTTCTCAATCCTCTTATATTTTAGAAATAATTGCATCATTTAAAATGGCTAAGTGTAAACTGAGCATGACACCTATGGCAATTGGTCAACCACTTACAAAAATAGGTATTTCATTGTTATGTACCGATGCTTTGCAATATCAGAAAACTTGTGGTAGCTTACAGTATACTTCCATCACACGACCAGATATCTCATTCACAGTGAATCGCATATGTTAGTACATGCACAATTCGACTACTGGGCATCAAAAAGCATTGAAGCATCTTCTTAACTACTTACAAGTTACTGTTCATTTAGGTTTGCTATTTAAATGTTGTTCTTCTTTCATTTGATTGCATTTTCTGATGTCGATTGGACAGGTTTCCCTAATGATCGGTGATCTACCAGTGGCTACTTAATCTATCTTTGTGAAAATCTTATCGCATGGAACTTGAAAAAACAGAAAACCATTGCACACTCATCCATTGAATCGGAGTTTAAAGTTGTTTCCAACATCAATGTTGAGCTTAAATGGTTATCCTCCTTGCTATCCAAATTGGGAGTTCCTTTATTCTGACCTCCTCATGTTTAGTGTGATAAAATTAGTGCCGTCTTTCTTTCCACCAACTCGGCGTTCCATGCTCACACACGCCATTTTGAGGTTGATTACCATTATGTTCACTAGCAGGTCTCTAACAAGAAGCTCACTATGTCAACCATCTCTTTGGTTGACCAAATTGTCGACTTGATAATAAAACCGTTGCAACACCAGTTGCTCAATCATTATAGAAGCAAGCTTTGGCTTTTTTCCAAACCGCCTTCATCTTGAGGGGGCGTGTCAGTTATAATGTTGTAACGTTATTCAGCTAGGACTATTAGTCCTACTTATCACGTTGTTATGTTGCTCTTTGTGTATATATACTGTTGTATCGTGTTATCCTCATTCATTCAATATACTAATAACTTATTCTTTCATCCATATTCACTAAACATAACTAAGTTTGAATCATATTCGTATTCCATTATTTTTTAGCAACCCAAAAAATAAAAAAGATGATCAAATGAAAATTATACCCTCATTTCTTCCTTATGTTTTCCCAGGAACCCTTTGGTTATACCTTTTTCTCAGCAATCAAAATTAAAAAAATTAATAATAACTGAATGTAATGCACCCAAAACACAAAATGAACACTAAAAGCTGAAACGACAATTCAAAGAAATGAACAAATATTAGACAGAAATCAATTCATTCAGCCAAAAAAAAAAATATAAAAATGAATGCATTTCCAGTAACTCCAAATAAATCAGTGTCATTATAATAAAAACCTAGTAAAATAGTATAGACAAAGAATAAGTTTACAAATTTTTTAAAATAAAATCTGTGAAAAAAGTGATGGGCTTTTTACCACTTTGAGATTAAAAAGAAAAAAAATTGTCGTCCCATTTACAATGGAGGACAGACTAAAGTCTAAATCTGTCCCCCATTTACAATGACAGACAACCATTCGCTTTTTTTTTTTATTTTTTTTAATCCCATCAGAACTTTTAATTTTGTTTTTTTTTTGCGCCATACCATTAGCTCTTTTTTCTTTTTATATTTATTGGGACAACCAATTTGATACATAAATTGATCTTCAAGCCAAAAAAAAAAAAAAGTAGTATATAAAAAACCTCCATTGATGGATGTAGCAAAAAAAAAAATATTTATTTTTAAGAAAATCAAACTCAAAAACTTAAGTATTATTTATATATATTTTTTGAACTATTTTATTTATACTAATGATTAGTCAATAAAACATCTCAATAAATTTCATATTTATTTTAATTTTGATATGGTATTTGCTAGATATCCAATATGGCTATTAAAATTTTAATTTTACTAGTTCGATTTTATGATTTATAATTTTCTTTTACAAGAATGGAGAATTAAAAATTAAATTTTTAATTTATTACCTTAAGAGAACTATAACATGAGACTATTCAACTTTCGACAAAATTCATAATATTATGAATGTACTATTTTGTAATTATATGGTAATTAATACTAAATTGACTGCTTAAGAATTTTGCAAACTAGTGATTTGCTTTTACAATTAGATCCCAAGCTTTAAACAATGTTGATGTATTTTCACCTATATTTAATAGAAAATAAATAAAATTAAATACAAAATAATAAGATGTAAAAAATAAAAATATAAATATAAAATATAAGAAATAAATTACCAAGTCTAGTCGTAGTGGAACCACATCTGGTGGAGCAACAGGTGGAGGAGGTGGCAAGACTTCTTGTGGCCCACCAAGTTAAAGAAAATTGACAAATAAGTCTATGTTTTCTTGACTAAGCCTAAGCTTAATTGGAAAATCAAACAACAAATCACCATGAATGGTGTCAAAAAGAAAAAACTAATAATAATAATTTTCTAAAATTTTTGTAATTTTAAAACTAAATTAAAAAGATAAAAAAATAATTAAAGAATTACAAAGGTTCTTATAAAAAAAATTTAAGACGATTAAAATTTTTGTTAGTGCCCTTCAATAAAGTGGAATATTATAATGTCCTATAGTGTCAGCCCCGACATCTAACTATATTATTCAGATATCTTAATTTTTGTTAGTGCCCTTCAATAAAGTGGAATATTATAATGTCCTATTGTGTCAGGCCCGACATCAAACTTTATTATTATTATTTTCTGAAATAAACTTTATTATTTAGATATCTTTTCCTTGCAAAAGCCATATCAGGTTTTCATATATATATATATATATATATATATATACACGGAAGCTGATAGATATTCCAAACTATTATGTAGTGGTCCATATTTTTTATTAATTTTTTTTTATAAAATTGTTTCTTTTTTATATGGGGACAATTTATTTTACTTGATTTTTTTAGTAAAAAGCCTCTTTCCTTCTATTTTTTTTTATTTTAATCAGGTAGCTTCTATAAATTATATATATATGGGGAAAAGATTTCCGTAACAAAATGGGGAGAGAGGGAGAAATTACCAAAAATCTAACAAAAAAAATTACCTCCATATAAATAGGGGAGCAATTATGTTCAAAAAGAGTTAAAAAATGCAGCTACACAAACATATATATATATATATATATAATATATATATATATATATACTTTTCAATAAAGTGAAATATTATAATGTCTGATGGGGCGGCCCACGACAAGTAACTTTATTATTTAGATATCTTTTCCTTGCAAAAGGCATCTCAGGTTTTCATTTTGTTATCAAGACTAATAATTCAGAAGCCATCAACATTTTTGCTTTAGTGTAGAGGAATAGACAGTTTTTGGACATTTCTCGGGATAAAATTCTTATCTCTGATAATATGAATTGAATTATCTGTAAGAAATATTTCTTTTGAGATCTAAAATATTATCAGTGAGTATAAACTAGCTGCATGGCGGAAACTCAGCGTGAAGTTTCTCAAATGTTGAAGACTCTAGGCGCAGATGTTCCAGATGCAGAGACGTCCAGCCAAGGAACTGAAATTGAGAAGGATGAGACTTCAGCTGATCCCGAGGATTATAGGAGAATCATGGATGATTTACTGTACGAGGCTGCTGCAAATGGAAACATTGAAGCTTTCAGGGGATTTGAAAATTGTCTTGACCAGTTGGTGACGCCATATGATAATTCAATTGTTCATATCAACATTACAGCTCGGCATTTACCCCATAAGAAAAAGCTTCAATTCCTCCAATCTAAAAAGAACGATTCATCAAAATCCAAGTCAGAAGATTCATCGTTAGCTTTTCTGAAATGGGTTAAGTCCAAGTGTCCGTCTCTACTAAGGAAGCCTAACAAGAAACGTGAAACTCCACTTCACATAGCTGCCAGGCACGGGCACACTGATATTGCTACTTTACTTCTTGAAGATTGTAAAATTCAGGACGTAGAAAGTGGAGGGACGACAGAGACAATGCTAAGCATCGCAAATATAGAGGGGGACACACCTATTCATGAGGCAGTTCGATATAGACATTCTGACACGGTGGTATTGATGATGTTCATGTGCGAGTTTATACTTGCTCCTTATGATGAAAAGACTAATCCTCCTTTTATGAACTGTGCGGAAGAGACTCCTCTTTATCTAGCTGTCGAGAAGGGATTTGATGAAATTGTGGCTGCAATTCTGTTCTTTTCGTCATCACCACCTCATCATGGCCCCAATGGTAGGACAGCTCTGCATGCTGCAGTGATCCGCAATGATACATGTAAGGTTTATTCAATAATTTAATTTTTTATACTCAATTCGTTGTTCTACTGGTAATTGCAGAAGAAACTCTGTGAACCGATATTGTTTTAACTTTTAAACTGACTGCATCCATTAAAAAATCTTTTCTTTCAAGGGATGACAAAAGTTCTGCTGAAGAAGAAACAAATGCTGGCTAAAGAACCAGATAAACAAGGGTGGATACCACTGCACTATGCTGCTTTCAATGGATACATTGATATTGTGAAGCTACTATTATTAGATAAATCTCTGGCATACGAAACCACCTCAACAGGAAGGCAGACAGCTCTTCATCTTGCTGCTGCCAGAGGCAATGAAAGCGTTATGAAAGAGCTCATATCTAAATGTCCAGGTTGTGCAGAACTGGTAGATGAAAGAGACTGGAACGTTCTCCACTTTGCAGTCTCCAGCGAAAATGAAGCAGCGGTCAGGTATATTCTAAGCAATCCATGGCTTAGAAACCTTATCAATCAGAAAAACAAGGACGGAGAAACACCCCTTCATCGGCTTGCTGCTTCTGGTACCTTCATGTCATCTTTCATAACTCACCCTAAAGTAGATAAGCTGGCCTTCAATAACAAGCACCTCACGGCTCTAGACATCATTTCAACTAAGGATGATCTTTGGGGGCCGCGTGTAAGATCTAATTGTTCTCTAAGTATCACATCTCGAAAACGATCCAAATACTCATTCATGATTGTATATTACTAAGAAATGATTAAACGTTTTGTTGCAGAAATCTATTGAGCAGTGCCTACAAAGATTCGTTCGTAGATGGGGTCTAAGAGCTATTTCTTCTGCAGATGAAACAGAAACAAACAACAAAATTGAAGTCGAACAAGGACTTGAAATAGACAAGAAGGTCACAGAAGGTGATTCTGAAGATGTGGATCAAGCAAGCATCGACGAGGTAATCGAAGAAGGAATTAGGATCATCACCACAGGTCAGGAAGGATATAAAGCGAGAAGTGATGGTAAGCAAGAGAGAGATGAAACTGACAAGATCATAAGAGCGGGCGACACTAAGAAAGGAAAGGACAAGAGTGAAGACATAATGGATTACATTAAGGATGCAAGAGAAGCTCATTTAGTAGTAGCCACACTCATTGCAACAGTTGTCTTTGCTGCGGGATTCACAATGCCAGGAGGTTACAAAGAAGATGCCCCAGATGAAGGTGCTCCGGTTCTAACAAGAAGAAGAGCTTTTCAAGCATTTATAATAGCAGATACAGTAGCCATGATGCTGTCATGTATCGCAGTCTTCATCCATCTTTTTATGGCTTTGGAAAAAAACAAGGCTGTTGTGTATGTGCTGTTTGATCTAGCATTGAAGTCTACGATTGGTGCTATGTTTGCGATGATGGTTGCATTCATTACAGGCATGTATGCTGTGCTAGTTCATTCGTCAGCCATTGCTATATCAGCTTGTGTACTCTGTAGCCTCTTCTTTTTAATCTGTTGGAGCATCCCAGCAGATTGGAAAGGTTTGCCAGATAAGATCGGGAAAAAGCCTTCTCTAAGTTTCCTCGGAATCAATTCAGACAAGCGATCAGACAAGTTCGAGAGACTGAATTCTAGTTTAGGAAAAAGGCGAGAAGCCTTTAAAGCTTTGTTTGTGCATCAAAATTGAGTTGAACGCTCACTTTAATGAGAGGTGGGAAAGTTAGGGAAAAGAGTGCTGTGCAAAACTATGCATGCTACATAAAGACTCCGAATATTGTCATGTTCTTTTTTTTTTTTTTTTTTTTTTTTTTAAATACCATGCAAAAATAATAAATAAATTAAATTTACTAAAAAAAAATTTAGTCAATTGTCATGTTTAAAAAGTACATAAAATATTTTTAAAAATTAAACTTTTTGTGTATAAAAACATATTATTTTGAAGGAAATGAAATCATGTACGTACAATGCAAAACACATGCTAAAGAATAACTTTCATTAATTGTTTTAGAAGAAATGAATTGAATTGAATTATAGCACAAGAATTGGCTCTAAAGAGCGGATGCTTTCTTTTGTATCTCATTATAATTTCCCTATGCAAGTTTCTCGTTGTACTCTTTTGAGGAAATTACAAATTGTGTTTTTATGATGGATCCTCGTAGTGCTCCTGGCCCTAATGGTTTTACGGGTTTATTTTTCAAAACTTATTAAAATATTGTGGATTTTGATGTCTGTACTGCTGTTAAAAGTTTTTTCACTAAAGGGAAATTTCTTTTAGGTTTTAATTCTAATTTTATGGTTTTAATTTCCAAGGTTAAAGATGCTATTTAGATTGAGCAATTTCGTCCCATTACTCTTAGTAATTTTTGCTATAAGATTATTACTAAGATTATTGTTGATCGTTTGTCATTGGTTTCCACGAAGATTATTTTTGTTTATCAGTTCGGTTTTATTAAAAATCGAAATATTTCTCATTGCATAACTACTACCTCTGAATGAGTTAATTTGCTTAATAAGCATTGTTTTGGTGGGCATATGGCACTAAAAATTGACATTCAGAAGGCTTTTGATACTATGGATTGGAACTTCATACTTGATGTCTTTTGGGTTTTCCTTCCAGTTTTGGGATTGGATTCTTGAGATTTTTTCCTCTGCTCAAATTTCTATTATATATGGTGAATAGGATTCCTAAGGGTTATTTTATATGTTCTAGAGGTGTTAGACAAGGAGATCCTTTGTCTCCTCATCTTTTCAGTTTAGCTAAGGATTTTTTATGTAGATGGATTTTGAAGGTTGATTCTGATGGCATGTTTGATCAAATGTTTTATTCTAGAAGCTCTTTGTTCCTTTCTCGTTTATTTTATGCTAATGATGTCTTAATTTTTGGCAAGGCTTCTGCAAAGAATATTACTTTACTTTCTCACATTTTTCATGAGTATGGCAAGCTTTTAGGTCAAAATGTCAATTAGAACAAGTCTAATATTTATTTTGGTAAGGTTGTCTCTTTTCAAAGATATCAATTTTTAAAGGAGATCATTGGGGTTAATGGAGGTTCCATTCATTTGTACTATCTAGGAGTTCCTCTTTTCTAAAGTGCTCTTCGTAGAAAGAGGTTACAACCTTTTGCACATATAATTATTAGTAAGTTTTCTAATTGGAACGGTTCTTTGCTTTCTATGACTAACTCTTTGGTAGAATTGCAAATTCTTGCTTTGTTTAATATAGCTGATATTCCTTCTAAAGCTCCAAAGATTATTAGTGTAACTTAGTGGCCTCCTATTTCTAGTTAGATTAAAGCTGACACTGATGGATCAACAATTGGATCTTCGGGGATGTCTGGAGCTTATGAGGTTTTTTATAATGCTAGAGACTTTACAAAAGTTGCATTTGCTTTTTAATATTGGTGTGGGTTTTGCTTGCACTATCTAATTGCATACTGCCATGTTTGTAATTTGAAAAGATGAGGAGTTAGGTTGGTGTAATTTAGGGTTGGAGTGTGATTCTACTTAGGTAGTGAATTTATTTGAAACTCGTTCTGCTAATGTTCCATGGGTGGTTCGGCTTCAATGAGATTCATGTTTGCATGATCTTAATAGCATGAATTTTATTATTTCTTATATTTATCGTGAAGGCAATGGTGTTGCAGATAGTTTGGCTAAGTTTGGAGTGCATAATGTTGTTTCAAGTGGTGGCATTCTAGTCCTGATTTTTGTATAAATCTTCTTTTTGAAGATTTTAGTACTGTTGAGAGGTTTTGTATTTGTTGATTTTCTTTCTTTGATATTCTCTCATCGTACTTTTTATTTTTTTAATAACATTTTGTGTCCTAATAAATGATGAGGGTGCTAAGATTGTGTCAATCTAGTTGGAATGATTGGGTGCATCTACTGATATTTGGCCTCAAGTTTTATCAAATAAAAAAAGTTACACATATTCTATTAATCTTTCTTTTTTAATTTGTGATAATGCCATCCTATGAAATCATTCTTACTTACCTTTGTAGTTTGTAATTGCAATTGTATTCCTTACTTTCTGTGTTGCTACACACCTTTTTTCTTTAAATTATGAAAATAGTACAAGCTTTAAACAGTATAAAATAATGTTGTTGACTCCATTTTCCTTTATCAATTCATAAAATAAAGATGAGTCGAAAAGGTGTCCATTTTCTAAGTTTATTTGGAAATGGTGGCGCTTACATATACCTCTGTATATAATGCCTCCCATTTCTTTTTCTCAAGCTCAACCTTCTAGTAATAATGGCTACTTTGAGGAAGATTCCAAGTATTCTGACATGTTCATGGCTGTGAGAGATGGCAAAATTGGTCCTTTCAAGAAGTATACAGGGTCTCTTCATGAACTACTGAGCCTAGCCGAAGACACAATTTTGCATATCTACTTGTCGTCTCTAGAGGAAAGATGTACCAAATTTTTATAAGATATACTTGAAATCTGCCTATTATTGCTGCTACAGAAAAATGATGATATTCCATTGCACATCGCTGTAAGGCATGTTCATGTCAATATAGTCCAAGTACTTATTGAACAAGCAATAAAATCCCAATAATATAATGTAGAGAGTGGAATAGGAGCGTCAATGCAAATGTTGAGTGACAAATAAAGGGAAGCAAACAGCCTTACATGAGGCAGCACGAAATTGTGGAGTGCTATATTCATAACATTTTGATGTTATGGGAGTACTCGCGAAAGGGGACCATGATTTTCCTTATTCTGTCGATGATTCCAGAGAAACTCTATTGTACATGGCTGCCAATAGGGGAAATATGGAAGTGGTCAGTGTTTTGTTAAATACTTATAGTTTACTAGCATATAGCGGCCCCAATTGTAAAACTGCCTTGCATGCAGTAGTAATGCATGTGTAAAGTTTCGGCTGAAATAGTTTTTGTATATTGATTGCAATGAATGAAGTTACAATATACAGCCAATGGAAGAAATGGCATAGGATTACAACACTAGCCACTATAACCAAAATAACAAAGGCTATCCAATATGACAAATGTAATATGAAGGTTATTATGTGCATTATCACCCCCCGTCAAGCTAATGGTGGAGAAGGCAGTAAATGCAGTGTGGAGTGATGGTAAAGAAATTGCCTTGTCCCTAGAGGCTTGGTGAAAATATCTCTAATTTGGTCAGCACTAGTTAAGAATTGAACTTGTATATTTCCTTGAACAACTTACTCATACACGAAGTGATAATCAAGCTTAACATGCTTGGTGCATGCATGAAAAATAGGATTTGAAGTAAGATAAATTGCGCTGATGTTGTCAACACCATAAGATGGGTTTGCAAGAGGAAACAATACCAAGTTCTTTGAGCAAGGAATGGAGCCATAAGATTTTTGCAGTTGTATTGGCAATAGCCTTATATTCACTTTTCGTAGATGATCTTGCAATGGTAGTTGCTTCTTGGCCATCCAAGAAATTAAAGAGTTTCCCAAATAAATTGCATACCCATTGTGAAGTGACAATCATCGAGGCAACCACCCTAATCATTGTTCGAAAAACACTGTAGTTGAGTTAAGGAATCCATGAAGAAAAAAAGTTGAAAATGCATGGAATGCTTCAAGTAGCGAAGAAGTCGCTTGACAGCTTACCAATGAGTGGTGGTGGGATTATACATAAATTAGCATAAGTGATTTACTGCAAATGCGATATCCATCCATGTGAATGTGGCATATTGCAAGGTGCCCATAACTTGGTGATATTATTCACCATTGGGTAGTGGTGTGCCGAATTCCTTGGATAATGGTGGAGAAGAAGCCATAGGTGTCAAGCATCCTTTGGGGTTCAAAAAACCATGATAAGCCAACAAATCAGAGATATATTTCATTTACGATATTGTAGTGCCTAAAAAAGATGTATGAACTTCAATACTAAGGCAATAATTTAATGAACCCACATCTCTAATAGGAAATTTAGATTGAAACCATTGTAGAAAATAATCCAAGAGAGTAGTGGAGTCACCCATCAAGATGATATCATCGACATAAACCAAAATAAAGAGAGATGATGTACCTTGCCGATAGATAAATTGAAGTAGCGGAAGCCTAGGAAATTGGATAAATACTGCTTGACGTTAAACAGCGCACGATTACCGTCTAACAATCTTTTACAACCTATTGATTTGCGCAAAAATGCTAGGAAATAGGCATCCAAGAATTTGTTAATTCAAAAGAATACCGAATTTGGGGAAAATAATAATCTGATTTATCAATTCAACCAAACCTATCTCACATAGACCTAAGGCTTATATATTTATAGGGTGACACAAATCTACCAACCCTAACCCTAATTTTAATTAGGAAATAAAATAAAGATAATTCTAACTAAAGTAGGAAATCAAATCCTAATAATAATAATAATAATAGTAGTAGCAGTAGTAATAATAATAATAATAATAATAATAATAATAATAATATTATTATTATTATTATTATTATTATTACGTTAATATTATTATTATTATTATTATTATTATTATTATTATTATTGAAAATGTATGTATTCTATCAATCATTCCGTAGACCCATTCCAATAACTCAAAGACTTGCCCCGCATCATAAATAAAGAACTGTTTACTTTTGAAGAAGAAAATTTGAAAGCTAAGAGGAAGGAACTTAGCCGATTGAACCATTCTCTTGGTGCTTGACGAAAACCATAAAGAGATCGGTGAAGTAAATAGAGATGGTCTGGATGATCTTTATCAATAAAGGCTCAAGGTTGCTCCATGTACACTATGTCATGAAGCAGTGCCATGCAGAAAAGCATTGGAGATGTCAAGTTGTTGCATTTTTCACTATTTCATTATTGCAAGTACTATAATTGTGTGAATAGTGGTAGGTTTTACTACCGGACTGAATGTCTCTACAAAATCAACACCGGATTGTTAATCATATCCCTTGGCATCAAGGTGAGCCTTAAACCTTGAAATGCTTCCATCAGACAATCTCTTGATTCTGTTAATCCATTTGTTTCCTACAACATTGGTGTTAGGTGGTCATAGGACAAGTGACCGAGTATGGTTTTGTTGTAAGGCTTGAGCTTCCACTGCCATCGCATCACTCCACTCTTTGTATTTAGTAGCTTGGGTGAAGGTTTGGGGTTCGGGAATGGTGGTTGAAGGCTGCAGGATAGTGGAAAGATTTTCTTCACATCGCTGCATAGTTATTGGACGTAATTGCATTGCATGAGTATGGTTTGGTTAGTCATTTGATAGGGAGTCATCGGGTTAGTGGGTGGATGTAATCAGGTGAGTGTTTGGATATGAGGAGAGGTCCACAACAAGTTTGAGTGCAGGTGGTTACGATAGATTAAGAGAAGAGGTAGTGGATGAGGATGGGTTAGGATCAGGTCGGTGAGGAGTAGTTTGAGTTCAGGTAAAAGTGGGATGATCATGCGGGTGAGAGAGTGTTTGATTTTGGGTGGTAGTCGGATGCGGGACTGTATTGGGAAGAGATAAGGTGGGTCGGGAATTTGATAATGAATGGGTACCTGAAATATTGTTAGTGGGATGAGATAAAGTAAAAGAAGACAAATGCATACCTGATTGGCGTGAATGTGGGCTGTCAGTGATGTGAAGATGGAGCCATGGGTCGGGTGGAGATGGTTCGGTAGTGTGGGAGAGGGAGGTTGATTTTTAAATGGAAAAATTATTTCATTGAATTTTACATATCTTGCGATATAAAGTTTTTTTTGTAGTAATGTCAAAACACTGATGACCAAAATGAGATGGAACTGGACCTAAATAAACACATTCTTTGGTTCTGAAATTAAATTTTTGTTTATTATATGCTTGGAGTAAAGAAAAAATAGCACATCCAAAAATTTTTAAATTGTCAACAGTGGGTTGTTTGTCATATAATTTATAAAAAGGAGAGGCTCCATTGAGAACATCAATTGGAAAAGTGTTAATAATATTAATGGCAATGTCAAAAGAATAAGACAAAAAACGAAAAGGAATTGAGCTGTGAGCCATTAAAGTGAGACCGGTATCAACTAAATGGTAAATTTTTTTGTTCAAATGTTCCATTTTGTTTATGGTATAAGGAAATGCAATCTGATGATCAATGCCCTTATTTTTAAAATATTTATTGAGTTTTGGTACTCACCACCCTAATCGGAATAAAAAGCTTTAAATGTTGTAGAAAACTGAGTTTTAATTAGTTATTGAAAATTAAGAAAAATATTATTAACATTAATTTTATTTTTGAGAAAATATACCCATGTGAAATTAGTATAATGATCTATGAACAAAAAAAAACAAAATCCTAAATTTGACAAAATAGGAGAGGGTCCCCATACATATGAATGAACAGTATCAAAAGGTTTTAAACTTTTATGTTCAACAAGTGCAAGGGGAATTTTCGCTAACTTTCTTAAGAAACAAGATGAACATTTTTCTAAAGATGACTTGGGAGAATAAGGAAGAACATTCTCGTTGAGAATCTTGGTGAGATTTTGGTGTCGGGGATGGCCAAGGTGGGAGTGCCAAACTTCAAAAGGAATGGTAGTGGTGAGAAAAGCCTGAGGATTCAGCTTTGAGGGGAGAAGATATAGCCCATGCTTATTCACGCCTCACAGGATTTCCTGCTTTGTCATTTGATCCTTAATAAAGAAAAAAGACAGCCAAAATTCAAAGAAATAGTTATTATCATGGCATAGTTTTGAAAATGATAGGAGAGGTTTGGTAATTTAAGGTACATGTAAGAGATAAAGATGTAGATGGAAGAGTGGTATTACCAACAGTAGAGATAGACAAACCTTAAGCATTACCAACAGTTAATTGATCACTACTAATGTATGGATGAGACAATTGTAAAGTGGAGAGATCCGGAGTGATATGAACATTGGCACCAATGTCTGCAACCCATAGGTTAGTGATGTAGTAGAAGCTTTTAAAAAGGAATTGAAATAATTCATTTTAAGAATACCCAAAATCAATGATCCAAAACTCTGTTGATTCAAAGAATTATAGAGAAAATAGAGAATTACGTCTATAATTTTATTTTAATTCCTCAAAAACTATTCCAAAACAATCAAAAGAGGCAAATAAATAGTACCTAGAAAAAAACCCTAAATCCTAAAAAAGGAAAAGACAAAAAACTCTAAAAAAAAAAAAGAACATAAACTTTAAAGTAAAATTTGAAAGCCTCAACAAATGAATTTGGGCTCGAAGATGGACTATGTTTGTAGCACCCATTGTAACTCTCTGAGTCAGCTTCGATTTGATATATTATGAGCCCTGTGGGTCAACCGATGCTGCCACGAACGTCTATTTAAAGTCCAAGTGCACAAACCTACTCTATCAAAGTCATCCATAAATTTCAATGCTGCCTTATCTACATTAGTTAGAATTATGAGAAGGGCAGTAATAATGAGAAGGAGAGCTTGAATAGGCACGGTTAGCCAATCAAGTGAAAGGGTGTTATTGAACAAGAGATGTATACCACCTACACCTATCAGCTATATGATTATTCATGCCACAAATTTGGCAAGCACAAGGATGTGGCCAAGAGCGTCAGCGGAGCTGCCATAATGAGCAAGTTTGAGAAGATGGTAGAGAGGTAAAAGAGGTTGCATGGCAGATTAGGAAGGAGAGGGAATTTGATTGGTATAAGATAAATTTGCTAGTGGTGGTTCATGGGAGCTATTAAGAAGAATTTCATGAGCAAGAAGATGATTGTAAAGCTCATTAAATGACACTGGTTCAGGTCTGAGATTAAAGGTAGTGATAATACTATGGTATTCAACTCTAATATTGCAGTAAATGACAACATTGAATTCCATTAAGGTTATGGTACGACCAACAGCAGATACTTGATCAGAGAGAGACTTGGCTCTTTAAAGATACTGAGACATAGACATATCATTTTTCTTCAATTCTTGCAACTCAATATTCAATTACAGTTGCTTTTTTTTTGGCAAATAGAACCAAAATAATTTGCTAGAGTTGTCCAGGCATCTTGAGAGGATTTAATGCCAATAACATAGGGAAAAACCTCCTCCGTGAGAGAGGAGAGAATCCATGAGAGAAGCATTTGATCACGTTGAAACCAAGAATCAAAGGTAGAATTTGGAGGTTCAACAGGAGGGTCAGCAGTATTGGAAATGGTTTTTGGTGGAGGGGGAGATGTGCCATCTACAAATCCCATGAGTTTTTTATAATTCAGCAATGGTAAAAATTGATTTTTCCATGCCCAATAATTCTTATTGTTATTTGATTGAGAAAGAGTGAAATATTAGTAATCAATGCCCAGACAGCTACAATATCACAGCTGTAAGAGACTAGAATATTGCTCGCTATGCAGCCATCAGTAAAGATTATCAAGTGTTACAGGAAGTCCTAACAGATTCATCCAACATGCACCTTATAAATATGAAGGATTCCAAGGGGAACACACCTCTACATCTATTTGTTGCTTCTCTCCCTCCCAGCTTCAATGTGGACAAGTTTCTCAATGGCAATTTTGAGCTTAATTACCATTTGAAGCTTTGCGGGGATGACTTATCCAAAATCCACATGTTGTTTTCTCTCTTTCCTCAATTGAAGGTCAGCTAATCTATTGTATCTTTAGTTTTTGAAAGTTAGCATAATTCTACCATTAACAATAATCATTTTTCTCAATTTATCATATTTTGAAAATTGTGGCCAATTAGTATATAACTTTTTCAATTTGTTGCAAATCTATCAATAATTAAAATAGTGTGTTTGTAGTGACATGACATGCATGTGTAAATCATTTGCTTATTTAGAAATTAAAAGAAAAAATTGTAATTTTTCTTCTATCCTTCACTTTCATATTCGTTTTACAAACATATCCTTTTTTTTTACATTAAATTTCATCGCAATCACTTGATTTTATTTATTATTTCAATAAGTTGGGATCACAATCAAGTGAAAAAAAAATGTGCCATGAATTTTAAAAGTATTTTTATGAATATTTAAATAAAAAAATTGTATAACAATATGCACATGATCACATGAAAAAAATCATATAGATATCTAACAATAATTTTAAAATTCGACAAAATCAAAATAAATTAAGAAGTATATATATAAATTAAAAAGTATAATTTTTATGTGATCATGTGCATATTGTTATATATATATATAGTCTAATGTTTTTTTAAGGTGAAAAACTAAAATTATTGCTATTGTTTTTCAAATATTATAAATAATTTAGTTAAATGACAAATAATTTAAAATTATATGTGTAGTATGTTTGTGTGTAATTTTATTATTTATTAGGTTATTTTATTATAGTAATTAGGTAGTTTTTATGCTTTAATTAATTTATTGATGATTAGTTTTTAGTTTTATTTTGTTCTCATGTTTTGTAGGTGATTTAGGACTCTCTTTGGGTGATTAAAGGATGTTGACATGAAGTTGAAGCTTGATTTTAGTTACCTCCACACCGGGGTATGTATGAACGCTTGAAAAATGCAGAAAATGGAAGAAGACTCGGCTGAGACAGCAAACTTAGGGCTGCCATCGCAACTGAGACATGCATGAATTTTAGAGTCTTTGGCTACCACAGCAGAGAAGGAGTTGCCATCGTAGCTGAGAAGGGAGAAGTAGGTTTGATCATTTGCTCCGATAGCAACAACAAAGAAGAAAAAAATAGTTAAATTTCGGCTCAAACAACAGCAAAATCACTGTTGTCATAGACCGGTCTTATCAATTATTGATGACTCCTACTATAAGTGCACGGGTCGACAAGCAATATAGTATCACATCCGTATCCTCGGACGTACTAAATTGAAGAATTATTATTATTAAGTAATTAATTAAGTTCCAAATTGATGGCCAATGTAAGGGCTTAATTTATAAGAAATTAAAAAGATAAGGGTCCAATTGAAAGAAAATTTAGATTTAAGATTGATGTATATTTGATGAGGTGTCAAGATAAATGTAAGTCTCTTCTTACACTTTTTTGTTAAAAAAAAAAAAAAAGGACACTTCTCTGCGTTAAGAAGAGAAAGAACGTGAAAGAGGACAACAATGGGAGGCAAATCATCTTGCATGTAGATGGAGATGAGTCTCAAGTCTTTTTTTTCACCTCTAGAAGTAAGAATCAGAAATCAAATCCATTTGGAAGTTGAAGATCAAGTGAGCTAGATCAGCAAAGAGATTGTAAAAAAAAAAAAAAAACCAGAATAAGAGCTTTGAGTTGGTTGAGTTTGGCGTAAATCAAGAAATCATTAAGGTAAGAAACATCGAAAGATTAGAAGGATTAATGTAGAATGTAAATGAGATTAGATTAAGTTACATGCAAAGAGATTTAGATAGAGAATTAATACAGAATTCTTGAAGTTTATATGTTGTAAATGTTGAGTTTGAGCTAGAACTAAGAAGTTCTTTGTAAATGATGATTAGGAACTGCTTGTGGCCTCGAAATAGAGTCCGTTGAAGCAGCGAGGGGATAAAGAGAAGGCTAGCTTTGAATCTGAGTGGTTTTCACCGAACATTTGATACATTTTTTATTCTTAATTTTGTTGTACTCTTGAGTTCTCGGTGTTGTTCATCCTTGTGATGTCTAAATGCTAATTTTGGCTCAGTTGTTTTGATTCAACGTTAATTTCTGCCTCATTTTGTTTCGTTGAATTTGAATATCAAGTGGCTTGAGTCATGTTGCTTATTCATGTTAATTCTTTCGGGTTCTAACTGCACAACTTGTTTTGAAAACATGGTAATTGTCTGTCTCAAATCATCAATTCTGTTGTTAACAAAAATGTTGCTGTACTATGTTGAATTTGCTGCTGAAATTATATTCCTAAGTGGCCCCGAAAGTCATTTGATTCTGTATTAAATCCTTGGGAATTTGTTAGTGCAGTCCTTTCGAAACATGTCGAGTAAAACCTCTTAAATTGCAGTAAATCATGCAGCCCAAATATTTGTTTGCTGCTGATTACCATGGAAGAAAATGCAAAGAAAGAGCTTAGATGACTTCCTAATGAGACTTAAAAACATATCAATATAAAGTGAAAAGGTAGTGGGTGATTTGGTGCTATTAAACTTGTGTTTTGCAATAGAAAACGTGTGTTTTACTGCTGAAGAATATATGTATTTTTGCTGCTGTCCAAAGTGAGTTTTGCAGCAGAAATTTCGTTTAAAAGAAGTGAGAAAGTGGTGCTAAGCTAATTCATACTGGTAGTTTTAAAACTGATCGAAAAAGAAGAGAAGTGAATGTGCTCTTACAACCTGAATATTTATTTAACTTGTCTTTGCTAAATTAATGAGTAATTTATAAAAGAAAATATATGTATAAGAGAAATTGCATAAGTTTTGCTCAGTGCTGCAAACTATTTGCAAAGTGGCTATCCTTGGGCTATTGAGTTGAGCTTTGATTTCCTATTGTCTACTTTGGCGTGGTAGTACCCTTCTCAATTCCCACTTAACTTATATT
This sequence comes from Mallotus nudiflorus, assembly GCA_947683625.1. Classification (NCBI taxonomy): domain Eukaryota; kingdom Viridiplantae; phylum Streptophyta; class Magnoliopsida; order Malpighiales; family Euphorbiaceae; genus Mallotus; species Mallotus nudiflorus. The sequence continues at coordinate 443,636 of CANTUR010000886.1, read as the reverse complement.
AAAGTTTGATAGCCTTACTCTTAACATAATTGCCTTATAAATAATTCTATAAATTTTACTTAGTGTAGCCAAAAAAATGAGTATTTTGGAACTGAGTTTTTACAGTTTTGTTAATGATCATTGAACTTGTAAGTTCTTGACCAGTATTTTGCAAACTTGAGAAATAAACACTTGAACTTGATTTTTAATTTGGGAACTTAATATATATATAACTGTTATTTAAATAAAATATACATGTATGTGTAAGTTTAGCTGCAAGACTTATTCCTTATTTAAAATAAAATGTAGCCTACATTTTATTTTAAATAAGGAATAAGTCTTGCAGCTAAACTTACATATACATTTATATTTTATTTAAATAACCGTTAAAGAGAAATATTTGAAAAGAATATTTTAATTATTTATTTAAATTGTGCATATGCCTAAATGTTAAATTGTGACAAATAGATGAATAATTAATAGCTTAAAATTTTCAGTGTTTCCTTAATGTTCTTAAACCTCTTGCTTAAGGATTAGATTTTGGTTAATATATATTTCTTTAGAATGCTCGTAAACTTTGACATATTTATTTCTGGGTATTTTGCGAATACTACTTAAATACAAAAACAAATATCTAAAGGAATTAATTAGCAAAACGCTGATTCCTGAGCTAATATTTTTCAATTTAGAAAATTTTATAATGAGTAGTTAAGAGCATATTTGTATGAGTTTAATAGAGTATATCTCTATTATTAGAATATGATATATGATTATAATTATTTTTATTTTGTGACTGTCATGTCCAATTTTCTCGTGAAGTAACGACAAGTCTTCTTTTATCATATATATATATACATAATACATTTGTTTTTCTATGAGAGATTTGTCATGAGCAGAAATTTTAGTGTTGGTCAACTGTAAAATAAAAAGAAACTGTCTTTGGGACAGCGCGTATATTCAAAAGCCTTTGGGGCAAATTTGTGTGGAAACTAAGTATGCATATTGATCTTATATTTCATTTTACTCTAAGAAGGAGCTAAGCAATTATTTTACTCTAAGAAGGAGTTAACTATAAATTGTATTTTGAAAAGTATAGTCAATTTATTAATGTGTCATGTCTAGTATGTGATAGTCAAGTAAAAAATAAAATATATCTAGACATGAGTAATTGTGCTCTAATGCTCAAAATTTTTATACTTTGTTAATTATGCTCGGATTCATATGTTGTGAAAATACGCTCAGAACTATTTTATGTGAAAACTTGAGAAAAATAGAGAAATAAATATTTCGGCATCAGTTAATTAATAAAATGATGTTTAATATTTCAACGTGTCCCTTGAGTTGCGACTTAAATTTTTATGCAATGCTTCTAGTATTATTATCTTTGTATTCATGATCAATTATATTTTAAGTATTCTTGTTATATTTTCCTTTAGTTATGCACTGGGTAATTTCCTTATGAAATTACTCGCACTCGCTTTCTTATATATTTTTTGGTATAGGCTATATATATTAGTTTGTATATCTAGAGACTTCCAGATGGCGGTGTAGTAGACTACCATGACTTATGAGGTTTCTGAGTTGGAGACAAAGGTGAAGTATGTCATATGTCATGACATAGATATCGATGCAAAGGTTGCATTTTGAATTTTTATAGAGCTGAGTAGGGTAGATGTATGCATTTCAGCAGTTAGAGAGGAGTATATGGATTTTGTGTGTACCATTATCTGAGTCACTTATGACAGTAGCACTAGAGTTCAGGTTTCTTTGACCTAGATATGAGTTTAGACATGATGGGATCCACTTTTGTCATTTTGCTTATGGTATAGCCTATTTCCCCCTTGGACTGTGATTGGTTACTTTTTGCTTAGTGTAAGAAAGGGATTGAGTTTCACTATGGCCTACAATATGCTATAAGATGAAGCACATTTTGCACACTTAAAAGGAGGTGCTAGAGAGAGGGTTATTGAAGTACATCTTGTGTATCTTTTTGCTTATATTTTTATATAACCCATACTCAAGTATTTGTATTAGAGATGTTAATGTTCAGGTGACATAATACCTTATCTTGTATGTATTTGTATTAAGTTATGCAATCAAATACTTCTTTCCATCATATAGATTTTATAGGAGTTAGTTATTATGTTACATAAATATGTCATTTGCAATCCAAAAGATATCATGTTAAGTGAAGTGTGAGGTTAGTTGTTTAGGTAACACTACTCTTTGACAGTACTGTCATCGATAATGTAATGTTATATGGTGGTACGAGAGGGGAGGGATGTTACATATAGAGAGAGTAGAATATTATTCCCATAAGGATTAGGGACTGAGCACCTATTAGCTTTAGTTTAATATGTTTAGAGCTTGCAAATTGAATAAGAAATCAATAATGAACAAACTAAATAAACAATAATCAAGGAAATTTTAATTGAACTAATACTAAGCAACTAATGGAGAAATCAATTAATATTGGAATCATGTTATTGGGGAATGGCATGCCACATCATCCTCAAGTTAATTCACAAACCTATTCAAGTTATTTGTACAACTCAAGCTTACTAAGATCATTTAACACTTCTCTCAAGTAATGTTAAACTCTACTAATATTGATGTAGTGAAAGTATAAAATAAAAGAGATAAATGTTGCAAGCCATTGAATCATGCATGATTGGCCATCTAGAAACCTTCTATAACTTGTTGGTTTGCACACAACTACTAGGAAATAGGCGTCCAAGAATTCGTTGATTCACAAAGAATACCAAATTTAGGAAAATAATAATTATGATTAATCAATTCAACAAAATTGTCTCAAAACAATTCAAAGAGACAAATAAATAATGTTTAGGGAAAAACCCTAGTTGAAATAAAGCAAAAAGACAAAAAAAAAACCCAAAAAAATAATATAAAAATTCAAACTAAAATATGAAGCCCTAAATGATGGAATTTGGGCTTGAAGATAGGATGTTACAAACAAAACATATAAAACTTTATAGAGCTCTGAACTAGCTTCATTTTGATAAATTATGGGCCTCATAGTTCCTCTAGACCAGAAGTTAGAGCCATTAGAAGCTCAGGTGCGCACTCTCCTTTTGTCAAGCCCATCCATGAATGCCAATACAATATGGTCCACGTCATTCCTTCCAGGTGATAGAAAATTCAGCCTTGAATTTGACACAACATCATCATCAGAAGAATCTCTAGTGAAAGGAATCAGATGTTTCATATTAAACACATCTACAGTGCGAACATGGCTAGGCAGCTTCAGACGATAAGCATTAGGATTGATCTTCTCCACCACCTCCACTAATCTAATCTTCTTTGTAGATAACTTGTTATACTCCCTAGCTGGATAGTGATCCTTAGTCAGGACTGCCCATACAAAATCACCCACCTCGAACTCCAAATGCTCGCATTTTTTTTATCTGTAATACGCTTGTAATTAGAGTTGGCAGTAAATAGATTTTCAAAAACTGTCTTATGTACATCCTGTAATCCTGTCTTAAAATCTATTGCTTTCCTATGGACTCTCGTCAAGGGACATCAATTCAAGAGGACCTCTAGGCTGAACTGAATAAACAACCTGAAAGGGACTGAAACCTGTGCTTCAATTAATAGCATGGTTATGAGCAAATTTTGCCTAATATAGTTTCTGATCCCAGCCCTTCACATGATCCCTAACTAGGCAAAGCAATAAGCTTCCCAACTATCTATTCACTGCCTCAGTCTACCCATCCATCTAAGGGTGATAAGCACTGCTGAAATTTAGTTGAGTATTGACCATTTTCCACAAACTGCACCGAAACTGAATAAGGAAGTGGGTATCTCTATTAGAGATAATAGAGGTAGGCAACCCATAAAGACAATACACATCTTGAAAGAAAAATTATGTACATTTATAGCATTTGTAGTGTTCTTGCAAGGAATAAAGTGAACCATTTTAGAAAATCTATCAATAACAACAAAGATGGAATCATTACCTCACTGTGTTTGCAGCAACCCCAACATAAAATCCATGTTAATATCAGTCCAAGGTTGAGAAGGGACTGGTAAAGGCATGTAAAGCCCCCGTATTTATGGATAACCCCTTAGAGACTTAACAGATTTTACACCTCTACACATATTTTTCAACCTCTTTGTGAATTAAAGGCCAAAAATATGAGGCTTGAATCAATTGCAAAGTCTTATCTCTGCCTACATGCCCTTCTTCGTGCAATTCCTTAATTATCTATAAATGAAGGCTACAGTCTAGAATACATAGTTGGTTACCTTTAAATAAAAACCCATAATGCAGTAAAAATTCTATTTTCCTCCCAGCCTGCACATCTTGCATCACTATAGAAAAATAAGGGTCAGAAGCAAGCATATCACGAAAAGAATCAAATCCAGGCACCTTGACCCTCATAGTAACTAGTAAAAAACTTCTATAGCTTAAAGCATCAGCCACCCGATTAGTAACTCCAGACTTATGTTTCACCACATAAGTAAACCTCTCCAAATAAGCCACCCATCTTGCATGGTGAGGGGACACCTTATCTTGCTAATGTAAATGCCTCAAGGAATCATGATCTGTATACAAAATAAATTTTTTATGAAATAGATAATGATGCCAATGCCTCAATGCCTGCACTACTGCATAAAACTCAACATCATAAGCACTATAAATGAGTTTTAAACTTGATAATTTCTCACTAAAAAGACCACAGGTCTGCTGTTTTGACTCAGTACTGCTCCAATTCCCACCTTGCAAGCATTTGTATATAACTCAAAGGATTGAGAAAAATCTAGAAGCACCATGATTGGCGCAGTTGTAAGGTGTTCTTTAATCAATTTGAAGGCTGCCTCTACTTCATTTGTCCACTCAAGCCTGCTGCCTTTCATGTAATTTGTGATTGGAGCCATAATAGTGCTGAAGTTAGCAATAAAATGCATGTACAATAATGTCAGGCCATGGAAACTCCTCATTTCTGTCAAGGTCGTGGGCCTAGGCCACTCCTTCACTACTATGACCTTTGCTTCATCAACCTCTAAACCAGCTCCAAAAACCATAAACCCTAAAAACATCACCTTGGGGGCCACAAATACACATTTCTTTATGGTAGTATAGAACTTCTCCGTAGGCAACACACTAAAAACCTCCCTAACATGTTGCATGTGCTCATCATGGTTAGCACTGTATATCAGAATATTATCAAAAAATAGCATAATGAATTTGCCAATAAAAGGCCTCAATAACTGATTCATGACACGCATAAAAGTACAAGGAGCATTAGACAAGCCAAATGGCATTACAAGCCATTCATACAACTCCTCTCTAGTCTTAAACATTGTTTTCCACTCATTCCCAGACCTAATATGAATATGATAATACCCACTCTTTAAATCTCTCTTAGTAAAAATAGTAGAACCACTAATCTGATCAAGAAAATCATCTAAATGAGGAATTGGAAATTTGTATCTCATAGTAATTTTGTTAATGGCTCTACTGTCCACAAACATACGCCAAGAACTATTCTTTTAAGTGTCAAAAGGGCAGGTATGGCACAAGGACTCATGCTCTCTTTAATATGGCCCTTAACTAGTTGCTCCTCCACTTGTCTATGCAATTCCTCATGCTCACTGGGGCTCATCCTGTAATGTGGTATGTTAGGGCAAGGCTACTCCATGTAGTAAATCAATGTGGTGTTGAATGTCACGTAATAGAGGCAACCCTTTGGTAGTTCTTTAGGACATAGGTCACCAAATTTTGCAATAAGTGGGGCCATAATCTTTAGAATATGACTGAATCTGTCACTTGCTTTTCCACCAACATATACCCTATGCCTGATTATTGCAACTCTTCATCAAATTGGGCTAAAGATAGTAGGGTGTTAACCTTACCTGCATGCTTAGGCTTCTCCAACACTTGAATACTAGGCAACAATACAATTTTAACTCCATCAAATATAAAACTTTATATGTTAGTTTGCCCATTATGAGTGACATCCCTATCATACTGCCAAGGTCTACCCAAAAGCATGTGAAATGCATCCATAGTAACTATATCACACCAAACAATATCTTTGTATTTTAGGCCAATTGAAAAAGGAACTAAGGCATATTTAGACACTGATACTTCACCACCCTTTTTAAGCCAAGCTAGTTTATAGGGCTTGGGATGTTGTTTGGTTTGAATTTTCAATTTTTGGATAGCCTCATCAAACACAATATTTTCACAACTGCCACCATCAATCGCAAAATGACATACCTTATCCTGGATTGTACATATGGACTGAAAAATATTACTCTACAGCCAATCATCCTAATCTTCAGCTTTTGGAGTCAAGCAGACATGTCTAACCACTAACGTAGTCCCAACATCTCCCTCCAATTGCACCTTTTCTATAGCTTCCTCATAATATATAGCTTTACTTTCAATCTCCACTTCGTTTTCATCATACTCATCTATTTTAGTGGACTAATCTTTCTTTACAGTAGCCTTTTTACATTCAGCTTGCCTATGGTAAAGTTCCCCACAGTTGAAGCATCTCAAACCACTACTGCTAGCTGTTCTATTAAATTGCGCTGTATCCTTAATAGGGATAAAATCACTACTGTTGATTACTATTTTGTTCGCGCTACCACCACTACTAGCTCTAGCGTTTACGCTTACAATATTAGCAACACATTGCAGCTACTTCTCCACCATTAAAACCCTTTGATGAGCAGCAGAAATAGAGATAGGATCGCATATGTTCACAGTATCCTGAATCTACAACTTTAAACCCTTAATGTATTATGACACCAACTGGTCCTCCATCTCCTGGATTTTGCTCCTAGCAATCAATTGGTAGAATTCAATGGTATAATCATCCATTAATTTCAGGCCTTATTTCAGATTCTGTAATTGATGGTACATTAACCTTTGAAAATTATATGGCACGAATGTGGCTCGCATTTGTTTCTTCATTTTCTCCTAGGTATTGATTTTTTCCTTACCCAGCCTATTGCCACATCAATTTCACCACGTGCTGCTACTAAAGGCACACATTTATCTTATGGCACTCCCTTAAATTCCAAGATCTCCTCGACCGTAGCTAGCCAGTCAAGGAATACTTCAGGTTGAAGGCTGCCATGGAATTCCAAAATTTTAGTTCTCATTCTAGTCTCCAAATGCCTCCAATCCTCTTTTACATCATCCCTTTAATGTCTGCGAGGCACTTCTTCCTCATCCCCTTCCTCATCCTCATCAGAACTCCCATCAGTAGATGCCCTGTCATGATTTTGGTTATTGTTGATTTTGTTCTAGTTAGCCATTAGGGCAACCATTCTTTCATTCATCTGCTCAATCATTTGCCCTATTTATCCCATCGTCTACTCAACTCGCTTAAATCGCTGCTTGATCTATTAATCCATCTCATGCTCATGAACTTCACTAACATGTTAATGTCTCCTACACACCATCTTTCTCCATTTCTTTTTTTTATTTTTATAACCTAGAAGCGAACATCGCTCTAATACCAACTGACATAGAAAAAGTCTAGAATAAAAGAGATTAATGTTGTAAGTCATTGAATCATGCATGATTGGCCATCTAGCAACCTTCTATAATGTGTTGATTTATGCATAAATGCCAAAAAATAAGCATCCAAGAATTTGTTGATTCACAAAGAACACTAAATTTGGGAAAATAATAATTCTAATTAATCAATTCAACAAAATTGTCTTAAAAAAACTCAAAGAGATAAATAAATAACGTGTTTAGGGAAAAAACCCTAGCTAAAACAAGGCAAAAAGACCAAAAAAACCCTAAAAAATAACATAAAAGTTCAAACTAAAATATAAAGCCCTAAATGATGGAATTTGGGCTTGAAGATGGGATGTTACAAGTATAACATGTAACATATATTGTAAAGCTCTGAACTAGCTTCATTTTGACATATTATGGGCCTTGCAATTCCTCCAGACCCAAAAGTTAAAGCCATTAGAAGCTCATGTGTGCACTCTCCTTTTGTCAAGTCCATCCATGAATGCCAATGCAATCTGGTCCACACCAAATATGCATCCATTAGATCTTAGAATCGTAGCTTAATTCTCATAATCACTATAAAAGTAAGTTAATATCAAACATATTAGGCATTAAGTGAGCTTATGGAGGATTGAATGGCTTTAAGCTCTCTAAAGTCATTGATCATTCAACAAGCATTTATGGGTCTATTAGATCTACCATTTCTCAATGCATAAATCTAGACTAAGGTTGTATTTGGCCAGAATATAACACACCTCAAAGCATAACCAACACAATATGCATTAAATAAGAGAGGATCCATAAATTAAACTTGATTTAAATGGGTTTCCAAAATCCCAATAATATAAATGAAAATTTAGCCAAATATGGCTTCCATAATCATTATTGAATATTTAATACAACCTAAAAGATGAAAGAAATGTAAATGAAAGAAAAAAGGGGAAGAGAAATTATTATTAAGAAGCTTGAATCTTCAATGGAGGTTCCCTTCTTCTCTAGCTCCTTTTTTCTTCTCTTGCTCCCTTTTCTTTCTCTTAGTTATTATAGGTCCACTTCAAGATTGATTCCCTTTTCAATGATATCCTCCAAATCATGGCCCTTGTCCTTTTATAGCCTTTTTAGAATGTCCCTTCACCTCCCCTAGATTTTATTCTTTTTAAAACATCCACCTCAACATGTTCTTTGCTGGAAATGAGCTTATCGTGATTGCGGGTCAAGTTATGATCATGAAAAAGGGGCATCTGGAGAAGTGATGATAATCGCCATAAAAAGTTTGGCTATCAATAATCTACAATCGCATATTAAGTTGTGTTCACAAATTAAATTGTGATCACAGAAAGGCCTTGACTCAGGAATGCTTGAAGCTTTAATCAATCCTTGATTGTGCTACCATTCGTGATTGTGACAGTATGCAGGCTTTACTCCTCTACTTTTATTCTTCCTCTTTTTGCCTCCAATCATCATCAAACACCTTTAAATCTCATTCCCCTATTAAAAACCAAATAAAACACAAAATTATCTAGTCCTATATGTATTCCTATACTAAATGCTCATTAAAATCAATCAATGAATGACAAAATGAACCTAATTGTACATGTAATTTGGCACCAACATCAATTGGAGACAATTTTTAAAAGAAATCAACATTGGAAAAACATAAGAAAATTTTCATGGGATGTTTTTATAGTTTTATTGAAATTTTTTTCAATATGTTAGACTAAATTCATGTTGGTTAGGGATTGATGATTTAAAATGAATTAGTTTTTTTCTTTATTTAATTAATTATTAGTTCTTGCAAACTATATTTATTGTGTTTATTATATATTGATGCTTAATCACCATTAGCATAATTAAAATTATAGTTTTAGGCTGAGTGATCAAAATCTTAGTGAAACTATAAATATAGATTTAAATTTCTTACAGGTAGAGATATCATAATTGAATTAAATTCCATTCAAGAATAGGCATTTGAATTCATAATTTAATTCGAGGGTTTGAGTTCACAATGAGAATTGCGATTAATGTTCTTGTTTGAAGGTTATGAATTAGAATTTGTTAATACTTGTGAAAGATTGATCAATAATTTGGAATAACCCAAGATTTGTAAGACTAGTATGTTCATTAATTAAAGTTAACTAAGGATTGTGAAAAGATTCAATTCCTAACCATTACATTCATTAATTGTTTCTTCCTTCATCTTTAGAATTCATTTTTATTTTAAAAATTCATTTAGTTGCTATTTAATTTTCTTTTTAAATTTCGTATTCAAAAGCCTTAGACAATAAAAACTTTAAGTTATTAAGCGGTTATAACGAGTCTCTGTGGGACAATATTTTTATACTACTTGGCGATATTGCGTGCTTGTAGTTTTGCACCAATAGAGTAATTTTATATATTATCATTAATGATAATGATTTTAAAATTGTGAATTATTACTTATATTTATCTCCAAAGTTTAAATTTTAATTTATGAAAATTTTTAGAAATTTTAAAATTAAATAAAAACTAAAATAATTTACAAAATTGATAAGTTAAATTATTATGAAAAATTGAGGATAAATTTGCAAAAATAATGTAACAACTATAATTGAACTAAGAAGAAAAAAAGATAAATTGACTCGGGTTAGAAAAAATTATGATACCTAAAAAATAACTACAAATTTTAAAATTTAAATAATAAACCACTAGTGAACTGTGAGAGTACGTACATATCTATGATCTATTTCCTTCTCATTTTCTTATACCATTTGTTACTTTCCTTTGTATTTCACTCACTGAGTATTTCCTTGGAAGTACTCACCACTCTTTTAATATAATTTTTACAAAGTAGTTGCTAGTGACTTGAGCATGGAAGTGAAGCCAAGATTTCAAAATGGGTGCATAAAATTTAGTGGAAGAGCATATGGAAAATTAGTGTACAACTTTTGGAAATACATGAAAAAGGTTGATTTAGTACCAAGTGTATTGTGTAAGAGGAGGAGAGATATGTATTTTTGGTATTTTAGTAATATGGACAATATTATGATATGTATTTGAAGTTATTCTCTCTTGCCATCTTATGTATACGTCTTGAACTGTTATTGATTAATTAGGCTAGTTACCATTAAAGGTTAGTTTTAGGTAACGTTCCTCCCTATTGGTGCCATTGATGTGCTATTATACTATGATAATGCACAGAGATGGTGTCAATAAGAAGGGGTGCTACATTTACAGCTTAAGATACCTGGAACAAAATTCAACCCTTTTCCAAGCTTATGTCAGTGCTAAATATCTCTAACTTAAACTTGCTTTTGACCAAGCTTCTAAAGGCTCTCCTCCATATCAAAATATCTCCACTTTATTAAGTCTACTGTTAATTCCCTTCACTTTATTGGTCGTCCAATTGATGACAATGATGTTATTCTTCAAGTGCTATTTGGTTTACCATCAATATACTCAAATGTTGTGACTGTCATAATAGTTAAAAAGCCCTTGCCTTCCTTTATGGAGTTACGATCCTTTTTGCTGGCACATGAGTCTCGTTTGCAAACTAAACACCATTACCTCTTGATACTCAAGGTCTTATTACAACTAAAACTGTGATGGTTATGTCAACAAAGGAAATTTTCATGGAAATTATTCTCGAGGTGGTCTATTTGGCCAATCTTGAGGTGGTTATGGCTCTTATTCTCAGGGTGGCAATTCTAAAGGAGGCTCTTTTTCTAGTTTCGCACCAAGATATCCAAGTAATGCTGCTTATAGTGGAAAGTTTTCAAACAATTTTCAGGCACACACTTCTTGGAGTTTTGGTTCTTCTATTCTTGGTGCTCCACCTACTCTATGTCAAATATGTGATAGTCCTTCTCACACCACAAAATATTATCCTCAACAAAATCTCAACACCACTTTACTTATAAAGAGCTTTCACTATTGTTCATCTCTAAGAGCCTATACTGATTATGGGGCTTCTCACTATATGACCAATAATGCCTGTGATTTGGATAGTTATAACCTTTAACATAGTATAGATACTTTTCATGTTGGTGATGGCGGTAAATTACCTATTACCCATTTTGGTAAAAAACCTCTTTATACTCCTTCTTAATTTGCTTTAAATGATGTTTTGGTTATTCCTGACTTACATTTTAATTTAATTTTCATTCATTGTTTTTCTTTGGGCAATTCTTGTTCATTACATTTTGATTCCTTGGGTCTATCTGTGAAGGATCTACACACTCAAAACACTATACACCATTGTAATAATACCAGTCATCGTTATCCTTTCTTAACAATAAGTTATGATGATTCTATTTCTCCTCCTTCAACTACTGTTGCGTCAAAGGTGTCATCCTCCATTTAGCATCAACATCTTACTCATCTTGGTGCTCTTGTCATGTCTAAGTTCTTTCAATAAAATTCTAGTCTCTTTAATTCAAATAAATTAGGATCCTTTTGTCATGCTTGTCAGTTAGGAAAATATTCCAAGCTACCCTTTCAAGACTTAATAAATGTATCTGTTTAACCTTTTCAAATAGGTCATTCCAATGTTTGGCATTCACCAATTTCTTCTTTCACTAGCTATAATTATTATGTTTTAATTCTTGATGATTATATTGGTTATGTTTGGGTTTATCCATTGCGTGTCAAAAGTGATGTCTTTGATACCTTTGTTCTTTTAAAAAATACGATTTATACTCAATTTAATATGAAAGTCAAACAATTTCAATGTGACAATGGTGGCTATTAACACACTACCATCAGCTCCACAATCACAGCAATAAGAGGATTCTTTAGAGTGATAAGGCTGCTGCACTATTAGGAGTGATAAAGATGCACATAATCCTCATATTAAATCTTTAGAGATATTCTTGGGTGATCTTATTGACTTGAGTACAACTTAATCATAATCAAGGGGATCATTCTAGCTTGATTAAGGGATTACAATTCTAGTTTGATTATAGGGATTATAGTCTAAGTTTCTATATTTATTTCTTCTTTTCTTATATAGTTATTTCTATTGCCTTAGTATAAAAGGTTGTGTAAACCTCTTTTGTTGTTCACGTTGAATAAAAACACAAGCTTAGTTTTATACCAAATTTCTTTTTGGCATTAGAGCAACTTTAATAGATTTTGGTGTATGTGGAATTCCCTATCCAATAGCCATAAGTGCATACTTTGGATTTGGTTTGTATATGCCAACTTAAGAGCGAGTGACCATGGAATGGTGTTAAAGTTGAGGCTGTAATGTTTTAAATGGCCCAGACTTATAAGGTGAAGGGTCCAAGCATTGAGGGAAGTGAAGAAAAGGGGATACCTCAGTTGAATCTTCTTTATCTGAGCTAGGTGAGCTAGATGTTGTTGATAAAATATCTCAACTAGAGGTTGCAGCAGGCATTGAATTCAAGTGTTTTGTAAAAAGGTGGATGGTGAGTCAGTAGAGAGAGGTACAGCTTCCATAGATGCTTCAAGAAAGGTATATGGTTGTTGCAATGTCGGGGACGGGAGAGGTAGATCATAAGCATCTATTCCTTGTAAAGATGACATGCTGTGAGAAAGAGTAGGAACAATCCATGAGTTAAAAATACTCATCCAATGTTCATTTAAAACATTAGAAGTATGAATTTGTGAATTTTTAAAAGGAAACTGAGTCTCATCAAACACTGCATGTTGTGAAATAATAATTTTTTGTGTAGATGGATGAAAGCACTTATAGCCTTTGTGTCTATCACTATAACCAATGAAGACATATGGATTTGACTTCGGATCAAATTTATTTTTGCGAGTATCCTATGTATATAGAAAGCATTTAAAATTGAACACCCATAAAAAGGAGTAATTTGGATGAACCCCCTACAATTTAAAATAAGGTGTATCTGAGTCAAGAGTAGTTAATGGTAAGCGATTAATAAGAAAAATAGTTGTTGTAAAGCTTCTACCCATAAGTATAACAAAGCACCACTATGAAACAACATTGCTATACCTAATTCACGGATTATTCTATGATTACGCTCAACCATACCTAATTACTTTGGAGTATATGGGCATGATATTTGATGGACAATTCCTTGTGCTTGAAAGTGAGAGCTAAGTCTTGAATTAACAAATTCACCACCACCATCGGAGTGAAAAATGTTTATTTTTTTGTCAAATTGTCGTGCAACATATTGTTCAAAAGCCAAATATGCATCAACAAATGCAGATTTTGTCTTTAGAGGAATAAGCCAAGTATAACATGAAAAATCATTAACAATACATGCATAATAATGAAATTTTCCAAGAGATAAAATTGGTGATGGAGCCCACAAATCATAATGTATTTTATTACAAATAGATGAACTAATATTGTCAGAAAAAGAAAAGGGTACTTTGCTAAGCTTAGCTAATTGACAACTATCATAAAAAGATTGTGGGTTATTAAATCCTTAAACATTAATTAGCCCCTTTTATTGTAGCAACCTAAGAGTAGATGTTTAAGGATGTCCCAACCATTAATGCCATGATTCATCATTGCCGAATTTGAACCTATGAGAGAAATGCAACTCATGCGAATTGAGGATAATATAGAGATCACCCTTTCATTATCCTATTATCACCTTGTGACCTGTTTCCTTTTCTTTAACACAAAAATCCTTATTAGAAAATTCACAATTTATAGGATAAGAGTCTATAAGCTGACCAATAGACAATAAATTCCTTTTCAGATTTTGTACATGTAGAACATCTTTTAAAGGTAGAACTTAATTACCACTTTTAATGCTAGCATCACCTATAGATCTAATTCTTAGTAGTGAGCCATTTTCGATGAGCACAGAATCATTATCAAAATATGGATGTATATTTTTTAACATACCAATATTACCTATCATGTGTTAAGAGGCTCTTGTGTCAGATGTCCATTTAGTGTCAAAGACAGTGTTATTAATAGTAGTGCAGCCAAAGCCTTTAGAATTTCATCTTAAGGTTGTGCATGCTTGGAAAAATGTTACTATATCTTTGCAACATGTCTTATAACTCCGTAGATTTGATAAGTTTCATTTTGAAACATCTCTCTTTCTGCTGATGTCATTCGATGTTGTCCAGGTGGAGGTAGTCTGCAATTTGTGAGGGCTTGCTTACTGTTGGTGTGATTTGTATGTTCACCAAGGTTGTTGTTTATTTGATTATGTGCTTGAAAGCCACACCCATTAGAATTGAAAGTGTTTTAGGACCCGCGATTGGTGTAGCCAGATTATTGTTTTTGGCCATAAAATGAAAGTTGATGTGTTGGTAGTAAACTAGTTTTGTTGTTGCTTATATCCTTGCAATAGAGACACCATTTCTGTGTAAGAAGGGCATGGTGGCTTTAGCATGGTTATGGTAAAGGATTCATACTTTGGTCCTAGACTTTGAGAAGAGAAAAAACTTTAACTTTGTCAGTTACTTGGCTTCCTATTGTTGCTAGGTCATCGCAGATGCTTTTGAAGTTACGGATATGTTCACCAATGGTGACATTGTCATCCTTGCAAAGATATGTTAGTTTGCGGGGGGATATTAACACACCACCATCAGCTCCACAATCAGAGCAAGAAGAGGATTCTTTGGAGTAATAAGGCTGCTGCACTATTAGGAGTGATAAGGATGCACATAATCCATATATTAAATCTATAGAGATATTCTTAGGTGATCTGATTGACTTGAGTACAACTCAATCACAATTAAGGGGATCATTCTAGCTTGATTTAAGGGATTACAATTCTAGCTTGATTATAGGGATTATAGTCTAAGTTTCTATATTTATTTCTTTTTTTCTTATGTAGTTGTTTCTATTGCCTTAGTATAAAAGGTTGTGTAAACCTCTTCTGTTGCTCATCTTGAATAAAAACACAAGTTTAGTTTTATACCAAATTTCTTTTGTAATGAATATCTCAACAAAAAGTTTGTGAAATTTTTTCAAGATGAAGGTATTATTGCAAGGGTCTCATGCCCATAAACACCTCAACAAAATGGACGGGCAGAACGCATGCTTAGAACATTATTGAACGTTGTTCACACTTTATTATTCCAATCAGCTATGCCTTCTTAATTTTGGGTTAAAGCCTTGAATGTTGTTGTTTATATTACCAATCGAATACCTTATGCCTCTTTAAATTTTTAGAGTCCATATGCCTTGTTATTTGGTCAACTGGTAGTTGTTACAATGCTTAGAGTCTTTGGGTACCTTTGTCATCCTCACATCATAAATCCTACTCTAAACAAGTTGGAGGCAAGGGCAAGAGCTTGTGAATTTCTTGATTATGCTACTAATCACAAAAGGTTTTCGATGTTTTGAATTGGAAACTTCCAAAGTCTTTGTTTCCAGGCCTGTCACTTTCTTTGAAGATCTGTTTTCATATTCTACACGACAATCACATGATATATAACAACTAGCATATATTTGATGTTGATCAATTTGGGAATTTTTAGAATCCTACTGAGGTAATATCTCCTTCCTATACTTTTTTACCTTCTTTTTTACCCCTTAATTACACCTGATATACATACTACCCAACCTTCTTTATCACAACCTTCCTCTTCTAGCTCACCCCATCATTCTAAAATACCTCCTTCCTTTAATCACGTCCTAAATCACTGTACAACACCCCAACACCAACTCTCTACTTCCTTTTCAACATCTAATTATGAAGATCATACCTTAATAGATATCTTCATTCCTTATAATACAGATACACCCTTACCCAATCTAAGTAAATCATAATTTGTTTCTTTCTCTTCAACATCTTCTCCTTGTCTCTCTAACTCTACTTCTAATCCCATTAATTCCTTACCACCTTAAAACATTCAAATAGTTACCAATAATCACCCCATGATCACTCGTGCTAAAGCCATAATTTTAAAACCCAAGCCTATTCATTCCCTTATCACTTAAAACACTTCTTCTCTGCTCATTAAACCCACTTCGCATAAAGAATCTATTATGCATCAAGTTTGGTGTGATGCCATGTAGATTGAATACCAAGTTCTTTTAGCCAACAACAGTTAGAAACCTGTACCTCCACCAGCAAAACAATACAACCTTATAGGTTGTAAATGGGTGTATTGATTAAAACAACTAGCAGATGGTAGTATTGAATGCCATAAAGCTTTGCTCATTGCCAAGGGTTATAATCAAGAAAAAGGTGTGGACTTTGATGAAACATTTATCCCTGTTATTAAACCTACTACTGTATGCATTATTCTCACCATTGCTCTTTCCCATGGCTAGCCAATTCACTAGCTAGATGTTAAAAATGCATTTTTATATAGACATCTTGATTAGGATGTATACATGACACAACCGCAAGGCTTTATTGATCCTAAGCACCTTGAATTTGTTTGCAAATTACAATAGGCTCTCTATGGATTACGACAAGCACCACGTGCATGGTTTCAATGCTTCACTTAATCTCTTATACATATTGGCTTTGTTGGTTGTAAATCAGATTACTCAATGTTTGTGTATAAGGTAGCTGATGGAATGGCTATTTTACTCCTTCACGTCAATGATATTGTTTTGACGACATCCTCTTCTTTACTTCTTAACTGTTTTCTTCATCATTTGAAAGCTGAATTTTCAATGACTAAAATGGGTGCATTACATTATTTCTTGGGCATTCAGGTTACCAAAAATGTACATGGATTGTTCTTATCTCAGTCCAAGTATACTAGTGATCTTCTTACCCGTGCCAATGGGTAAGGAGCCAGCCCTGTTGACATTCTAATGACTCAATGTTCTTCCTCTATTATTCAAACAGGCAAATTTCATAGTCTAAGCATGTATCACAGTATTGTTCATGCCTTATAATATTTGACCTTCACCTGTCAAGAAATCACTTATGCTGTCATCACCGTCTGTCAATACATGTATGCACCCTTAGATTTTCATTAGCAGTAGGTTAAATGCATTTTTTGTTATCTTAAAGGTAATATCACTTATGGCTTGCAACTCTCCAAATGTTCCTTGAACACAATAATAGCTTTTAGTAATGCCGATTGAGTTGGATGCCTAGACACTCGACATTTAACAATGGGTTATTGTGTATTTTTTGGTACAAATCTAATTACTTAGGCTGCGAAGAAGCAACACACAGTCTCAAGGAGCAGTGCTAAATCAGAGTATCACGCCTTAACTACTATTATGGCTAATGTTTGTTGGTTACACTCTCTCTTACGTGAGTTGTTTGTTTCCATTCGCTTGCCTGTTGAGATATTCTGCGACAACATATCAGCCACTTATCTTGCACAAAATCTACTCAACCATGCTCGCACCAAACACTTGGAAGTTGATCTTCACTTTTATTCAGGTCTTACATGTTTTTGGGGAAAAGCAACTTGCTGACATCTTCATAAAAGTTGTAACCAGGACTTGTTTCTTTAGTATATGAACCAATATAGGCATTCACCACACTCAGATTGCGGGGGGATAATAGGAAATATCTTCATAGTCAATGTAATTAGAATCTTGTACATGGTTATATATGTAATTTTGTATCTCATACATTAGTATAAATACATGTCTTAGGCTCTCACATTCATTGAGAGACTCTTATTTTCTATATACACATCAACATGTTCCTTGCTGGAAACATGTTGCCAATGATCGCCAATGTCTGCGATTGTGATAGAGGGGCATCCTATGAAGGAATGGCGATCGCTATGCCTCAATCGATGCTTGCCATAAAAGGAATGGGCTTCAGGACTCTGCGATTGTGCATCATTCGCGATCGCCATAGAACTCTAGCTCCAAGTTTGCTTGGCTTGACATCGAGCATCCTGCAATCACTACTCCTTATGGGATCGTCACAGAATCTTGACCTCTATTTCCTTGCTCTGTTTTTACTCTTTTCATGCTCAATTAGCATCATTCACCTATAAGTTTACTAATCCCTAAAAAATAAAATAAAAACATAAAACTATATTTTCAAATTAACTAAACTAAATGCAACCTAAAATCTATACTGTGTGCTAAAATGAGTCCTAAAACTATATGTAATTTAGCACCAACAATTTTTAAACAAATCTCTCCTATTTAGTTTCAATAGAATCAAACTTTGAAGAAGAAAGTAGCTCTAAATAAAATAAGCTTGACGTAAAAAAAAAAAAAAAACTAAAACTCTAGGATCCATATTTGGTAATTTAAATTCAGTGAAGAGAACAATATAAAACAACATTTTGTCAAAGGTTAAAACGCTGAGTTTTGATGTGAATTTTCTTATGTTATTTTTCAATTTACATATCAACATGCGTGAGCACATGTAATTTTGACTTTAGATTGAATTGCTATAAAACATAAACTTGATATATCAAATTGCCATAAAATAAAAGTGAAGATGTATTGATAAAATTGATTAAAGTTGGTGGTAGATGGACCCATTAACCCTAAGAAGAAATAGAGGAAGAAGTAGAGTTTGTATTTCTGCCAAATACTTTTAACTGCGTTGATCGGTAATATATATTCCAATTGGGCACGAGTTTTGCTATTTCTTATTTTACTTAACATTTTTTTTAAAAAAAATAGCTTTGCGTTTTCCATTAAAAAAAAAAAGTTGTTTTCCTTTTACCAAAAAGATTCATGACATCATGAAAAAAATGGAATTTCCTTAATGGGCAAGTGTATATATATATATATATATATATATATATCTTCGTAACGTAAAGTAGCAAAAAGATTTGACCCAAACAAAAGTTGCAAAAAGAAAAACAGCGGACCATATAGAATTTTCTCCTTAATATATTGCATTATTAATTACATTTGACAACATTAATTCTATTAATAGAAAAGTCAACACAGATAGGTATGCCTTTTTTTTTTTGTTTATTTTTTTTTTTGCATTGAATAACTATAAGTGCTTCAACTATTTTGTATAGATTTTTTTTCTTTTAATAATTGCAACCTGGAACTATATATATATATATATATATATATATATATATAAAAGGTTTATTATACTACTGGTATCATAATTTTGCTTAATGTTTCAAAATAGTAACAAATTTTCAATTTTTTCTTTTCAGTTATTAAAGTTTTATTTTTTTTTCTTTTTAGTATCACAATTTCTATTTTTTCTTCAAATTAAACTATCTCAAATATATCCGATCAAATTTAGCATACGTAACAATCAAAATAAATATATTTTTAGAATATTTGCCATATAAACATCTCATTAAGCAACTTAATCATCTTGTTGGCTCCATGTAACAAAGTTTTTTTCTAGACCCTATAAAATAAAATTTTAGCAAATTTCATTTTATAGATTCCAAAAGATGATTAGGTAGCTTAATTAGATGTTTACATGACGAATATATAAAAAATATACCTATTCAGGCTGCTATATATGTTAAATTTGATCAAAAATCATTAAGGGACTATGATATGCAAAAAAAATTGAAATTAAGGGACCGAAAAGAAAAAAGTTGAAAATTTGGCACCATTTTGAAACATGGGTCAAAATTATATTACCGTTTGTGCAAAAAACCCTATTTATATATATATATATATATATATATATATATATATATATATATAATGTAAAGTAGCAGAAAGAAAAATAGCAAACCATATAGTATTTTCTCCTTGTTATATTACATTATTAATTACATTAGACAATATTGTTTTTATTAATAGAGAAGTCCTCATTGTTTCTATTAGCTGTAGTCATAAGGATTTTGACTATTTTGGAGTCGAGTCAGGTGAACCCAAAAAAACTCTCTCAACATTTATTTTTAACAGATGAAATCAATAACTCACAATATCGGGAAATGCAAAGGCAAGGAATACAAAGAAGATCGAGACAATGAAACAAGTGACAATTGAAAGCACTAAGGAAGGAGCTAAAACTGCATATGTCCCATAAGAAATGCAACCACCATTATTTCCATGGCTAAGCAGCTTAAGTAAAATGCACGATGCAATAAGAGCATATGTTTTATTTCATCACGAGTAAACACCAGTGAGAAGTGGATAAACAAAGAATAAGTGGAGAGAACAAAGGCTAAGGCATCGATTATTATAAATACTTGAAATGCTAAGCTCTTGCTTTGGAGTGGACTTCCTCGATTTGTATTTCCCATTTCAGCTTTTAAACCACCGGGTATAGTAAATGCTGCTGCTAATGTTACCATTGCTACAAGTACCACCACCATAATATGCTCATTTTTCTCTCTCTCCAATATATTGGCTCTCTTCCTTTTCCTCTTTTTTAGAGGCTTTCACTTTCGCTTCCTCTTCCTCCTTTTAGAGACAAAATCCTCTTTCAATGTAATTGTGACTTAACCAAATGGTGCACTACCAATTACATCTTCCATCCACTCTAATGTTTCTTTCTGCAGAATATATATTTATATAGTAAAGAAAAATTAAAAAGATGCGAATGCCAATAAAGAAGTAGTTTAATAGTTACTTCTTTTCAAAGGTATAATGAAGTACAAGATTTGTTGATTTTGAAATTAATTTTTACCCGATTTGAAGATGGAGGACTTCATATCATGGTGGTAAATCATGGCAAACTTCAAAGGTATAACTATAGTCATTTTTCACAATCTAATATATTTTGAAAATTGTAACAGTAAATTGGTATTTGACCTTCTCAATTTGTTATAAATCTATCCACAGTTAAAATAACAGGTGGCCATGCTTATGTGACATGCTAATATGATATACATATGTAAATTATTTATTGATATGGAAATTGGAGAAAGAAATTAATAATTTTTCTATCCTTAGCTTTTATTTTATTTTATTTGCAAATATATCCTTATGCATTGCATTTTTTGATGTAATTAACTATTCCAATGTGTTCATAATTTGAAATGAATTATCATCATTTCAGAAAATAAGTAATATCAATTTACTCCAAATATTTTGCTACAAGTCATTTATATAAAATAATCCATAATGTCGCACTCTCAAAATCTCAAGTGATCACAATTATATAAACCATAATAAAATATCTTACTGCAATGGAATGTCATAGCTTCACTTCCAACTGGTGTATTTTAAGTGATTTTAATGTGGTTTTGGGAGCCCATGATAAAATAGGAAGATCTTTTACTTCAGGTCCCTATAATGACTTTCATTTATTTATTTACACTTGCTCTTTATCATATATTCCTTCTTGTGGTTCTATTTTTACTTGGTGCAATGGTAGGCATGGGATAAACCGAGTTGAATGCAGATTCGATAGAGCTCTGGGTAACGTTCAATTTTTTAATTTCTGGTCAACAATTTCATGTGTAGTGCTTCCAAGACATCATTCGGATCATTCTCCACTTCGTCTTAATTGTTCTATGATGGAAACTGTGGTTTCACATTTTCAGTTCAAGGCAATGTGGCTCACATATCCCTCTTTATGTGAGTTTATTTCCAACAACTGGTCAAATCCGATTGATGCTTTGCCTCCTATACAATTATTAGGAGCTAAACTTAAAAGCCTTCGTGGTCATATTCAAGGTTGGAATCGAGAGGTTTTTTACCATCTGGACTCAAATATTGCCCGAGTTTCCAATGTTTTATAGGATGTTTAGGCGCAAATTTCCATCTCAGGAAACACCCATCTCATTGTATCCACCACCTCCAAATTAATGGAGTTATTACGGACAACAAAGCTTTGATTGAGCGGCATATTCTTGAGTATCACCAAGCTTTATTTCGGGTAGATCCTTTTATTTCTTCTAACATTAATCTCCTTAAATCAATGATCCCTTCGCTAGTCACAAAAGAGGATAATTGAATGCTTCTTAGTTGCCCGTCTTTTGATGACATTAAAAGCACAGTTTTTGAGATGGATCCTCACAGTGCTTCGGGTCCTAATGGATTCACAGGTGTTTTTTATAAATATTACTAGGATGTGGTTGGTAGTGCGATTTACTTAGCTGTTAAAAGCTTCTTCAATACTGGTATCCTTTCTTCTGGTATGAATTCTAGCTTTATGATTTTGATTCCCAAGGTTGATGAAGCTAATTCCATTGATCAATTTTGCCCTATTATGCTAAGTAATTTTTGTTTCAAAATCATCACTAAAATCCTAGTAGTTCATCTAGGTTCTATTGCTTCACGAATAATCTCGGGTAGCTAGTTTGGCTTTATAAAAAATAAAAACATCTCGTATTGTATTGCAAGTTCCTCTGAGGGAGTTAATATGCTTAATAAAGCTTGTTTTGGTGGAAACATGGTTTTAAAAATATATATTCATAAAGCCTTTGATACTCTTGAATGGAATTTCATTCTTGATGTTCTTAAAGCTTTTGGTTTTGATTTGCAATTTAAAGTCTAGATACTTTCTATTTTTTCTTCAGCTTGGTTGTTCATTATGATAAATGGCAGGATATGGCTATTTATCCTGCTCTCATGGAGTTCAGTAAGGGGACCCTCTTTCCCCTCTCTTGTTCTGTCTGGCTAAGAATTTTCTAAGTAGGTTGATTCATTTAAAAGTTGATCGTGATGAATTTTCTCCAATGTCTCATACTTGCATCTCTTTTTTTCTTATGATTTTTTATATGCAAATGATGTCCTTCTTTTTGGGAAAGCTTCCATTCAAAATATTCGAAATATTACAAAGGTTTTTCACTCTTATGGGTAACTTTTAGGTTAAATTATTAATTGGCACAAATTTGAAATCTATTATGGGATTGGCATTAATAATAGAAGAATTTTAAAGATTCAGTAGGTGGCGGCTATAAAGAAAGGTTTGGTTCCTTTTGTTTATTTGGGTGTGCCTCTTTCTCTAAGAGCATCAAAATAAAAATGGTTGCAACCTTTAGATGATAAAATATCCTCTAAGTTCGCAAAGTGTAAGGGTTCCTCTTTGTCAATGGTAGGATGACTCACTCTTGTTCAATCAGTAATTACCAGTTATCTATTACATTCGTTTGCTATTTATAGATGGCCACAATCTCTTATTCTCCATCTTGAATATTGTATGCATAATTTTTTTTTAGTCTAGATCCATTAATGAGAAAAACTTGAATGTTGCTCCTCGGAGTGTTGCTTATCTCCCTTTTAAAGAAGGTGGGCTTAGGATTAAGCAACGAAAGTATCTTAATGAAGCCATGCTTAGCAGAGTTGCTTAGAATTTGCTAGTTTCTACTAATTATCCACTGAATATTATTCACAAAAGGTTCTTACACCCTTCAGGTATTCCTTGTGAGTGCTATTTTCAATCGGCTGTTTGGTCCTCTATCAAGCGGATTTACTTATCTCTCCACTTAGAAATTCAATGGTTCATTGGTTCTCATTCCTATCTTAATTTTTGAGCCGATGAGTGGGTGTCCCCTTTAGTTGATTATCAACTTGGGTTTTGCTCTTATGATCAATGCTTTTTACTTGATAAGGTGTCGAATTTTTTTACCATAATTCATGGCATTTATCCCATATTCATGATGATGCTGTTAAGCATAATATTGCTGAGATCTTACTCTTGTATAAGGATCGAGATTATTGTGCTTGGAAAATTTCCACAAATGGGGTGCACTCTATTAAAGGTATGTACAACCACATCCGAAGCTCTTATCCTTAACTTCCTTGGTGCTTATTTATTTAGAAGGAGTTCTTACCTCCCTCTAGATCTTTAACTTGTTGGCGAGCTATTTTAAAATATCTTCCTACCAATGATAACTTCAAAAGATGAGGCATCAACTTCCCCTTTTGTTGCATTTTGTGTAAAGAAAATGAGGAGCATGGAGTACATCTATTTACCAAGTGCAAATTTGCTTCAACTTTATGGCATGCTGTCTTAAGTTTCTTTGGGTGGAGACTTTTTATTTCAAGTTCTCTTATAGAGCTGCTTTTGGATGCTATGCAACATAATTTCAGTTCACAACTAGCAACTCTTTGAATTCCAGCCATTGTTAAGGGTGTTTGGGTCATTTGGAAATTGCAGAACGCTATCATTTTTTATAATAAAGTCCCAAATATTCAGCTTTCATTAGGCTTTCTATGGAAGCTTATTAAAGAGAAAGATTATTTTCACATAGGCAGCATGTTTAAGTCATGTGCTGAGCTTCATATTCTTCGCTTACTGCAAATTCGTGGGATTCCAGGTCAAGCTCCTTACATTACTTCGATTACTTGGCAATGCCCTCCTCATGGTTGGATTAAAGCTAATGCGGATGGTTCCTCTATGGGTTCACCTGGTGATGCTAGTTCTGGATGTGTGTTTCTCACTTCAAGAGCTTTTCCTCATGGGGCTTTTGCCTTTTCAATTGGTAGTAATCATGCTTTTGTTTCTGAATTACTTGATGCTATAAAGGTAGTGGAAATTGCGTGGAACAAAGGGTGGCACTATCTTTCATTAGAATGTGACTCCATATATGTGGTGCATCTTTTTCAATCAGAATCAGTAAATGTCCCTTGGGAGGTTTGTCTTCGATGGTCTCAATGTCTTCACTTCGTCTCTAATATGCATGTGCGGGTTTCCCACATCTATAGAGAGGGGAATGCAGTGGCTGATTTATTGGCAAAGTTTGGCTCCTCTTTAGCTTCATTTTGTTGGTGGGACTTTGCACCTGATATTTGCAAGCGAGCCATCTGTAATGACTTCAGTTCTCAAGCCAATTTTTATTAATTTTTCTATGTTAGCGTTTCTTATATTAAGGAGTTAACTATGTTTTGGTTATCTCTTCTAGACTGTTTCACCTCTTGTTATTTTGTATCTGACCTTTTATTTTTAATATTATTTCATGGACAATAGAAATATGATGTAGACGTTGTGAGTGTGTTAACTTAATTGAGATATTTGAGCGCGTCATATGATTTCTGGCCTCCAATTTTTACTAAAAAATCAAATAAAAAGTTAGGGTAAGATTTATCTTTTTTTTTTAAAAAAATAAATATATAACCTTAGGTGGAGAATTTTACCCCTAAACTATTCGCATTATGGATGGAGTTTTTATTATTTAACTGAGGGAAAAGGTTAACATTGTATCCTACTTTTACATTCTCCATTAATGTTTTTTAAGGTATAAATACACCCTTATTATTTTAAAAAATATATATTAATATATTAATGTTTGTATACAAATGGTGATAATTTTCACTATTAGTTGAATCCATTATTACTAACATGCATAAAGATGTTTAATAAGGAACAAATTTACCCTATAGGAAAATTTCAGAAAATATTATACAATATATAAAAATTTATATATATTCATTTCACACTATTACAAAAAAAAAAATTAGGAATATTTAAATAAACAAATCTCAACTCATCCTATATAAAATTTTATTTTTTTATTCATTCCCAAAATAAAAAAAATAAAAATTTATTTATTTATCCATCTCATCCTAATTTGTTACATTTAAATAAATATTATTAATTTTTATTTTGAGAGTGAATAAAAAAGGATAAATTTTGTACATAATGAAATGAATTTTTTTATTTAAATATTTCTAAATTTTTTTAAAAGGGAGAAAATTTATAAAAAATTAGATGTAAATTATTTTAGTATTGTATTAGAATTATTAGATTTCATAAGTAAAACACATGATCATTTAATATTTTTATTAAATAAAAAATTAAAATTTTTTGAAAATTTTGTTCTTGAAATATTCTAAAATTTTCTTTAGAGATAAATTTGTTCTGTTAGAGGCAAAGATGTACTTTTATCTAATAATTTTATTTGTGTATGTCAGTAATAATGGACCCTATTAATAGTGAGAATTAAAGAGTTTAAATATATAATTTTCAAAATAATGAAAGTGTATTTGTATCTCGAAAAATGTTAATAACAAATGTGAGATTAGAATAAAACGTTAGGGGTGTTTTTTACATTTTCCCTTTAACTAACCAATATGCATGTAAATCACATGTATTTTATAGATGAATATTCAAAAAAAAATAATCTATGCTATCATTTTTATTAGTTTGGTGTTTAAGTGACAACATATATTTGAAGTAAGTACAAATTCCTTAAATGATAAAATTTATAATCGCCTAAACAAAATTGGTTTTTGAATTCATAGACTTCAAAATTGTGTACGTTACTCATTGAAAAGCCACATAAGCAATTGTATATTTTATAGAAGGAAAAACTCATTCTGAGACCCTTAAATTTATCGACTTTTTAGTTGTAGATCCTTAAAGTTTTGTTTTGTATACTTAGACTCTTAAACTTCACGGATTTGAAGTTTTAAATCCTTTGATCAATTTTTTAACACAAATTATTTCTTTTGGTTCCTAAAGTTTTATATTTCTAACATTAGTATTATTTTTTATTTTTTAACACTTATATCACTTTAAAAAAAATTTCGCCAGTAAAAGATAAATTTACTTATTTAATTTCTAATATTTTAAATTATTATATTCAAATTTAAATAATTCTAATTTTTAAAAATAAACAAAAAAGTTAATGTTAAGGTAAAAAAATTATAATAATATTACTATTTTTTACAATATTTTAAATTATTGTGAATAAATTTTTATAATATATATATTTTTTCATTTACTCAAAAAGCATACTAAAAAAAATGAAAATTAATATAAGGGTTATAAAAAGTTTGAAATGATTGAAAAATCTATCACTGTTTTATTGGTGATGTATAGATATGTATTGGTATCCACTATTTATAAAAGTTATATTTTAAAAAATTATTCACAATAATTTAATTAAAATTTTGTACAAAAAACTAAAAATTGTAGTGAAAATATAAAATTTAAATTTTGAAGAATTGTAAAATATTTTTTTATCATAATATCTTTTAATTATGGTGTTCTTTTTCATCATAATATTTTATTTTGAAAAATAGTAGTTTTGTTATAATTTTTTTCTCAACATTAATTGGTTTATTTATTTTTAAAATTTAAAATTATTTAAAAATATATATATAGATTTATGTTATTAATTTTAAAAATTAGAAATTAAAATAAACAAATTTATTTTTTACCAATGAAAAAATTTTAAATGTAATATAAGTATTAAAAGGTAAAAAATTATATAAATATTAGAAATATAAAATTTTAAGGATTAAAGGAAATGCTTTTTGTTAAAAATTAATAAAATAATTTAAAATTTAAAATCCGTGAAATTCAAAGTTATAAATATATAAAATGAAACTTAGGAGACTAAAGTTAAAAATTCGATAAGTTTAAGAGTTTGAGGATAGGTTTTGCATTTATAGGATGGACTATACCTACACTAGCTAAGTCCGAAAAAACAATAATTTATCAAATAAATACTTTCAGCTAATTGTCATGTTTAAAAAGTACGTAATTTTTTTTTTTTTGGGTATAAAATGGAATTATTTTGAACAAAATGATCTTAACCAAAGCTATTAGAAGAATTGAGTTGGATTATAGCACAACAATTGTTCTGAAAATAAGAATGCTTTCTTTTCTTTTTCTTTTTTATCTCATAATTTATTTTTCTAGCGGTTGCAGTTATTCTATTAATTAATAATCTTTCTTTTAATTTTTGCTAATATAATTTTAAAGTTATATTCTCTAACAATTCTTACCTTGTAATTAGAGTTATTCGGTACTTTTCTATTCTTTATATATATATATATATATATATATATATATATATATATATATATATATATATATATATATATATATATATATATATATATATATCTAAGAGTACTAAAGAGCATAAAATAATGATGTTGAGTCTCCTCTGATAATGATGGCCGCAGCAAGCGAACAGAAGATTTCAAGTATATGGATTCTGACATGTATATGGCTGCAAAGAATGGCAAAATTGATCTTTTAAAGAACTATGCAGGGTCTCTTCATCAACCAGTGACCCCAGATGGAGACACAATTCTGCATCTCTACTTGTCATCATATCCTCCAGACGTCAACAAATGTACCGATTTCGTAAAATATGTACTTGAAATCTGCCCATCACTGCTGCTGCAGAAGAACGATGTGAATGGTGATATTCCCTTGCACATTGCTGCAAGGTATGGTCAAGTTGATATAGTATTGAATAGGCAGCAAAAGTTCAGTTTCATGATGTAGAGAGTGGAATAGGAGTGGCAAGGAAAATGCTGAGGATAAATAAAAGGAAACAAACAGCCTTACATGAGGCAGCAAGAAATTGTGAAGTGCAATACTTCTCTGAGGAAGCAAAAAAATACTGTATATTCGGATGTTGTGGAAGTACTGGCTAAAGAGGACCCAGATTTTCCTTATTCTGTTGATGATTGTGGAGAAACTCCACTGTACATGGCTGTCGGTAGAGTAAATCTGAAAGTGGTCAATACTTTGTTAAATACTTGCACTTCACTAGCATATAGCGGCCCTAATGGCAAAACTGCCCTGCATGAAGCAGTAATGGATAACCATGAAGGTAATTTTTTGTTACTGGAAACAATTAAAAATGAAACATTAAAGAATATTAATTACACACAAACATATATATATAATGTGATTCATTTATTCTTTCAGGGATTGTAGATGCTCTGCTACAGAAAAAGAGAGATTTGGCCATTGAAGCGGATGATTTTGGGTGGACGCCTCTTCACTATGCTGCTTATGCTGGATTTAGTAGAATGGTCGAAAAACTTTTGGAATATGATAATTAAAAACGCAGCTTACATTGTGGACAATGATAGGAAGAGGACAGCTCTTCATTTAACTGCTTTTCAAGGCAACACATCTGCAATGAGATATATTATCAATAAATGCCTAGATAGCCGCAAAATCACAGATATAAAAAGCTAGAATTTTGCTCATTATGCAGCCATCAGCGAATTTGATAAAGCATTAGGGGAAATTGTAATCTTGTGGTTGCAGTACTTATAGCATCGGTAACATTCGCAGCAGCATTTACTTTACCCGGTGGTTTAAAAGGTGATAAAGAAGATACGAATCGAGGAAGTCCAATCCTAAGCAAGAGCTCAGCATTTCAAGCTTTTGTAGTTACTGATGCTTTGGCCTTTCTGCTCTCCACTTGTTGTGTGTTTATCCATTTCGTGCTGCCGTTTTCTAGATATAAACGAAAATATGATTGGTTAGCAGCGTGTGCAGTTTATATGATCATATTAGCCATGGCAACAATGGTAATTGCATTTGTTACGGGAACGTATGCGGTTTTAGCCCCTTCCTTGGGGCTTGCAATTTTCACTTGTTTCATTGGCTTGGCCTTCTTTGTATTTCTCTTCTTTACATATTGTCGATTAATCATGCAAAACATATGAAGCTTGAAGAATTATATATTGTATTATAATGTGATAGGTATAAAAAAGGGTTATTTGCAAATAAAATCATGACTTTTAGTGGTATTTGTAATTTTGATCAAACATTTCAATTTTGGCAAAATAAAACATGACTTTTTAATTTTTTGCAACTCGAAACACGAAGACACAATCCGATGAACGGAGGCTTGTATGTCAGTCTTCATTTAGAAGAATTGTCCATGTCAAAAATAGTTATTAACAATTGTAATACGCACCGTTTTACCATTAAGTTAAAAAAAAAAATCCTTTGTTTTAATTTCAGACTTTGCCCCCCTCTCCCTACAACCCATTACGCCTCTCTCTGCAACCCATGATGCCCCTAGCACCACTCATGATGTTTACAAAACCATCAGCTCCCATCACTATCACTGACAACAACACTATTGCTCCACCATCAATGAAGCTTATTAGTTCTTCTTATTCTTCTTATTCTTTTTTCTTTTTTTATTCAAATTCTCATTATTAACAAAACTAAAAAAAAAAATCCAACTTGATAACAAAATTATTTCCCATCATCAACCACTTGCAGCTTCACCCACCACTACCTCCTCCTTTGTGCAATGGGTCTCCGGCTTATGCAGTTTTATGAGCTTGTTTTGAAAATAGAAGGTGCTAAAGAAATTTGAAAGCTTACTAAAACTTCATAGAGGTGTCGTCGTCAATTGTGCAAAGTTGTTTATCCCCTTGTTTCTATGCTTTATATTTAATTGATGAATTGGATATTTCTTTTATTTTGATGAATTTATTGTTCTATGCTTGAAACATCAAACTTAATGTAATATCCCGAATTTTTAAATATTTTTATACTGCATCGGAATATACAATGTTAATAATTTATATATATATATATATTTATGATATTTTATGAGTTTGTTGTTTGTTTAAAGCTAATTTTAATTATTTTATATTATTTTAAGTACTTTACGTAAAATTTTTCCGGAAATTATATTTTCGGGGAAATTGACACGTAAATAAATTAATACTATTTATTTTGACTAGTTTTATGAATTTACATGAACTCATATATAATTTTAAAGTGCTAAAATAAAATGTATATATGTGTATTTATTTAAATTAATTAGAGCTTAATTAATTTCCTTAATTTTATTATTTAATTTTTGTATTAATTAATTTTAAGTTTATAAATTATTAAACATATTAAAATGTGTGTGGTGTATATTTAATGTGTGTGAAATTTTATATTATTATAATATATAGTGTGAATATATATATATATATACATATATACATAATTTTTTTATCAAAAAAACCAAAACTTCCCTTTATTTACAATTTTGCCCCTCCTTCATCTTCTTCCTCCCAAAACGTTTTCTTCCATTTCCAGCCACTTTCAAGCTGGTTTTCTTGCTGTTACTATGCCCCTCAGCCTTCCTCTTCCACCTCCAGCCATTTTCACCATCTGAAACACTCTTTTCCGGCGAGTTTTGGCCGGATTTTCTTCAAGGAGCCAAAAATCAACTTAGCTCCGACCAAGCACTTTCCGGCCACCAAATTTGATGCCGGCAGTCTCTATCTTCTCCTTGAGCTCTGGTGAGTGTGATTCCAAGATTTTTTTCACTTGATTTGGTCTAGAATTGCTTAGGTTTCAATTTCTTCAAATCAGCCATTTTGGGTTTCGAATTTTTTTTAGCTTCAATTTGATTGATTCATGAAAACTTTCTTCACAAAATTTGTTCCTGGAAGCTTAATCTACATGCTATAATTTTTTTAGAATTTTTGGAATTTATATTTAATTTTTGTGAATTTTTGATTATTTTATTATTATTTTCTAATTTTCGAAAATTAATTAATTAAATTATGAAATTGTGTTTTATGGTGATTATAGGAGTTTAAATGAATTATAGAAATTTATTTGTAATTTTTGTGAATTTTTATGTATTTATTTGGAATTTATTAAGTTTATGTAATTTTGAAAAATAGGGTTAATTATGTGTTTAATTGAAATAAATTGGTAAATTGAGTATATTTATTGATATTATTGAATTATATGTTGAGAAATTAATTTTTGAGTAATTATATAATTTTTGGTGAATTTTTGAACATTTATAGTGAATATATATATATAGGGGTATTTTGATAATTTTACACTAAATTGGTTAAAAATGTAATTAAATTGGTTTTAATAGTTATTTAGGGTATAAAAATGATTTCTGCAAATTTTTAGTATCTTTAACTAATTAAAACTATTTTTTGTAAATTATTTTCAAATTATATATAATATACTATTTTTCTAAATAAATGGGTTTTTATTGATTTTTAGTATGTTTTAGGGTTAATTACGTAATTTGGATTTATAAAATGTATTTTTATTATATAAGGGCATTTTCGGTATTTTATAAATATTCTGTGTATTGTGAACCTCGGTCGATGAATTGTAGTTTGGAGTTCGACCGAGGGATTTTGGTTGTAATCCTGTGTTTATTCCGAAGTGTATTTCTTTGCAGGACCGGCTCTACTCTTTGAGTAGAGAGATGTCTGTTTTACAGGGGAGGTTCTGCCGAATTTTTGGTAGAATTCTCGTAAAACATGATGTCCGGTCAAATTCCTATTCTAAATATGTGTCTAAAATTCTAGATCGAGTCTTTAGAATTTTTGTTAAATTTATTCTGATTTCATGTTATCATTTGTTTGTCTAGCTGCGTCGAGACCGAGGCCTAACGGATCAGGCCCGTCGAGTTTGTCTCGTGGAGCGCTAACATGTGAGTTATTATACTGTATATATATGTACTGCATATAGGGTGCATTATTTAGAATTTTTCATTTTTATTGTATGTTTTAAAAATGATTTAAATTATAATATTTTTGGTATATCTAGGGTTGCATTCTTATATATATGCATATTAAATAATTATGCATGTTAGTTTGATATATACACATTAAACAATTAGGTTTAGGTTTAATACATTTGAGTAATATACACATGTTTTAAAATGTACACTTAGACATAATTATTTTATTAAATGATTAGTATACTTTAGGTATAGTTTTAGTAGATTTTAGGTTTATTCTTAAATAATTGCATGCTAAATTATAAACCTACACTCAAATTATATTTAAGTTTATTTTTGGTATATTTTTTATTTATTTCCAAATAAATAAATATTTTATTATTAAATTAAACCTAGCACATTAGTGGTATATTTAGGGTTTATTTTTGATATATGCATGCTAGATAATTAGGTTTATTTTTAGTATATTTGTGAATATATGTTAAACACAAACACGTATTTCAATGAATATTTATATATAAATGGTTTATTAAATGATTTGTGTACTTAGAGTATATCTTTTGCATATTTAAATATATTTTAAAGATAATGCATGTTATATTATTGTTACTTATTTAAATTGTTTTTAACTATATTAATGATTTATCTTTAGTTTATTTCATATTTTATTTGACACATATATATATATATATATATACCTGAAATATACTGAGTATATTTTAGGTATATTTTTGGTATATATATATGGTTAGTTTTACTATTATGAATATTGTTCTACATTAATTATTTTTTGAATGAATGATTTATTCGAAGTGAAGGATATCAATAGAACGTGCTTCCTAGTGGGCAGAGGTAGGACCGTGTACGTACCGGTACGATAGATAAGGATTGAGTGAGAGTTAAAATTGGGTGATTATAATTGATTTAATTGATTTGACTAAGATTAATGGTATGTTAGATAGTGTGATTGCTGGAGCTCGGTTGACTAAGTGTCTCGGGGCCAATCACACTGACAGTCAGACTACTGGAGCTCGGTTGACTTAGTGTCTCGGGGCCAGTCTACTGTCCATAAGTGAATTGAATGATCTATTGGGTTGATTGAGATGTGAGGTGATGGATAGTGTGATTGCTGGAGCTCGGTTGACCAAGTGTCTCGGGGCCAATCACACTAACAGCCAGACTGCTGGAGCTCGGTCGACTTAGTGTCTCAGGGCCAGTCTGCTGTCCAAATTGGAATAAGTGTTCTATTTGGAATCAAGTGAGCCTGCATGGCTAGAGTGATGATGGGATTGTTTGAGGTTGTTATTATTTAGGGTTCTATGGATCCTTAATGAATTAAAACAAATGTTTTCTACATTTAGTATATTTATAAAAGCAAAGTTTGGCATTCGTGTGAAATGTGTGTGTGTGTATATATATATATATATATATATATATATATATATATATATATATATATATATATATATATATATATATATATATATATATATATATATATATATAAGAATGCCTAATTGTTATGGTTTAGTTTGCACGTATATATAGTATAATAATTCACTCAGTGAGGTCTGACCCCCCTCAATTATTTTTTTCAGGAGATTCCATATCGTCAGACCTTAGTTGTAGAGTTCCTCGTCGGTGTTCTTCAGTCCCGACTATTTTATGCAAATGTATATTCTGAACTTTGAATTGTATTCTAGAAACTGCAGTAGTAGTGTTATTATATTGGAAGTGTATTATTTTGTTTGGATATTATATACTCTGAGAATTTGTATTTGAATATTGTACGAATATGTATTCATTTATAAAAGGATTTGGAGTATTTATTTTATATATTGATTCAGAAAAATTTTAATTTGGTCATACTTTTATTTAATTATTGCATGATTTTATTTTTTTAGGCTTGTTACGGGTTCTGGATTCGAAAGAATTCCCGTTCCCTAGCGCCGGTCATGACTCCTAGTTTGGGTCGTGACACTTAAATACAATTTTGATGAATTGGGTATTTCTTTTCTTTATTTTTATGAACTAGTTATTTCTTTTTTTCTTTTTTTAAAGATAGATTTTTTTTTTTTGAATTTCTCATTTTGGGTCTATCTCAAATAGTGGGTTTTGTTCTTGATGATGCTACTGCTACTGTCATGGTGGTGATTGTGATGTAGAATCAATGTGGTTTTGAGGAGGAGGAGAAGAAGAAGAGGTAGAGAACAGCCATGAGACGCTAGTGAAGGATCTATCTATATTAAAGGTTCCGCTCAAAAGGTTACAAGATGGCAAATTCAAACCCACAAATTAGAGATTTGCTGCAAAGATGCTTACAAGTTTTAATTGTTCATCTCATAAAAATTCAATCCAAACAGCAGTGCAACAATTATAGTAACAAAAAAAAAGGTGTAGTCTTAATATGGAGTTCAGATAATAAAATTTTAGGCAGCACTAGCTCCCTTTCCCTTCTTCCTATGTATCTTCTTCATGTAGAACTCCATCTCTGTGCCCTCTGAAGGAAAATTAATTAACAAAGAATAAGAAAACTTATGGATTTCTCCTGCCACTAATTCCCAAAATCCAAAATACTTGTATCACTAATCTAAAAAAGAATCACAAGGTTGGAAACCTTTCAATGAATCACAACCTAGATATCTTGTTTATAAAAAGAAAGAAGATTAAAAATATTTTTCTTTCACAAAGAGGCTTTGCTTTATCTCCCTATTGTTTTTTTTTTGTATTTTACTATATATTAAAAAAAAAAAAACAATGCATCTTCATTTTTTTTTCTTCACATACTATGACTCCCTTTTAAGAGTTGTTGATTGGATGAGGGCGGTTACCACTAATTCAATTTTCTTTTATTATTATTATTATTAATTAAAATAAATTTAATTAAATATAAAATGGATTCGAGTTGACCCATCAAGGGTGACCCGATCCATATTCTAACATCTCCCACATGCACATGATGGGATCAACTTATCTTCTTCTCTCTACATAATTTCATACTTGATAAATAAACTGTGCGACCAACATACTTTGAGAGCTCATTTGATATACATCTATTAGGAATATATATCTACTCGAAAAGAAAAAAAATATTTGAGTATGTTTTGTATGTTGTACCCTAGATCATTTATCATACTTTTATCTCTTATGATCTCAATTATAATTATATCATCTTGTATTCATAATTATTTTTTATGACAAAGATAAATATAATTGGTCGACTTATGAATACAACTAAGTATAATAATTATCATAAACTATGATATTTCCTTATTTTGACGCTCACAATTTCTATTTAATTTTATTTTCTAGAATTGTTCTAGTAGATCAAATCGCCCCGATCTTTTAGTAACATCTTAAGATAGCAAACATTAAATAAAAATTTGAGAAACAAATAAGAGTCATAAGGGTACCAAAACAAGATTCTTTGTAATCTAAAGGGTCTCACACAATAATAAAGTTGAGATCTATACTTTTATTACCCTTATTAGTCAAGTTATTTTGCACATATGGTATGAATCATTTGCTATAGTATTATTCTCCTTTCTTGGAGTGTGTGTCTTTTCTTTTTTTAATACTGTACAGATTATAGTTTAGACATACCCAATGTCTAACTTGAGTTCATATACATACTCAATCTATTACTCATTAGAACTCTAATATGGCAATAAGATAGATAAAGTGATATTATTCAATATTCACTTTTGGTCAAATTTATTGATACATTAGCGACATTCATATTTAAACTTGAGCTCTCTATTAACACTTAGATAATTAAGTTTAAATTTATCTCATCTCCATTTACACAAAGCAATAGAGGCGATTATTTGTGTGAGAAGGCCAACTTATATTTGTCTGACATACTTCTATTATTGTATACTCAACATCATTTGTGTGTATGCTATACAAAATAAAGTATTGAACTTAGTAGTCATCAATATAAAAATTAACTAGAGTTATTAAACAAACACAAAATGGAAAGAACTACAATTGTCTTCTAAATGAGTATAACATATTTACATCAAAATCTACACATACCTAAAGATCTAACATGACTAGTAAAAGTATTTATAGGTATGGGTTTAGTAAAGGGGTCTACAACCATCTTGTCCATAGATATATATTATAAGCTAACTTCCTTTTGTGAAACCATGTCTCTCATAAAATTATACCTAATGTTAATGTGTTTGGTATATTAGTGATATTTAAAATCTTTCATGAATGAAATTGCAGCTTGATTATCACAATTCACTAATACTAGATTTGATACATTTTATTTGATTCTCAAATGACTTAAAAAACTTTTAAGCCAAACAACTTCTTGCACTGCTACTGAAAATGCCATAAATTCAGCTTCCATTGTGGATAAGGCTATACATGATTGTTTCTTACTACTCCATGAAATTGCTTCATTGTTTAGTAAGAAAACATAACTAGAGGTTGATTTTCTCTCATCTAAATCTCCTCCCCAATTAGCATCTGTGTTGCCCATAAGATGCAAATCATTTCCTTAATAGCATAATGAATAGTATGTAGTGCCTTTGAGGTACCAAAGTATCCTTTTGATAGCTTTCTAATGGGTTTATCCTAGATTAGATTGATATTTGCTTACCATTCCAATAGCAAAGCAAATATTAGGTCTTTTGCACATCATAGCATACATTAAACTTCCAACAACAAGGAACTTTTGCCATTTGTTCCTTTTCTTGTAGAGTCTTTGGACACAATTTCAAACTTAAACCTTGATCTTTTATGATAGGAGTATCAGCGGGCTTGCAATCTTGCATATGGAATCTTTAAGAATTTACACCTAATATATCAGCAGCTTCACCCGTGTCCTTCATTTCAAAATTAGAGAAGAACCATGCTTTCACAGTTAATAAGTACTCTTTATCATTTTCAACCAATTGTATGTCATCCACATAAAGTGATAGAATCATAAATTTATTTTTAGATCTTTTAACATACACATAGTGGTCTTCATCTGTCATTGTAAAATCATATGAAATGATTGCTTGATGAAACTTTAAATACCACTATTTGGAAGATTGCTTAAGTCCATAAATGATCTTAATAATTTCCACACTTTGTGCTCTTAACCTTTAATAACAAAACCTACTGGTTGTTTTATATAAATTTCCTCTTCCAGTTCTCTATTTAGAAATGTAGTTTTAACATCCATTTAATGAACCTCCAAATCTAAACTTGCAACTATGGCTAGAATCAAGAGTATAGAGGTAAATCTCACAATAGGGGAAAAATTTTCTTTATAATTAATTCCCTCTTGTTGTGTATACCCTTTAGCTACAAAACGTACCTTATATCTTTCAATTGAACCATCAACTTTATGCTTGATTTTGAGAACCCATTTGTTCCTAATTGCTTTACATCCTTAAGGAAGATCAACCAATTCCTATACATTATTTTATCTTATAGAATTCGTCTCCTCTTCCATTGCTTTAAACCACTTTTCTTTAGTGGAGTAGGTAAGAGCTTCATTAACGCTTTTTGGTTCATCATCATTTTTCATTGCAATCATAAAAGTTTTCTTATCAAAGGAAAATAACGTTTAGGAATAAATCTATGATTGCTAAGCTTGATTTATGATTCTATAGGCTTATCTATAGTCTTGCTCCCACTTGGATAAAATACTATTGGATGCTCATCCGATACATGCATAAAATGATTTATAACAATCAAATCAAATCATCTTAATATCTAATTTCATAAAGTGACAAATCTTGATTTATCTCATACTTAGCTAGAAAGTCTTTTTCCAAAAAAGTAACATCTCGAGATTCAAACTCAGTTGCACTCCCACTTGGTTGTTCACTAATGAACATATATTCTTTTGAATGTTCAAAGTATCTTATAAATATACTCTTCTTTCTTCTTAGACCCAGTTTGCCATATTGATTAGTCAATTCATGAATATATGTTGCACAACCCTAAGGCCTTAAATTATTTAAATCAGGTTTTCTTTTAGTCCATAGTTCATAAGGAGTGGAAGTTACCAATTTAGAGGGTACTCTATTAAGTATATAAGTAGTAGTTAACAATGCATCAACCCAAAAAGTGATGGGTAGATTGGCTTGGGCCATCATAGACCTAACCATTTCTATAAGAGTTTTATTTCTTCTTTTCGCTACTCCATTTTGTTGAGGAGTTCCTAGAATTGTTAACTATCTATCTATTCCCTGATCATCACATAATTGTCTGAACTCATCGAATAAATATTCACATCCTCGGTCAATTTTTAACACTTTAATCCTTTTATCTAATTGATTCTCAACTAAATTAATAATATATTTTCTAAAGCACTTAAGAGCTTTAAACTTGTGAGAAATCAAATAAACATGACTAAAACATGTATAGTCATCTATAAAAGTAATAAAGTAAACACCTCCATGTTGGGCTTTAACATTCATTGGCCCATAAATATCAGAATGAAATAGTTGTAATAGAAGTTCAGCTCTAGTTCGTTTACCAAATGGTTTTCTAGCCATTTTTCCCACTAGACAATTTTCACAAGTTGATAGATTAACCTTTTCTATTTGACCAAGAAAACCTTTTTTTACTAATTTATCCATTCTTTATTGTCCTAAGTGACCAAGTCTAGCATGCCAAATATTGACATCATTATTAGAAATATTAAAAGATGTGACAAGGGAAAAACTATTATTATTATAATAAGAAACATTATCCACATCCATTATAATAAAACCATCTAGTAAATAACTAGATCCATAAAATGTTTTTCCAAAGAAAACATTCAAACAAGTACCATAAAAGTTTAAAGCATATTTAAATTGTGTTAAAACAATAATAGAAACCAAATTTTGTCGAATATTTGGAGCAAATAAAATATCATGTTGGATCAAAGTTTTTCCACCACGCATGCTTAACTTACAGGTGCTAACTCCTTTGATTTCAACATAAGAGTTGTTTCCCACATAAAGCCATTTTGATCCATATGGAATTCAATGAAATTCCAAAAACACATCACGATATTTAGCTACATGGTCTATAGCGCCTGAGTCTACAATCCATAAAGGATGAGATTCAGTTAAATAAACAGAACAACATAAAGGGCACTTTCAAAAATATAAGAAACTCTTGAAAGCATTTCAAAGGTTTGTACCTTCTTTGGCTCGTTACACTCATGAGAAAAGTGGCCCTTTTTGCCACAATTATAACACTTGACCTTTGCTTTGTTCTTTTGAGGATGAGCCATAGGTGCCTTTCCTTTTGCCTTATTGTTATTTTTTTTCCAAAATGGCCTCCCTTATGCCTTTTGAATCCTTTCCCCTTATACCCAACATATGACTTGCACTTGAAGCTCTTACCACCTTTTAAGCATGAGCTAGCCATATACATGTCAGCATTAGGACTTAATGCCTCAATGCGATCTTCTTCTAGTTCCAAATGATGTGCAACATCATTAAGAGTCTTAATACTGTCATTATGGGTAAGATGCACCTTTATGTGCTCACAATTATGAGGAAGTGATCGAATAATAGCCTAAACATGTTGTTCATAAGTGAGAGTGCGGTTAGCTTCATTTAGCTCACTAATCATATTAGACATTTCTATCAAGTGTTGTCTCATATTATGATTAAGGCATTTCTTATATGTATCTAACTTGATAGTGATTTTCCTAAGTTTGGTAACAGAAGTTCCACCAAACTTTAACTTCAAAGCTTCCCATATCTCTTTGGCAACATAGTTCTTGAATTCATTGAAAGTTCATTCTCTATGTTACTCAACAATGTAATGCGAGCCAGTGAATTCTTTTTCTTCCAAGCTTCAGAATCCTCACGGTCCCTACGATGTTGGGTCGTAGTGCCATCTTTAGGCTCATCCAAAACATGATTCAGAACTTCAAGAGCCTCTTGGTCTTCCAGGACATACTGGATTTTCAAACTCTAGATTTCATAATTATCCCCACTCAATTTTTCACCTTTGTTCAACTCATTAACAATATTCTTAAAGGCAGTAGCCATTTCACAAAGAAAATTCTACATGAAGACATATTTGCAGATACTTAATCAATGCTATTTTATATTAATAACTAGCATAACACACATAAAATTTATCGCAATTTTCAAATAAATTATTGATAATTTAGCATATAGCATAGAATCAAAAGCTCACTAAGTTTCATAATCATCATCTAATACTACATGTTTAATTATCATTAGTTTATCACATTGTGCAAAATTTCATTATATTAATCATTTAGGTAATGTACTAATGATTACCCTTTTTCTATGTTAAATTTCATAAAGGAATTAATACACGATATAAAAAAATGAATATAAAAAAAATTATACTCACTAAGAATGGAAATATTTACATAACTAAATACAAAAACTAAAAATAAATAAATAAACTAATTACACCCATTGAAAATGAATAGGAATAAAACTAATGAACTTATCATAAAGTTCTCTTGATAATTTATAACTGATGTTAGGTATCAATTTAAATTTTGACTTATAATGCCTCCCACTAGGAAGTTTATAACCATTAGTGTAATGTTTAATACTGTCTGCTCCACATGATAAATGTTCAAGTACAAATTTTTTTACAACTGATTTGTACACTTTAACTCTTGTTTCCTTATCCCAAAGATAATCAAGAATCCATTTATAGTGAAATTCAGATAAAACCGATCGTAGAGCTACGTATTTATTATAGTATAGACGGTAAGGTTCAGCGCATGCCCAAGTGTTTGGCGACCACGGCACTGTGTGAGCTTGAGGCTCATTTGGAAAGACAAAATGGGCTTTAGGCCCAAATTGGAGATGGAGTTGCCACCCGAATGAGACCCGAGACACACTATATAACAACTGGATTCCATGGAATGCCCCAGCAGCCATCCTCAAAGATTAGGTTCAAAAATTGAGTATGGGCTTTTGGAATATCCACCCAACCTTGTGGTTGGCCTCCATTTGTGTTTTTTATTATGTTATCTTTAATTATTTAATTATTTCCTTATTTACATGCAAATCACAATTGTCTCCAATCAATTTTCTAATTTTACAATTTAGCCCAAGTTTACACATTAGACCAATTTCATGCAATTTTGGTGTGATCCACAACATTTAATATCAAATAAACATTCAACTATAATAAAATAAATTCGCATTCAAAAGAAAGGAGGGAGGAGAAAAGATTACAACCATTAAAACATGCATAAATAGAAAATAAACCAAACATAAACCAAAACTAAACAACTAAACATGCTCTGATACCAATGAAGGAAAACTTAATTAACAAAGAACAAGAAAACTTACGGGTTTCTCCTGCCACTAATTCCCAAAATCTAAAATACTTGTATCACTATTCCTGAAAGGAATCATAAAGTTGGAAATTAATCACAACCTATATATCTTGTTTATAGAGAGAAAGAAGATTAAGAATATCTTTCTTTCATAGAGAGGCTTTGCTTTATCTCCCTGTTTTTTTTTTCGTATTTTCCTATATATCAGAAAAACAATGCATCTTCATTTTTTTTCTTCATGTACTGTGACTCCCTTTTAAGAGTTGTTGATTGTATGAGATAACTG
Organism: Mallotus nudiflorus; assembly: GCA_947683625.1. Lineage (NCBI taxonomy): Eukaryota > Viridiplantae > Streptophyta > Magnoliopsida > Malpighiales > Euphorbiaceae > Mallotus > Mallotus nudiflorus. The sequence goes on along the minus strand of CANTUR010000886.1, from coordinate 401,651 downwards.
CCAATGGCAGTTATCGCTAATTCAATTCTCTTTTATTTTTATTATTAATTAAAAAAAATTAATTAAATATAAAATGGATTCAGGTTGACCCATTATGGGCAACTCAATTCATATTCTAACCTCTAGAATGTAACTGTCAGTGCGACCACACTGACCAAGGCATGATGAGATGAAGCTAATAGACAGCCACTACCAAATTGTTCTTTAATATGTGGGTCAAGTTTGTGATTCTGTTGTCAACTTCATAGTGTTGAAGATACCACTGCTTGAAAGGCGCTGCATCAACCTAAATAATAGTACTCTTCACTAAAGTTTGGTGTGTGTTGGTATTAAGTGTTATGAAATTCGGGTTAATTTTCACCAATAATAACAAATTCTCATTGACAACTATTGTACATGTGACTAGAGTGTAAACGATTGTACTAAAAATCATCCCAAGGTAATTCTCAGGAAAGAGTGGTGGGGTCACAATGGTTTCACTTAAAAACCACACTCCTTAGACAAAATTTTATCAAGACAAGTAATTTTAATAGTACAATAATTAACAACAACTGTACTTGACAATAGCTATTAAATAGACATAAAAGAGAACACCAAAATTTAATGACGTTTGATCAATTATGTATACCTCCTCAGACACTACCAAAATAATATTTCACTAATTGAGAAAATATTACAAAACAGAGAGAAAGAATATAATTGCCTAAATATAGGAGAAAGACAATTTTGGGATTTTTAACTAAAGTGGGGAGGAGTTCTTTTATAACCAAAGAACTTCCATTAACATAATATTCCTGATGTGGGATAGGCAAATTTTGCCAAAAAAAAAAAACAATAAATCTCCACCTTGTTAAAATTTCATACAATTCTCTCTCAAATCCAACCTTTAGTAGTGTCTACAAATTTCATCTTTCAATTTATAACAATATTGATCAAGTCTAAACAATGTTTAAAGTTGACTGCATTTACCACTTTTGTCATCATATCAGCAAGATTCTCAATAGTCTGAATCTTCTGGATTGTGACTCCACCTTGTTCTAGAATCTCCCATACAAAGTGATATCGAACTTCGATATGCTTCGTCCTTGCATGATAAACCTGGTTCTTTGATAAATGAATAGCACTTTGACTATCACAATGCACTTTGATGTGTTTCTGCTCAATTCCCAATTCACTAAGCAACCCTTGAAGCCAAATTGCCTCCTTTATAGCCTCTCTAACTGCTATATACTCTGCCTCTGTAGTAGACAAAGCAACTATTGACTTTAAGGTGGACTTCCAACTAACTGGTGCCTTTGTAAAAGTAAACACATAACCAGTAGTTGATCAACGCTTGTCCAAATCACCAGCATAGTTAGAATTATAATACCCAACTACACACTGACCATCTTGCCTATCCTGCTGAAATACTAAACCAATATCTACAAAATTCAGAATATACCATAGAATTCATTTCACAGCTTACCAATGCTCTTTTTTAGGATCATGCATGTACCTGCTCATAACCCTAACTGCCTATGAAATATCGGGCCTCATACACACCATTGCATGCATCAAGCTACCAACAATACTTGCATATGGTACTTTTGACATGTATTCCCATTCCACATTATTCTTCGGTGACATGGATGCTCTAAGCTTGAAATGAGGAGCAAGTGGTGTACTAACTGGTTTTGACTTTTCATTTATGCCAAAACATTTTAGTACCTTCCTCATATATTCTTTCTGAGACAAACAAAGCCTCCCCAATTTCTTATCTCTGGATATTTCTATGCCAAGAATCTTCTTTGCTTCACTAAGATCTTTCATCTTAAACTCCTTATTCAATTGAGTCTTCAATTTCTCAATTTCTGTTTGACTTTTGAAAGCTATTAGCATATCGTCAACATAAAGAAAAAGATATATATAAGATCCATCTTGTAGCTTGCACAAATACACATAATGATCATATTTGATTCTCGTGTACTTTTGACTTATTATAAACTTATCAAATTGCTTGTACCACTATCTCAGAGATTACTTCAATCCATTTAAAGATTTTTCTAATTTGCAAACCATCTTTTCTTTACCAGAAACTTTGAATCCATCTGGTTGAGTCATGTAGATTTCCTTATCCAAGTCTCCATGTAAAAATGCAGTTTTTACATCCATCTGAACTAGTTCCAAATCCAACTGTGCTATCAAAGCCAATAAAATTCCGATGGAGGAATGCTTTACAACTGGGGAAAATACTTCATTATAATCAATTCCCTCCATCTATGCATAGCCTTTAGCCACCAATCTTGCTTTATAACAAACATTATCTTTGTTAGAAAATCCATCTTTCTTTGCATATACCCATTTGCACCCAATTGCCTTCTTTACTTTCAAAAGACTAGCTAGTTTCCATGTCTGATTCTTTTGAAGGGACTGCATTTCTTCATTCATGGCGATCCTCCACTTTTCATGTTCTGAACTTTGGACTGCTTCATTATAAGTGGCAGGAACATCATTAATAGCAATTGGTGATGCAAAAGAGACCATATCAGCATAGCGAGCAGGTTGTCTAATGGTCTTTTTTCCCTTCCTTAATGTAATTGATTCATGTTGCTATGGAGGTTCTTGGGTCTCAAACTCTTCTTCATTTGACTCTTCTTCTACCATAGGAGAGTTATCATAAGTTTCTACATTGGCTAGGACAATTCTGTTGCCATCAAACTCTAACTATTTGGGAGGACTATATGTCTACTCCATTTTTTTTGAAGTCACCTTTCTCAACATGGTAGATTTATCAAAGGTAACATCCCTACTGAAGATTACTTTCTTTATTTCTAGATACCAAGGACGATAGCCTTTCACACCATAAGTTGATGTGGATGAGGTAGCATTGAAATTTATAGATGGATTTGATAAAGGGGGCGTGCACACTTGGGCTTCAAATGGACGGTCGTGGTGACACCGATTGACCCACGAGACTCATAATATATCAAATCGAAGCTGACTCAGAGGGCTATAACAAATGCTACACACTTCATCTATAGCAATCCATCTTCGGGCCCAAATTCCTTTATTTAGGCCCTTAAATTTAACATTAAAGTTTATGTTCCTTTTTTTGAAGCTTTTTATCTTTTCCTTTTTTGGTTTTAGGGTTTTTTCCCTAAACACTATTTATTTACCTCTTTGAGTTGTTTTAGGATAGTTTTTTATTAATTAAAAATAAATTACATATGTAATTCTTCTAATTCCTCTGGTATTCTTAGAATCAACAGAGTTTTGGTTTATTGTTTTTGGGTATTCTTAGAACTAAAAAATTCAATTCTCTTTTAAGGCTTTCGCTACATTAGAAGTGATGCCCATAAAGATTGCCTTCTTTACTCTTGGGTCCAACTTTGACCCCTTAATATGGTAATATGCAGTGGGACCAAACACATGTAAGGAATTATAATGTGTAGCAATTTTTTCAAACCATTCCTCCAATGGCGTTTTACCACCAATAGCAGTCGATGGTAAACTATTAACAAGGTGACAAGCATAGACTATAGCTTCAACAAAAAATTCTTTGCCTAACCCAATATTGGACAATATACACTGAACCTTCTCTAGCAATGTCCGATTCATTCACTCTGCCACTCCATTTTGTTGTGGTGTATATCTAATGGTGAAGTGATGATAATACCTTCATCTTCATAGTCTTTTAAAAATGGATCATTTTATAACTCTTCACCATTATCTGTGTGGAGATGTTTAAATTTTCTACCTGTTTGAGTATCCACCGTCTTTTTCCATTAAAGAAAAATTCCTAGCACCTCATCCTTTGTCTTCATTGTATACACCCAAACTCTTCGGGAAAAATCATCAACAAAGGAAATATAATAGTGTTTTCCTCCCAATGAAGCATTCCTAGAAGGCCCCCACACATCTGAATGAACATAATCCAGAATACCCTTAGTATCATGGATGGTTGTTCCAAATTTCACCTTTGTCTTCTTCCCTTTAATGCAATGCTCATAAAAATCTAATTTGCAAGTCCGAGCTCCTTTTAATAATCCTTAATCTATCAACAATTTTAAGGATTTTTCTCCAGCATGCCCCAAGAACATATGTCATAACCTGGTTACTTCTGACTCCTGATCATCAGTAGAAGCTACTATTGTTGTTGTCCCAACAATTGTACTACCCAAAAAGTAATATACATTATTTCTCTTCTGAATCCCTTCATTATCACAAGTGCACCAGAGATGATTCTCATTATCCCATCTTTCGCCCTTACTTCAAAACCTTTTGATTATAAGGTTCCTATAGAAATGAGATTCCTCATCAAATCCGGCATAAAATGAACACCTGTTAAAGTTCTGATTTATCCATCTTGATTGCTCAAGCAAATTGAACCAATCCCATATGTGTTAAAAGGGGCATTATTCGATGTGTAGACAACTCCACCTTTTAGTTCTTTAAAGTCAAAGAACCATTCCCGATTAAGAGTCATATGGTGACTATAACCTGAATCTAGCAACCATGAACTTGAACAACTGGTTGGTGGTGTAGCAGCAATTGAAAGATCTGAATTTGCATCATCACACTCAACTACATTTGAATTTAAGACAGCCTTTCCGTTTCCAGGTTTGCCTTTATCCTTTAGTTTAGGACAATCTTTCTTCCAGTGCCCTTTTTTTTTTACAAAAGGCACATTGATCTTTGCTCAATTTGGACTTTAACTTAGATCTCCCTCTCCTTCCTTTATTCTAGTTCTACGAACGGCCTCTAACAACAAAAGCTTCTACTTCAACACTTGTATTTTATTGCTTTTCTTTCTTTCACAATTTATAACTATACAAGGCTACAATTACTTCACTTAGAGGCACAACAACTTTCCCATAAAATAGAGTAGTTTCAGGATACTCAAACTCATCAGGTTGTGATCCTACTAACATCAGAGCTAGATCTACATCATTAAAAGTCACATCCATATTCATCAAATCAATTACCAGTAGTTGATTAAAGCTAGTATTGTGATCATTCATTATGGTACCTGGAACATAATTAAAGTGAAACAATCTCTTTTTCATGTAGAGCTTGTTCTGACTGCTTTTTTTTAAGAATTTCTCCTCCAATGCATTCAATAATTTTAGAAAATGCATACTTCTGCTCTCTAGAAAGACATGATCGAATTGTACCACATGTTAATCTATTGATCACCTTCCATTCTTTCTCCTTAACATCATATGGTTTCTCTCCTTTAATAGCAATGTCTAAACCCTACTGAAAAAGGACATCTAGAACCTCACTTTGCCACATGCTAAAATGACCAGTTCCATGAATAATCTCCATCGTAAATCTAGCATTTATCACAACATTTCTTACCAAAATTGAAGATGAAGATGTTAGTGATATGCACTACGTCAATCATGTATGACCGTGTTTTGACTTTATCATTTTATTTAATAAAGAGGTATTTTTCATTATCATTTTGTGTTATGATAATTACTTAAATAGTCAATTCTCACTAAGGTCATCAAGTATGTGACTTGATAGTAAAACCCTTAGATTAAATATGAGTTCTATTCAAATTATCCCTAGTCATAATAATATGTTATGGCTAGTATGATGTTGATTGATGATTATGTTTTACTGATAATGAATATGAGATATTAAGTCAACTCATAGGTACTTATTTTGAAATAATGTATTGGATTGACCCATCATGAGAATACTACATAGATAATTTTCATAAGTAATTCTCATCATAATAATATTGATTTAGTCCTTTGACCTTGAAATCATCATGGATTTTTACATAACTATTATATGTTTTGACACAATCTAACATTATCTTTAACAGGATGATTAAATAGATTGTTGTTGGAAATGAAATGAGTTATGTGAGGAATGTGAGTGATTGAGAAGGAATTCGTCCCTCATTTAATCTAAGTAAAATATCTATGGGCCCCTTGATAAGATAGACTGAGAAAATGCATGGCCATGCTAAAGTGAATTGATAAAGAGTTATCATTCTCAGTCTACTTAGAGTCAAGAAATAATATGATTGAATTATATAAGAATGACAGAAACTATACCTTATATTCAATCAAGATATCATGTGAAAAAGGGATTACAATATTATTATAAATTAGGTTATGTCAGATTATTGACTTCACATGACTTGGGTAGTCATAATGTCTTGCTAGAGGCCACTTATGACTTATAGGCCTAAATAAAGATTTAAGGCCCACTGCCAATGTCATGTGAACCTATAGGGTCACACACTTATAATAAGCCCAAAAACATATATAGGTTTGAGAAGCCCAAATATGCTCTGTGGAAATAAATAAATAGTTTATTTATTCAAGGTAAAGGTTATCTTAAATAAATAGAATATTATTTCTGATTTAATTTTAAATAAAATCATAACAATAATAATTGAGAAATTACCAAAAATTTGCTTTGGTACGTGAAACCCTAATTAGAGGTCTATAAATATGTTACATTCTCTAGGGTTTCACTAACTCAATTATTATCCACCACTTGTAATTCATTTTTCTCCTCTTAGAAAAATTAAAACACATAGTGTTTTGTTTTTGATTTGTGAGAAATCAAGAGAAGTGCTAACATACAAAGTTTTCATTTTAATCAAGGACAGTTCATGTGGACACTTGTGGAGGACGGATTCTTTTAGAGACGTCTTGATTCAAACTACTAAAATCAAAAGTTCGAGGTTAGGTGTCACTGGAGTGAATTTCCTCTCTGCCTTCCAGAACTCTTGCCTCTTCTGCATTTATGGTAAGATTTAAAAACCCTAGTTTTAAATCAATTAATCAAATTACTTGGATCTGTGTTAGGGTTTGTGATTAAAATTTTTAATTTTCGCTGTGTTTTTGAATCACGAAACCCAACAGAAGAAGCTATTGACGCCGATGTGGATGTTTTTGTGTCGTTTGCCATTTCTGCTACAAATGCTATTTAGTAGCTATTGATGCAGAATGCCAACTAGCCCAAGAAAATTTTTTCTGATGTGGAAGATCAAATTAAGCCGTAACCACAAAGCATACTAAAATTAACCAAGAGCTCTGATACCAATTGTTGTGGAATTCAAGTTAATTTCCACCAATAATAATAAATTCTCCTTGACAACTATTGCACAGGTGACTAGAGTGTAAATGACTGCACTAAAAATCATCACAAGGTAATTCACAGGAAAGAGTGGTGGGGTCATAATGGTCCCACTTAAAAACCACACTCCTTAGATAGAATTTTTCCTACACAAGTAATTTTAATAGCACAATAATTAACAATAACTGTACCCAATAATAACTATTAAATAGACATAAAAGAGAACACCAAAATTTAACGAGGTTCGGTCAATTATGTCTACCTCCTTGGACATTACCAAAATTATATTTCACTAATTGAGGAAATATTACAAAAGAGAGAAAAAAAATATAATTGCCTAAATATAGGAGAGAGACACTTTTGAGTTTTTTAACTAAAGGGGGGAGGAGTTCTTTTATAACCAAAGAACTCCTCCCATCAACATAATATTCCTGATGTGGGATAGGCAAATTTTGCCAAAAAAAACAACATTAAGATCTTACCTCCTTTTCATTAAAAAAACCTAGAACAAATGCGAAAAAGAATAGAAAAATAAAACAAAGAAAACAAAGCTTTGTTTGTGTTTTTCTTGTTCTTTGTTCTTTGATTCTTGAATTGAATGATGGATTTTTTTTCCTTTTTTAAGAAAATGATGAAATAGAGTTGTTGTTCTAGCTCTCTCCCTGAGAGAGAGAGAGAGAGAGAGAGCATTATAAAAACGATATTGCCTTGGAGGAATATGAGAGGAAGTTATAGAGGGATGAAGTCACCTTTCTTCAGACGAAGAAGCAGAGGAGAATTTTTTCCATTATCTGAGAGATATCTGGCAGGCGACGGAGGAGGATGATCGCCAAGGTAGCAAATGAGGATTTCTTTTTCCTCTTTTATAAAACATTGAGTTTCATATGAAAAGGTGCATTTCATAGGTGGAAAAAGAAATTTGCTGACCTGGAGACTTCACCTCACTCAAGCTTGACACACAAGCATCCATTCACCGAAATATCAATCGGTGTTTCGAGTTGTAAAAAAATTAAAAGGTCACGTTTTATTTTGCCAAAAATTGAAATGCCTAGTTAAAATTGCAAAAACCACTAAAAGTGATTATTATTATTATTATTATTATTATTATTATTATTATTATTATTATTATTTTGATTTTGCAAATAACCCTATAGAAAATATGGTAAAGTTGCGGTGTTTTTCTTCTACTAGTTCACTTTACAAAGATATAATAAGGATGGATATATATTGGCTGTTATTTATTTTTACATTGCAACCAAATTCCAATTTTTATTAATTTTTATATTATAAAATCTTTTTTGGTAAAGGTAAAACAATTTTTTATTTTTCAAAAAAATTTATGAAAGTGTTTTGTTTAATTTCATAAAAAATTATGTTATTTATGAATGATTGATTTTTTATATTTTTTGTGTGAATAATAACTCTAAAATTATTTTGATTTAATTATAAGTGATTTCATAAATTTAATGAATTAAAATTCTAAAAAAAATTACAAAAGTTTTATTTAAATCAAACACATAATACTTAAAATTTTGGTTCAATTTTATGAAATAATTAATTCTAATTTTACTTATTAGTAATATTTTATATTTAAAAGCTTAATTGATATTTTAAAGAAAAAAATTAAAATTTTTAATGAAAATAAATACATGAACTTTAGATTTTTCAATAAAGGTATTTTCTTTGTAACTTTTTTCTGTAACAAAGTAATATACTTTATTTATGAAAATTTATGTTAATTTATTAAAACTATGAGAAACTTGTTAATTTATGTTAATACCACCCAAAACCCCATCAAGCATAGAAACAGTGACAACAGTGGGAGTGGTGACAGTACAATGGCGAGAATTGTGGAGAAATTAAAGAAACGTGGGTGCATAGATGGTGTTGTTAATGAGAAGAAAGATAAAACACCCGAGAGAGTGCTTAAGAAAAGTAGTGTAGAGGATATATTTTAGGAAATTTGCCAAATCCAAGAGGTGGGTTTTCAGAGGAATGGAGGATGTGTTTAAGAGTAACGGGGGGAAGTGAGGTTTCCATAGGAGAGACCTAAATCGGACCTCTCAAGTTTTGCTTATTGTTTCAATTTTTTTTTTTTTTTGCAGAAACCCAATCACCCTTTCTTCTCTGGAGTCAAACAAATTTAATTGATAAGTGATAAAAACGAATACTGCAAACTCAATAGCTTCTGCTTCTCCAGTGTCAAACGCAATCCAGTATCTACTACACTCCTCAACTGCCCAATTTCGCGCACAATTAGCCTTGAATGGACATTAAAAACACCCACCTAAAACAATATCAGGGCAAAGACGACCTCCATTTAGTAGTAATTCACCATATCCTCCTCCCTTCGATTTTACCATTCAAACATCGTCTCGAGCTTACTTCAAGCTTCTTAACTTACTCGACTGACGACTCGCCTCACAATTCTACTCCTTTTTCCTTAACAATGCACAAATTGCATTGGTCTTGCTCTGCCTGGACCAATGTATTTGAGAATGAACCCACATACTGAAATAGCTATTTGCCTTGGGCAATGTTGTGTTGTCCCCTCAACTCGCAGTTGCGACACTGGATTGCTTTGAGGCGTTGGAAGAGCTGATCCTATACAACATGAGGGCCGGTTAATGCGGGAGCTACTGGTTGTTATGGTGTGGTGTGGTTGTTGCAGTGTAATGTGCCGTTGATGATGGTTAGCAGTTGCCATGGTGTAGGTGGTACGGTTAATATTTAGAGTATAGGTGTAAGTAGAGATGGTATGGATGAAAGATTGATAGAGTTTAGGGACCTAAATGATGTTTCTTTTATGATTAAACTTTAGGTTAATCCTTTGAGTATCATGTAATCTAAACACCAACTAAGTTTAAATTTGTAAATTTTAAGGGTAATTTTGGAATTTTGTATAATTCTTGGTTGTTTGACGTTTGACTAATGGAATATTCTCAAAGTTTTTAACATAAAGGAAAATAGTTGACAAAATTGAAATTGAGAGGAGTTATAATTCACTTTTGAATAAGGAGGGATAAAGTAGCAACCACAATCAATTTTCCTGGATTAATAGTAATTATTCTTTTTTTCTTATTGAATAAATACAAATCTCTTATTTGTTTGTTTTTTATTAAAATGTTTAAATTTTTGTTCATGAAATACTTGATCTTAATGTAATTTTTGTGGTTTTCGAGTATAAAGTTTGAATATCTCATTATTGTAAAATTTCTATTAATATTTTGTAATTAGATTCATTCAAAAGTTAAAGAGTCAATTTATGGTTAAATAAAACTATAGAATGAAGTATACAGATTACTAGTTGTAAATCAAAAGAGTTTTATCAACGTGATTAATGAATATGAATTCATAATATGAGTGAGATTTTATTTTTATAGTTTTTAATTTTATTATTATTTTTCTTATTTTTTTTATCAACATGTAATTCTAATTTTTAATAAATTAAAGATTCATCTTTTTTTAAAATAAATTTACCAAAAAAACTGTCTATTGTCATATTTAAAAAGTACACATAAACGATTTAAAAGAATTAAAATTTTTTTGGTATAAAAACATATTATTTGATGGAAATAAAATCACGTACAATGCAAAACACATGCTAAAGAATAATTCTCATTAATTGTTTCAAAAGAATTGAATTGAATTATAGCAGAAGAATTAGCTTTGAAGAGGGGATGGTTTCTTTTCTATCTCATAATGTCTTTTCTTGAAGTTACGCTTGTTTTATTCTATAATGCATGAAAACTTCAACTAGTAGATGTAAGACATTTCCATGTTTCGAAAATATTTCTACATCAAAAACTTTATAAAATTATTCAGAAATATTTTGGGCCATTTCAATAAATTTGAAAAATATTTGTTTCCAACTTAAAATGTATTTCTCACTTGAAAAATATATATTTTTTAATTTTTCTTAAACAAGAAAGAAAATAAATTGAAAAATAATTCTATATTTTCTTAACTTAATAAAATAATTTACAATTACACTATAAATAATAGTAATAATTGATAACTTGTTTCCGAAATTCTTAAACTGAAACCCTGTAAATGATTAACAAAGAGTAAAGTGAGAGGTAGAGAGAATCTCATAAACTTTTCGATGCCTAAGTCAGAAAATATAGAGAGAGAGTTTTAGAAAGATAAAGAAAGCAATGAGTATGAGAGAATATAATGAATAAGAATGAGGGATATGAGGTCCTATTTATAGGGATAGTAATAGTCAAATCTGACAGAAAAAAGATTCATCTTTGATGAAAGTCCTATACATACTAGGAGAGTGTTTCTTCCTATCTGGGAGTCTCCTTAGTTGGGAGTCTTTTCCTATTTATCTTGGGTGTCCTTTTCCTACAAGTAACCCTATATAGGAAAATAAAGACCTTAGTTAAATAGGAATGTGCATATGGGGTATCAAGAGTCTCCCTCAAAAGTATGTTCTGATATTTAGGTTCAACGTATTCGGGTTTATAAGGAGATGAAAAGTCACTCTTCTGTCTAGAGAGAGACTACTTGAATCATTGCATCTGATATTGGAGGGTGAGCTGAAGTGGCCAGCCTCAATCATAGGAAAAGATGAAACTCGATACCGAGTCTTAAAATCATCGTTGAAGTGCCAGCCGGACTTGAATGCATAGAACTTATAATAAAAATGCTAGGTGTAAGGGGTTAACATGCCATTATAGAGTCAATATGGCGGAACCAGCCGTTGCTGGAGTTTTAATTCTCGGTGCATTAAAAGCGAGGCTCGAGTGCCTAGATTTAGATACTCAAGGCATAGCTGCTTAGAGCTATGACTCGAGACTTGCATGCTCGAAACCTAAGTACTATAGAAGTGACTTAAGGGTGCCAGCTTCAGCCACTAGACTTAGATACTTGCGGCTTGGATGCTCGGTGCTCTGACTCGAGGCTTACATGCTTGGAACCTCAATACTATAGAAGCAACCTGAGGGTGCCAACTTCAATCACTAGACTAAGATGCTCAATGCATTAAAAGCATGGCTCGAGTCCTAATAAAGGAGATAACTGACAGTGAGAGGAGCGGGATTACCAACCGCCATGTCTTTTGACTTGCCTTTGAATTTTGAATTATGTAACCATCACGTCTGTTTATATGTCAGAAGATAAAATGTTTCAATTGTCATAATGATAACTACTTGATTAGTAGGCTTTTTTCCTCATCCGAAATTACCTTTATTATTGTGAGAGATATGAAAATGTTCATAAGGGTCATTCTAGAACCTTCTGTTGTGCTTTAAATAGATTAAACCCATTTGTTTGTTGCACTTTTTGCTTTATTTATTGTCTTCTTTCCTTGCATAAATTTTGTCTTGTGTGTTCTAGAGTCTTCTTCAATAAACTTACGTTTGTCTTTTGTAAGTGATACTTTCTCTCCTCCATATTCTTCTTTTTCTTCCTTGTTAAATAGGATCCATGGCTCCCTGAGAGCAAGTTAGTTATGACCTATTTGTCTCTAGGATAGATGAGGAAATGCTAAAATGGTACTAGAGACATTTTAGCATTCCAGCAAACTTCATTCTGCATACTGTAGATAAGAACTTTAAAGCCCATACCCCTATGTTGGATTTTGACATATTGGTTGTATACTTTGATCAATTAGAGGGGGGATTAAAGTTCCCTCTAGATCCCTTCATTAAGGATTTTTTGAATAGGTACAACATAGCCCCAGGACAGCTCCATCCCAATAGCTACTGGATTTTAACCAGTTTTATAGAATTGATGTACGAGGAGGGTAGAGAGCCAGACTTGGATGTCCAAAGATATCTCTACAGCCTGAATAAGAAAAAGGGAGAGCTGATGTTCTCTCTGTTAGCTATTTTGAACCACAGCCTCTTCGTAAAGCTTTCGGATCTCCATAAAAAGTGGAGAGATAGGTTTTTCATTATTGAGCATCCCTCAGACTTCTTCAATGTCTGGCAGATGTGGTTCAATGATTTCCACAAGGTAAAGCGTCCCTTAAGGCTATTTTATGGGGATACGGAGGTAGTTATGAGGATTCATCTTCATAGGATAGCTGATGCAAGATCTACTAATAACTTATTTAAGAGATATCTTCAGAGGATTTGTCTTGATTGCATACAACTCAATGGTAAGTTCTAAGATTCGGAAGGTATTTTTTGACTTTTATTTTTTCTTTTCCATCTGTAGATGGCTGACTTTTTTGACTTTGTGGATGGGATTTAACTTATAGTTGACGAGTTAGAGACTTAGGAGGATGTTCATATCTCTTCTCCTATTTCTGAGCCTCGTGCTCTGGAGGTCATCTTTAAAGCTATGCCAGGAAGAAAGGAAAAGTTATGGTTGAATCTTCCTAGATGGAGAAATCTGAGGGTTAGAAGAAAAGGAGTTTAAATGAGGACTCAGATGCTAAAGCGCTATGTGAAGAGGTCTTCATCAAGTACCCAAGGCTATATGGGTGTCTGAATATAAAGGCTTGGATCCTTAAAAAGATAAAGCCTCCAAGCATCCTAAATGCTCAAGTGACATATCAGTATGCCGAGTCTCTATAGCTTTTGAAAGACATCCAGTGCTGGACAGACATGGATAATGAAGATTTATACAATGCCATGATCGAGCACTCACTAGAGGTAATCATCTTCCACTCTGTTCAATTTGTGTCTGTGTTGCCTAAGGTAGTGATTGATTGTCCTTTCTCTCAGATGAATTAGGCTTTTATGTTGGCAAAGGATAATTATTATTATCTTAAGAGTAAGTACAACTTAAAGGAGATAGAGGTTGGCACCATAGCCATCGATTTTGAGAAGAAACTGGATACAGTGAAGGCAGCATTAGAACTCTATCAAACCAAGCATGCTGAGGTGAGATCTAAGGTTGAAGTGAGTCAGAAGATGGTGGAGGAGTTAGAGCATACCTAAGCTCAACTAACATCAAAAGTTAAAGGGTAAGACTCCCGGATAGTGGCATTAGAGAAGAAACTTACTGATGGTGAGAAATCCAGTGAGGATGATAAAAGAAGCTACCAGAACATGGTCACGAGATTTCTCAAACCTATAAATTCAAATGTTAGAGAGTCTTACTCACCCAAAACCTGGACCTGGACCTCTCAGACTTGAATAAAATAATGCATAATGATATGACCAGGATAGCTACCGAAGAGGATGCTCGAAGTAAGGCTTCTTCCAAGCGGTTGAAGAATCCTAAGAAATTATAGAAGACTACCGTCGATAAATTATCTATTAAGAAACCAAAGGATTCAAAGCCTACTGGGGAGATGTCTAGTAGTGTTGTCTCTACTGGCCGTGATCCAGCCTTTGTGTCCGAGTCTCATAATACAAGTCTCCCTTCTTCCAAGCTTCTCGACATTCAATTATAAATTACTTAGTTGATATTTTTCTTTTATTTTTGAAATACTCTGTAATACGACATTTTCATTGATAATGAAGTATTTTATTTCTACAAATTTTAAGTACATTTATTGATAATATCTTCAAAGACTATCTGAGTTCCAATATTGTGGCAACTCTCTTCCTTGTCTATCTTTGATCTTATATGCCCTTTTGGTTGTCTTCTCGGTGACGTAATAAGGACCTTCCCAATTAGATCTGAGCTTACCTGTGTCGGAGTTCCCTTTGCCAATGACAGCTCTTCTAAGTACCCAGTCATTGACTTTAAAGTGTTTTGGTCGGATGTGCTTATTGTAATATTTGATGACCCTTTGCCTCTAGGCTTCTGAAATAATAAATGCCCACTCTCTCCTTTCTTCAAGTAAGTCTAGACATATCTAAGCATTGATGTTATTGACTTCCTGATCTATATTCTCATTGATCTGGTAACTTGCTAATCTAATTTCCACTAGGATTACTGCATTCATTCCATAAGTTAGTCTAAAGGGCGTTTCTCTAGTGGAGGTTCTGGGTGTAATCCTATAGGCCTAGATAATTTTGTTGAGTTCATTGACCGAGTTCCCCTTTTTTCATCAAGTCTTTTCTTTAACCCTTACATGATGATCCTGTTAGTGACTTCTATCTGGCCATTTATTTGTGGATGAGCCATTGAGGTAAAGTAGAGTTTTATCTCGAGATCTAAACAAAACTTATTGAATTTCTCATTGTCGAATTACTTCCAATTATCTATTATCAAGGTGTGCAGTATTTTCGAATATGTAGATGATTTCTTTCCAAAAAAAGTGCTGGATCCGGGCTTCAATGATGGTTGGCATAGCTTCAACTTCTATCCACTTGGTGAAGTGGCTTATAGCCACAATCAGGAACTTCTTATGGGAGATTGAGGTAGTAAATAGACCCAAGATATCCATCCCCCATACTGTAAAAGGCCAGAGACTCCTAATTGGGTGCTGAGGATTAGAAGGCTTATGGCTGAGGCAAGCAAACTGCTGGCATTTGTGCCATTCTTGAGTTAGTGTCTAAATATCTTGGGACATGGTGGGCCAGTAGTATCCCTATAGCAATGCCTTTTTGACTAATGAATGATGAGATTTATGTGCTCTACAAATTCCTTCATGGATTTCCCTAAGCACGTAATTTCCTTCTTCTGGCGATACAAATTTAGACTATAGGTGCAAGAGACACCTTCTGTAGAGTTCTCCTTAGCAGATAGAGTAGTGTACAACCTTTATCTTTAACTTTTGAGCTTTCAACTTGTCTTTTAGAAGTATCCCATACTCAAGGTACTAAATGATCAATTTCATCCATTCTGATACTACCTGTATATCCATGATCTCTAGGTCCTAGGTGTTTAGCTTTATTAGTGGTTTAGTGAACTCAAGTTCTTTAAATGTCTAACTATTTTTGACTGTCGATTTGGCCAATATATCAGCTTCATAATTTTCATTTTTAGGGTTTTAGATGATTTCCTATTGTCCCCCCTCCTGCTCGAGCTTCTTTAAGAGCTATATGACTTTCTTAACGTACTTAGCAATACTCGGGTCCTTAATATGGATTGTCCCTTTAACTTGGTTCATCGCAAGTTATGAGTTTAAGTGTATCTTGAGATGTTCATCCTTGACCTCTGTAGCCAACTTTAACCCCATGAAGAGTGCTTCATATTCGGCTACATTATTAGTGGTATTGTACTTTATCTTGACTGTATATCTGATAGTGACGTTGTGTGGCCCTTTAAATGATTCCAGCATCGGATCCTTGGATGGATGAAGCTTCATTAACATAGAGCTTCCATTCTGGACATTCAAAATGAGTGAAATCTTCTGTTGTCATCTCTTCTAAGAAGTCTATCAAGGCTTGAGCATTTATCTGTTATTGGGGTTCATAACTGATGTCAAATTCTCTGAGCAATATTAACCATTAAACTAGCCTTCCATATGTTTCAAGTCTTTATAAGATTTTTCTTAGGGGGAAGTTGGATCTTACAATAATTGAATGAGCCTAACAATAGTGTCGGAGCTTCCGGGATGTGTGGACAACGACCATTGCTAACTTATCCAGTTTGGGGTATCGAATTTCTAAACCTCTGAGTATTTTGTAGTATACTGGATTTTAATAACTTCCTTCTTCTTTCACCAGTACTGAGGCTATTGACTTTTGGCCAATAGAGAAGTATAAGTATAGTATTTCTCCGGGCATTGGCCTACTAAGTAGAGGTGGTGAGGATAGGAATTTTTTATATCTTTAAAAGCTGCCTAGCATTCTTCATTCCATACAAACTTCTTAGAATTCTTCAAGGCTCAAAATAGTGGTAGACACGGCTTGGCTAAATAAGAGATAAAATGCCCTAAGGCTGTTATTCTGTCATTTAGCTTCTACAGCTCGTTGATCATTATCAAAGCTTTCATATTAAGAATGGCCTCCATCTTCTCTAAGTGAGCCTCAATTCCTCCTTGTGATATCATGAATCTTAGGAATTTGCCTGCCTTTACCCCGAAAATGCACTTCTCTAGGTTTAGTTTGATCTGGTACTAGTTCAATATTCAAAGGATTTTATCAAGGTTAGTAGAATGTTGTGCTGCATAATGGCTCTTAACAATGATGTCATCCACATACACCACCATGTTCTCTCTAATATGGAACATATGATTTATTAGCTTTTGATAAGTTGCTCCAGTATTCTTTAGCCAACTTTATAGCAATAAAGACCTTCATAGGTGATGAATGATGTCTTTTCTTAATCTTCTTTCTTCATTAGTATCTAATGGTATCCCTATACAAAATCCACAAAGCTATATAAACTATAATTGATGATAGAGTCTACCAATTGATCTATCATCGGCAACAGATAGCTATCTTTGAGGAATGCTCTGTTGAGGTCGGTGTAATCCACACACATCCTGTATTTGCCATTGGATTTTTCACCAGCACCATATTAGAAACCCATTCTGGGTGTATGACTTCTTTGATAAATTCAGCTTCCAACAACTTCTTCATTTCTTCAATAATTATCTTCTATCTTTTATACACGAAGGTCCTCTTTTTCTGAATGACTGGCTTTAGTCCTGGTTTGATGTTCAGACTATGTGAGGTAATCCAAGGATCTACCCCAATGATTTTTTATACATGAGAGGCAAAGCTTCCTAAGTGTTTAATGAGAACCTTGCTTATTCAATGCTTAGCCTCATTATCGAGCTCATTGTTAATCCTTATCGTCTTTCCACCGGTGATTTACAATGTCTGAACCTGATCAACCGGCTTAGGGTTGGCTCCTTGTTTCTCTGTTTCCTAAGATTCCAAAGAGAATGCCTCTGTCAGAGGTTTGACTACCATCTAGTAGTATAGTCTAACCATGTGTTGATCTCCTTAGATTGTTAGGACTCAGTCTTCAATAGGAATCTTCATAGTTGGATGTTGGATACTCGTGATTGTATCAATCTTGTAAAGTATTGTTTGGCCTATAATGCCATTGTATGTAATTGGGAGATCCACCAAATTGAACTAAGCCTTAATTTCTTTAACTTCTCTAGTATCTTAGTCTTTGAATTCTAGGTTCAGCTTTACTAATCCCAACGGTTATGTGGTTCCTTTGTAAAAGCTTGTAATGGGATTCTGAATAGCTTTCAAATCAGTAGCAGAGCCTTTTATTTCTTTATAGGCATTCCAAGAGAGTGTGTTAACAGTGCTCCCATTATAAATAAACAATCTTTTCACCAGGTAATTATTGATGAAAATGCTTACTATGAGTGCATCGTTGTGGGGGTGTTGATAATGTTTTTCGTCTTCCAGTCCAAACGTGATCATTTGCTTTTTTTTTTATGGAGGCCCCTCATCTCTGTGGGATCTCTTAGGTCTCTTCTCTGTGACTTCTCCTCTGATAATCATATTAATAATGTCGGCCAATTCATTTTGGGCTTTCTTTGGTTCCAGCTTATCCCTGTCCTAACCATCCAGATCTCTGCTCCTTTTAGATGTGTCAGTTTAGTTGCTGAGTTTGTCATTCTATATTAATCTTTCTATGGCGTTATTTAATTCTTGGCATGCCTATGTTTCATGTCCATAATCCTAGTAGTATTAGCAGTAGTAGCCCCTATCTTGCATGGCTTTCTTATTTAGGCTTTGTCTTCTGGCTGGAGTTATGCTCACACCATTCTATCTGACATATATGAGAATATTGGACCTGGAGGTATTTAGTGGCATATACCTTTTAGCTTCCCTTTCAAATCCTTCTACCGAGTTTCTGAAGTTGGATTACTGGAAACTCGGCTTTCTAGGTCTTGACCTTTCACCTTTTGGGATTGATTCTTTTTTATCATCTCAATGTATTCTCTTATCTTCATCCATCTTTATCATCTTTACTGTCATAGCCATTACCTCATTAAAGGTACTAGGTTCCTTTGTCATTATCTTATCCTTAAGCTTCCCCAGCCGAGTCTCATTCTTCAAAGCCTCTATGGCTACTTAATCGACCAAATTCTTAATTTACATGGCTACCGTATTGAATCAATATAGGTAGCTTCTCAGCGACTTAGTAACCTCCTGTTGGTACATTTGGAGATCATTAATATTTTTTGTTAGAGGGACATTGGTGATGAATTGGTTTAAAATTTCTCAACTAATTCTTCGAATGAGGAGATAGAATTCTCCAGGAGTCGGTGGAACCACTTCTGAGTATTCTTGATGAGTGTACTTGGAAAGACTCTGCACATGATTCCGTCATTCACATTCTGGAGTAACATTCTGGTTCTGAACAAGGATATGTGTTGATTGGATCTCTAGTCCCATCAAATTAATCTAACTACATCATTCTGAACTTGGTTGAAATCTCTGTCCGAATTATTCTACTTACGAAGGGTGTCTTCCTTTCCATAACGTATTCATCTTCTTTCCTCGGCCTAGTACGGGCTTTATGCATGACCTCTTTATCCTTTCAAGCTAACTTTGAATCATTAAGGGCAGGGATTGTCAAGCTAGATTCTCCTTCTAAATTTTTATATTTTTCTTTATTTCCTCTTGATACCTCCGGAGCTGTTGTTGTGGCATCATATTATTTCCTGTGTAAGTTGTTCCAAGATTACCACTTTGAATCAGAGCATTCAACTGTTGTTACATCAGGGTCATCTGGGTTTGAATGTTTTGAATCATCACTTCTTTGCTCATTAGGGATAGGTTGAGTGTTTAGGCTACTATGTTTAGGTTAGGGGTGTTCATAGCAGGTGTTTCTAATAGGTTCGGAAAAGGTATAGAAGGTTTAAGTCTATTATGGTGTTGAAGAGGAGCATAGTAAGGGAGGTTGGTGCCAAGGACTAGCCACCCTTGAGTATAACCAGGTGGAATGTGTGTGCTAGTCAGAGCCTAGCGTGAAGGTTTGACATGTTGAAAGGGGGCTGACGGGATTATTGTTTAAGTAGGTGATGACAAGTTGATTGGAGGAATGTGAGTAGATGGGTAGATGTGTCTTATGAGGGTTGAGATTGGTGGTGGACTAGAAGTCATGGTGCTAAGGTCTAGGTTGGTAGATGTTTAAATGACTTTTAACCCAAGAGTTCCCATAGACGGGGCCACTTGATAACTTGTCTCTGGAACTCTTGAGCTGTAACCTAGCAAATGATCAATGAAGGGAAAGGTGAAAGGTGGAGAGAATCCCCACAAACCCTCTGATACCTAAGTCAGAAAATATAGAGAGAGAGATTTTTAGAGAGATAAAGAATGCAATGAGTATGAGAGAATATAATGAATGAGAAAAAAGGATATAAGATCATATTTATAGAGATTGTAATGCTCAAACCTTAAAGGAAAAGAATTTCTTTTTGAAGAAAGTCTTATGCATACTAGGAGAGTGTTTCTTCCTATCCGGGAATCTCCTTAGTTGGGCATATTTTCCTATTTATCTTGGGTGTCCTTCTCCTGAAAGCAATCCTGTATAGAAAAATAAAAATGTTAGTTAAATAGAAATATACATATGGGGTATCAATGATTAATAATTTTTTTCAATATTTATATATAAAATTTATATTTATATATATTTAATATTTTCAATATGTATTCAATATGTATTTATATACCTCTATATTTTTAAAACTTAGACATTTTTATTATATATTTATATTTTCTACATTTTTAAAAAATATCATTTTATCACTTATCAATTATCTACTTAGACCTAGCTGGAGACTCAGTTCTCCATATCTGCTTGTCTCTATATGCAACATCTATCTCTTTTGTAAAAGATATACTTGAAATTTGCCCATCATTGCTGCTGCAGAAGAATGGTGTGGATGGTGATATTCCATTGCACGTTGCTGTAAGGTATGGTCATGCCAATATGGTCCAACTACTTATAGAACAGGCAGCAAAAGCCCAACATGATGATGTAGAGAGTGGAATAGAAGCGACAAGGCAAATGCTGAGGATGATAAAGAACAGGAATCAAACAACCTTACAAGAGGCAGTTGCACGAAATTTTAGAGTGCGAGACTCGCAACAACTTTATGTTGTGGAAGTACTGGCTAGAGCGGACCCTGATTTCCTTTATTCTGTCAATGATTCTAGAGAACTCCACTGTACATGGCTGCGGATAGAGGAAATCTAGATGTGGTCAGTATATTGTTAAATACTTGCAGTTCACTAGCATATAGCAGCCCTAGCGGCAAAACGTCATTCCACGCAGTAGTAATGTGTCGACATGGAGGTAGGTAGCTAGAGATAAAAAAAATAGATCAGATGAGCCAATGAATGATAATTCTATTATTTCACTTGCAGCTGTTACAATATATATATTCATATGGTAATGGTGGACAGACATGAAGTGGACAGTGATGGGCATGTAGATAAAGTGATGGTCATAGGAGATGGTGAGTAATGGGCACGCATAAGCACATGTGATGGTGAGTAATGGACACTGCTGTTATTGAGTAATGGGCACAGCTGTTGTTGATTATATTTTTGCACTGATGCAAAAAATCTTGTGTGTTGATTCATGCAATATCTTCTCATCTCATTAAATTATACTTTGGTTTGAAGTTGTTGACTCCAAGTCCTCTTGATCACTCAAACAATCTCTCGCCATTGAATTTGAAATATCAAGAGAATTCACAACCTTATCACTCCACGATTTTTAGGATTCCTTATAACACTTTTGATTCTCACAATTTCTGTTACTGATGTATAGTGTGTTGCTAATACCTTCCCTCAAACTGTGTTGGGGCTAAAGGCACAGTTTGATCTAAAAAAAATTGAGAGATGCTTTGGATACTAGAGATCAGCAACTTTATTAGCAGTAGAGATATATTGAGTGATAAGCTGACCTAGAGCAACTCGTTCTCACACAAAATGATAATCTAATTTGATATGTTTACTACGAGCATGAAAAACAAGATTGACAGTCATATGCAAAGCACTGAGGTTATCACAGTATAGAACGGGAGGACATGCCATTGGAATTCGAAGATCTTTCAAAATAAAGGTCAACCACGTCAATTCAGCTGCTGTATTTGCCATGGCTTGATATTCAGCTTCCGTACTTGAGTGAGATATAGTGTGTTGTTTCTTTGCACACCATGATATGATATTTTCCCCAAGAAAAGTGCAATAGCCTGTGGTGGAGCGTCTAGTGGTAGGACAGTCGGCCCAATCTACATCTGAAAAAGCACACAGATCAAGTGTATTTTTGAAGTAAAATTTAATCCCAAATGAATGGTTCCTTTGACATATCCAAGAATTCATCTAACCAATTTCAAATGAATAATAGTGGGAGCATGCATAAATTGAGATATATAATTTACGCTAAATGAGAGGTTTGGACGTGTAAGAATAAGATATTGTAAACCCCCAACAATGCTTCTAAAATAACTTGGATCCTTTAGAAGTTTAGCATTAGAAGAATATTTTGTTTTTACTTCTGGAAGAGTACTCATAGGCTTACAATCAACCCTATCTATTTTCTCAAGTATGGTAAGAGCATAATGTGATTGTGAGAGATGAAGCCTATTAGTTGTTGGACAGACTTTGATTCGAAGAAAATGATTAATTGGTCCTAAGTCTTTCATTGCAAATTCACACTGAAGACGTTGAATGAAAGAAGTGACAAGCTCAGTAGTAGACCCCCTCAGCAAAATATCATCCATATAGAGAAGCAAAATGAGTGAACCATAATCAGAGTGACAAATACATAATGATGGATCAGCTAAACTGCAAAAAAATCCATTTTTAAGAAAAAATGCACTAAATCGATCAAACCAAGCACGAGGCGGCTGTTTTAACCCATAAAGAGCACGTTGGAGTTTACAAACATGAGTTGGATGTTGTGGATCAAACATTCCTGGTGGTTGCCGTGTGTGTATATCTTCAGAAATCATACCATGCGAAAGGCATTTTTTATGTCCAGCTGTCGAATGGACCATTGTTGAACAAGAGCTGTCGTTAGGATCATCCGTATAGTACCCGGTTTAATAACTAGAGAAAACGTTTCAGAATAGTCAATTCCATCAATTTGATGGTTTCCTTGTGCTACTAAACGAGACATGAAATGTTCCAATGATCCATCGGGTTTAAGTTTTGTCTTGAAGACCAAGTGTGAACTAAAAACATGCATAGAGTAAGAACGTGGGACTAATTTCCATGTTTGATTTTGATGTAAAGCTGCAAGTTCCTCTTTTATAGCAGCTCTCCAACCAGGATAAGCTAAAGCTGACCAAACATTGCTAGGCCCTCGAGCAACATCAAAAGTTGTGACTGTCATAGCATACTTCGAATTCGATTTAACAACACCAAGCTGAGATCGTGTAACCATTGAATGAGAAGGTTGTATAGCTGTATTCCGTTGTATAGACTCAGTGGCTTAAGAAGAAACATCGTTAGACAAGAGTTTATCTGTAAGCTCATTGGTAGAACCTAATGGTGGGTTGATATCTTCAAGTGAAGTTGTTAAGGAAGATGGTGGTGAAGATGAGTTACTAGAATCATTAGAATTTTCACCATGTTGCGTATCGGGAGTGAAAACTATAGCTGGAGGTAAAGGACTTGAGCATGGTGGTGTAGTTGTAGTCACCCTGTAGAGGAATGAAAGTTAGTTTATGCAAGCCAAGTATCAAAAATACTATGAACATGAACTGAATCATGAGAGACCAATTTGGAACTAGATTTCTTATATGGAAAAATCAACTCATCAAAAACCACATATCAAGAAGTAAAGAATTTTTTGCTTTGATAGTGAAATCACTTATAACCTTTATATTTGTCGCTATAGCCTACAAAAACACACTGAATAGTTTTAGGATCAAATTTATGACGTCGAGTGTGCCATATGTAAGGAAAACATTTACAACCAAAGACTCGTAGTGAAGAATATACTAGATGAGCTCCATACAACATATAATATAGAGTTTTAAGATTAATTGATGAAGATGGCAAACGATTGATAAGATGCACAGCTATTGTGAATGCTTCCATCCACAAAAATAAAGGTGCACCAGAATGAAAAATCATAGTCATTCCTAATTCTCTAATAATTTGATGATGTCGTTCAACCTTCTGAAGTATATGGACATGATGTTTGATGAACTATGCCATCTTTCAAAAAATGAGATGTCCATCTAGAATTCAAGAACCCACCTCCATCATCTGAATGAAAAACTTTGATTTGTTTGTTGAACTGCCTTGCCACATATTTTTCAAAAATCAAATACGCATCCACAAAATCAGATTTATGATGCAGAGGAATAATCCAACTATATATAGAAAAATCATCTACCAAACAAGCATAATAGCTGAATTTTTTTATAGATAAAATTGGAGCAGGACCCCACAAAAGCACAATAAATTTTATAAAAAATAGCATTACTAGAATGTTCAGAATAAGAGAAAGGTAGTTTACTGAGTTTTCCCAACTGACAACTATCACAAATATGCTCAGATTTAGTAGCTCCTAAAATTTCAATTAATCCTTTATTTTTTAATAACTGTAAAGCTGAGGATTGTGGATGTCCTAAGCGTTGATTTCATATTACTGCTAAACCTGATTTGAAACGGTAAGAAAAATGCTATTTTGGTGAGGTGGACAGAACATAGAGATCACCCTTGCGTCTCCCTGTTATCACCATTCATCCTGTTTCTCGTTCCTTAACACAAAAGTCAATATCAAAAAATTCACAATTTACAGGAAATTCAGTGGTCAATTGACTCACGGATAATAAATTTTTAGTCAAGCCTGGAACTGATAACACATTTTGAAGAGGTAAGTCGGTTACATTTTGTCTGATATTTGTATCACCAATTCTAGCAAAAGGCAAAGGAGATCCATCTCCATAATATTTATGAATGTTAAACAACATTCCTTGCTTACTGTCATGTGATTAGAGGCTCCGGTGTCGGATGTCCATTCTGTATCTGAAATAGTGTTGTCCAAGGTAAGGGCTGCAAGAGCTTGAGGAATATCTTCATTTTGAGTAGACTTCTTGGGTAACCAACAGCAGATTTTTGCAATATGACCCATTGTACCACAATATTGAGACCTTTCTTCACGTTACAAGTCTCTTTCTCCAGGAGTCATTCGTCATTCACCAGGAAGTGGAGGCCGACGTTGCCTTGTGTTGGATGCTGGATTATCAAAAGAATCTTTGCTAATATTTCTGGGTTGTTGAGCTTGAAAGCCACACCCAGTTGATGTGAACTGTCTAGAATTTCCTTGATATCTTTGTTAAATATTAATTTGGATTTTCTAAAGATGTCTTTACATTTTGGTGTGTCATGAGTCAACGTATGGTTATTTAATGTGTGAATTTCATCAAATGTTTAAGTTTAATGTGTGTTTTTATTAATTAAGTGTTTAAGTTCACCGTTAGTTTATTAATTATGGTACATGTATTAGAGGTGAATTTCTACCTATAAATACCCTCTTATACTTGAGTTTGATGTATGAATTGAAATAAATAAAAAATATTTCTTCTAAGTATTTCTCTTCTATCTAAATATTTTATCTCAAACCTCCCTCTCCTCTCCAACAAAGTGGCATCAGAGTTTGGTTCTTCTTTTTGAAAAATGGTAAATAATGGAATCCATTTATTTCAATTTCCTCGTCTCACAAAAGAAAATTATGAAATATGGTGTCTTCGTATGAAAGCTGTTATTACCTCACAAGATGTACAGGAGATTATAGAAAAGGGGTACGAGCAACCTCAAAATGAAAATGTTTTACCTCAAAATGAGAAGGATGCTTTAGCAAAAATAAAGAAGAAAGATTAACAAGCCCTTACTCTTATTCATCAATGTTTGAAAAAGTGGCTGATGCAACCATGTCAAAAAAAGAATGGAAAATTTTGCAAAATTCCTTTCAAGGAGTTGACAAAGTGAAGAAGGTGTGACTCCAATTAGTAAGAAGTGATTTTAAAGTTGTATGTATGAAGGAATCTGAGTCAGTTTCATATTATTGCTCAAGGGTGAAGGCCATTGTGAATTAAATGAAGAGATATGGAGATAAAATTGAAGATGTTCGTGTAGTAGAGAAAATTCTTCAATCCTTAACTCCAAAGTTTGATTATGTGGTTTATGTCATTAAGGAATCCAAAGATTTAGACTCTATGACTCTTGAACAATTGGAGGGATATCTTCAAGCTCATGAAGATAAAATTAAGAGGAGGCAAGATGAACCATTGGAGCAAGCTCTCAAAGTGAAGGTTTCTTTAAAAGATGATAATAGAGGAACTACTTACAGAGGACGAGGAAAAGGATGTGGTCATGGATGTGGATAAGGAGGAAGAGATAGAGGTCATTATAACAACTTTAATGAGGGAAATAATCAACCATCTAATGGTCATGGAAGAGCAAGAGGAAGAGGAAGAGGCAACAATCCAAGGTCAAACGAGATGAGATATGATAAATCTAATGTTGAATGTTATAATTTTCATAAACATGGGCATTATGCTTGGGAATGTAATGATGAAAAGGTGCATGTCGATGAGCAAATCAATGTTGTCAATAAGCAAAAAGATGAAGGGCCCACTTTATTGTTTACTCTTAAAGATTATGAGAGAAATGAAGAAAGCCCATGGTACTTGGATAATGCAGCAAGCAATCACATGTGTGGAGATAAACTAAAATTTGCCAATCTTGATGAAAAGGTGCAAGGCAATGTTTCTTTTAGAGATTCTTTAAAATTTCAAATTTATGGGAAAGATACTATTCTAATTTCTTCTAGAAATGGGAGCCATAGACTTATTCATATTGTCTATTATGTTTCTAAACTAAAAAGTAATATTTTAAGTTTGGGGCAACTTCTTGAGAAGGGATATAAAGTTAACATGAAAAATCATTGTCTTTGGCTTAGAAACCAAAATGGAACTTTGATTGCTAAAGTGTCTATGTCAAAGAATAGAATGTTTTTATTGAATCTCAAGACAATTAAAGTTACTAAAAGGTGGATGTGAGAGATAAAGCATTACGTTGGTAGAAGAGATTTGGGCACTTGAATTTCGGAGCACTCAAACTTTTAGGAGACAAGTACATGGTGAATGGAATGCCTCTTATCAATGTCATGACCCAAACTGAGGGTCATGACCGGCGCTAGGGAACAGAAATTCTTTCGAATTTGGAACCCGTAGCAAACCTTAAAAGAATAAAAGCATGCAATGAAATAAAATAAATGAATATAAATAATGATAGAAATAAAATCGTAAATCAATATGTAAAAATAAATCCTTCTGTCATATCATATCATAAAATATTTACACAATATTCAGAGACAAGCCTTTGATAAAAGATACATGCAACTGATGCAAACTACAACCACTACTAAGACAAAATACGACTACTGCAATTTTCTAAAGTATAATAAAAATCAAGTAAATAATTTACACAGGCTAGCCGGGGCGGAAGAAGTCTGGCGAATAGGCCTACTATTGAGGTATGAGGAGGAAGATTCTCTTAAAAAATCAACAACTAAGGGGAGTCAGACCTCACTGAGTGAATTATTATAGTATATATACATACATTCTAATATCAAATGCAATTAGTCATCAGTATATATAATAAATATATATACATACATATACATACATATGCTGAAATCACTTTATATATATATAGAAAAACATTTAATTATTTATGAAGGATCAACAGAACCCTAATTAAATCACAACCTTAATTAAAAATATATATCTAGCCATATAGGCTCAATTCCAATTAAATCACTTATTCCATTTTGGACAGTAGACTGGTCCTAAAACACTAAGTCAACCTAGCTCCAGTCTGACTATCAATGTGATTGGCCCCAAGACACTAAGTTAACCAAACTCCTGCAATCACACTAATCAATCACATCAATTTCAATAAATAATCAATCAAATGTCACCTTAAATAAGTTAGTAAATCAACCCTAAAATCTATTGCACCGGTATATATTCGGTCCTAGTATTGCCCACTATGTAACACGTTTTATTGATATCCTTCAATTAAAATAATGTATATTCACAAAAAATAATAAAATGCTCAATTAAAATAACGTAGCATCCAATATACAAGAATATATTGAAAATATACCAAAAGTATACTAAAAATATATCAAATTATATAACATGCATATATCAAAATAAACTCTAAATATACCAAAGATATACTAAATGTATATTAAAAATATGCAAGCATATATATATATATATATATATATATATATATATATATATATATATATATATATATATATATATATATATATTAAAAATAAACCAAAAGTATATTAAATCATTTAATGAATTAAATCATTTAAAACATATATTAAAAATATAAAACCCTAAAATCATGTGTTCTAATGCAAAGCATATATATATAATATAATAACTAACAATGTTGCGCTCCTCGAGACTGACTCGACTGGCCCAGTCCACTAGAACTTGGTCTCGGTGTAACTAGAAAATGAATAACGATAACTAATCAGAATAAATATAATTTATACTTCTAAAGAGACTTGATCTATGAATATAAAAACTCAGATAAAAACATAGAATTTCAGGATCAACCCAAAGTCACGTTTTACGAGAATTTTATCAAAAATTTGACAGAACCTCTTTTGTAAAATAGAAATCTCTTTACTAATAAATAGAGTCGGTCCTGCAAGAAAAACACACTTCTAAGACCGAAATATTCAACACCCTCGATTGGGACCTCAAACTATACAATTTTCCAACCGGAGTTCACAAATCCACCAAAAATGCATTTAAAACAATAAATATTTTAAAAATTAATAAATTCCACAAATATCCTCAAAATATTGAAATATAATATATTAAACAATTAAACACCAAAAATAATTATTTTCACAATAATTAATTAAAAATTTCAAATAATAATATAATATTATTAAAAATCAAATTTTCCAATAATTACACATAAAATAATAAAAATTCATTTTATAAATCCAAATAACTTAAATAACCCAAATATATAATAAAAAGTTACAAAAACCCATTTTACCACCAAAATAATAAATAATATATTATTTGAAAATAATTTTCAAAAATTAGTATTAATTAGTTAAAAATAGTAAATAATTTGTAAAAATCATTTTAATACCTCAAATAATTCTAAAACCATTTAAAACATATTATTTAACTATAATTATCACAAATTACACTATTAACCCAATTATTCAAAATATACATAATATATTTAATATTCCACAAAAATTATATAAAATCATAAAAATTATTTTATCAACAAATAATATTCTAATATCACCTAAAAAATATAATTAAACATTTATTTCAACAAAAACTAAACTTTAACCTAATTTTTCAATATTTACATAATATAAAAATATTCCTAAAAATTATATAAAATTCTCAAAAATTAATTTCTCAACACTACAATTAATAAAAAAATTTATAATAATAATAATTTAACCAAATTCATAATTTTTTTAAATAATTTATTTACGAAAATTCATTAAATAATAATAAAATAATAAAAAATTAACAAAAATTCAAATAAGTTCTAAGAATCAAAACAAAAATATTTTCATATAGATTCAACATCTAGGATCAACATCTAGGAACAACATTTGTGAAGGAAGATTAACCGAATCATTCAAGATCAACCTAAAAAAAATTAGAAAACCCTAAAACTTAAAACAAAAAAAATCAAGAAAACTTACAAATAAACAAGTTAGAGCTAAAACCAATCTTAGATTCAAGATCACTAAAGCTAGAAGAGTTGATAGACACTAGAAACGTGTGAAGAGGTGGCTGGAGGAGGAGGAGGCGACAGTGGTCTACGTATGTTGTAGTGTGTGCTTATGTTTGTGTTTAAGTGTTTGCGTGTATGTGTATGTTTATGGTTTGTGTTTTGTGTATATGTGTACGTGTTTTTATGTGTTTGTGTATATATTTGTGTGTAATTGTGTGTAGGTATGAATGTATATATTATAATATTATAATATAAAGTATTATTAAAAACATGTGGTCAAAATATAACTTAGTCAACATATATATAAAATACACTATATATAATATATAATATACACACACACATATATATAATTATACACACATATTTAACCAAATATATACACATATAAATAATTACACAAACCCTATTAATTTATCACAATAATACATTAAATAACCTTGAAAATTAATGATAAAAATAAACAATATTTATGGAATAATTAAATAATAAAAATAATACTCAAAATCATGTCAATTAATAAAATAATATTAGTATTTAAAATAATATCATTAAAATAATACTTTTCAAAAATAACATTAATAGTATAAACCCTAATATTAAATTAATAACTTCTAAAATACATATTTATATAAAATATATATTTTAACATAAAATGACAATTAATAATCACAAATAATGAAAATAAATAAATGAAATTTCCAAATTTTATTAACACCGCAATCTTAAATAATATTTAATAATTTAAAAACATAGGTCATAACAATCAACCACCAACATCATCTATATGAAGCATGTTTACTTGGCAAGCATTTGAGAAGGAGTTTTCCAAAAGAAGTCATGACAAGAGCAATTAAGCCACTTTAACTTGTTCATACCAATGTATGTGGACCAATTAAGCCATCATCATTCGATAAAAATAGATACTTTCTACTTTTCATTGAAGATTATAGTAGGAAGACTTGGGTTTATTTTCTTAAATAGAAATCTAAAGCATTCAAGAGCTTTTAAGCTCTTGTGGAGAATGAGAGTGGTTACTCAATTAAGGCTTTGAGATCCAATCGAGGAGGTGAATTCACATCAAATAAGTTCAGTGATTTTTGTGAATCACACGCAGTCACCGGCCTTTGATAATTCTGCAATCATCGAGTAGCTAAGAGGAAGAATAGAACTATTCTCAACATGGCTCGAAGTATGATGAAAGCCAAATTCATACCTAAAGATTTTTTGGTAGAAGCTATTTCTTGTGCAGTTTATTTGTCAAATCGGTCTCCTATGGAAAATGTCAAAGATCAAAAACCATAAGAGGCATAGAGTAAAAGAAGGCCTAGTGTCGCTTACTTGCAAATTTTTAGAAGCACTGCATATGCTCGTATGCCACACCAAGAAAGATCGAAGCTAGATTATCAAAGTGTCAAGCATGTCTTCATCGGCTATAATCAAAATTCCAAAGGCTACAAGTTGTACAATCCAAGCAATGGCAAGATCATGGTGAGTCAAGATGTTGAGTTTGATGAGGAAGCAAAGCATATATGATTTTCTTCCATATTTTGAAGAAGATATCACAACACTAATTCAAAATACAAATCCACCACCTCCTACTACTACTCCACCTCATTCTTCTCCTTCGTTTTCATATGATGAAGGCTCTAGTAAAAACCTAAAAAAAATGAGGAGTTTGTCTGAAATTTATGATAAAACTAAAGAAATCACTGCTGATGATTTATTTTGTCTATTTATAGACAGTTAATTTTTAAACTTTGAATATGTTGTGAAAGATAAAAAAAAATGGAGGCAAGCTATGGAGGAAGAAATAAATGCAATTAAGAAGAACAACACTTGGGAATTATTAACTCTTCCCAAAGGTCATGAAGATATTAATGTCAAATGGGTCTACAAGGAAAAGAAGAATGCAAATGGAGATGTGGTGAGAAATAAAGCAAGACTTATTGATAAAGGTTATAAGCAAAAATATGGAGTAGACTATGAAGAGTGTTTGCTCCTATTGCTTGTATGGAAACAATTCGTCTATTGATTTCTTTAGCAGCCCAAATAAAGTGGAAGATTTACCAACTTGATGTAAAGTTAGCTTTTTTAAATGGCTATCTTGAAGAAGAAGTTTATGTAGAGCTACCAATTGGCTTTATAATAAAGGCCATGAAGATAAAGTGTTTAGATTGAAGAAAACACTATATGGTTTAAAACAAGCATGGAATACTTGCATCAACAAGTATTTCAAAAATAATAGGTTTGTTTGTTGCTCTCATGAATATGCTCTTTATATGAAATTGTTTGAAAACAAAATGTTTTGCTTGTTTGTCTTTATGTGGATGATCTTATCTTTACTGGCAATAATCCAAAACTATTTAAAGAATTCAAGAGAGCCATGTCATTAGAGATTAAGATAATGTATATAGGGATTATGTTTTACTATTTAGGCTTGGAAGTGAAGCAAATGGAGGATATAATTTTTATTTCATAAGAAAGCTATAAAGAGAAGTGTTAAAGAAGTTTCAAATGCTTGATTGCAATCCTGTGAACATGCCTATGGAAGTTGGAATCAAACTGTCAAGATTTGATAAAGGACATAAGGAAGATCCCACTTTATTCAAAAGCCTTATGGGAAGCTTGAGATACTTGACATGTATAAGGCCGAATATCCTTTTTTTTTTGCGGTTGGAGTGATAAGTTATTTTATGGAAGCTCTTACTTCTACTCACATGAAAGATGCAAAGAGGATTCTCCACTATCTCAGAGGTACAATTGACTACGGGTTTATATTCTTCATCCATTGATTTTAAGCTTATTGGATTTAGTGATAGTGATTTTATGGGAGGAGTATGTGAAGACACAGGATCAAGTTGCAAATATTTTTACAAAGTCACTAAAGTTTGAAAATTTTCGGCAATTATGAGAAATGCTTGGAGTGAAGAAGAAAAACACAAATGAAGGGGGAGTGTTAAATATTAATTTGTGTTTTTTAAAGATATCTTTACATTTTGATGTGTGCATGATTCAACATATTGTTATTTAATGTTTGAGTTTAATCAAATGTTTAAGTAATTTTAATGTGTGTTTTTATTAATTAAGTATTTAAGTTCAACGTTAGTTTATTAATTATGGTACATGTATTAGAGGTGAATTTCTACCTATAAATACCCCATTGTACTTGAGTTTGATGTATGAGTTGAAATAAATAAAAACATTTCTTCTACCTATTTCTCTTCTATCTAAATATTTTTCTCTCAAACCTCCCTCTCCTCTCTAATAATCTTGTGGATGACTGTTGATGAAGGCATTGATGTTGTCCATAGAAAGCAAATTGAGGAGAAAATTGTCAAGTGGTCATATCTATATCACCAGAAAACCAATTTCATCGTTGATCTAGACTTTGTAGTTGAGAAATTGATTCAATATAGGTGGGCCTAGGAGACTTCATCATGGCAATAGTAAAACTCTCATACTAAGGACTGAGACTATTAAGAAGATAGAATGCCTTTTCTTGGTCAGTGACAGGTTTTCCTATGGCTGCAAGATTGTCACACAAACTCTTGAATGTGGAAATATGTTCAGCAATAGTTTTACCTTCATCTTTGCGAAGATATGTTACTTGTTGTCACAAAGTAAATTCTCGCTCTTATGAATCTTATGCATATGAGTTTTTGAGAGCTTCCCATATAGAATATGTTGTTTCTAAGCCCACAATAAGTCCAAGAGCCTCTTTTGAGAGTGTGCCTATGATCCATCCCCGAAGAAGACAATCAGATTTGTGTCAGGCTTTGAATGCCTCTATCAATGTTGGTATAAAGTTTTGTGCATCTGCATTTAGAGTGGTATATTTGGCAGGAGCTGAATCTACTGTGGTGAGATGTTTGACTAGCTCTTGACTTTCTACTAAAGCTAATGCTTGTTCATGCCACAAAGAATAGTTGGTTTTAGTGAGTTTGAGAATAATGAAATTTCCTACATTCAGAGAAAGAGTCGTCATGGCAAATTGATCTCCTCTAGTGCTCACAAGAGGCTCTGATACCAAGAGAAAAAAAAGTAGATCAGATGAGCCAATGAATGATAATTCTATTATTTCACTTGCAGCTATGACAATATATAAATATACATATGGTAATGACGGACATACATGAAATGGACAGTGATGGGCACGCAGACATGAAATGATGGGCATAGGAGATGGTGAGTAATGGGTGAGTAATGGGCACTGTTGTTGTTGATTATATTTTCGTACTGATGCAAATAATCTTCTTGTTGATTCATGTGATATCTTCTCATCTCATCATATTATATTTTGGTTTGAAGTTGTTGACTCAAAGTCCTCTTGATCACTCAAACAATCTCTCGCCATTGAATTTGAAATATCATGAGAATTCACATCCTTATCACTCCAAGATTTTTGGGATTCCTTATAACACTTTTGATTCTCACAATTTCTATTGCTAATGTATAATGTGTTGCTAATAGCAAGTAAAGTGAAAGTTTAAAATATGATGTTCAATATTATTAATTATACATATATCTATATTAAATGTATATCTAAGTTAAATGTTCAAGATTACTGATGTGATTTAAGCTTAAAAGAGATTGTAGATGCGCTGCTACAGAGAAAGGGACATTTAGGCATTGAAGTGGATAATTTTGGGTGGACACCTCTTCACTATGCTGCTTATACTGGATTTGATGAAATGGTTGAAAAACTTTTGGAATATGATAAAAAAGCAGCTTACATTATGGACCACTACCAATTAGATATTTCATCCACTATGATGTTTCTTCCTGCAAAATATAAATATAAGTATATATATATATATATATAACAAAGAAAGAGGTATATATAAATTAAAAATGCAAATGTTAGTAAATGTGTTGTCTAATAGTTAATTCTTTTAAAAGCTTTAAAATTAATTTTCACCCAATTTGAAAGAAAGGACATTATCTAACCTCCTATTAATATATAAAAAAGAAATTAAAAATACAATAGATTAGTTGACCTTCAATTGGGGAGAGAGAGAAAACAACTCGTGGATTTTGTACAAGTCATCTCCGCAATGCTTCAAATGGTCAAGCTGAAAGCCATTGAGAAACTTGTCCAAATCGAATCTGCGAGGGTGAGAAGTAATAAATAGATGTAAAGGTGTGCTCCCCTGGGAATCCTTCACTTATAAGGTACATATTGGATATATCTATCAGGACTTCCTGTAATGCTTAATGATCTTTACAGATGGCCACATAATGAGCAGCATTTTAGCCTCTTATATCTGGTGCTCTTGTATCTGTGATGGAGGAGTCCTTATCACAAGTGCATTAGAGATGATTCTCATTATCCTATCTTTCGTCCTTACTTCGAAACCTTTTGACTCTATGGTTCCCACATAAATGAGATTCCTCATCAAATCCAGCATATAATGAACACCTGTGCGAACTAAACCAATCCCATGTGTGTTAAGAGGGGCATTATTTATTGTGTAGACAACTCCACCTTTTAGTTCTTTAAAGTCAAAGAGCCATTCTTAATTGGGAGTCATATAATGACTAAAAGCTGAATCTAGCAACCATGAACTCGAATAGCCGGTTAATGGTGTAGCAGCAATTGAAAGATCTGAATTTGCATCATCACACTCAGCTACATTTGAATTTAAGACAGCATTTCCCTTTCCAGGTTTTCCTTTGTCCTTTAGCTTAGGATAATCTTTCTTCCAATGCCCTTTTTCTCGACAAAAGGCACATTGATCTTTGCTCAGTTTGGACTTCGACTTTTATCTCCCTCTCCTTCCTTTATTCTGGCTCTGCGAACGACCTTTGACAACAAGAGCTTCTGCTTCAACACTTGTATTTTCTTGCTTTTCTTTCTTTCGCAATTCATAACTATCTAAGGCTGCAATTACTTCACTTAGAGACACAGCAACCTTCCCATAAAGTATAGTAGTTTCAAGATACTCAAACTCATCAAGAAGTGATCCCACCAACATCAGAGCTAGATCTTATCATTAAAAATCATGTCCATATTCAACAAATCAATTACCAGCTGATTAAAGCTAGTAATGTGATCATTCATTGTGGTACCTGGAACATAATTGAAGCGGAACAATCTCTTTTTCATGTAGAGTTTGTTCTGACTGCTTTTCTTCAAGAATTTCTCCTTTAGTGCCTTCCATAATTTACTTGCAGAAATTTCTTTAGAAAATGCATACTTCTGCTCTTTAGAAAGACAAGATCGAATTGTACCACATGTCAATCTATTGATCACCTTCATTCTTTCTCTTCAACATCATCTGGTTTCTCTCCTTCAATAGCAATGTTTAGACCCTGCTGAAAAAGGGCATCTAGAACCTCACTTTGCCACATGCCAAAATGACCAGTGCCATAAAAAATCTCCACTGCAAATCTAGCATTTGTCACAACATTTCTTGCCAAAATTGAAGATGAAGAAGTTGTTAACGCTGATGTGGATACTTCTATGTCGTCTACCATTTCTGCTACAGATTCTATTTAATAGTTGTCGATGTGGAATGCTAATTAGTCCAAGGAAATTTTTTTCTGATGTGGAAGATTAGCTTAAGTTGCAACCACAGATCATACTAAAATAAACCAAGAGCTTTGATACCAATTGTTGTGAAATTCGGATTAATGTCCACCAATAATAACAAAAGTCACCTTGAGAATTATTGCACAGGTAACTAGAATGTAAACGATTGTACTAAAAATCACCCCAAGGTATATTCCCAAGAAAGAGTGGAGGGGTCACAATGGTTCTACTCAAAAAACACTCTCCTTAGACAGAATTTTATCAAGACAAGTAATTTTAATAACACAATAATTAATAACAACTATACCCGACAATATTTATTAGATAGACACAAAAGAGAATGTCAAAATTTAACGAGGTTCAGTCAATTATGCCTACGTCCTCAGATATTATCAAAATAATATTTCACTAAATAAAGAAATATTACAAAAGAGAGAGGAAAAATACAATTATCTAAATATATAGGAGAGATAATTTTTGAATGATTAACCAAAGGAGGGGGGGAGTCCTTTTATAGCCTAAGGACTCCTCCGTTTTATTTTTCTTCCCGATGTGGGATTTCAAATTTTGCCAAAAACAACAGTCTGGGCATTGATTAATAATCATTTTCATTGATAATCTATGGTCTTGGCTAGCTGCTAGATGAAGAGCTGTCCTCTTCCTATCATTGTCGATTTGCGGCAGCGTTTACTTTACCCGGCGGTTTAATGAAATGGAAGATACAAATCGAGGAATTCCACTCCTAAGCAACAGCACAGCATTTCAAGCATTTGTAATAACAGATGTCTTGGCCTTTGTTCTCTCCACTTGTTCTGTGTTTATCTACTTGTTGCTGGTGCTTGCTGATGAAGGAGAAGAAAGCGGGCGCTTATTGCTTGATGCATTTTATTTAATCCGCTTAGCCATGGCAACCATAGTGGTTGCATTTCTTACAGGAACATATCCAATTTTAGCGCCTTCCTCAGGGCTTTCAGTTGTCACTTGTTTCATTGTCTTGACCTTCTTTGTATTCCTCGTCTTTAAACTTAAGTATATCGTCAGACATGTGCTTAAATTAAAACAATGGTTAGCCAAGATGTGGTCTGATAGTTTGAATACATAATTTGTTATCTTGTAATTTCCTTCTTTAGAAGTTCGTAAATTGTTGAAGAAATTTAATTTTATATGGAATAGAAAGAAATTATTTTGAAGAAAATGAAACCGTAATCTTCTTTAAAAAAAAAAATCATAATCTTAATTAGATCTGTTAGAATAGCTGAATTGAATTATAGCACAAGAATTGTTGTGAAAATTAATCAGATGCTTTTCTTTTTCTTTTTTTTTTCCCATAATTTAATTTTCTTGTGGTTGAGTTATTCTATTAGAAATCTTTCCTTTCATTTTTTTATAATATAATTTTAATTAATATGATTTTAAAAATTATATTCTCTAACAATTCTTATCTAGTAATTTGAGTTATTCCTTACCTTTCCTTTTCTTTTAAGCGGAAAAATAACGTGAACTTTAAAAAGATTTTCAAATAAACAGCATAAAATAATGATGTTCAGTCTATTTTCCTTTTTCATATCATAAAATAAACAATAAAGTCAACTATTTATATATACACACTAGTAAATAACCACGTGTTTTACACGTGAATAAAAATTTATTTGACTCGTGATATATAGTAAATAAATAATTAACCATATTATTATTATTATTATTATTATTATTATTATTAAATAAAAGTAATTTTAAAATCTTATTTTTTTTATTATTAAAAAATACATCTATAAATAAATGATTAATTTAATTTTTTCTAAAAAATATTCAAACAATTTAAGCATTTTTATTATTATAAACTCTATTTATACATAACACATAAACTTCAAGTTCAAAAAAAATTATAAAATAACCTTAAATTTTGTGGCTAGTGCGTTTCGAAAAATAAAAAAGTTATTAAATAAATATGTGTTTATAGCTATAACTAGAGATAGATCATGAGAAGAAATTAAACAATATATATTTTCGAATTCTATTAGAAATCAGAATTTGCAAGTTTAATGAAAAAAAAAAACAGACATACATTAATACTGGTGGTAACAACATGAAATTGTAATAAAAACAATATAGACAAGATACAAAAAAAATCTGAATGTCATTGAAACATACATATATACAGTTACGATCAATCAAGACATGCATTAAGTAAATTTCATCAAATATAAAAACTATAAACTTTTTGAAAATATTTTCAAGTGATGCAATTATGAAATAAAGTACTTATCTTTTATAAACTTAATTTAACTGTTAATCCTAATTTAGATAGGAATCTATAATATAAATATAATTGTATTTAATATATCTAAACATTAATTGTAATTTAAATAGAAAATCCTATAAAATAAAAGTTAATCTAATTAAAATAAAAAATAGCTTTCAATCAAATTAAAGTTATATTTTAATTAATTTTATTTTATTTTTATTAGTAAATAACTAAATTATCCTATTTTTATATAATAATGACTAAAGACACTTTCGTAATTTTGTATGTCTTCCCCTTTTCCCTCTCTCGTACATTTATATATATTATAGATATGAGATAAGGTGCAAATTGCACCCTCAACTTTACCCCAAAATTTAGATTTTATCTTACTATATATTTTTTTTCATTTTGGACATTAATCTTCAAAAATTCAAATATATTGGACTCTTCTTCAAAGAATTATTACAATTAAATCCAAAAAATCAAAATAAAGTTTAACTTTAATGTTGATTAATACGAATTAGTTTGAATAACAATTGATAAAATTGGTTTCAAAATATAAATTTATGAAGTTTTTTAATTATAAGTTTTTAATAATTAAAAAATACATTTTTTAAAAATAAATTTTTTACCTAGAAATTTAAAAGAAATTAAAATTTTACAATTAAGTATATATATATATATAAGAATATTTTTTTTCACTTAATACTTTTTAAAAATTTTTGTAGATTTAAAAATAATTAAGCTCATGAAATTTTTTATTCTTTTTTATTTAAATTTATGTCATTTGATTACAAATTTTTAAAATTTTTAGTTTATAGAAATTTTTTTAATTTTTTTAAAATTTCTAAAAAAATTAACAAAATATATTTCTATATACACAAAAAATTTTAAAATTTCATAAATTATATTTTGAAACCAATTTCATCAATTCACATTATTATTTGAATTAATTTTTATTAATTAACATTAAAGTTAAACTTTACTTTGATATTTAGGACTTAACTATAACAATTTTTTGAAGAAAGGTTCAATACATTTAAATTTTTAAAGATTAAGGTCCAAAATGAAAAAAAAATGTATTAAGGTCAAATGTAAAATTTAGAGTGAAGTTGAGGATACAATTTACACCTTATCCCTAGATCCAATCGTGGTTATTGAAAAAATAATATTTATTTTTAAAAATTAAAGTAACCATAGAAAACACCTATATGTAACACTCTTCTTATTTTGAAGAAAATGATGGCCGCAGCAAGCTAACAGAAGATTTCAAGTACAAGCATGGATTCTGAGATCTGTATGGCTGCAAAAAATGGTAAAATTGATCCTTACAAGAACTATATGCCGGGTCTCTCGATCAACTAGTGACCCCTGACGGAGACACAATGCAATTCTGCATCTCTACTTATTGTATTCTCCAAAAGTCAAAAAATATTGTACCATTTTTGTAACATATGTAAAATCACAACAAATAAATACTAAAAAAATTAATCCATACTCTCAACATACGATAACTTTTAATAATTTTACTATTTTTCCTTCATATATATATATATGATTGGTTTTTGAGTTCATAAACTTCAAAATTGTGTATGTTATTCATTGAAAGGCACATAAGCAATTGTATATTTTAAGGAATGGACCACTAAGAAATTATTTTGAAGAAAATGAAATCATGTACAATGCGAAAGTATGTTATAAAATAACGTTAATTAATTTTGTTAGAAGAATTGAAATTGAATTATAGCACAAGAATTGTTCTGAAAATTAATTAAGGGTATGCTTTCTTCTTGTTTTTGCTTTTTCTTTTCTATCTCATAATTTATTTTCTTGTGGTTGCGGTTATTCTACCTTGTAATTTGACCAAAGGCCTTGTAATTGTTCTGAAAATGGATGCATTTCAAGCTTTTGTAGTCGCTGATGCTTTGGCCTTTGGCCTTTGTTCACTTCTAATTTTTCAGAATCATAATTTAAAAAATAGTAATATTTAAATTATGATTATACTTAATTTTTAAATAAATAAAATATCAATTAATTTAATTTTAATTTGATAAAATTTTGAAAAAAATAAAAAGTAATATTTTATCTATAAAACAATCTGATTTTTTCATACTTAATAAGGTTACATTATAATATAATAATTTATTATAATCTTAATAAATTTTCTATTTGAACAATTATATAACATTCTTTTAATATTTTATTATATTATAATCTAATTTTACAAATTAGATGGAGTTATAATATAATAATTTACTACATTTTTAATAAATTTTTTATTTAAATAATTAAATAACACACTTTCAATATTTTTACACTAATTTTTTAATTATTTATTTTATAAAATATGTTAATTTTAATTATAATTATTTACTTATTAAATTTAATTTAATAAGACTTAAAAAATTATATTATCTAATTATGATTTTGATAAAAAAAAAATAGAAGCAAACCTAATTAAAATAGAGAAGATATTTTTAACAAAATTACAATTAAAATTTTAGTTAATTTAATTTTTGTTAGAAATATACCAAAAATTAATCTAATAAAAATAAGAAACATACTCTAAATTATATTACATTAATATTTAATTAATTAAATTTTATTAAAGATAAAATGAAAGGGATCCTAATTAGATTAAGAAGCATACTTAAAATTAAATTATAACTATATTTAATTATAATAACTTTAGAATTTAAGTAGTATTGAAATATGTTTAATAGCATTTCAATTAAAAAATAATCCCAAAAAACTATATAAATGTTTGTATTTATTTATTTATTATGGAGGGCTTTTAGGGTTAGGACTCTAAAGCTCTCTCAACCCTTGTATTTTCCAGCTTCAGGCATGGTTGTCCGACCACCCTAATCATATGCCCGACCACCCTAATCATCCTTTTTTCTCATGGCCTATCTTAGTCATAAGGACATGTTCGCTTCCTTTGTATCTAACCCTCATGTAAAGCCATCATATCTGATGGCTGTCACCAAAACTTTGACAACAATTTAGAATTCTAATGAATGCATCCAAACGAATAAGGGCAACTATATCGCCATTAAGATCAATCAGGAAATCTATAAGCAACAGTTATCTCTCTGTCAAAACGCACTCATTGCTCGAATCATCCTTGTTAAGGGCAAGTCCCATGGAAACTAGTGGACCTTAAGAAGAAACTTTCAGGCATATGGGGACTATCGAATAGCTAAAAATTGACCTCTCTTGGTCAAGGCTTCTATAAGATTTTATTAGGATCTGCAACAAAAAAGCAAGTAGTTTGGAGTCAATGCACTATCACTTTGAAACTAAGGATCCTTCGTCTACAACATTGGACACCCGATTTTGATCCTATGGCATAAAAATCAATAAACACACAAACATGGGTTTAGTTTTATACACTCCTATGGGAATAATGGCATCCAACAATCTTATCTTCAATTGCTAAAGGCATTGGTGTTCATTTAAAGATAGATAATGTAACTTCTATAAGAAAATTTAGGCATTATGCCCAGTGTTGATTGATATTGATCTTTCTTCCTCTTTGCCTAAAAGTCTTCTCATAGAATGCATAGGGAAAATTTTCTTTATTGAGGTAGGTTGTGAGAACAAGCTTTTTGTTACATCTACTCGAATATTGGACATTTATCGCAAGACTATAGGTTAGGGAAAAACCTTGCTCAAACTGATGTACCTCGATTGTAACCTAAAAAAAAGAAGACAAGAAAGAGGAACCGAGATAAGTATGGAAGCTAAAAAACCAAGTACTAATGATATTCCAATTGCAAACTCTTTTAAAACACTGTAAATAGGTATTCAATCTTGTGAAAGAATTGACACTACAATTACTGCTAATGTGCCACTATCGAAAAATACTATTCCACTAACATCTTATACTGTTATTAATCAGTAGCGGTTAACAAATATGGAGGATGACTTGAATAATTCTCAGGCGTATGATGAGCATTCAGAGTATTCTGATGATGATATAGATAAGTTCGATAAAGAGCATGATCAATAATTACTTAATGGGACAAATGTTTAAACTGATGCTGGTGATCAAAGGAAATTTTCATGGGCTGATGTTGTTGATCTGGAGGATGAAGCTTGGACTACAGTTTGTCAAAAAAAATCAAACATAAAGCCTGACAAATATAAGGTTCTTCTTTCTAAAAGGGTACCTAGAGGACTAGAAAAACTCAATTTATGAAGCTCTTTTTATGAAATTGTCGCGGGTTGGGTAACTCTAATACTCAATGCATTTTTTACTTTTTATTATTAGCAATTTTCTCCTGATTATGTTTGCCTGTTAGAATCTATAATAGCTTTTTTCTACTATTCCTGATTCTTACTAGTATAAATTAAATTTGGCGTTAATTACCCTTAATGATTTGCCCACCTCCTACTATATAGGTTCTTGGAAAGAAAGGTCTTCCCTCTCCTGCTTTTATTAGGGTTCATGTTCAACATATTGTTGTGGATGTTATGTGTTCTAACATTATATAGAGACTTTCATTTGTTTATGGTAGTGTGTAGAGTAATAGAAGAATGGATTTATGGAATGATCTTCACAATTTATCTCTTAATTCTACTTTTAGTCGATGTGCTATTGGAGACTACAATGTAATCCTTAGTGCTCATGAGAAAACTGGATGCCCCCTAGTGACAGGCCCTTGCCAAGATTTTAGATATTTTATTGATAATTGTCTTTTTTTTAGATATTGCCTATAGAGGTGCTTTATTCACTTGGTGTAATGGTTATTCTGGTGTTGATGTAGTGGAAGCCTATGAAAGTGGATAAATATTGCTCGATGTTGAATCACGCACGATTATCATCTAACAATATTCTATAACATGTTGATTTGCACATAAATACTAGGATATAAGCATCAATATTTGTTAATTCACATAAAGGAATACCAATATCAAAAATTGGGAAAATAGAAATCTAATTATCAATTCAACAAAAACTCTCTCACATAACCCTAAGGCTTACATATTTATAGGGTGGCACAAACCTACCAACCCTAGCCTAATTTTAATTAGGAAATAAATAAAGACAATTCTAATTAAGGTAGGAAATCAAATCCTTAACAATATAGGAAAGTCAAATTCTAAGAGTAAAAATCCAATAATAATAATAATAATAATAATAATAATAATAATAATAATAATAATAATAATAATAATAATAATAATAATAATAATAATAAATAATAATAATAATAAATAATAATAATAATAATAATAATAATAATTATTATTATTATTATTATTATTATATGTGTTATCCCTTGTTCTGAAAACTCATTTAAAGGCTTGTTGCTCCACATCATTCCCTCTAGGGTAGAGAAAATTCATCCTTGAATTTTACCTAAATATTGAGAAACAAATTTGCTATAGAACATCATAAATTTATCTTTAACTTGTAATTCCTTCAAAATAGAAATTAAAGGAATATAAGAATAAAGAAATTTATCAAAGCCAATAAAATCAATATATTTAACATCGTCCTCAT
This sequence comes from Mallotus nudiflorus, assembly GCA_947683625.1. Classification (NCBI taxonomy): domain Eukaryota; kingdom Viridiplantae; phylum Streptophyta; class Magnoliopsida; order Malpighiales; family Euphorbiaceae; genus Mallotus; species Mallotus nudiflorus. The sequence goes on along the minus strand of CANTUR010000886.1, from coordinate 357,717 downwards.
CCTTTTCATCAAATTTTGTCTCATCTCCAATAAATACATCTTCATCATCATCGTCATAAGTATCATAGAATAAGCTCTCTTCATAATACTCTACCGACATGATTAATAAGGATCAGTTTGGCTCTGATACCAACTAATGTAGCGCAAGCGTTTGAAAAAAGAATTGAAATTGTTGATTCTAAGAATACCTGAAATCAATTATTCAAAACTCTGATGATTCAAAGAATTCCAGAGAAATTGGAGAATTACATATGTAATTTTATTTTAATTCATCAAAACTATTCCAAAACAACCAAAAGAGGCAAATAAATAGTGCCTAGGAAAAAATCCTAAAACCCAAAAAGGAAAAGACAAAAAACTCCAAAAAAGGAACATAAACTTTAAAGTAAAATTTGAAGGCCTAAATAAAGGAATTTGAGCCTGAAGATGGACTACTATAGATAAAGCATGCAGCACTCATTGTAGCTCTATGAGCCAACTTTGATTTGATATATTATGAGCCCCGTGGGTCAACTGATGCTGCCACGAACGTCCATTTGAAGCCAAAGTGCACAAGCCCACTCTATCAAAGCCATCCATAAACTTCAATATTGCCTCATCCACATCATCAGCCCTTCACTTTTGTGGTAAAGCATAAATCTAGCATTACAAATAGAGTAATTGATGCTTTAAGCAGACGGAATAGTTTGTTGGTGACCATATGAGTTGAGGTGCCTGGCTTTGATTCTTTTAAGGATTTAATTGCTACTGATCCTTACTTTTTTATGGTGTTACAAGATGTACAAGCTATGAAAAGGATAAAATTTATGTTGTAGGATGGGTTATTATTTCGGGGCACTCAATTATGCATTCTATATTATAGCCTATGCCTAAATATCATTAAAGAATTACATGGTGAGAGACATGTGGGTAGAGACAGAACATTGCAAGTAATTCAGTCTTCAGATTTTTGGCCTATAATTCACTAGAAGGTTGACAAGTATGTTCAAAGATGCAGAATTTGCTAGGTTTCAAAAGGAACAACCATAAAAATAGGATTGTACATGCCCCTTCCAATTCCTTCTTAACCCTAAACTGACATTAGTATGGACTTTGTGTTGGGTTATCACGTATGCAGCGAGGTAACGATTCCATCTTTGTTTGTTGTTGATAGATTTTCTAAGATAGTTTATTTTATTGCTTATAAGAAAACTATAGATGTCGTAAGTATGGCACAACTATTTTTTCAGGATGTGTATCGGTTGCATGGGTTGCCTATGTCCATTGTCTATAACAGAGACACCTATTTCCTCAGTCATTTTTGGCGCAGTATGTGGAAGATAATCAATACTCAACTGAACTTCAGCAGTGCTTATCACCTTCAGGTAGATGGACAAATTGAAATGGTGAATATGTCTTTGGACAACTTGCTATGTTATTTAGTGGGGGATCATATGAAGGGTTAGGATCATAAACTATGTCAAGTAGAATTCACCCACAACCACACTATTAATCATAGCACAGGATTCAACCCTTTCTAGGTTATTTATTCCATTCAGCCAAGGGGTCCTCTTGACTTACTGCCCCTACCTAGCAAGACAAGGATCCATGGGAAAGCTATAAATTTTGTTTCAGGTTTGCAAGATGTACACAAGACAGGTTTTGACAATCTATCTACTGCTAATTTTCAGTACAAACAGCTTATCGATAAGAAACACCGACCTTTGGAGTTCGAGGTAGGAGACTTTATATGGGCAATCCTGATAAAAGATCACTTTCTAGCCAGGGAATACAATAAACTATCCGCCAGGAAGATTGGTCCAGTTGAGGTAATACAGAAGATTAATTCCAATGCTTATCATCTGAAGCTGCCTAGCCATGTCTGTACAACTTATGTGTTTAATGTTTAGCATTTAATTCCTTTCTCTTGTGATTCTTCCGATGATGATGTTGTGATTAATTTAAGCCTGAATTTTCTATCACTTGGGGAGAATGATGTGGATGAGGCAACATTGAAGTTTATGGATGGCTTTGATAGAGTGGGCTTGTACACTTGGGCTTCAAATGAAAGTTCATGGTAGCATCATTGATCCACAAGGCCTATAATATATCAAATTGAAGCTAACTCAGAGAGCTACAATAGGTGCTACACACTTCATCTGTAGCAGTCCATCTTTAGGCCCAAATTCCTTTATTTAGGCCTTCAAATTTTACTTTAAAGTTTATGTTCCTTTTTTGGAGTTTTTTGTCTTTTCCTTTTTAAGTTTTAGGGTTTTTTTTCCTTGGCAGTATTTATTTGCCTCTTTTGGTTGTTTTGGAATAATTTTGATGAATTAAAATAAAATTACATATGTAATTCTCTAATTTCTCTAAAATTCTTTGAATCAATAGAGTTTTGGATTATTGATTTCAGGTATTCTTAAAATCAATGATTTTAATTCTTTTTATAAAGCTTGCGCTAGATCAGGTGTTCATTGGGTTGAGAGTTGTTATAGACATCCAGTTCTATTAGCTTGTGACAAGGGTGAATTGTGGATGTTCGGTTTGGTTAGGCTGCAACAAAGTATAATGATGAGAAATGCAAAGCTTGAATGCAAGAGAGAAACCTAAAATCTTCTCGAAAATGAGCCCGAGAGCTTAAAACCCATAAATTTGAGCCCAAACCCTACAAAATAAGCCCATGTCACCCCGACCCACTATGCCTAGTGCAAGGCAGGCTAGAGAGGCAATGCCTCTTTGAAGAGGCAACCACCTCTATGTTTGCAAGTGATGAGGCAATCGCCTTATCATAATGGTGGCACTTCTGCATTGAATGCAGAGGTGACAATGGTGGTTAAGGGTGGGCCCATCTCAACTGGAACTTAGTCTCTGGTATGAAAAAAAAAATTTAGGAAGAGAAAAAGGCTAAAAAAGGTAACGATGAAAAGTAGGTGATAGGAAGATGACCTAAGGATGGGTTTTAAAAGGGAGAGAATGAGAAAGAAAAAGAGAGTAAAGGGGATTAGCAAAAAAAAGGAGGGATTTTTTAGAGAGAGAGAAAAAAAAAAGAGCTCTAAAATAAGAAGGAAAAATGTTCTTAAAGAGGGAGGAAGGTGAACTAAGTTCAAGGGTCATTTTCTTAAAGAAGAAGGGTAGGAAAGCTTGCATTCAAGGGATGTTCAATACCTATATCCATTTTTGAGGGCCAACTATATTAGAAAAACTCACCTTTCAGTAATTATCTTGATTTCTTCTCAATGATGAAGCTATAGATTTGTATAATCTCTTCCTTGCTTGTATAACCTCTAGCTTACTTATTTATTAGCTTGTTTATTCACTCTCTTGTGTTCATTATTTGTGAAATGCCATGTCTTTAGCATGATTTGCTATGTTTTAAGTGTAGTTGTTCATCTAGTTTTTTACATTAATTGATCCTTGCTTGAAGTATAAGTCTTCTAGTTTGAGAGTCATCTAGCCCTGTTGATCAAGCGACCCCTCTTTAAAGAGGGCATTGCCCCACTATCATTAGGCTATCGCCTCTCTCCTTATATGTGTGTGTGTGTGTGTGTGTGTGTGTGTGTGTCCACTTTGACATGCCCTCACGTATTTTCTATTTGATATTTCATATTAATCATGCATGGTTTGAATCTTTATGAATCCCCTTTTGCTTATATTTTTAGTTTACTTCGCATGGTCATTTTCATTATTTCGTTTGGGGTTAATGTTTAAATATTTGTAATCTCTATTTATATAAATTTGATTTACAAATTAACTTATTGGTCCTTCTTATGTGGTTTTATATGTCTTAGAAATTAATATCTTTTGTGTGTGTGTGTGTGTGTGTGTGTGTGTGTGTCACCACTTTGACATGCCCTCATGTATTTTTTTATTTGATATTTCATATAAATCATGCATGGTTTGAATCTTTATGAATCCCTTTTCACTTATATTTTTAGTTTACTTCGCATGGCCATTTTCGTTATTTCGTTTGGGGTTAATGTTTAAATATTTATAATCTCTATTTATATAAATTTGATTTGAAAATTAACTTGTTAGTTCTTCTTGTGTGGTTTTATATGTCTTGGAAGTTAATATCATATGTATTGTAGGGAATCAAAATGATTTTGATTATTCGATTTAGTACTTAACCCTCTTCTCCCTTTTATTTATATTTTTATGTAATTTAATGCTTATTTATGTTTGGTTTATTTTCAATTTATTTTCCATTATTATACTTTTACTTTGCATAAAATGTTGTAATCCTTAATCCCTTCCTTATTTAATTTAAATGTAGGGTTGTAAATTATTATTATTTGCTTTGTTTATAGTGGATGGGACTAAATACATAAATAAATTAATATGCAAATTCAGGCTTAATTATAAAATGCGACAATTGTTTAAAGGAATTACTATTTACATGGTAACAAAGAAATAATTGAATAATTAAAAGTGATAAATTATAAAACATAAATGGAGGGCCAATTGTAAGGTTGGGTAGGCATTCCAAAAGCTCATACCCAGTTTCCGAACTCGATCTCTAATGACTACTTTTGGGAACCTTTATGGAATCTCATTATTGTACAGTGTATCCTGGCTTTTATCCCAGTGGCAACTCAATCTCCAAGTAAGCTTTATGACCTATTTTTTTATTTCATAGTGGGCCTCGAGTCCACATAGTACCATGATCGCAAACACTGGGGCACATGCTAAACCCGTCGCCTTTAACCGTTTAGACAGAGCACTAGGTAATCTTTAATTTTTTAATGTTTGGAAGGAAATCTTGTACTATTCTATCTAGACATCATTCAGATCATTCCCCTTTGCTTCTTCGTTGTTCCCATGGTGAAGGAGCAATCTCTAAGTTTTGGTTTTAGGGTACGTGGGTTACACATCCAAGTCTTCATGATTTCATTACTTATTATTGGGGTATTCCTTTCAATAATCTTCTCCTCATGCAACTTCTTAATGCTAAGCTCAAATGATTAAGATGCGATTTAAAATCTTAGAATCAAAATGTGTTTTGTCATATTGATGTTAAAATCTTTCAAGCTACCTCTACTTTACAGGCTATTCAAGAGGAGATTGTGATATAGTATTTTTAAGATGCTCTTCATAAATGTGAATTGGATGCCTCATGAGGATCTTGATCTATGTCTTAAATAAAAGAAATTTTCTTCAGGGAAAGAAGTATAATTATATGGTTGTCCTACGGGTGATTGCAATTCATCTTTCTTTCATTATCACTTTGCTAGACAAAAGCCAAGCTACGACATTCACCAATTTAATATTAATGGCTGGATTGTTGAGGACAAGAGCATTATAAAGTGCTATATCATAGATTTTTATAAAAATCTATTTAAATATGATGTTTCAGTGAGTTATGATATTCAATTGATAAAATTTGTTATTCCTTCTATGGTTACAAATAAAGAGAATTCTTCTCTTCTTCATTGCCACTTAATGGATGAAATCAAACTTATGATTTTTCATATGGATGTTCATAACACTCCTGGGCCTGATGGCTTACAGGTATCTTTTTCAAAACTTACTGGGATGTGATTCATAAAGATGTTTATGCTACTGTCTGTAGTTTTTTCATTCAAGAGTTGTTACTACTAGCCTCAACTCTAGGATTATGGTTTTAATTCCTAAAGTGAAGGATTCCATTGCTATAAAACAATATCGTCCTATTATTCTTAGCAATTAGTTGATCGTCTTGCTGATATTGCAACCAGAATTATTTTTTGCAATCAATTTGGCTTTTTAAAGAATCGTCATATTTTATATTGCATTGCTTGTGCTTTAGATGAGATTAATTTGCTTAATAAGACTTATTTTAGAGGAAATATGGCCATGAAAGTGGATATTGGAAAGGCTTTTGATACTATTGATTGGGATTTTCTACTTGATGTTTTAGAAGCCTTCGGATTCTCTCTTCAATTCAGGGACTGGATCTTTTCACTTTTTTCATCTTCCAAACTTTCTATCATGATTAATAGGAAGTCTTAAGGGTATTTTCCTTGCTCTTGTGGTTTTCACCAAGGAGATCCTTTATCTCCCCTGCTTTTTTACTTAGCCAAGGATTTTTAAGTGGATTATTTTCTTTAAAGGTCTTGCAAGGTGATTTTCATCCTATGCTTTAAATTAGAAATTCTAATTTACTAACTCATTTTTTCTATGTAGATGATATGATCTTTTTTGGGAAAACTACTCTTCAAAATATTAGAGTTATTGATGATACTTTTCAAATTTGTAAGAGACTTTCAAGTCAGATGGTAAACTGGGCCAAGTTTGGAATATTTTATGGGGCTGCTATATCTCACAAACGTATTGAAAAGATTCATCAAATTATGGCACTTTGCAAAGAATCTCTTCCATTTAATTATTTGGGGTACTCCTTTTTGTAGAAGCTGCTAAAAATAAATGGTTGTAACCAATTGTAGATAAAATCGACAATGAGTTTTCTAACTATAAAGGTAATGCTTTATCTTTTACGGGTAGATTGGTTTTGATTCAATCAGTTATCACTAGTTCTCTTTTGCATTCATTTGTTATTTATAGGTGGTTGCATTCTTTGCTTTCTTATATCCAATAATGCATGCGAATTTTTTTGTGGTTTGGTAATACGGATGAAAGAAATTTGGTAACTTTCCCTTGGAAGTTTTATTGTCTTCCTCGTTCAAAGGGGGTCTCGAGTTAAAATAATTAAAGCATTTAAATGAGGCAATGCTAAGTAAAATTTCTTGGAAATTGGTAAGTTATTTATCTGACTTTCTTATTTCTGTGATACAACAGTGATTCCTCAATTCCTCTGGCACTCCTTGAGATTTTTTCTTTCACTCTTTGGTATGGCCATCTATTAAACATATATATCAATCTCTTCGCTTGGATTATTTGTGGTTGATCAGTCCAAATAGTCAGTTAAAATTTAAAACTAATGAATGGATGGTTCTAACAGTTGCTAATCAACTTCAAATTTTGGCAAAGGAGTAAAAGAATCTTTAAGATCTGGTTTCACATTTTTTATTAGTTGATGGATGGGATCTTTCACATATTTCTAATACAGAAGTGGTTGATAGTATTAATGTTATTTCACCTATTAGAGAGGGTAATGATGTTTGCATATGGACCCCTGTAAAAGATGGCTTTCATATGGTTAAGAAGATGTATGACCATTTGTAGTTTTCTCGTGAAGTTGCTCCTTGGCACTCTTTCATTTAGAAAGAGTTTCTTCCTCCTTTAAGATCTTTCATTTGTTGGAGAGCAATTATGGGTTTTCTACCCATTGATGATAATATAATTAAAGAAGGATTTTCTTATCCTTCTCAATGTACCTTGTGTTTGTAATAACAAGAAGATAAACATAATTTATTTTTATCTTATCCCTTTGTAGCTGCTATTTGGCATGCCATTTCTATGCTTTTAAATACCAATATTTTACTTTTTAGATCTTTAACGGATATGGTTTTGGATGCAATTCATCCTTCTTTGAATTCTTAGATTAAAGCTTTATGGTGTTCCGTTATTGTTAATGGGATATGGACTATTTGGAAATTTTGAAATGAAACCATTTTTGAGTCATAAGCTCCTAATATTCACTTTGCTCTTTGACTGATTTGGAATTCTATCAAAGAAGTTAATTTCTTTCAGGTTAGTAAAATGCATAACTCTCTTGCTAATTTATATATTCTGCAATTATTGAAAATCCAAGGTATTGCAGGTGCTGCTCTAAAAATAATTCTAGTCACTTGGAATCCACCTCTGCTTCATTGGATTAAAGTGAATACAGATGGGTCTTCTTTGGGTTCTCTAGGAGCGACTAAAGCGAGTGGCATTTTTAGAACGCCATCAGCCTTTTCAAGAGGAGCTTTCTCTTTTGGTTTAGGCTGTGAGTTTGCTTATGTTGTAAAACTTCTACTGCTATGTATGATATTGACATTGCTTGGCATAAAGGATGGCATATGTTATGGTTGGAATGTGATTCTATGTTAGTGGTCCAACTTCTCTCTGGCAAATCAAAGAATGTTCCTTGGCAGCTCAAGCAGAGATGGCTTCAATATCTCTATTTTATTTCACAGATGACATTTAAGGTGTCTCATATTTATAAAAAGGGAAATGTTATTGTAGATGCTCTTGCTAAGCATGGTGTTTCAGATTCAACTCCTTCTTCGTAGGACTTAGCTCCCCCATTTTGTGATTCTTTTACCTGTAATGATTTTAATGGGCAATCATCTTATAGGTTTTGTTAGTTGGTTTCAGCTTTGTGTAGGCTAATGTTGTTAGTTTTTAGCCTGGAATGGTTTTTGTTGTGTTATTGGATTCTTTTTGTATTACTCTTTTTTATTTTAATTTCATTTCTCTTAGACGATAGAAGCGTGATGCAAACACTAAGAGGGTGTTAACCTAGTTAAGATTCTTAGGTGCTTTTCCTGATTTCTAGATTCTTGGTACGATTTTAGCACCCTCATTTTATAAAAGGACTCAAAATATTATTAATATAAAAGAAAAAGTATCCATACAAATCAAAACCATAAAGCTAACAAAAGCAAAATCGCTCAACAGAATTAAAATCTTCAAAAAGAAGAAGAACATAAAAATCCAGAGAAGAGGTCTACAATGACAAATAGTCTATTGAGCACCATATTTTGCCTATTTATCTACCACAACATTCCTTTCTCGATAAATATGAGAGACAACAAAATTCAGGTTTCTTAAATCACTAAAACACGCATCCTAAAGATGACACATAGACCAAGGAATCGTAACCGAATGAAAATTAAACAAATGCACAACCTATGAAGAGTCACACTCCAACCATATATTATTCTAACCTAATTTTATAGTTTTTTTAATTGCAAAAATAGCACCATGCAACTCAGTAAGATAAGCAAAATTAATTCCAGTATTAAAAGCAAAGAAAATATCTGGCGTAGCCCTATAAAAAATAATAGAATTCCTGTAAGCCTAAATTAACCAAAGAGCACTAATAATAGTAGAGATACAATGAACCTTGATTTGTAAACTAAAATGGCATTCAAAATTAGTTTGCAAAAAAGCAACAAGAGTTCCTATAGAAGGAAGAAGCCTCTGAAAGGTATCACCAATAACTTTCCAAATTTCTTTAGAAAAGGGACCATGAATGAAAAGATGATCCACAAATGTTGAAGCTAAATTGCAAAGACAATATCCAGATGCTATGTGAAAGCCTTTCTTAATTAAATTATCCTCAAGCCAACCTAAGAAGGCACGCAAAGGTGGCAAAAACTTTTTCTAAAAGGACTTGCACTAAGAATCCATAGAAATATAATTCACAGCAAGTATATTTTTAACTGAATACATACCATCAACTGAAGGAAGCCAAAGACACACATCAGAGTTATCGCTAAGAGGCTTAATCTGAAGAATATCATCTTTATCCGCTAATGGAAGATCATTAGGAAGACTCCAAACACCATTGACAAGAAACTCTGAAACATGAGTAGTCAACCTAGTTTGTTTTACAAGCAGGATATTAAGCCTATTTGCCAAAGATGGCTGAATCCACTCATCTATCCAAAACTTTAGAGAAGAAGAAGAGCCAATCAACCACTCAATAGAAGACTTCATAGTAAAAAAAGAAGACTTGAAAGAGTGCCAAACCGTATAAGAGATAGGAGTGGCAAACCTTAGGTGCACCTAATGCTGAAAGCAATCTAGTTCACAAAAGAGATAAAGGAAACTCATTATGAGTAATCAAGCTCCAAGATAATTTACCAAAAAGAGCCAAGTTTAATTGCTCTAAATCCTTAGTGCCCAATCCACTATGAGACTTATTTAAATAGCAAGTTAACCATGGAGACACCACCAACTTTCGAGTATCAATAGATCCAATCGAAAGAAATTCCGAATACATTTCTTCATATACAACAACAAGCTTCTAGGCCATTTGTAAATTGAGAAAGAATGCAAAAAAGAACTCATAATAACTAAATTAATCAACATAAGCCTACTAGCTATGGGCAAAGAAGAGCCCTTCCAATTAGCAAATTTGCTGATAATCCAGTCAACTATAGGTTGAAGCCAAGATCTTCTAACTACTCCTTGAAATAGAGGAACTCCAAGGTAATTTAGAGGAAGAGATCCCCTATTAATCCCAATAATCTCCTTTAATAAGTAAGCTCTGCGAGAGGTAATTGCTTTATCAAAGAAAATGTTAGACTTATCCCAATGAACTCTTTGGCTTGAAATATCCTCATATATCTGAAACATATGAGCCAATAACTTAATATTTTGGTGGAAGCTTTCCCAAAGATAAGAACATCATCAACACAAAGCAAATGAGAAGGAAAAAGGGACTGTCTAGAATAATGCATCTTATCAAAAAAATTATCAGCCTTGGAAAGCCATCTTCTTAGAAAATCCTTAGCTAAGCAGAACAAAATAAGAGATAAAGGATTTCCCTGTCGAACACCACTGGAACAAGCAAAATATCCTTTAAGAACACCATTGAGTATAATAGAAATTCTAGCAAAAGAAAAAATCTCCAAAATCTAATCTTGAAATTTAAAAGAAAAACCAAAGACCTCTAAAACATCCAAAACAAAATTCCAATCCAAAGTGTCAAATGCTTTTTGAATATTAATTTTGAGAGTCATATTCCCACCAAAACAATGCTTCTCTAGCAAATTAACACTTTCTAAAGCCGTAGCAATACAATGAGAGATATTCCAATTTTTAATAAAGTCAAATTGATTATCATAAATAATATTCCATGCAATAAGAAATAGACGATCCGCTATAATCTTAGTAATAATTTTATAACAAAAATTACTTATATATATATATATTAGAGAGTAGATTAGAAAATATATTTTAACTTAATCTGCTAATGAAAAGGAGAGATTTGGGCATCGAATTGAAGTGGATAATTTTGGGTGGACGCCTCTTCACTATGCTGCTTATGGTGGATTTTTTTTTTTTGATTGAAAATTATGGTGGATTTGATGAAATGGTCGAAAAACTTTTGGAATATGATGATAATAAAGCAGCTTACACTGTGGACAATTATAGGAAGAGGACAGCTCTCCAATTAGCAGCTTTACAAGGCAACGCAATACCCAGCTTTAACATTTTGGACAGTGATAGGAAGAGGACAGCTTTACATCTGTAATGAAAAAAGATTATTAATGACTGAATGCCCAGACAGCAGCAAAATTAGAGAAGGCTGGAATTTTGCTCATTATGCGCGGCCACCAACCAAAATTATCAAGTATTACCAGAAGTCCTGAAAGATCAAATTAGAGGAAGAATTTAAAAAAGTTAAAAACAATTAGATCATATATATATATATATATAGCTTCCTTATAAATTTCAGGTTTTTTATTCTCTTTTTTTCACCTGTCTTCAAAATTTTAATTATTTATTAAAAGCTATTTTCAATTTCATAATTTGAATATGTTAATTTTAATTTTTTTTTCAAAATTAAGTTATATGTATTTTTTTAGTTATTTAATTTTTAATAAATTTTAAATTTATTAATAATAATAATAATATGTACTTTTGTTTTGCATTAATGGATCTTGCATTGCTTTCAAAAACAATTATCAAACACTTTTTGAGTATTGTAAATATTATCATGCAAAAAGGGATTGAAAAAAGAAAGGGACGATGAGAAAATAAAATTAAAAAAAGAAAAGAAAAAAAGAAGGAGAAAAAAAAGAAAAAATATAAATATAAAGAAAAAATAAAAATATAAAAGGAAAGAAAATAAAAAAGAAAAAAATAATGGGAGAATGGAAAGAAATAAGGAGAAAAAAAAAGAAAAAAAAAAGAGAAAATTAAAAATGAAAAAGAGGAGGAAAAATAAGAAGAAAAAGAGAGAAAAGGGGCAAAACTGAAAACGAAAAAGAAAAAAAACGTACACTAAAAAAAAGTGTGTAATTAAAAGCAAGTACGACTTTTATATGTAAATCAAAGCTAAAAGTGGTATAATTTTATAATTTTCCCTTTAATTATTTGCTTGTGAGTTAGGGATATAATTGAGTAAAGTCAATATACTATCTGGCTTGAGTTTGATTTAAACTCAATCTTGATTCAAACTCAATTAAATTTTTTTTTTAAAGCTTGAGTTCAATTAGATTAAATAATTTATATACTTGAACTCAACTTAAGTTCGAACTCGACTCAATTTAATAAGATATATTTATAATTATAATAAAATAAAATAGTAAAATGGTACATATAATTAAGCTTAATTAAACTAACGAGTCTATCAAGTCATATATTTAGGAGATCGAGTTCAATTTGATAACCTACTCAAATAGCTGATGCAGATCCAATAGTTCTACAATTCATGGAGTGTTTAAATTTGGATAAAAGAGATAAAGTGCGCATCAATATTTCAAAAGCCCAAAACTTTTGACATCGATGAATTATGGGATTTATAATATATCAAATCGAAACTTATTTAAAGATCGATGTTTTTAATTGAATTTTCTTATCACAATCTAGTTTCGAGCCCAAATTCGACCGTTTAAAGCTTTGTTCTGGATTTTAAAGTTTTGTGTTTATTTTTTATTATTATTTTTAAATTTTGTTTGGCCTTTTGGTCATTTTCTTTTTATTATTTTGTCATTAGCACTATTTATGTATTATGTTCTATTTAAAAAAAATTTTGATCATTTTAATAAAAAAAAAATCCTATTATCAATAAATTAGTAAAAAATTATTTTTCAACATTTGTGTTTGAATCAACAGAAATAAATAGTTATATTTTTAATTATAAGTTTTCGCTATATCAATAGCTTAAGCTTGTGTTTGATTCGATAATAATTAAATTTCATTTAAAATTTTTTTCAAGTTGGTCTCGAACGATTTGCCAATCGTCTTAACTCTGTTACACGTTAATGTGAGCCTCCCATGTGAGTGGGACCAACAATAATTCTATCACTACCTATCCTTTAAATTTTGCCCTTTTCCGAATTAAAAATTTTTTATTACATTTTTAGCCTGCCCATAATTAATTGGGAGGTGGGGAGGAAAAAGTAATTTATGGTAGTTCGAGGTGACATCTAACTTTTTTTTTTTTTTCTTTTTCTTTTTTTCTTACAAGAGCAGGCCAACAAGCCCAGAAAGAAAATTATCTTGGCCACATTCGTGGGAAAGCCACACCAGGGCTGGCTGAAAGATGCCCAAAGCGCAGACAGTTTTTTTAGATTAATAATTCACGTTTTTTTCTTTTTTATTTAAAAATTAAATATTTATTTTTTAATTTTTATTCTGTCAATATTTTTTTTTTCTTCCAATTAAAATTTTGATAACTATTTTATATCAAAAAATATTTCACCCTCTTTATTTTATAAAAATGAACACTTTAAATCTTGTATTTTAATAAAATTAAACATTTTAATTTTTTATATTTTTAAATTTATTTTAATTTTTAATTTTACTTTGATATTTCTTTCATTTTCTCTTGAAATATACATTAATTCCAAGACGGATTTTATTCTTACAAATTAATTTAATAATATTATGTAATAAATTCAGTAGTTATGATTTTTTAAATTTTAAAGAGTTTACAATTAACAACATACTTACAAATTAACTGTAATAATATATTGTAATAAACTCAGTAGTTAACCATTTACAAGTCTAACAACTTAACAATATTAATAAACAATAAAACTAGGTTATATTTGAGTAATGTGAGATATTTTTAAAATAATTATAATAATATTCACTATTTAATGTGTTTTATTTAAATTTATAATTTTAATAAATTAAATATTAATTATTTAATATCAATTAAAAAGTACATTAAAATTATGCTTTTATTATGTTAATAATATATTGAGGGCTTTAAAGTATTTATTTTTAAATTACAGAGTTTAAAGTATTCATTTTTATAAATTAGAGGGTTAAATATTTTTTAATATTAAAATGTTGCCGGAAATTTGATTGAAAGAGGTAAAATGTTGACGAAATGAAAATTGAGAAGGTAAATGTTAAATTTTCAAATAAAAATGAAAAAAGTATGAATTATGGTATATTTCAATAGAACACAAGTAATTTACTCATTTGTTTTTAAGAAATAAAGATAAATTTGGTGTTTACACTTTTTAAAATTTAATAATTAAGTATTTAAATTTTTAAAAATTACAATTGAGTGGTACAACTTGTTTTGTTTTGATATTACGTAATAGTTTATTTTGCATGTAAATGCTGACATGGAATGTTAAAGCCCCATAATTTCATATGCACCGGCATTTGTAAGAGGTTGTATTTGATATGCACATGAGTGGCATGTGCATCAATGCTGTGAAATTACAAAAAAGGGCTATGAAAATTAAAGGAGAAAAAACAAAAATCACTCAGCAAAAAAAAAAAAAAAAAACCTTAATTTCCCCATCATCGTCTCTTTGTTTCACTCAGGTTTTTTTCATTCTTGTTCTTTTTATCTCTATGGATTCTTTACTTCACGCCATTTCTATCTTCTTCTTGCTTTTTGTGCTTTCCTTCGCTCATTCACCCACAATCAGTGTTGGTTACATTTCGCGCCTTCTCTAGATTCAAGAGCACGAGCAAGCTTCTCCTGATGTACAAGTTGCTGCTGTTTGTGGAGTTCTCAATAGGTTACTTCGTTCTTATTCTTCTGCTTTCGAGTTCCGAATTGTCTCCAAGGTAACTCTATTTGTTGTTTCCTAATGCTGTAAAATCTGTGATTTTTCACTTGGATATTATTTGAATCTACTCATAGCTGCTTTTATTTTTCCTCCAATTAGGAACAGTGAGGCAATGAGGGCTCCTATATAATTAAGAATCATCCTTCTATTATTGGTCCTGGAGCTCCAGCAATTCTGTAATGTTATCTTTTTATGTCTCTCTCTATATGTAACTAAAATAATGGAATTCTTTGAAAGAACAAAAATTCTGTAATGTTGTCTTCAATTATTCTCATTCTTCTTCACTCGCTCATTTTTTTTAATTTTTTTGTTAGCTCTCTTCGAATCGAACTGATTCATTAAGATTTGTAAGTTAGTTACAATTTCCTTTCTTTAATTATCTTCTAATCCATGCTTTGATCCTCAAAATCTAATTCATTGAAATGTTAAAATTATTTTTTATTTTTTATTTTTGTTTTGGGTTGCGTTTTCATCTTCTTAAGTTATGATCGCATTGCAAGCTCTAGATTAAGAGGATTAAAAATTTTTGTTAGTGCCCTTCAATAAAGTGGAATATTATAATGTCCCATAATGTCGCGCCTGACATCTAACTTTATTATTTAGATATCTTTTCCTTGCAAAAGACATATCAGGTTTTCATATTATTATCAAGACTAATAATTCAGAAGCCATCAACATTTTTAAAAATTAACTAGCTACTTTGAGAAAAAATTGAAAAAAAGAAAGAAAGAGTAAAATGAGATATATCATTAAAAAAATAAAAGAAGAACTTAAATATTATCGTAGAGTGCTAATTAAGAAATTTTTATTTAAAATTAATCAATACAATTAATTGAATTATATATATATAAACACACACAAAGACATCTTCTATCGAAATTAGATTACATATAAACATATGTGAATTTTTCTTTTGAAGAAAAATTCATGATTGGTGTGGAGGGGAAGATATGTTTATGATATAGTTCAAGAAAGAGTCGTCTCATTTCCTTACCTCTTCATTCTTTCCAATCCATTCACTTCAAGGTTGGTTCTGAACGTCTAAAGGGTAATAAAATTCAGTGGTCGGAAGAGGAGTCTTCCCTCGCCTTTACTTCAACTACTTAGAAGATTTCCTATTCCTTTCTTGTTGAACTGGAATAAATTGTTGGTGCACAACTACAAGCACACGATATCACCAAGTAAAATAAAAAATTTCATTCCCACGAGAATTCACTCTAATTACTTATCAACCTAATTCTTTATTGTCAAAGACTTTCAAATATGGAATTTTGAAAGAAAATTAAATAGTAATTAAATACATTTATAAATAAAAATAAATTCTAAAAATGAAGGAATAAACAATTAGTGAATGCAATAGTTAGAAATTGAATCTTTTCACAATCCTTAATTAACCTTAATTAATGAACCTACTAGTCTTGCAAATCCCGGGTAATTATAATTTATTGATTAATCTCTCTCAAGTATCAACCAATTCAATTCATAACCTTCAAACAAGAACATTAAATCCCAACTCTCGTTGTAAACTCAATCTCTTGAATCAAATTATAAATTTATTCACCCACACCCGATTGGAATTTAATTTACTTATGATATCTCTACTTATAAGCAATTTAAATCTATATTTATAGTTTCATTAAGATTTTGATCTCTCAACCTAAAACTCTAATTATAATTATGCTAATGGTGATCAAGAATCAACATATAATAAGCACAATAAATATAGTTTGCAAGAACTAATAACTTATTAATTAAAAGAAAAACTAATTCACATTAATTCATCAATCCCTAACCAACATGAATTTAGCCTAATATGTTGGAGAAATATCTAATAAAATTCTCAAAACAATTCATGAAAATTACAAGAATAAAGAAGGAGAGAAGAAAAATAAAAATTAGAATTGTGTTCTTCAATCTTGGCTCTTGATATCTCTTGAGCTTTTCCTAATTTTTTATGCACTTTCTAGTGTTGATTTCTCCCAAAAATCTTCTCCAATTGATAGGTAAGTGATGCTCTAAAATTTTTAAAGAGTCCTCCTTAAATAGGGGATTATTTGATTGCCAAAATCTTCCCAAATTGACAGGCATGCGACAACAGCATTTTTGCTACTGTCTCAGCTGAGATTTATCAAATTTTTCTCCTCTGTGTTGCTGTTGTAGCAGCCAGCCATAGCCACCTCTTTTACATTACAAATTCGTCCATGCATATATGGTGCAGTAGCAACTCATGGTAGCCTCTAAATTCAAGTCTAACACCCTCCCAAAAGAGTCCTAATTCACCTACAAAAATACAAAAACAAAATAAGATTAAAAACTAACATTATAAATTTAATTAAAACACAAAAAATACATAATAACCACACTAAAATGATTTAAATAAAAATGCAATTCTCATACAAACAAATATCCCTACACTTAAGCTTTTACTTGTTCTCAAGCAAACAAATGAGAACACCTATCCTTGCAATGAATTTAACACATTGATAGACTTTGACTTGTCCATCCCCCCATAATCTTTGGTCAATACAAGACTTATAACTTAAAATTAAATTGATAACTCAAGGTCAAAGACATAAGTTTTACCAAGTGAAAAATAAAATTAACAATTGAATTCTCGAAAAATTATAAGTTAACAATCAAGAAAAATAAAAGTAAGAGATACTATTCACTCAACCCTTAGCAACCTCTAAATTCTAACACATAAAAGATAGTAATATAATTTTTTTCTTTCAAGTGAGTGCGTTTTACACTTCATGTCACATGTTTTTTTCTCTCATAAGTTTCCCACTCTTAGTAATCCCTCGCCGTTTCTGCACTATTAAGCATGGATACCGCTAAGTGGGTCCTTTGGATACTCTTACTCTATTTAGAGCATTAAAGTAAATTTAGAGCATGTAAAGATTTAGAAAAAATAAATAAATAAATTTTAGCTCATTATTTTAAAAAGAGAGTTTTTTTTTTTTTTAAATAAAGCTACCATTTCATATGGCAGACTCAACGATCAACTAAAAATCAAAAATTTGAATATCACTTATAGGTAATTTTCATAACTATCAACTCAGAAAATTCAATCACTCAAAAGTAAGTAAGTATTAAGTTCATTAAATTTTTAAAAGTCCTTAACCACAAATTATCAACCTAACTTAAAAGTCACAAATTAAGCATTAACAAAAGATTATGAAACATGTACAAGAAAGTCATATTCAATGTACTATATGCATAATCAGGATAGGTTGCAAAAATTTTAAGTGTGTAAATGCTAACATGCAAATAACTATAAATCTCATATTAAAATAATAAAATTTATAATAATAATAATAATAATAATAATAATAATAATAATAATAATAATAATAATAATAATAATAATAATAATAATAATAATAATAATAAACTAAACTAAATGCAAAAAACAAACTAAATGCAACATCCATGCAAATGTACCCTC
This sequence comes from Mallotus nudiflorus, assembly GCA_947683625.1. Taxonomy (NCBI): domain Eukaryota; kingdom Viridiplantae; phylum Streptophyta; class Magnoliopsida; order Malpighiales; family Euphorbiaceae; genus Mallotus; species Mallotus nudiflorus. Next base: position 339,651 of record CANTUR010000886.1, on the reverse strand, counting down.
CACACTTAATCTTCACATTGCCCTGAATGTGAAAACTAAGCAAGAAACATATAATAACATGCACCAAAATGATAAGAAAATGAAATAAAAGAAAAAAAAAAACAAAGAGCATAATTAAGGTAAAAGGAAACTCCCCTCATGGTGTGGTGAGCGAATGTTTGTTGCCAATCCACATTCTCCCCCATGCCTACAACTTGCACATCATTGCCATCAACCATATCTTCATCTGTATTGGGTTCAACGGCATCTTCATTATCTTAATGAAAATATGTGATGGGTGTGTGAAATTGAAGAGGAAATATAAGAAGTAAGAGAAGGAATTACGAGTGTGTGTGAAGGGGGAACAAGAAGGAGAATTCGAGAGTAGAGAGGGATTGAAGAGAAAATAATATAAAAATTGTGAAGAGAATGAGAAAACAAAGAGAAAAGAATTGTTTAAATCAAAGAAAAATTCAAGAAGACAAAAAATTTTAAGAAAAAGAATTAAATAAGGAAAAAAAACTTAAATTGAATTTGTTTCAGTTAAATAAAAGAAAACCAAAAGAAGGTGCCTTGAATTCAGTTGCATAAAGCAACAAAGAATTAAAAGACAAAACTATTATGAATGTGAATGAATAATATATTGCTTGTGAATGAACAATATATTGCTTGTGAGAAAATAGTTCTCAAATAGTAAAAAGAAAATGTCTATATAAAGAGATTGAAATTCATTAATGAGATGTTAAGAAAAAGATAGATTACTCTACAAATTCTTTCAATATTATAGTTATCCAAATTCTCTCCAAATTCTCTCTAAATTCTCTTAAAATTATTCTACTATAAAATATTGTTCTTCTAATTAAATATTAGTTCTATAACAAACTAAACAATTCATTCTTTATTTCACAACATGTTATCAGCACAAAAAGCTCTCAATCAAAATAATAAGGTACATATTTCTTAATATTTAATATTTATGAATATATTATTTGATTATATATTATCATGGATGACTATGCCTCCTACTAATTTATATATATTCATATTTATATTTATTTCTTCAATCTAACTTTATATTAATTGTTATTTTTATTTTTTTTTACTAACTACACTATTGATGCAAATATTGCTAGAAATGGTTCTAACCTTATGGATGGCTATGCCTCCTACCAATTTATATTTATGCATATTTATATATTATTTATTATTTATGTTAATGGAAGGTTATACCTCATTTTATATTAATGGGCAGTTTTGCCCCATATTTATACATATCGTTATGCTAACTCACTTACTATAAATAATCATATCAACATTATTTATTAATTTTACTTTATATAATTTATTTCTCAATATATTATATTAAAAAAAATTCTAACGGCTATATATTACCAATGGTAACAAACGGTTATATTTTTCATTATAAATAGACAAGCTATAAATTTTATTTATTCACACAAATTCATACATTTTCTCTTTCTCTCTTTACTCTAAATTGTAAACATGATTTGATATATTTATATTTGTGTTTTGATCATGACTATTATAATATTTTTAGGAATAATTCATATGGAAGATGATTTTCTATTTGATATAATTTTAAGTATTATTGTATCATTTTTTGTACTGCTATTATTTCTTGCAATATTCATTCATGATATAATTAATTAGTAAATTATGATTATATTTGATTTTTTTTAGTAGTCATCAAATTTATGAATTCTAATTGAGTTATATTTTTTATTAGTTATCATAATGACAAATCTAGCAAAGCTTGAGTTCGTTGCTCTTGACATCATGGGAAAAAATTATATGTCTTGGATTCTAGATGTAGAAATGCATCTTTAATGAATGGAGTTAATTGATACCATAAAAGAAAATAATAACACCTCATTACAAGATAAGACCAAGTCTATAATTTTTCTCCGTCGTCATCTTGATGAAGGATTAAAATGTGAATATTTGACTGTCAAAGATCCAAGTGTTCTTTAAAAGGATCTAAAAGACAGTTATGATCATTAAAGAGATGTAATACTACTAGTAGTCACTAATGAATGAAGAGCTTTACGCTTTCAAGATTTCAAAAAAGTGAGTGACTATAATTCTGCAATGTTCAAAATAGTATCACAATTAAAATTCTGTGGATAAATAGTTACAGATGAGGATATGCTGGAGAAAACTTACTCCACATTTCATGTATCAAATGTTACACTACAACAACAATATAGGATGCAGAGATTTAAAAAATATTCTGAACTAATTTTATGCCTACTGGTAGCTGAGAAAAATAATGAACTCTTAATGAAAAATCATCAGTCCCGTCCCTCTGGCTTAGTAGCATTTTCAGAAGTAAATGCTATAAATTATTCCAGATATAAAAATTGTAATAGCCATGGACGTGGGAGAGGTAGAGGTCATGGACGTGGAAGAGGTCAATTCTTTGGTTGTGGTCGTGGAAATAAATATAATAATGCTCCATAACAAACTCAGACTCAACCTTAAAAGAAGTTAAAATCAGTCATCAGTGGTGTTCAAGAAAGGCCCCAACATAAGTCTGAAACTGTGTGTTTCAGATGTGGTAGTAAAGGACACTGGTCACGAGTTTGTCGTACACCACCCCATCTTTGCCAACTTTATAAGGCATCATTGAAAGGCAAAGAAAAGGAAATAAACTTCAATGAGCATCATACTCCTGTTAATAATACAACTCATCTATATTTTTTTTGATTTTACTGACAATGGAAATTGAGACATATATAATTTTTAAGTATGTTGTTATTACCTATTTTATTTTCAATTTTGAAGAATATGTTATTATTATGTATGTTATTTTCAAATTAAATAAAATGTCCTACTTTACAATTATTTTATGTTTTTACCTTAATTGATTAATTATGTGTTTATCTATTTTGAAGTTTAATATGGATTGTACTCAATATAAAGAAAATATTTGAGATCTCTGCATACCAGATAGTTACTACACATACTATCTTGAGAAATAGAGATTATTTCTCTAAAATAAAGCCCACAAAGGCAGTTGTAAAAACAATATCAGGTCCTGTAGATCTGATTGAAGGAATTGGCAAAGCTAAATTTATATTACCAAATGGAACAAAATTTATAATGGATGAAGCTTTATTTTCACTAAAATCAACACGAAATTTATTGCGTTTTGATGACATATATCGAAATGGGTGTGATACCCAATCCATTACTATAAATGGTAACAAATATTTAAATATAGTTTCCTATGAATCAGGAAAAATACAAGTATTGGAAAGACTGCCAAAACTCCCCACTGGATTGCATTACATGTATATACATGTAATTGAATCACATATGGCAGTAAAAGAAAAATCTTATGATCCTTCAACAATAAATTTATGGCATGATAGATTAGGTCATCCTGGATCAGTAATGATGCAAAGGATAATTGAGAATTCACATGGGCATCCATTGAAAGGGCAAAGAATTCCTCAATCAAATAAAATGTCATGTACAACTTGTTCTCTCAGAAAATTAATCTTGAGGCCTTCACCATCTAAAATTCAGAATGAATCACCTATGTTTCTTAAAAGAATTCAAGGTGATATATGTGGGCCAATTCACCCACCATGTGGACCATTCAAATATTTTATGGTATTAATTGATGCATCTAATAGATGGTCACATGTTTGTCTATTGTCAACTCGTAATATTGCATTTGCAAGGTTGCTAGCTGAAATTATTAAATTACGAGCACAATTCCCTGATTATACAATCAAAAGGGTAAGACTTGATAATGCTGGTGAATTTACATCTCAAGCATTCAATGATTATTGTATGTTTACTGGGATCATTGTTGAGCATCCTGTTGTCCATGTGCATACTCAAAATGGTTTAGCTGAATCATTAATTAAACACCTTCAACTTATTGCTAGACCATTAATAATGAGAACAAAGCTTCCCATTTCAGTTTGGGGTTATACAATCCTATAGGCTGCTTCATTACTTCATATCAAACCTAGTGCATATCATAAATATTCCCTACTACAATTGGCATTTGGTCAAAAGCCAAATATTTTCTGTAATATCCCGTGTTTTTAAAATATTTTTACACTGTACCGGGATATACAGTGTCAATAATTTTTGTATATATATTACGATATTTTTATGAGTTGATATGTATTTAAAACCTATTTTAATTACTGTGTATTATTTTTAGTGTTTTACGTAAAATTTTCCCGGGACTTGCATTTTCGGGGAAATTTTCACGTAAACAATGTATTATTAATTATTTTAAATGTATTTATGGACTTGCATGAACTCATACATATTTTTTAAGTTATTAAATAAAGCCTGTGTGTGAATATTTAATTAATTAGGGTTTATTATTACCCTAATATTTTATTAATTATTTATTGGTTTTATTGTTATTTAATTAATTTTATTTAGTATAAATTATTAAAATATTAATTTTATGTGTGTGGTGTATATTTGATGTGTGTAATTTAATATTATTTTAATATATAGTATAAAGTATATATATATACATATATTTGTCAAAAATCAAAAGAATTGCCAAATTACACATTTGCCCCCCTCCCTCTCCTTCTTCTCTCCCGATCGACAACCATCACTGCTGTCACAACCCAAAACAGGAGTTATGACCGGCGCTAGGGAACGGGAATTCTTTCGAATCCGGAACCCGTAGCAAGCCTAAAAAATAAAATAAAGCATGCCATAATAACAATAAAATATAATATGCAGCGGAAATAAAAATCATAATATCATAATATTATCCATATCAACTGGATTTAAATAAAAATCTCATCCCATACATAAAATCTCTTTAATACAATCCAGTTTCAACATAATATATCTCCTTTAAAATAAAGTACACGAAATCCAATACTGTAATTCACAACTACTGCAGTGTCTAGATGAAATAAATAAGACTCAAGTAGACAATTTACATAAAGAAGCCGGGGCGGAAGAAATCCGACGTATCGACCTGCTACTGAGGTCTGAGGAAGTTGACTCTCCTGAAAAATAGTCAACGGAGGGGAGTCAGACCTCACTGAGTGAATTACTATAATATATATACATACACACTAAGTGATAATGCATACAGTCAACAGTATATATATATAATATGTATATATACAGGCAATTGCACACAGATGCAATAAAATCATTTTATATATTTTATCTGAAAAGCCTCTTTTATGAAGGATCACATAGAACCCTAGAATATCGCAACCTCAGAAAATAGTGTTAAACAACACTCTGGCCATACAGGCTCACTTATTCCAAATATATCCACTTAATCCATTTGGACAGTAGACTGGCCCCGAGACACTAAGTCAACCGAGCTCCAGCAGTCTGACTGCCAGTGTGATTGGCCCCGAGACACTTGGTCAACCGAGCTCCAGCAATCACACCCAAATCACATCTCACACATCGATAATCACAATCAAATCAATATCCACAAATAGTTAGTAATATAGCCTAAAGCTATAGGCGTACCGGTACGTACTCGGTCCTAGTGCTGCCCACTAGGTAGCACGTTCTATTGATATCCTTCATCATTAAATAATAAAACATTCATTCACAAATACATGATGCATGAATTTAAATAAATCAACAATATAAACCATATATATACTGGAAATATACCAAACATAAACCAGGTATATTTTGAGTATATATATGTCAAATAAATCCAATCAAATCATGAATTAAACTAAAAATATATTTAAAAACATTTTAAATATATTTTATTTACAAAACATGTATATAATTTATTATATACCAAAAATATACTTGAATATAAATCACATTATTTATGCATATTCAGTCAAAATAAAACATGCATTTTTCTAAATCATGCATCCTAAGCATATATATATAATATAGTAACTCACCTAATGCGCTCCACGAGACAGGTCCGACGGGCCTGGTCCACTAGCCCTCGGTCTCGGTGCAACTAAACAAGCAATAAATAACCGACATTAGAATAAACCTAACAGAAATCCTAGAATTCAATCTAGAGTATTAAACACAGAATCGAAAATTAGGGTTCGACTGGATATCACGTTTTACGAGAATTCTACCAAAAATCCGGCAGAACCTCCCCTGTAAAACGGACATCTCTCTACTCAAAAGAGTAGAGCCGACCCTGCAAAGAAAATACACTTCGAAAAACGAGCTTAACACAATCAAAATCCCACGGTCGGACTCCAAACTACAGTCCACCGACCGGGGTCCACAAGCACAGAATGATATTCCAAATACAACAAAAATATCCTTAAATCACAAAAATACATTTCATACGTAGAAATTACATAATTAACCTTGAAACACTATAAAAACCGATTAAAACTCATTTTATTAGAAAAACTGTATATTATATATATAATTGAAAATAATTCACGAAAATTAGTTTTAATTAGTTAAAAATACTAAATAATTTGTAGAAATCATTTTTATACCTTAAATAAATATTAAAACCAATTAAATTACATTTTTAGACAATTTAGGGTAAAATTACCAAAATACCCCTATATATATAAATATACTTAAATTACTTCAAAAATTCACCAAAAATCATACAATTACCCAAAATTAATTTTCTCAACATATTTATCAATAATATTAATAATTAAACCCAATTAACCAATTAATTTCAAATAAAAACACATTTAACCTAATTTTCTCAAATTCACATAAACTCAAATAATTAAAAATAAATACTTAGAAATTCATAAAAATTCCAAATAAATTCCTATAATTCATTTCAACACCCAATTCAACCATAAACTCCAATTTCATAATTTAAATAATTAATTTCCGAAAATTAGAAAATAATATTAAAATATTCAAAAATACCCAAAAATCCAAACAATCTCCAAAAATTCTACAAAAATTCATACATGTAGATTAAGCTACTAGGAACAACATTTGTGAAGGAAGTTTCCATGAATCAATCAATTCGAAGCTCAAAAAAATCAAAAACCCTAATAGGCCGAATTTGACAAATCGAAAACTAAGCAATTCTAGACCATTTTAGCTCAAACCAAAGCTAGAATAACACTCACCGGAGCTCAAGGAGAAGAAAGAGACCGGCGGTGTCGAAAACGGTGGCCGGAGGAGGGAGAAACGGCGGTAGCTCGACTTTCGGCCCCTAAAGCTAATTCCGGCCAAAACTCGTCGGGAAAGGGGCTGCTGGCGGCGGGGAACGGCTGGAGGCGACGGTGGCAAGCCGAGAGGCACACCGACGGTGAAGGAACGGCAGTTGCAGCGGTGAGGGATGGTGGTCGGAGCGTCGGGCGTGGGAAAGAAGAAGGAGAAGGAGTCGGGGGCAAAATGGAATTTTGCAAACTTCTTTGATTTGTTAATGTATATATGTATATATATACTTTATACTTTATATTAAAATAATATTAAATTACACACATTCAAATATACACCACACACATTAAAATATTATATTTTAATAATTTATACCAAATAAAATTAATTAAATAACAATTAAAACAATTAAATACTTAATAAAATATTAGGGAAATAATAAACCCTAATTAAATAAATATACACACACAGGCTTTATTTAATAATTTAAAAATATGTATGAGTTCATGCAAACCCGTAAATACATTTAAAATAATTAATAATACATTGTTTACGTGGAAATTTCCCCGAAAATGAAAGTCCCCGGGAAAATTTTACGTAAAACACTGTATATAAAACACAGTAATTAAAATAGGTTTAAAATACATATCATCTCATAAAAATATCGTATATATACATATTCAAAATTATTAATACTGCATATCCCGATACAGTGTAATAATATTTTAAAAAACACGGGATATTACAGTCTCCCCCCCTTACAAGAATTCGTCCCGAATTCCAGAAAATAAGATTACAGAATCAGGAAGGAAAGAGATACGGGTAAGAAGCTCGCATCTCAGCTTCAGTCTCCCACGTATGCTCTTCAACTCTGTCGCTACGCCACAAAACCTTGACCATCGGAATCTGCTTCGATCGCAACTGTCGAACTTGATAATCAACGATCGCCACAGGTTCTTCCACAAACGTCAAATTTCATTCACTTCCACACTATCAGGTTGCAACACGTGTGAAGGATCTGAGATATACTTCCTCAACATCGAGATATGAAATACTGGATGCACCTGTGACATACTCGGAGGCAAATCCAACCGATATGCAACAGTGCCAACTCTCTCCAGAATCTCAAACGGTCCAATATATCTCGGTGCTAAACTTACCCTTCCTGCCAATTCTCATCACACCCTTCATCGGAGATACTTTCAGAAAAACGAAATCTCCAACCTGAAACTCCACATCTCTACGCCTAGGATCCGCATAACTCTTCTGTCTGCTAACTGCGGTCTCTAATCTTCGCTTGATCACGGTGACTTTCTCTGCAGCATCCTGAACCATCTCGGGTCCAGTCAAAGCGCTCTCACCAATCTCATCCGAACTCAACGGGGATCTACACTTCCTTCCATACAACGCCTCATATGGTGCCATGCCAATACTGCTATGGTAGCTGTTATTATATGCAAACTCAACAAGCGATAAATGATCATCCCAGCTACCTCCCAAATCCAAGACACACAGCCTCAACATATCTTCTAGTGTCTGGATCATCCTCTCAGATTGGCCATCTGTCTGAGGATGAAAAGCAGTACTGAAATCCAACCTAGTGCCCATCGCTTCCTGCAACTTCTGCCAAAAATGAGAAGTAAACACCGAACCTCTATGTGACACAATGGACACAGGTACTCCATGAAGGCACACAATATGCTTCACATACAACTTCGCCAATCTAGCACTGAATATGTGGCTTTCACAGGCAAGAAATGTGCAGACTTCGTCAATCTGTCTACAATCACCCAGATGGAATCGTATCCATCCCTTCGAACGAGGTAAACCGACCACAAAATCCATAGCTATCCTTTCCCACTTCCACTCGGGAATAGGAAGAGGCTGAAGCTTCCCAGAAGGCTTCTGATGTTCGGCTTTCACTTGCTGACACGTCAAGCACTTAGCAACATAATCAGCAACATCCTTCTTCATCCATCCCACCAGTATAGATCTCTGATACTATGGTACATCTGAGTACACCCGGATGAACGCTGTAGGCTGTAGAATGTGCTTCCTCTAAGATCTCTTTTCTCAAATCATCCACATCAGGAACACATAATCTACCACTGATCCACAACACACCATCATCATCGAGTGTGAAATCAGTGAACTGCCCTGCTCTGACATTCTCTGCAAGCTCTTCTAGAATAGGATCTCGGCTCTGAGCTGCTTTAATCCTATCCCTCAGTACAGATCGTACTTTAAACTGAGCTAACAGTCCACCTGATCTACTGATCTTCATCATCAGACCTTGATCCACCAACAAATGCAATTCCTGGATCAATGGTCTCCTCTCAACACCGATGTGAGCAAGACTACCTGAGGACTTCCTACTCAAGGCATTTGCTACCACATTAGCTTTACCCGGATGGTAAAGAATCTCGCAATCATAATCTTTCAACGGTTCCTACCATCTTCTCTGCCTCAAATTCAAATCTCGCTGCTGAAAAATTGTACTTAAGGCTCTTGTGATCAGTAAATATCTCACAAGTCACCCCGTACAGATAATGTCTCCAAATCTTCAAAGCAAAGATCACTGCAGCCATCTCCAGATCATGTGTGGGATAGTTCTGCTCATGCTTCTTCAACTGCCTCGAAGCATAGGCTATCACCCTTCCATTCTGCATCAACACACTACCAAGACCAATTCTAGAGGCATCACAGTAAACTGTGAACTTATCCACACTATTAGGCAAAGCTATACTGGCGCTGTGGTCAACTTCTCCTTCAACAACTGAAAACTATTCTCACAAGCTTCTGACCACTCGAATCTAACATTCTTCGAGTCAAGCGAGTCATAGGGGCTGCAATCCTAGAAAAGTCCTGCACAAACCGCCTATAATACCCGGCTAAACCCAGAAAACTCCGAATCTCAGTAACTGAAGTAGGTCTAGGCCACTCAGATACTGCCTCAACCTTCTGTGGATCAACATGAATACCTTCTTTAGACACTACGTGTCCAAGAAAAGAAACACTCTCCATCCAGAAATCACACTTCGAGAATGTAGCATAAAGCTGATGATCTCTCAGTGTCTGTAGTACAATCCTCAAGTGATATACATGATCTTCCATACTCCTCAAATATACTAGTTTATCATCAATAAAGACTACTACAAACTGATCCACATACGGTCTGAATACTCTGTTCATCAGATCCATAAAAGCTGGATGGTGCATTAGTCAAACCAAAAGACATCACCAGAAACTCAAATGGCCATATCTAGTGTGGAACGCTGTCTTAGGAATATCAGCTTCACTGATCCGTAGCTGATGATAACCCGACCTCAAGTCGACCTTAGAAAAGAACTGTGCACCTTGTAACTGATCAAACAAATCATCTATCCTCGGGAGAGGATACTTGTTCTTCACTGTCACCTTATTCAGCTCTCTGTAGTCAATGCACAGTCTCAGGGTACCATCCTTCTTCTTCACAAACAAGACTGGTGCACCCCAAGGGAAACACTAGGTCTGATAAACCTTTATCCACAACTCTTGCAATTGCTCCTTTAACTCTCTCAACTCTGCAGGAGCCATACGGTAGGGTGGCATAGATATAGGAGTAGTACCTGGGAACCACATCTATACAGAACTCAATCTCTCTGTGAGGTGGTAAACCTAGCAACTCCTCGGGAAAAACATTAGGAAACTCACAAGCAACAGGAACATCTGTGAGTGACAACTTCTCCACTGACGTATCCCTAACCAAGGCCAAAAACCCCTGACAACCTTTCCTCAACAACTTCCTAGCTGATATAGCAGAAATAAGATTCTGAGGTGCTGAACTCCTATCACCAACAAACTTAAATTCTACTTCACCAGGAATTCTAAAAATCACCTCCTTATTCCTGCAATCTACCACGGCAAAGTGCTGAGACAACCAATCCATTCCCAAAATAACATCAAACTCCATCACATCCAACAAAATCAAATCGACAGATAATTCTCTATCTCCCACGAGAACTAGACAACCAGAAAGAACAATATCGGTGTCCAAGGAATCGCTCAGAGGAGTGGCAACAGACAAAGGAAAAGCCATCCTCGAAGCTTGCCAACAAGATTTAGAAGCAAAAATAGGAGAAACAAACGAATGCGTGGCACCCGGATCAAACAAAACCAAAGCATCCAGGTAACAAACAGAAAGAATACCTGCCACGACTGCATTAGATGCCTGAGCATCCTGCTGAGTCAGATGGAAGACTCTGGCCTGACCTCGACCTCCCTGCTGACTGGTAGAAGCCTGGCCAACGCCTCTGGTACCTCCTCTAGTACCTCTACCACGACTCTGCTGTGGAACAAACTGAGTAGAACTCTGATGCTGGGCTGGTGGCAACTGAAATGGCACGGGTGCTGCACTAGCAATCGACTGCTGTGGGAATCGCGAAATCTGCTGCTGCTGATACCCAGAATAAGGACATGATCTGGCAAAATGTCCTGTCTGTCCGCATCTGAAACATGTCAGTGGTGTCAGATAACACGGTCCCTGATGGACTCTACCACAAGTCTGACAAACACTGGCCGCTGATCCAGAACTACGACCACTGCTGCTGCTCGAAGCACCTGATCCAAATCTGAATGATCTACGCTGACCTCCACGGCCATGTCTACTGCTCCGATGCACTCGCTGCTGCTGTCTCTGACTCTGCTGAGTCGAACCTCGCTGCTGACTACTCGAACCAACATGAAAACTCGAATATGGAGTAGCCTGCGATCCACTCGACTGAACTCCCAACTGGTAATAATCAGGCATCGCTCCCTGCCTAACTAACCTCAGCTCGATCTCCTTAGCTAGCTCAATCACAAACTCCAGAGTAAGACCTGCTGTAGGCATACCAGCAAAAGCTGAACCCAAACCAGTAACATATGTAGTAACAGCGAAATACTGATCTCGCATCAGATCCTCAGCATATCTACCTAGACGAAGAAACTCTCGGGTATACTCCTCTACAGATCGATCTCCACGAGAAATACTGGTCAGACGAAGACGATAGCTCAAACGAAGAGGCTCTGGACAAAATCTCCTCATTAATCACTCTCGAAACTGAGCCCAGGTCATCGTCATCATATAAGGCTGGATCATCTGAATGAACCAATCTAGAGCTGGTCCCTCAACAGACAACTCAACAATCATGATCCTCTGGTACTCGGTATGAGCAGTCCGAGTCCTAGTCTCAATCGCATGCAGAAAATCTAAAGGATCAGAAGTACCATCAAAAGCAATCCTGCCAACTCTGGCATAGAACAAAGCTGCCTCAGGGTCAGACATACCCTGCTGATAGGCAGGCTTAACAGGCTGAACAACTGGAGGAACAGGAACATCAAACTCAGGCTCAACAGGCTCCTCGTCCTGTAACTCTCTCTGCCTACGGCGACCTGCCGCTCCTCGAGGTCTACCTCTGCCACGACCTCTACGCCTAACTGGCAGCTCAGGAGGTAAAACCTCGTCCTGAAAAGACTCATCATCCTTGGCCTCAACGACCGGTGGAGCGACACGCGCTCGCCTCCTCATTCTGAAAAGACAAACGGAAAGATTCAGACAAAACAGACAACGGAGGAATAACGCTGAAAACTACAGTAAGGAATACTCATCAAGACATACTCGAACCTAATACACTGCAGTAGTCCAACAAAAAACACAACTTTAAAACTAGGGCCACAACTCACATAACTAAGCCCTGACACAGAACTCCACTCTGATACGAACTTCGCTCTGATACCAACTTTGTCACGACCCAAAATAGGAGTCATGACCGGCGCTAGGGAACGGGAATTCTTTCGAATCTGGAACCCGTAGCAAGCCTAAAAAATAAAATAAAGCATGCCATAATAACAATAAAATATAATATGCAGCGGAAATAAAAATCATAATATCATAATATTATCCATATCAACTGGATTTAAATAAAAATCTCATCCCATACATAAAATCTCTTTAATACAATCCAGTTTCAACATAATATATCTCCTTTAAAATAAAGTACACGAAATCCAATACTGTAATTCACAACTACTGCGGTGTCTAGATGAAATAAATAAGACTCAAGTAGACAATTTACATAAAGAAGCCGGGGCGGAAGAAATCCGACGTATCGACCTGCTACTGAGGTCTGAGGAAGTTGACTCTCCTGAAAAATAGTCAACGGAGGGGAGTCAGACCTCACTGAGTGAATTACTATAATATATATACATACACACTAAGTGATAATGCATACAGTCAACAGTATATATATAATATATATATATACAGGCAATTGCACACAGATGCAATAAAATCATTTTATATATTTTATCTGAAAAGCCTCTTTTATGAAGGATCACATAGAACCCTAGAATATCGCAACCTCAGAAAATAGTGTTAAACAACACTCTGGCCATACAGGCTCACTTATTCCAAATATATCCACTTAATCCATTTGGACAGTAGACTGGCCCCGAGACACTAAGTCAACCGAGCTCCAGCAGTCTGACTGCCAGTGTGATTGGCCCTGAGACACTTGGTCAACCGAGCTCCAACAATCACACCCAAATCACATCTCACACATCGATAATCACAATCAAATCAATATCCACAAATAGTTAGTAATATAGCCTAAAGCTATAGGCGTACCGGTACGTACTCGGTCCTAGTGCTGCCCACTAGGTAGCACGTTCTATTGATATCCTTCATCATTAAATAATAAAACATTCATTCACAAATACATGATGCATGAATTTAAATAAATCAACAATATAAACCATATATATACTGGAAATATACCAAACATAAACCAGGTATATTTTGAGTATATATATGTCAAATAAATCCAATCAAATCATGAATTAAACTAAAAATATATTTAAAAACATTTTAAATATATTTTATTTACAAAACATGTATATAATTTATTATATACCAAAAATATACCAAAAATATACTTGAATATAAATCACATTATTTATGCATATTCAGTCAAAATAAAACATGCATTTTTCTAAATCATGCATCCTAAGCATATATATATAATATAGTAACTCACCTAATGCGCTCCACGAGACAGGTCCGACGGGCCTGGTCCACTAGCCCTCGGTCTCGGTGCAACTAAACAAGCAATAAATAACCGACATTAGAATAAACCTAACAGAAATCCTAGAATTCAATCTAGAGTATTAAACACAGAATCGAAAATTAGGGTTCGACTGGATATCATGTTTTACGAGAATTCTACCAAAAATCCGGCAGAACCTCCCCTGTAAAACGGACATCTCTCTACTCAAAAGAGTAGAGCCGACCCTGCAAAGAAAATACACTTCGAAAAACGAGCTTAACACAATCAAAATCCCACGGTCGGACTCCAAACTACAGTCCACCGACCGGGGTCCACAAGCACAGAATGATATTCCAAATACAACAAAAATATCCTTAAATCACAAAAATACATTTCATACGTAGAAATTACATAATTAACCTTGAAACACTATAAAAACCGATTAAAACTCATTTTATTAGAAAAACTGTATATTATATATATAATTGAAAATAATTCACGAAAATTAGTTTTAATTAGTTAAAAATACTAAATAATTTGTAGAAATCATTTTTATACCTTAAATAAATATTAAAACCAATTAAATTACATTTTTAGACAATTTAGGGTAAAATTACCAAAATACCCCTATATATATAAATATACTTAAATTACTTCAAAAATTCACCAAAAATCATACAATTACCCAAAATTAATTTTCTCAACATATTTATCAATAATATTAATAATTAAACCCAATTAACCAATTAATTTCAAATAAAAACACATTTAACCTAATTTTCTCAAATTCACATAAACTCAAATAATTAAAAATAAATACTTAGAAATTCATAAAAATTCCAAATAAATTCCTATAATTCATTTCAACACCCAATTCAACCATAAACTCCAATTTCATAATTTAAATAATTAATTTCCGAAAATTAGAAAATAATATTAAAATATTCAAAAATACCCAAAAATCCAAACAATCTCCAAAAATTCTACAAAAATTCATACATGTAGATTAAGCTACTAGGAACAACATTTGTGAAGGAAGTTTCCATTAATCAATCAATTCAAAGCTCAAAAAAATCAAAAACCCTAATAGGCCGAATTTGACAAATCGAAAACTAAGCAATTCTAGACCATTTTAGCTCAAACCAAAGCTAGAATAACACTCACCGGAGCTCAAGGAGAAGAAAGAGACCGGCGGTGTCGAAAACGGTGGCCAGAGGAGGGAGAAACGGCGGTAGCTCGACTTTCGGCCCCTAAAGCTAATTCCGGCCAAAACTCGTCGGGAAAGGGGCTGCTGGCGGCGGGGAACGGCTGGAGGCGACGGTGGCAAGCCGAGAGGCACACCGACGGTGAAGGAACGGCAGTTGCAGCGGTGAGGGATGGTGGTCGGGCGTCGGGCGTGGGAAAGAAGAAGGAGAAGGAGTCGGGGGCAAAATGGTAATTTTGCAAACTTCTTTGATTTTTAATGTATATATGTATATATATATACTTTATACTTTATATTAAAATAATATTAAATTACACACATCAAATATACACCACACACATTAAAATATTAATATTTTAATAATTTATACCAAATAAAATTAATTAAATAACAATTAAAACAATTAAATACTTAATAAAATATTAGGGAAATAATAAACCCTAATTAAATAAATATACACACACAGGCTTTATTTAATAATTTAAAAATATGTATGAGTTCATGCAAACCCGTAAATACATTTAAAATAATTAATAATACATTGTTTACGTGGAAATTTCCCCGAAAATGAAAGTCCTGGGAAAATTTTACGTAAAACACTGTATATAAAACACAGTAATTAAAATAGGTTTAAAATACATATCAACTCATAAAAATATCGTATATATACATATTCAAAATTATTAATACTGCATATCCCGATACAGTGTAAAAATATTTTAAAAACACGGGATATTACAACTGCGCCTCCCATTCCAGCACGCCGGACCGCCCCTCGCCGCCACCAACTGCCGCCAACCTCCTTCCCCTTCCTTCCTCTTCCTCTCCGACGTGACCAGGCCGCCGGAAGCCCGCTGGAACGCCCGGAATCCGCCATGGCAGCAAGTTGAGCTTTTTACCGTCGACGACGATTCCGGCCACCATTTCGTGCACCGCCGGTCTTCATCGACTCCTTGAGCTCCAATGATTCCAATTCTAAGCTCCTTTCGGCCTGAAATCAAGTGGATTTTGAGGTTTGAGCTAAAACTCAATTCGGTCACATTAGGGTTTTTGATTTTTTTTGAGCTTCGAATTGGATGATTCATGGAAACTTCCTTCACAAATATTGTTCCTAGTAGCTTAATCTACATGTATGAATTTTTTTAGAATTTTTGGAGGTTGTTTGGATTTTTGGGTATTTTTGAATATTTTAATATTATTTTCTAATTTTCAGAAATTAATTATTTAAATTATGAAATTGGAGTTTATGGTTAAAGTAGGTGTTGAAATGAATTATTGGAATTTATTTGGAATTTTTATGAATTTCTAAGTATTTATTTTTAATTATTGAAGTTTATGGAATTTTGGAAAAATTAGGTTAAATGTGTTTTTATTTGAATTTAATTGGTTAATTGAGTTTAAATATTGATATTATTGATAAATATGTTGAGAAAATTAATTTTGGATAATTGTATGATTTTTGGTGAATTTTTGAAGTAATTTAAGTATATTTATATTATAGGGGTATTTTGGGAATTTTACCCTAAATTGTCTAAAAATGTAATTTAATTGGTTTTAATATTTATTTAAGGTATAAAAATGATTTCTACAAAATATTTGGTATTTTTTTTACTAATTAAAACTATTTTTCGTGAATTATTTTCAATTATATATATAATATACGGTTTTTCTAATAAAATGAGTTTTAATCGGTTTCTACAGTGTTTCAAGGTCAATTATGTAATTTTTATCTATAAAATGTATTTCTATGTTGTAAGGATATTTTTGGTATATCTGGAATTGTTCTGTGTTTGTGGACCCCGGTCGGTGGACTGTAGTTTGGAGTCCGACCGTGGGATTTTGATTGTGTTGAGCTTGAATTTCGAAGTGTGTTTCTTTGCAGGGTCGGCTCTACTCTTTTGAGTAGAGAGATCTCCGTTTTACAGGGGAGGTTCTGCCGGATTTTTGGTAGAATTCTCGTAAAACGTGATGTCCAGTCGAACCCTAATTTTCGATTCTGTGTTTAATACTCTAGATTGAATTCTAGGATTTCTATTAGGGTTACTCTGATATCGGTTATTTATTTCTTGTTTAGTTGCGCCGAGACCGAGGGCTAGTGGACCAGGCCCGTCGGACCTGTCTCGTGGAGCGCATTAGGTGAGTTACTATACTATATATATATGCTTAGGATGCATGATTTAGAAATGCATGTTTTATATTGATTAAAGATGCATAAATAATTTGATTATTTCTTAAGTTTACATTAAGTATATTTTTGGTTTATTTTTGGTATATAATAAATTATATGCATGTTTTGTGAATAAAATATATTTAAAATGTTTTTAAATACGTTTCCAGCTTAATTTATAATTTGATTGAATTCATTTGAATTATATATACTTGAAATATACCTGGTTTACTTTTGGGTATATTTCCGGTATATATATGGTTTATATTGTTAATTCATGTACATTCATGCATCATTTATTTTTGTGAATGAATGTTTTACATTATTAATGATGAAGGATATCAATAGAACGTGCTACCTAGTGGGCAGCACTAGGACCGAGTACGTACCGGTACGCCTATAGTATTTAGGCTATATTACTAACTATTTGTGGATGTTGATTTGATTATGATTATCGATATGTGAGATGTGGTTTGTGGGTGTGATTGCTGGAGCTCGGTTGACCAAGTGTCTCGGGGCCAATCACACTGGCAGTCAGACTGCTGGAGCTCGGTTGACTTAGTGTCTCGGGGCCAGTCTACTGTCTAAATGGATTAAGTGGATATATTTGGATTAAGTGAGCCTGTATGGCTAGAGTGTTGTTTAACACTATTTTCTGAGGTTGCGATATTATAGGGTTCTATGTGATCCTTCATGAAAGATGATTTTCAATAAAACCTATAAAAATGATTTTTCTGCATTTGTGTGTATTTGCCTGTATATATATTAGATATATATATACTGTTGATTGTATGAATTATCATTTAGTGTGTATGTATATATAATATAGTAATTCACTCAGTGAGGTCTGACTCCCCTCCGTTGACTATTTTTCAGGAGAGTCAACTTCCTCAGACCTCAGTAGCAGGTCAATACGCTGGATTTCTTCCGCCCCGGCTTCTTTATGTAAACTGTCTACTTGAGTCTTATTTATTTTATCTAGACACTGCAGTAGTTATGAATTAAAGTATTGGATTTCATGTATTTTATTTTAAAGAGATGTATTATATTAAAACTGGATTTGTATTAAAGATTATATATATGGGATGAGATGAGTTTTGAATTAAATCCAGTTGATATGAAAATCATATTATGATATTATGATTTTTATTTTCCGCTGCATATTATATTGTTACTGTTATTATTGCATGATTTATTTTATTTTTAGGCTTGCTACGGGTTCCGGATTCGAAAGAATTCCCGTTCCCTAGCGCCGGTCATGGCCCCTGTTTTGGGTCGTGACATTTTCCATCTCAAAATTTTTGGTTGTGCAATATATGTACCCATTGCACCACCTTAGCACACAAAAATGGGTCCTCAACGAAGATTGGAAATTTATGTTGGGTTTGAAACACCCTCGATTATTAGATATCTTGAACCTTTAACTGGTGATGTTTTAATAGCACGTTTTGCTGATTACCAATTTAATGAGGTTGTTTTCCCAACATTAGGCAAAAGGGAGAAAGAAGGGAAAAGGGATATTTCATGGAATGAACCATCATTATTGCATCTGGATCCTTACACCAAACAATATGAATTAGAAGTGCAAAAGATTATGCACTTATAAGCAATTGCAAATCAATTGTCAGATGCATTTACTGATACAAAAAGAGTGACTAAATCATATATACCAGCAGCCAATGCTCCTGCTCGTATTGAAATTCTAAAAATAAAACCTGAGAGTAAAGACACTCATGAGTCTAAAACACGCCAAAAGCATGAAAGACCAATTGGTTTTAAGAATAAAAATCCTCGAAAGAGAAAGGGAATAGATAATCATATTGATAGTGAGGAAAATATCCCTGAAGAAATAGAAAATAAAGAAAGTCATGAAATATTTTCATATACTATTGCATATGAGATCATAAATGACAAAGATGATCCTGAACCAAAATCAATCATGGAATGTCAAAATAGGCATGATTGGATAAAATGGAAAGATATTATGCAGGCTGAATTAGACTCATTAAACAAGCAAAATATTTTTAGGCCAATTATTCCTATGCCTAAAACTGTGAAACCTATAGGATATAAGTGGGTCTTTGTACGAAAGAGAAAAATGAAATAATAAGGTACAAAGCTAGACTTGTAGCTCAAGGTTTTTCAGAAAGGCCAGGAATTGATTATGATAAAACGTATTCTCCTGTTATGGATGCAATTACATTCATGTATTTGATTAGCCTAGTATTTTCTAAGAAATTAGAAATGCGTCTTATGGATGTTGTAATTGCTTATTTGTACAGATCACTTGATAGTGACATTTATATGAAAATCCCTGAAGGATTTAAAATGCCTGAAGCATTAAGTACAAAACCTAGAGAAATGTATTTGATCAAGCTCCAGAGATCTTTATATAGGTTAAAACAGTCTGGGCACATGTGGTATAATTGTTTAAGCGATTATTTGATTAACAAAGGATATGTGAGTAATATTATATTCCCATGCATTTTTATTAAGAAAACAATATCCGGATTATGATTATAGTTGTATATGTTGATGATTTAAATATCATTAGAACAGAAAATGAGATCCATAAAGC
This sequence comes from Mallotus nudiflorus, assembly GCA_947683625.1. Taxonomy (NCBI): domain Eukaryota; kingdom Viridiplantae; phylum Streptophyta; class Magnoliopsida; order Malpighiales; family Euphorbiaceae; genus Mallotus; species Mallotus nudiflorus. The sequence goes on along the minus strand of CANTUR010000886.1, from coordinate 319,546 downwards.
AATAGTATACTTAAAGGAAGAATTTGAAATGAAAGATCTTGGAAAAACCAAGTATTGTCTTGGTTTACAAATTGAGCAAATGCACAATGGGATATTTGTGCATTAATCAAATTACATAGAAAAGATCTTGAATCGCTTTAATATGGAAAAAGCAAATCCTTTAAGTACTCTAATGGTTGTCAGATCACTTAATATTGAGATTGATCCATTTCGACCCTGTGAAGAAAATGAAGAAATTCTTGATTCTAAATTTCCATACCTCAGTGCCATTGGAGCTCTAATGAATCTTGCTAATTGTACAAGAACTGACATTTCTTTTGTAGTCAATTTATTAGCAAGGTTCAGTTCAGCTCCAACAAAAAGGCATTGGAAAGGGATCAAACATATACTTTGATACCTTCGAGGAAATGTTGATTTGGGTTTATTTTATTCTAACAATTCAAAATAAGAATTGATTGGTTATGCAGATACAAGGCATTTATCTGATACTCATAAAGCAAAATCTCAAACAGGCTATGTGTTCACAAATAACAGAACTGCAATTTCTTGGCGTTCCTAAAAACAAACGCTTGTCACTACTTTTTCAAATCATTCTGAGATTATTGCATTACATGAAGCAAGTAGAGAGTGTGTATGGATTAGATCAATGACACATCATATTAAAGAATCTTATGGTTTTCCAATCAATAAAAGTCCAACAATTTTGTATGAAGATAATGCAACATGCATTGCACAGTTAAAGGAAGGATATATCAAAAGTGATAGAACCAAATATATACCTCCAATATTATTTTCATACACTCAAGAGCTAATAAAAGACAATTGTATAGATATCAAGTATATTCAGTCTAGCAAGAATTCAGCTGATCTTTTCACAAAGGCGCTTCCAACTACAATCTTTAGAAAGCACGTTCACGATATTGGAATGTGATATCTGCATACTATGTGAAGGAAGATTATTCATATCAACTTGAGGGAGAGAAAATCATGCACTGTACTCTTTTTCCTTAAGCTAAAGTTTTTCCCACTGGATTTTATTTAGCAAGGTTTTAACGAGGCAGTTGCAAAATATTGTTATTCAAGGGGGAGCATTATGAATGTGAATGAACAATATATTGCTTGTGAATGAACAATATATTGCTTATGAGAAAATAGTTCTCAAATAGTGAAAAGAAAATGTCTATATAAAGAGATTGAAATTCATTAATGAGATGCTAAGAAAAAGATAGATTACTCACCAAATTCTTTCAATATTATAGTTCTCTAAATTCTCTCCAAACTCTCTCTAAATTCTCTTAAAATTATTCTACTATAAAATATTTTTCTTCTAATTAAATACTACTAAATTCAAGTTTAGTTCTATAATAAACTAAGAAATTCGATCTTTATTTCACAACAAAAACAAGTTTTAATTATTTATTTATATTTATATAAAATAAAGCAACGTAAAATAATAAACTTGGCTTGGAAGTTAACGAAAGAGACAAAATATATAGGTACCAAAATTTGAAAGCCAAAAAAATAAAAAAAAATTTTTGTGTAAGTTGGGGGCTGCTGTAGCAGCAGAAGAACTGCTCAATTTTGGTGGCAAAACTATTGTTGTAGTGTTCTTGCATAGCTTGCCTAGAAATCTCAGCTGATGTGGCAATACTTTGGCTGTTGTCGCAGCGATGACAGTCTGTATTTTTTTAAACAAAAAGGGCAATTAGCAATAAAACAAAAATGAAAAATAAATGCAAAAACACATGAGGGGACATATATGAATAAGAAAATAATAAAAATAAAATTCTCAATTAATTAAAGTATTGAAAATTAAAAAGAAAACTAAGTAAAGGAACAAAAGATTTTTTCAATTAGTTTAATAGCAATGCAAAACTGAAATAAATTAAAATAATAATAATAATAAAATAATAATTTGAACATGCTAAAAATGATGAATAAATAAATTAAGAACACACATGCAAGTAATTTAAAATAAATATCTCTATAAAAACAAAACTGAAAAAAAAAAAGACAACACACAAAATAAAAATCAAAGCATGAAAGAAAAGAAAGAAAATTAATATGTATCTATAATTAAGAAAAATAATGCTTAACCCATGTGTACTTCACTATGGAGGGAATAATGCTAGAGACTCCCGCTCATTAGGTACACACTGAATTGCACTTAACTACTCATTTTCAGAAAGAGGACAAATAATGCATGTATCAAAAAGTTTCACAATTTTTTTATTTAATACCTCCTTCATGTTTGGGTTAAGTAGCCATTGTCTCTTAACTGTAGGCATATTTCCTTTTTCCATATATTTGTTATGCAAAACAACAGAGGAATTAATTCCCTTTATGCCAACCTAAAGCTCAAACTCTACCCTTTACTACCTCAAAACTCTATTTTCTTACTTAATGGTCAATTCATTAAAGGTAATAATATGTAGTATATTAGCTTCTTCCATAGATGCACATCGCAAATGGTTGGGTAGTGACTTAGGCTTTAAGTTTGGAGGTTTTTCCATGGAAGGAGGTGTGATGTTTATCACTTCTAAACAAAAATTCAGGTTTTTAAATGTGTGCTCATGCTCTCCCAGACTTTTTAATTCCTCACATGGTAGCCTAACTTCTTACTCACATCTAAAGAAAATTTAACTTTTGGAGCACATTCATTGTTGGCCAAAATTTTCATGCATGATTCATTATCTAAAGGATAATTCATTAATTTTGGCATTATAAAATCAACCTTTTCATCTCCTACCCTTAATGTTAATTTTCTCTCATGCACATCAATCAAAGCTTTATTAGTGTTAAAAATGGCCTACCTAAAATTAATGGACAAGTTCTATCTTCCTCAAAATTTAAAACAACAAAATCAACAGGGAAAATAAACTTGTCTACTTTTACCAAGACGTCTTCTACCACTCCATGAGGTTTCTTGATAGAATGATTCACTAGTTGCAATGACATGTTGGTGGCCATCATATCTCCTAATCCTAATTTCTTGAAAAATAGAAAGAGGTATTAAGTGAATACTTGCACCTAAATCACATAAACATCTAGGAAATTCACAAGCACCAACAAGATAAGGAATTGTAAAACTCCCTAGATCTTTTAATTGGTTAGGATCTTTTGAGAAATAATTGACTTACATGTCTCTATTAAAGGTATTGTTTCATGAGGATCCTAATGCTGCTTGTTTGTGATAAGATCCTTCAAGAACTTGGCATATTTGGGCATTTGCACAATTGCTTCTTAAAAAGGATCATTAATCTGCAGCTTATTGAAAATTTTTAGGAATTTTGAGAATTGCTCTCCATCTTTCTACTTCTTTAATTTTTGAGGGAATGGTATCTTTAGCACAAAAAAGGAAGGTGTAGATTTAGAAACTTCCTTTTTCTCTATCTCACTCTCCTCTTTTGCCTCTTCCTCCACCATTACATATTGCTCATCATCCTTCTTCTTATCTTCCTTGGAAATTTCAGCTTGTGTCTTCACTTCCTTACCACTCCTTAAAGTTATAGCCTTTACTTCCTTTGGATCAGACTCTATAGTACTTGGAAGGTTTCCTTGTACTTTTGATACCATGTTATTAGCAAGCTATCGAAGTTGTACCTCAATATTGTGAATCGAAGTGGAATAATTCCTTGCAATTTGATCGAACTTAGCCTCCATTCTCTTTTGATTATCTGCATGACTTGATAGCTTATTAGTAATGAAATCTATAAATTTATCAAGTTTGTTCTCTACATATGCCATTCTATATTGTGGTGGGTGCTGAAATCTCAATGGTGCTTATTGCCTTTTCAAGTTATTATTGTTGATAAAATATAGTGCAACCACATTGTTGTTGTTACTCTAAAAAAATTTTGGGTGATTCTCCACCCATATTGTAAGTGTTGGAGTAGGGGTTGTTAGCCTGCCTTCCTTGAAATTGATTGCCCATAAAATTCAATTGCTCTAGGTATCCATCTCCCATCATACTTGCATCACAAAAACTAAATTCATTATTAAAGTAACCTAAAAAATTGTAATTGTCACCAATAGGGGCTGAATTAATTTTTATGGGTGAGGTTGCCCAATTGCTTTGACAATGTAGAAATTTGAGCCTAAAGGGTTGTCATTGTGTCAACTTTGAGCCTTCCTACTTGTTTTGAGGGTTGAGCTCTCTCAAAAGACCATAGGCAATTGTTAATCGCCATCCTTTCCAAAAGATCTGCAACCTCATCCACTATTTTCCTCATAAAAATCCATCAACCTTAGCATCAATGGAATCTCTTGTATAACTTATGACTCCATTATAGAATGTTTGTATGAGCACATCTTTTGGTAGTCCATGATGTGGACAGCTGCTCTATAACTATGTAAATCTCTCCTAAGCTTCACTCAAGGATTTATGCTCAAATTGTTAGAATGAAGTAAGCTCTTTCACCACTTTTGCTGTCTTAAATGGTGAAAAACATTTAGCTAGGAACTCCTTGGCCAAATCATTCCAATTAGTAAAAGAACTAGGTGGTTGAGTTTTAACCACGCTTTAGCGTTATCTTTCAAAGTGAATGGGAATAATCTCGGCCTTAGTGCATCACTAGACACACCATTATACTTGAGCATGTCACAAATCTCAAGGAAGTTTACAATGTGGCTGTTTGGGTCCTCATTCAGTATCCCATAAAATTGAACGGTTGATTGGAGCATCTGCAACAAAGTAAGCTTTATCTCGAAACTATTGGCTTCAACATTTGGCCTTATTTTACTTTGCCTCATTATGCTTTGCCTCGTGTATCAGCAACTTGATTCTCTTCATTCACCATCGTTCTCAACTCATCACGAAAATGTCTATGATTCTCTTTCTCAAACCTAGTACGCTCTGGTATATATGTGAGTGGTTTCTTCCCTGACTTCCGGGTATTATGCATACACAGAAAAGCTCTACAAAATTTTAAAACAAAAGAGTTAAAAATAAAAAGAATTAAAAATTAGTGCCTTAATCCAACAAAAATCAAATCAATTATGATGTTAGAATTGAGTCCCCGATAATGGCGCCAAAAACTTGGTGCAAAACCGCAAGTGCACCGTATCGCCAAATAGTATAAAAAATATTGTTCCCACAAGAACTCACTTTAATAACCTATCAACCTAATTCTTTATCGTCTAAGCTTTCGAATATGGACTTTTGAAAGAAAATTAAATAGTAATTAAATAAATTTATAAATAAAAATAAATTCTAAAAATGAAGGAATAAACAATTAGTGAATGCAATGGTTAGGAATTGAATCTTTTCACAATCCTTAGTTAACCTTAATTAATGAACCTATTAGTCTTGCAAACCCTGGGTAATTCTAATTTATTAATTAATCTCTTTCAAGTTTCAACCAATTTAATTCATAACCTTTAAACAAGAACATTAAATCTCAACTCTCGTTGTAAACTCAATCTCTTAAATCAAATTATAAATTTATTCACCCACATCCAATTGGAATTTAATTTACTTATGATATCTCTACCTATAAGCAATTTAAATATATATTTAGAGTTCCAGTAAGATTTTGATCTCTCAATCTAAAACCCTAATTATAATGGTGATCAAACATCAACATATAATAAGCACAATAAATATAGTTTGCAAGAACTAATAACTCATTAATTAAAAGAAAAACTAATTTATGTTAAATCACCAATCCCTAACCAACATGAATTTAGCCTAACATGTTGGAGAAATATCCAATAAATTCTCAAAACAACCCACAAAAATTATAAGAATAAAGAAGGAGAGAAGAAAAATGAAAACTAGAATTGTGTTCTTCAATCTTAACTCTTGATATCTCTTGAGCTTCTCCCAAATTTTCCTGCACTTTTCCAGTGTTGATTTCTCCCAAAAATCATCTCCATTTGATAAGTAAGTGATGCCCTAAATTTTTCCAAGAGTCCTCCTTAAATAGAGAATGTTTGATTACCAAAATCTTCCCAAATTGATCGGCCTGTGACAGCAATGTTTTTGCTGCTGTCTCAGCTGAGATTTATCAAAATTTCCTCCTTTGTGCTGTTGTTGTAGCAACAAAATGGCTGTTGTAGCAGCCGACCATAGCCCCTCTTTTTCACTACAAATTCGTGTATACATCTTCGGTACGATATCAACTCATGGTAGCATCCAAATTCAAGTCAAACACCCTTTAACCGTCTCAAAAGAGTCCTAATTCACCTAAAAAAATAAAGAAACAAAAAGATTTAAAACTAAGAGTATAAATTTAATTAAAACACAAAAACTACATAATAACCACACAAAGAATTTAAATAAAAATTTAATTCTCATACAAACATAAATGAAGGTGAAATGAGAATACAAGGAAGGTTAAGTAATGTTATAGAATGCCCTTTGCTTATAGAACATATTGTCATCAGGTCATTTGTATTTTTAAGGTTAATTACTGGAAGGTTACCAAATTATTGCTTTATTTCAATTTGATTATTAAATTTTAATTTATGTCTTTTTGGATGTCAATCTTTTATTTAATTTCACAACAATTAGTTATAAAATATTTTACTTCTTAATTAACTGAGTATTACTATTTTAATTCAAAATTAAAGTAAATTGATAAATAAATCCATGTTTTCTTGATTAAGTATAAACTTAATCGGAAATGGAACAAAAGACTCATCCTAAATAGTGTTAGAGCATTGGAAAAAAAAAATTTCAAATTTTTTTATAATTTCAAAATTAAATTGAAAAGATAAGAAAAAACTAAGGAATTAAAAAGGTTCTAACTAAAAAAATTAAGATAATTAAAAAATTTTATCAATATCATTTCTAAAACAAAATTGAAGTTAGTTTTAAAAAAAAACACAAATCGAGATTTAATATTAAACTATAGAGTAATGATAAATCTAGCGGCCGCAGAACAATTTTTTTTATATAAAAGGATGGTTTTGTCCCCGTGAACAACAACAGTATTATTTGAAAGGGTTGGATTTTTTTGGTAAACACGATATATATATATATATATATATACACGCACTCTTCAATAAAGTGAAATATTATATTGTCTCATGGTGTCGCAGCCCACTACAAGTAACGTTATTATTTAGATATCTTTTCCTTGCAAAAGACATATATCAGGTTTTTATTTTGTTATCAAGACTAATAATTCAGAAGCCATCAACATTTTTACTTTAGTGTACAGGAATAGACAGTTTTTGGACATTCTTGGGTACGAAATTCTTATCTCTGATAATCAGAATTGAAGTATCTGTAATATATATTTCTTGTGAGATCTAAAATATTATCAGTGAACATAAACTAGCTGCATGGCGGAAACTCAGCGTGAAGTTTCTCAAATGTTAAAAGACTCTAGGCGCAGATGTTCCAGATGCAGATAAGTGCAGCCAAGAAACTGAAATTGAGAAGGATGAGACTTCAGCTGATCCTGAAGATTATAGGAGAATCATGGATGATTTACTGTACGAGGCTGCTGCAAATGGAAACACTGAAGCTTTCAGGGGATTTGAAAATTGTCTTGACCAGTTGGTGACGCCATATGATAATTCAATTATTCATATCAACATTACAGCTCGGCCTTTACCTCATAAGAAAAAGCTTCAATTCCTCCGATCTAAAAAGAACGATTCATCAAAATTCAAGTCATAAGATTCATCTTTAGCTTTTCTGAAATGGGTTAAGTCCAAGTGTCCGTTTCCACTAAGGAAGCCTAACATGAAACGTGAAACTCCACTTCACATAGCTGTCAGGCACGGGCACACTGATATTGCTACTTTACTTCTCGAAGATTGTAAAATTCAGGACATAGAAAGTGGAGGGACGACAGAGACAATGCTAAGCATCGCAAATATAGAGGGGGACACACCTATTCATGAGGCAGTTCGATATAGACATTCTAACATGGTGATATTGATGATGTTCATGTGCGAGTTTATACTTGATCCTTATGATGAAAAGACTAATCCTCCTTTTATGAACTGTCCTGAAGAGACTCCTCTTTATCTAGCTGTCGAGAAGGGTTTTGATGAAATTGTGGCTGCAATTCTGTTCTTTTCGTCATCACCATGATGGTAGAACAGCTCTGCATGCTGCAGTGATCCTCAATGATACATATAAGGTTTATTCAATTATTTAATTTGTTATACTCAATTCATTGTTCCACTAGTAATTACACAAGAAACTTTACGAACCGATATTGTTTTAACTTTTAAATTGACCGTAGCCATTAAAAAACCTTTTCTTTCAAGGGATGACAAAAGTTCTGCTGAAGAAGTGACGTACCGGAAGCTTAGAAAAAAAGAGATAAATGTCACAAGCTATTGAATTGTGCATGATTGGCCATCTACCAAACTTATATAACCGGTTGATTTCTATACAAATGTCAGGAAATAGACATTTAAGAATTCGTTGATTCATAAGAATACTGAATTTTTGGGAAAAATAATAATTTCAATTAATCAATTCAAAAACAGTCCCAAAACAACTCAAAGAGATGAATATATAAAGTTAAGGGAAAAAACCCTAGCTCAAACAAAGCAAAAAGACAAAAAAAAAATCCCAAAAATTAACATAAAAGTTCAAACTAAAATATAAAGCCCTAAACGATGGAATTTGGGCCTGAAGATGGCATAACATCCCAAGATAGAGCTCTAAACCAACTTCGTTTTGATATATTATGAGCCTTACAGTTCATCTAAACCTAGAAGTCACAACCATTATAAGCTCAGGTGCGTACTCTCCTTTTGTCACGCCCATCCATAAATGCCAATACAATCTAGTCCACATCAAGAAGAAACGAATTATGGCTAAAGAACCAGATAATTAACGGTGGATACCACTGCACTATGTTACTTTCAATGGATACATTAATATTGTGAAGCTACTATTATCAGATGAATCTCTGGCATATGAAACCACCTCAACCAGAAGGCAGCCAACTCTTCATCTTACTACTGCCAGAGGTAATGAAAGCGTTATGAAAGTGCTCATAACTAAACGTCCAGGTTGTTCAGAATTGGTAGATGAAAAAGACTAGAACGTTCTCCACTTTGCAGTCTCCAGCGAAAATGAAGTAGTGGTCAAGTATATTCTAAGTAATCCATGGCTTAAGAACCTTCTAATTAGAAAAAAAAAAAAGGACAGAGAAACACCCTTTCATTGGCTTGTTGGTTCTAGTACCTTCATGTCATCTTTCATACTCACCTTAAAGTGGATAAGCTGGCCTTTAATAATAAGAACCTCACTACTCTATACATCATTTCAACTAAGGATGATCTTTGGGGGCCACAGGTAAGATCTAATTATTCTCTAAGTATCACATCTCGAAAACAAGCCAAAAACCCATTGACTGTTATGTATTACTAAGAAATGATTAAACATTTAATTGCAAAAAGCTATTGAGTAGTGCCTACAAAAGGTTTGTTCGTAGATGGGGTCTACGAGTTATTTCTCCTGCAGATGAAACAGGAAAAAGCAACAAAATTGAAGTCAAACAAGGGCATGAATTAGATAAAAAGGTTATAGAAAGTGATTCTGAAGATGTGGATCAAGCAAGCATCGATGAGGTAATCGAAGAAGGAATTAGGATCATCACCATAGGTTAGGAAGGATTTAAATCGAGAAGTGATGGTAAGCAAGAGAGAGATGAAACTGAGAAGATCATAAGAGGGGGCGACACTAAGAAAGGAAGGACAGTATGGAATACATAATGGATTACATTAAGGATGCAAGAGAAGCTTATTTAGTAGTAGGCACATTGCAATGATTGTCTTTACTGCTGGTTTCACAATGCCAGGAGATTACAAAGAAGATGCCCCAGATGAAGTTGTTGGAAATTAAAATTAAATTAATATGAAGAGTTTTGTTTTATTAAGTATAGATTCATGAATGCATATGTTAGTAAAGTATTTAAAAGTTAAGTTTATTAATATTAAAAAGTAACGTTCATCTAAAAGAATTAATATAACCAAGATGTTACTTGTTTTGTATGACTATAAATAGTTCATATAATTCTCTAGTGAGATATAACAATACAAGTAATCTTTTATAAACACTTGTATCTTTATTCCTCTTTCTTCTAACAAAGCTATCTATCTTATTTTTTCTTCCTAACAAAGTGGTATTAGAGCTAAAAAAAAGAAGAAAAAATGAATAGAGCAATATTTCCCTTTCAATTTCCAAAACTCACCAAAGAAAATTATGATGATTGGTGTATCTATATGAAAGCTTTATTAGGATCACAAGATGTGTGGGAGATAGTTGAAAAGGGTTTTGAACAGCCTGAAAGTAATGAAGGCTTATCTCAACAACAAATTGATGCTATGCATAAAGCTCTAAAAGAAAGATCAACAAGCTTTGACACTTATCCATATGTGTTGGATGAAAACATGTTTGAGAAAGTTTCCAGCATAAGAAGGGCAAAGGAAGCATGGGAAGTGTTGCAAAATTCCTTTAAGGGAATTGATAAAGTGATTAAAGTTCATCTTTAAACCTTAAAAGGGGAGTTTGAATCTCTCAAAATGTTAATTTCAAATTATTTCATTAGAGTTCTGGCTGTTTTTAACCAAATCTGGATATATGGTGAGATGTTAGAAGAAGTTCATGTTGTTAAGAAGATATTACATTCCTTAGATTCAAAATTCAATTATATTGCAGTGGCCATTAAAAAATCAAAGAATATGGAACCCATTATGGTTAATCAATTGTTAGGATCATTACAAGCTCATGAAGAAAGGTTGAAGGAGGAGTAGTAGAATCAAGTCCTTTTTTCAAAACTATCATTGAAAGAAAAGGATGATACAATTGAAAATTATCAAAGAGGACATGGAAGAGGCAGAGGTCATGACTCCAAACGTGGCAATTACAACAATATAGGAAGAGGAAGAGGAAGGAATGATAGAAGTTTTATTTTTAATAATTCTAAAGAATCAAATCATAAACAATCCATAAGATGGCATGGAAGAGGCAATTGGAGTCAAAGAGGAGGAACAAAAGCTTATATGCAATGTTACAATTGTGAGAAGTATGGTCATTATGCTTTAAAGTGTAGAAATGCAGTTGTCAAAGAAGAAAAAGCTCTTTTTGCTAAAGGTGGAGATAATGAACAGCCCACATTGTTTATAATGTATGATGGAGGTGAGGATAAAGAAGCATATTTATTGGATATAGGAGTTAGCAATCACATGATAAGAAAAAAGAGTTTATTCATGTCACTTGATGAATCTTTTAAAGGTGATATTTTATTTGGAGATGCTAGGAAAGTTAATGTTCAAGGAAGATGTGACATTCTTATTCAAGCTAAGAATGGTACCCATCAATTAATCACTTAAGTGTATTATGTGCCTGCTCTAAAATCAAATATCTTGATTTTAGGGAAACTTTTCGAAAAGGATTATAAGATTATATTGAAGAATGGTGCTCTGATGATGAGAGATTATAAAGGTGATTTGATTGCAAAGGTACAAATGTTTAAAAATAGAATATTCTCTTTGAAGATTCAAACTGATTGTGCCAAATGTTTGAAGACTTGTTCATCAAATTCTTCTTGGCTTTGGCATCAAAGATGGGACATCTAAATTTTAGAAGTCTGAAATAGTTGACAGAAGAAAACATGGGGCATGGGTTGCCATTTATTGATCATCCACATCAATTTTGTGAAGGGTGTATCTATGGCAAGCAATTCAAAACTAGCTTTCCAAAAGAATCATTCTCAAAAGCTATAAAACCTCTTGAACTTGTGCATGTTGATATTTTTGGCCTTATTAATCCACCTTTTATTGGTAAGAAGAAATATTTTTTTATTATTCACTGATGATTACAGTCGCAAAACATGGGTATATTTTTTAAAGGAAAAATTAAAGGCCTTTGAATTATTTAAAAATTTTAAAATGCTGGTGGAGAAGGAGAGTGGATATTCACTTAAAGCCTTAAGAACTAATCATGGTGGTGAATTCACTTCAAAGTTATCTGATGATTTTTATGAAGCTCATGGTATCCGGTGATTCTTGACTATTCCAATATCACCTCAACAAAATGGTATTATGGAAAGGAAAAATAGAACCATCCTTGACATGGTTCATAACATGTTGAAGAGAAAAAAATATGCTTATAGAATTTTAGGCTAAAGCCGTGGCATGTGCTATTTACTTATATAACTGAAGTCCTATAAGAAGTTTGTAAATGTCAGTTGTATATTTGTTACAGAGTCAGTTATATATTTGTTATAGCTGTTTGGATATTTGTTAAAGTTATTTTCACATATTTATCTTTTTGGTTGTTATACAATTGTTTGTATATACCTATACCACTATTTAATTCATCATACATCTAATGACAAGAATCAATTCATTCCTATCATATAGCATCTCTGACTTGGTATCAGAGCTTGGCTCACAAAATGACTTCTTAAAACTCATCTTTATCTTCCTCTTCTAATTCTTCTTTCTCCTCTTTATCTCAAACAACATCAAACACTATTACAGCCCCTTCATTCAGCTCCTCACCTTCTTTAATTACTCCTTCGACCAATATTCAACAAAGCTTCTCAATCACACTAACCTCAAAAAATTACATTCCCTGGAAATTACAGTTTACTCCACTTTTCAATTTCTGTAATCTTCATGGCATTACCAATGGTACTAAAGTCGTACCTCTGAAAGAGATTATTGATCCCACTAGAAATTAATCTATTCTCAACCTAGAATACACTGCTTGGTTTGCTAAATATCAACTTCTTTTTTCCTAGTTATTATCATCAATTACAAAAGAAATATATCCATATCTTATTGGACTTAACTCAGCTTTAAAAGTATAGAGAGCCTTACCCTCTGCCTATGGGATCATCAGCCATGCTCAACGTACCCAGCTATATATTAAATTGCACAATCTATCCAAAGATAACAAACCAGTGTCCTAATATCTTTATCATGCGAAGGCAATTATTGATTCTCTCACATTAGTAGGAAAAGCCATCTCCACCTTTGAGATTAATGCTATTATCTTCCATAAATTAGGAGCTGAATACAATGGCATTATAGGTGCCCTTCAGTAATGCACTGACCCCATCTCGTTTAATGAGCTTCATGGACAATTAGTAGCATACGAATTACTCTTGAAATCTTAACAACCTCAGTTGCCTTTGGCACATTTAATGCATCATTCCTTTACCGCTATTAGTTTGTTAAATTTTCATCCTTCATAAGTGCGCAGTAGATAGAGAGGTAGCAGGTGAGGTTACCAACATTCTGCTTGCCAAATTTATGGCTTGTCTAATCATACGGCCTTATTCTGTCAATTCCATTTTAATAACACCATTAAACCTCATCAGAGCTCAAACTTTTAGGGACATAATTTCTCAAATGTGCATTCTTCTTCAAATGCACCAAACAGGTTCCATGCACATTTGACTGAATTACCTACATCTGGTGGCTTGTTTCCTCTTCCATCAAATGCACCTACACCTGAATGGAATCCTAATACTAGAGCCACCCATCATGTGACTCCTAACTTGGCTTCCTTAAGCATTACAAATGAGTACAAAGTTATGGATCGTTCGCTTGTTGGTAATGGTGATGGGCCTTTAATTTCTCATACTAGTACTAGCTTTCCTCATTCCTCTGCACACACTTTTTCCTTATACATTATCCTGCATGTTCCATCAATTACTAAATCATTATTATCTGTTTAAAAATGTTGTCATGATAACAACTATTTTTTTTAATTCCACACTGACTATTGCCTTGTTAAGGACGAGGACACTAAGAAGATACTACTTTGGGGAATAAGTGAGCAAGGTCTATATAAACTAAAAGGCATACTGCCCTCTCCAAATCTCAAAAATGCTACTGTGTATCTTGCTACCTTGGATAATTGGCATGCCCACCTCAGACATTCAAATTTTTCTACCATTCGTCGTTTAATTCAGAATTTTCAATTACCTTGTTTATCAAATAAAACCTCTATTAAAAAATGTGAGGCCTGTTATTTAGGCAAATTACATTGTGTTTCATTAGGATTAACCAATCATCACAGTACTCAACCATTACAATTGATTCATTCTGATGTTTGGGGTCCTGCCCCAATGCTGTCATCTTCAGGCTCTAAATACTTTGTTATTTTTATCTATGATTACTCTTTATTTACATAGCTCTATCCTTTGAAATATAAGAGTGATGTTTTGCCAATTTTTAAACAATTTTAAACTCTTGTTGAAAATTAATTTGATTGTAAAATTAAAGCCATCAACTCATATTAGGGTGGCAAATATTGTTCCTTACATACATATTTTAAGGAAAAGGAATCAACCATAGAGTTTTATGTCCTCACACTCACGACTAAAATGGCACCGCGGAAAGAAAATAAGAAATATTGTAGATATTAGTCTAGCACTCTTAGGTCATAGTAGTACCTCATTCAAATACTAGGAATTTTCTTTTGAAACCTCTATTTTTCTATCAACCGTCTTCCCACCAGTTCTCTTACACATAAAATTCCATATCATGTTTTATTTTAAAAACCTCTAGATTATTTATTTCTTAGAGTTTTTGGGTGTGCTATCTACCCTCTTCTTAGTCCATAAAATACTCATAAGTTTTCTTTTCGAACTAAAAAATCTATTTTTTTAGGTTATTCCCCTTATCATCTAGGATATCGGTGCCTTGATATAGATAATGAAAAAATTTACCTTGCCCGTCATATCAAATTTAATGAAAATAATTTCCCTTTTTTTTACCACTACAAAGTCTTCCCAATATTCGGATAATTCGCAGGTTCAAATGCCTCGTATACCATGGCTTCAGGTTACATAGCACATTCCTTGTTCTTTAGGTAATGGCTCCTCCTCTCACTTAACTTTTACTCCATCTCAATTCTCCTTATCATCCCTAACTTCTTTATTTAAATCTCCCACCTTTATTTCTCCTCCCCAATCCTTATCCTATTCCTAACCAACTTTATCTCCTCCTCCTCCTCCTCCTCTTTATAATCTAGAAGGCATTAATCTCTTGTTGGATTTGCATACAACAAATCAACCACCCTCATCCATCCCTACTACCATACCCGATTCCAGCCAACCCAAATGCACTCACCCAATGCAACTTAGGCCAACCACACTTAAAAAAAAACCCAACTGCTCATCTCACTGAAACATCACCACCATTTCCCTCTGAATTGCCTTGCATAAGAATAACACCTGGACTCTTGTTCCACCACCCTCCAATGCTAATATTGTTGGCAATAAGTGGATTTATAAAGTTAAATGAAAAGCCAATGGTGATGTGGATAGATTGAAAGCACGTCTGGTGGCTCGTGGCTACACTCAAGAGCATAGTTTAGACTACACAGAGACCTTTAGTCCCGTAGTCAAACCACAGAAAATTCAAATAGTTCTCTCCCTTGCTCTCTCAAAAGGTTGGTCATTACGATAACTCAATGTAAGTAATGCCTTTCTCAATTGTGAGCTGGAAGAGGATGTCTATATGGTCTAACCTCAGGGCTTTATTGACAAACTTCATCCTCACTACGTGTGTAAATTGAACAAGTCCCTATATGGACTCAAACAAGCACCCAGAGCATGGTATCAAAAATTGAGTAACTTTCTCATCTCTATCGGCTTTTAAGGTTTCACTGTTGATTCTTCCTTATTCATATATAATCATGCTTCTTACACTTATTTTCTGCTTGTATATGTGGATGATGTTATCATTACGGGCAACAATGTGGTTCATGTTCAATAAATTATTACTCAATTGTCTAATGCCTTTTCACTTTGGGATTTGGGTGCTCTTCATTATTTCCTTGGTATACAGGTTCACTCATGTTCTAATGGCTTATTATTGTCACAAAAAAATTATGTCATGGATATTATTAAGAATGCAGGCATGGTGCATTGCAAACCTTGTACAACTCCCATGATCATTGGCGCACCTTTATCCAAGCAACAATGCACACTCTTATCTCCTGATGAAGCAAATAAATATTGAGGAATTTATGGAAGTCTCCAATATGTGTCCTTGACTTAACTGGATATTAGTTTTTCAATCAATAAGCTCTGTCAGTTTATGCACCAGCCAACGGATGTCCATTTTAAAGCCATGAAAAGAGTTCTTTATTATTTACAAGGCACCTCATCTAAGAGTTTATTTCTCTCTAAAAATTGCTCTCCTCACTTGACAGCATATAGTGATGCTTTGATTGAAGGTCTACCAGAGGTTATCTTATCTTCTTAGGCTCCAACCTCATTGTATGGAACTCATAAAAATAGCGTACGGTGGCTCGGTTCTCAACTGAGTCTGAATTTAAAGCAGTTACAGATGTCAGTGTCGAGCTTAAGTGGTTATGTTGTCTACTTCATGAACTTGGTATAATTTTGGCCTCTCCCCCGCATATATGGTGTGATAATGTAGGTGATGTGTTCTTATCCTCTATTCCCATCTTCCAAGCTCACACAAGAATGTTAAAGTCAATTTCTATTTTGTTTGAAATCAAGTCCATCACAAAGAACTCACGATCTCCTCCTTATCATCAGTAGATTAGTTGGCGGATATAATGAAAAAACCTCTTCATATTCAGACATTTCATTTCTTTGGAGACAAGCTTCGGCTCAAGTCCTATAACCCTTCAGCTTGAGCGGGGGTGTTAATTGTATATTTGTTACAGAGTCAGTTATATATTTGTTACAGCTGTTTGTATATTTGTTAAAGTTATTTTCACATAGTTATCTTTTTAGCTATTATACAGCTATTTGTATATACTTGTACCACTATTTAATTCATCATACATCTAATGACAAGAATTAATTCATTCCTGTCATATAGCATCTCTGACTGTAAAAGGCTACACCACAAGAAAAATTGAGTGGATGGAAGCCAACTCTTTCCTATATAAGAGTTTTTTGTAACATTGCTTATATTCATGTTCTTGATGAAACAAGAGAGAAGCTAGATGACCAAATGTGAGAAGCATGTGTTTATTGGCTATGATGCAAAGTCCAAAGGCTACAAGCTTTACAATCTAAAGAGTAAGAAGATTGTTGTGAGCCGAGATGTCAAGTTTGATTAGGATGATTTATGGAATTGGGAAACTTAAGAGGAAAATTATAATTTTCTTCCATTTCATTATTATAATTCTAATGGAACCAGAGTTGATATCCAACCTCCTATAGCACCTAAAACTCCAACACATATTCCTGATGATTCAAGTCCTCACACATATTCCTGATGATTCAAGTCCTCACACATATTCCTGATGATTCAAGTCCTCAAAGCTTACTTGAGATACTTTAAAAAATGAGGAGTCTTCAAGATATTTATATTGAAACAAATGAAATTATAGATCCTGCTCTTTATTGTCTTTTTGCAGATTCAGAGCCTATAAACTTTGAAGAAACAACTTAAGATGAAAAGTGGAGATTAGCAACGAATGAAGAAATAAAAGCAATTTAGAAAAATGATACATGGGAGCTGACAACTCTTCCAAAAGAAAAGCAAGCTGCTAGTGTGAAATGGATATACGAAATCAAGAATAATGAAAAATGAGAGGTGGAGAAATTCAAAGCTCCTCATATTACAAAAGGATTCAGCCAACAACATGGTGTTGACCATTGCACTAGCTGCTCAAAAGAGATGGAGAATTTTTTAGATGGATGTGAAGTCAATATTCTTAAATAAGCATTTAAAGGAAGATGGGTATGTGGAACAACCAATGGGCTATATTGTCAAAGGGCAAGAAAGTAAAGTTTTGAAGTTGAAAAAGGCTTTGTACAGTTTAAAGCAAGCACCAAGGGCGTAGTACAGTAGGATTGATGATTATTTCATGATGAGAGAGTTCATAAAATGTCCTCATGAATATGGCCTTTATGTTAAGAAAAAGGAGAATGATGATATGTTGATTGTTTGCTCATATGTTGATGATTTAATTTTCACAAGGAACAATTTAGAGATGGTTTCAGAATTCAAAAGGGAAATGGCTGTAGAATTTAAAATGATAGACATAGGGCTGATGTCTTATTATCTTGGAATTAAAGAGAAGCAATCAGATGATGGAATTTTTATTTCTCAGAATAATTATACTAAGAAAATCTTGAAGGAGTTTAACATAGAGAATTGTCAACCAGTGAGTGCACCTATTGAATGTGGAGCTAAGTTGTCAAGATTTGATAATGGTAAGAAGGTGAATCCAACTTTATTTTAGAAACTTGTTAGAAATATCAGGTCTGTAACTTGTTCTAGACCTGATATTCTTTATGGAGTTGGACTTATTAGTCGTTATATGGAAGCTCCAACTTGCTTAAGTATAAAGGATGCTAAAAGAATATTGAGATACATGAAAGGAACTCTTGATTATGGCTTATTTTATTCTTCTTCCAACAACTTTAATGTAGTTGGTTATAGTGATAGTGATTGGGGAGGAGATATTAATAATAGAAAGAGTACTTCTGGTTTTCTATTTTATGTTGGAGAAGCAGCATTCACATGGAGTTTAAAAAAGTAATTCATTATGACTCTTTCAACTTGTGAAGCTAAGTATGTTGCTATAGCTACTTGTGTTTGTTATGCTATATGGCTACGAAAGTTATTAAAGATAATGCATTTTCCTTAAGAAGATGCTACTGAAATTTTTGTTGATAATAAGTTCATGAACATATAGACACATGATATCATTTTATTAAAAGAGAGAGAGCATTAGCAAGAAGGAAGTGCAGCTCAAGTATGTGAAGCCTCAAGATTAGGTTGTTGATGTATTTACAAAATCATTAAAGTTTAAAGATTTTTCGAGATTGAGAGCAAGGCGTGGAGTAACTAAAATTTGAGTTTAAAGAGGAGTGTTGGAAATTAAACTCAAATTAATGTGAAGAGTTTTATTTTATTGAGTATAGATTCATGAATTCATACGTTAATAAAGTATTTAATATTAAAAAGTTACGTTCATGTAAAAGAATTAATATAGCCAAGATGTTACTTATTTTATATAACTATAAATAGTTTATATAATTCTCAAATGAGATATGACAATACAAGTAATCTTTTATAAACACTTGTATCCTTCTTCCTCTTTCTTCTAACAAAGCTATCTATCTTGGTTTTTCTTCCCAATAGAAGGTGCTCCAGTTCTAACAAGAAGAAGAGCTGTTTAAGCGTTTATAATAATAGATATAGTAGCTATGATGCTGTCAAGTATTATAGTCTTCATCCATCTTTTTATGGCTTTAGAAAAAAAAAATTGTTGTGTATGTGATCTTTGATCTAGCATTGAAGTCTACAATTGGTGCTATGTTTGCGATGATGGTTGCATTCATTACATGCATGTCTGTTGTACTAATTCATTAATCAACCCTTGCTATATCAGCTTATGTACTTTATAGCCTCTTCTTTTTAATCTGTTGAAGCATCCTAGTAGATTGGAAAGGTTTGCCAAATAAGATTGGGAAAAAGCCTTCTTTAAGTTTCCTTGGAATCAATTTAGACAAGTGGTCAAACAAGTTTGAGAGAGTGAATTCTATTTTAGGAAAAAGATGAGAAGCCTTTAAAACTTTGTTTATGGATTAAAATTGAGTTCAACGCTCACTTTAATGATATATCGGAAGTCTAGAATAAAAGAGATAAATGTTGCAAGCCATTGAATCACGCAAAATTGTTCGTCTAGCAACCTTCTATAACCTGTTGATTTGTGCACACAATGTCAGGAAATAAGTATCCAAGAATTCGTTGATTCACAAAGAATACCGAATTTAGGAAAATAATAATTCTAATTAATCAATTCAACAAAAATTATCTCAAAACAACTCAAAGAGATGAATAAATAGTGTTTAAGGAAAAACTCGAGCTAAAACACTACAAAAGACAAAAAACCCCAAAAATAATATAAAAGTTCAAACTAAAATATGAAGCCCTAAATGATGGAATTTGGGCATGAAACTGGGATGTTACAAGCATAGCATGTAACACTTGTTGTAGAGCTTTGAACCAATTTTGTTTTGATATATTATAGGCCTTGTAGTTCCTCCAGACCCAAAAATTAGAGCCATTAGAAGCTTAGGTGCGCATTCTCTTTTTATCAAATTCATCCATGAATGTTAATGCAATCTGGTCCACATCATTTAATTTGTTAAGGATTCATTGGTGGGGGTGGGAGCAGAAGTGGGAAAGTTAGTGAAAAGAGTGCTATCCAAAACTATGCATGCTACATAAAGATTCTGAATATTGTCAAGTTTTTTTGTTTTTTAAATACCATGCAAAAATATCTAATAAATTAAATTTACTAAAAAAAATTCAATCAATTGTCATGTTTAAAAAGTACATAAAATATTTTTAAAAATTAAACTTTTTGGATATAAAAACATTATTTTGAAGGAAATGAAATCATGTACGTACAAAGCAAAACACATGCTAAAGAATAATTTTCATTAATTGTTATAGAAGAAATGAATTGAATTGAATTATAGCACAAGAATTGGCTCTAAAGAGGGGATATTTTCTTTTCTATCTCACTATAATTTCTTTTCTTGAAGTTACGCATATTATATTAATCTTTCTCTTTTAATTTGTGATCATGCCATCCTATGAAATCATTCTTACCTTTGTAATTTGTAATTGCAATTGTATTCCTTACTTTTTGTGCTGCTACACACCTCTTTTTCTTTTAACCATGAAAATAGCACAAGCTTTAAACAGTATAAAATAATGATGTTGAGTCCATTTGCCTCTATCAATTCATAAAATAAAGACGAGCCAAAAAAGGTGTCTATTTTTCAAATTTATTTGGAAAGGGTGGCGCTATACATATACCCATATATAATGCCTCCCACTCCTTTTTCTCAAGCTCGATCTACTGGTAATGATGGCTACTTTCAGGAAGATTTCAATTATTCTGATATGTTCATGGCTGCGAGGGATGGCAAAATTGGTCCTTTCAAGAAGTATGCAGGGTCTCTTCATGAACTAGTTAGCTTAGCTGGAGACACAATTCTGCATATCTACTTGTCGTCTCCAAAGGAAAGATGTACCAAATTTGTAGAAGATATACTTGAAATCTGCCCATTATTGCTGCTGCAGAAGAATGATGTCAATGGTGATATTCCATTGCACATTGCTGCAAGGCATGGTCATGACAATATAGTCCAAGTACTTATTGAAGAAGCAGCAAAAGCCCAACAATATGATGTAGAGAGTGGAATAGGAGCGGCAAGGCAAATGCTGAGGATGACAAATAAAAGGAAGCAAACAGCCTTGCATGAGGCAGCACGAAATTGTGGAGTGCTATATTCACGACATTCTGATGTTGTGGGAGTACTGGCGAAAGCGGACCCTGATTTTCCTTATTCTGTCGATGATTCCGGAGAAACTCCACTTTACATGGCTGCCAATAGGGGAAATTTGGAAGTGGTCAGTGTTTTGTTAAATACTTGCAATTTAGTAGCATATAGCGGGCCTAATGGCAAAACTGCCTTGCATGCAGCAGTAATGCGTGGACATGGAGGTAGGTAACTAGTTTCTTTAATTTCTTGTTAACGGGAAAATTTAAAATAAAATGTTCAAGATTATTAATTATACATTTATAATATGATTCACTCATTATATATCTTTCAGAGATTGTAGATGCTTTGCTACAGAGAAAAGGAGATTTGGGCATTGAAGTGGATAATTTTGGGTGGACGCCTCTTCACTATGCTGCTTATGGTGGATTTGATGAAATGGTCGAAAAACTTTTGGAATATGATAAAAAAGCAGCTTACATTGTGGACAATGATAGGAAGAGGACAGCTCTTCATCTAGCAGCTTGCCAAGACCACAGATTATCAATGGAAAAGATTAGTAATCAATGCCCAGACAGCTGCAATATCACAGATGCAAGAGGCTGGAATGTTGCTCACTATGCGGCTATCAGCAAAGATTATCAAGTATTACAGGAAGTCCTAACAGATCCATCCAACATACACCTTATAAATATGAAGGATTCCAAGGGGAACACACCTCTACATCTATTTGTTGCTTCTTTCCCTCCCAGCTTCGATTTGGACAAGTTTCTCAATGGCAATTTTGAGCTTAATTACCATTTGAAGCTTTGCGGGGATGACTTATCCAAAATTCACATGTTGTTTTCTCGCTATCCCCAATTGAAGGTCAGCTAATCTATTGCATCTTTATTTTTTTATTTTTTTAAGTTAACATAATTCTACCATGAACAATAGTCATTTTTCTCAATATATAATATTTTAAAAATTGTGATGATTTAATATATGATCTTTTCAATTTGTTGTAAATCTATCAACATTTAAAGTAGTTTGCATTTGTATTGACATGATATGCATGTATAGATTATCTGATGATGTGGAAATTAGAAGAAACAATTGTAATTTTTCTTCTATTTTTTACTTTCATTTTTTTTTACAAATTTATCCTTATTTTTACATTAAATTTCATCACAATCACTTGATTTTATATATTATTTCAATAAGTTAGGATCATAATCAAGTAAAAAAAAATGTGCCATAAATTTTAAAAGTATTTTTATGATTATTTAAATAATTTTGTTTTATAACAATACACACATGATCACATAAAAAAATTATCATATAGATCTCGAAATATAATTTTTAAAATTGGAAAAAAAAAAATATATATATATATATATATAATTATAATTATTGCTATTGTTTTTCAAATAGTATAAATAAATTAGTTAAATGAAAAATATTTTAAAATTATATGTGGAGTAATTTTATACATTATCATTAATTATAACAATTGTCAAATTATGAATTATTATTTATTTTTATCTTTAAATTTTTAACTTTAATTTATGATAACTTTTAGTAATATTAAAATTAAATTAAATAATTTAAAAAATTGATAAGTTATATTATTTTGAAAAATTGAAGATAAATTTGCAAAAATAATGTAACAACTATAATTGAACTAAAAGAAATAAAAAAAATACATTGATTCGGGTTAGAAAAAACTATTATACCTAAAAAACAACTACTTCAAATTTTAAAATTTTCATAATAAATATAAGGATATATTTGTCAAAAAAAAATGAAAGCTAAGGATAGTAAAATTACTAATTTCTTCCTTTAATTTTTCATATTAGTAAATAATTTAAATATGTATATTATATCAGCATATCACGTCAGTATGGTCACATTATTTTGACTATAGATACATTTTTAACAAATCAAAAAGGTCATCTACTAATTTACCGCTAAAATTTTCAAAATAGATTAGATTGTGAAGATTGACTACAGTAATACCTTTGAAGTCAGCTATAATTTACCACCATGATTTGAAGTCAGCTATAATTTACCACCATGATTTGAAGTCCTCCATCTTCAAATCGGGTAAAAATTAATTTCAAAATCAACAAATCTTGTACTTCATTATACCTTTACCTTTGAAAAGAACTATTAGACTACTTCCTGACATTTGCATCTTTTTAATCTTTCTTTGCCATTTAAATATATATTTTGCAGAAAGAAACATTAGAGTGGATGGAAGATGTAATTGGTAGTGGACCATTTGGTCAAATTACAATTACGTTGAAGGATGATTTTGTCTCTAAAAGGGAGGAAAAGGAAGCGGAAGCAAAAGCAAAAGCGAAAGCATCTAAAATGGGGAAAGAGGAAAAAAGAGCCAAACGGGATCTTATATTAGAGAGAGCCAGCAATGTGCATACTGTGGTGGCGGTACTTATAGCAACCGTAACATTTGCAGCAGCATTTACTATACCCGGTGGTTTAAAAACTGAAATGGGCGATATAAATCGAGGAAGTCCACTCCTAAGCAAGAGCTCAGCATTTCAAGCATTTGTAATAACCGATGCCTTGGCCTTTGTTCTCTCCACTTGTTCTGTCTTTATCCACTTCTTGCTGGTGCTTACTCTTGATGAAAAACGACATATGCTCTTATTGCGTCGTGCATTTTACTTAACCTGCTTAGACATGGCAACAATGGTGGTTGCATTTCTTACGGGGACATATGCAGTTTTAGCGCCTTCCTCAGGGCTTTCAATTATCACTTGTTTCATTGTCATGATCTTCTTTGTATTCCTCGCCTTTGCATTTCCCGATATCGTGAATTCTTGGTTTCATCTATTAAGAGAAAAAATACCTCTAAAAAAGTCCAACGCCAAAGAAAAAAAAAAAGTCCGTGTTAACTTCTCTACTGACAGAAACAATGTTGTCTAATGTAATATAATAAGTAGAAATTTCTATATGGTCCGCTGTTTTTCATTTTGCTACTTTACATTACAAAGATATATATAATAAAGATATACGTACCCATCAAGGAAATGCCATTTTTTCATGATGTCATGAAATCTTTTTGGTAAAAGCAAAACAACTTTTTTTTTAATGGAAAAAGCAAAGTTATTAAAAAAAAAAGTTAAGCAAAATAAGAAATAGCAAAACTCTTGCCCAGTTGGAATATATATTATCGATCAACGCAGTCAAAAGTTTTTGGCAGAAATACAAACTCTACCTTCTTCCTCTTTTTCTTCTTAGGGTTAATGGGTACATCTACCACCAACTTTAGTCAATTTTATCAATACAACGTCACTTTTATTTTGTGGCAATTTGATATATAAAGTTTGTTATGGAATTTGGGTTATTTCCACAAAAAATAATAAATTCATCTTGAAAACTATTGCACATATGATTAGAGTATAAACGATTATACTAAAAATTACTCTAAAGTAGATTTTCATAAAAGAGTAGTGGGATCACTATGGTTCCACTTAAAAATCACACTCCTTACACATAATTTTACTAAGACAAGTCATTTTAATAGTACAATAATTAACAACAACTATATCCAACAATAGCTATTAAATAGACATAAAAGAGAACACCAGAATTTAAAAGTTCGACCAATTATACTTATGTTCTAGGACACTACCAAAATAATATTTTACTAATTTGAGGAAATATTACAAAAGAGAGAGAAAGAATACAATTGACTAAATATAGGAGAAGAGGCAATTTTGGGATGATTTTAACTAAAGGGGGAGGAGTCCTTTTATAGCCTAAGGACTCCTCTATTTTCTTTTTTCTTCCCGATGTGGGATTACACATTTTGCCAAAAGACAACAAATCTCCACCTTGAAAAAATTTCATACAATTCTCTTACAAATCCAACCTTCATTAGTGTCTTCAAATTTCATCTTTCAATTTGAAACAATATTGATCAAGTTTAAACAATGTTTAAACTTGATCACAGTTACCACTTTTGTCATCATATCAGCAAGATTCTCAGTAGTTCGAATCTTCTGGATTGTGACTCCACCTTCTTCTAGAATCTCTCGTACAAAGTGACATCGAACATCGATATGATTCGTCCTTGCATGATAAACCTAGTTCTTTACTAAATGAATAGCACTCTAACTATCACAATGCACTTTGATGTGCTTCTACTCCATTTCTAGTTCACCAAGCAACCCTTGAAGCCAAAGTACCTCCTTTACAGCCTTTGTAACTCCTATATACTTTGCTGCTATAGTAGACAAAGCAATTGTTGACTGTAAGGTGGACTTCCAACTAATTGGTGCCTTTGCAAAAGTAAACACATAACCAGTAGTTGATTGACGCTTGTCCAAATCACCAGCGTAGTTAGAATCACAATACCTAACTAAACACTGACCATCTTGCCTAGCCTGTTGAAATATTAAATCAATATCTACGGTGTTCAGAATATGTTGTAGAATCCATTTCATAGCTTGCTAATGCTCCTTTTCAGGATCATGCATGTACCTGCTCATAACCCCAACTGCTTATGAAATATCAAGCCTCGTACACACTATTATATACATTAAACTACCAGTAACACTTACATATGGTACTTTTGACATGTGTTCCCGTTCTACATCATTATTTGGTGACATGGATGCACTAAACTTGAAATGAGGAGCAAATGATGTACTAACTGGTTTTGACTTATCATTCATGCCAAAACGTTTTAGTACCTTCCTCAGATATTATTTTTGAGATAAATAAAGCCTCCTCAATTTCCTATCTTTGGATATTTCTATGTTGAGAATCTTATTTGCTTCATCGAGATCCTTCATCTCAAACTCCCTATTCAGTTGAGTTTTTAATTTCTTAATCTCTGTTTGACTCATGGAAGCTATCAATATATCATCAACATAAAGAAGAAGATATATATAGGATTCATCTTATAGCTTGCGTAAATACACACAATGATCATATTTATTTCTCATGTATTTTTGCCCTATCATAAACTTATCAAATCGTTTGTACCACTGCCTTAGAGATTGCATCAATCCATACAATGATTTTTTTAATTTGCAAACTATCTTCTCTCTACCAACAACTTTGAATCCATGTGGCTGAGTCGTATAGATTTCTTCATCCAAGTCTCCATGTAAAAATATAGTTTTTACATCCATCTGAACTAGTTCCAAATCTAATTGTGCTTACCAAAGCCAATAAAATTCTGATGGAGGAATGTTTTACAACTGGAGAAAATACTTCATTATAATTAATTCCCTCCATCAGTGCGTAGCCTTTAGCCACTAATCTTGCATTGCAGCGAACATTATCCTTGTTAGGAAATCCATCTTTCTTTGCATATACCCATTTGCACCCAATTGCCTTATTTTCCTTTGAAAGACTGGCTAGTTTCCATGCCTAATTCTTTTAAAGGGACTGCATTTCTTCATTCATAGAGATCCTCCACTTTTTATATTATGAACTTTAGACTACTTCATTATAAGTGGTAGGAACGTCATCAATGGCAATTGGTGATGCAAAAGAGGCCATATCAGTATAGCAAGCAAGTTGTCTAATGGTCATTTTCCCTTCCTTAATGCAATTAATTCATGTTGTTGTGGAGGTTCTTGGGTCTGAACCTCTTCTTCATTTGACTCTTCTTCTACCACAGGAGAGTCATCATCAATTTCTAAATTGGTTGGGAAAATTCTATTGCCATCAAACTCCACCATCTGTCTACTCTATTTTTTTAGAAATTACCTTTCTCAATGTGGTAGATTCATCAAAGGTAACATCTTTGCTAAAGATTACCTTCTTTGATTTTAAACACTAAAGATGATAGTCTTTTTACACCGGATGTGATCTCCATAAAGATTGTCTTCTTTGCTCTTGGGTCCAACTTTGATTCCTTAACATGGTAATATGTAGTGGAACCAAACATATGTAAGGAATCATAATCTATAGTAGGTTTTCCAAACCATTTCTCCAATGGCGTTTTACCACCAATAGTAATTGATGGTAAATGGTTGACAAGGTGATAAGCATAGACTACAGCCTCAGCCTAAAATTCTTTGCCCAACCCAGTATTGGACAATATACATCAAACCTTCTCTAGCAATGTCCGGTTCATTCACTCTGCCACCCCATTTTATTGTAGTGTATATTTGATGATGAAGTGTCTAGCAATACTTTCATCTTCATTGACTTTCAAAAATGGATCATTTTGTAACTCTCCAAAATTATTAGTGCAGAGACATTTGAATTTTTTGCCTATTTGAGTCTCCACCATCCTTTTCCATTTAAGAAAAATTCCTAGCACCTCATCCTTTGTCTTCATTATATACACCCAAACTCTTTAAGAAAAATCATCAACAAAGGAAACATAATAGTGTTTTCCTCCCAATGAAGCATTCTTAAAAGGCCCCCACACATCTGAATGAACATAATCCAGAATACCCTCAATTTCATGGATGGCTATTGTAAATTTCACCCTTGTCTTTTTCCCTCTGATGCAATGCTCACAAAAATCCAATCCGAGCTCCTTTCAATAATCCTTGATCTATCAATAATTTTAAGGATTTTTCTCCAGTATGCCCCAAGTGCATATACCATAACCTAGTTACTCCCACTCATCTGGATCAGCAGTTTCCCTCAAATAAATTGTGTAGGTGATGTTAGAAACTGCTAGCCTACCCAGTTTAAGGCTTGTCCTACATACCTCGCAATATAGCCTTGAGCAAAGCTTCACAGAAGAGAAGGCTAACATTTCAATCCCTCAAGTCTTGAGGGAAGGGTATCGCCCCTTCTTGGATGGAGAAAAACCGCTGACTTAATACCGAGCTAGAGTAATGTAGATAGGAGGGTGATGATCTTCTAGGCTACTAACTCTGGCAGCTGCTGGACTTCGGTTCGGCTTAGACTCGATAATGTTCGGCTCCATACCTTCAGATCGGTATTTATTAGGCACTTACTTTAACAGATTCAACAACTATTAAGTGCCCAATAAATACCTGACCGGTGGAAGAATGGAGGAGAGGCAGCCCTCGCTTGCGCTCCCCCTCTGTCAAGGCAATGATCTGAGGAAGTCCGGGGTCCTATAAAATATGTTATCTAATAGATCCTAACTCCTCATGTATTCATAGGCTCGTACACGCGTATACACGCACACACACACACACGCGCGTATACACGTGTATACATGCACACGCATATGTGCGCATACACGTGCATGCAAGACCCAAATCCTAGCCCTATGGCTGCTTAATCGAGTTTTAACGCATGTATAAACTCTCTTAGGGCATATATACTATAAACAACTAACTCTAGCTTATATTAAAGAAAAAGTGGCATCTAGAGAATACCACTTTTTCCCCTCTTGCCAATTTAGTTAAGATAATTACAGGCTATCATATCTCCTATACTCCCACTTGTTTGCGTCAGTGGTTTCCCTTAAACAAATTGTGTAGGTGATGTTAGAAACTGCTAGCCTACCTAGTTCAAGGCTTGTCCTACATACCTCGCAATATAGCCTTAGACAAAGCTTCACAGAAGAGAAGGCTAACATTTTGGTCCCTCAGGTCTTGAGGGAAGGGTATCGCCCCTTCTTGGGTGGAGAGAAATCGCTAACTTAATATCAAGCCGGAGGAAGGTAGATAGGAGGGTGATGATCTCCTAGGCTACTAACTCAAGCAAATTGAACTAATCTCATATATGTTAAGAGGGGTATTGTTCATTATATAGACCACTCCACCTTTTAGTTCTTTAAAGTCAAAGAACCATTCTCGATTGGGAGTCATATGGTGACTACAAGCCAAATCTAACAACCATGAACTCGAACAGCTGGTTGATGGTGTATTAGCAATTGAAAGATTTGAATCTGCATCATCATACTCAGGTACTTTTGAATTTGAGACGACATTTCCCTTTCCAGGTTTGCCTTTTTCCTTTAGCTTAGGATAATCTTTCTTCTAGTGCCCTTTTTTCTCGATAAAAGGCACATTGATCTTCATTTAGTTTGGACCTTAACTTACATCTCCCTCTCCTTCCTTTATTCTGGTTTTGCGAAAGGCCTATAACAACAAAAGCTTCTACTTTAACACTTGTATTTTCTTATTTTTCTTTCTTTTGCAATTCATAATTATACAAGGTTGCAGTTACTTTACTTAAAGACACAGTAACCTTCCCATAAAGTATAGTAGTTTCAAGATACTCAAACTTATCGAGAAACGATCCCACCAATATTAGAGCTAGGTCTTTACCATTAAAAGTCACGTCTATATTCATCAAATCGGTTACTAGCTTATTAAAGCTAGTAATATGATAATTCATCATGGTACCTGAAACATAGGTAAAGTGGAACAATCTCTTTTTCATGTATAGTTTTTTCTGACTGCTTTTCTTTAAGAAATCCTCCTCTAGTGCCTTTCATAATTTACTTACAAAAGTTTTCTTTAGAAAATGCATACTTCTGCTCCTTAGAAAGATATGATCGAATTTTACCATATGTCAATCTATTGATCACCTTTTATTCTTTCTCCTCAACATCATTTGGTTTCTCTCTTTCAATAGCAATGTCTAGACCCTGCTGAAATAGGACATCTAGAACCTCACTTTGCCATATGTCGAAATGATCGGTGCCATAAAAAATCTCCACTACAAATCTAGCATTTGTCATAACATTTCTTGCCAAAATTGAAGATGAACAAGCTATTGAGATCGATGTAGATACTTTTGTGTTGTTTACCATTTTTGCTACCAATTCTATTTAATAGTTGTTGATGCGTAATGCGAATTAGCCTAAGAAAATTTTTTCTAATGTGGAAGATTAGCCTAAACTGCAACTACATAGCATACTAAAATAAACTAAGAGTTCTGATACCAATTGTTATGGAATTCAGGTTAATTTCCACCAATAGTAATAAATTCACCTTGAGAACTATTGCATAGGTGACTAAATTGTAAATGATTATACTAAAAATCACCCCAAGGTATATTCCCATAAAAGAGTGGTGTGGTCAAAATGGTCCACTTAAAAACCACACTCTTTAGATAAAATTTTATCAAGACAAGTAATTTTAATAGCACAATCATTAACAACAACTATACCCGACAACAGCTATTAAATAGATATAAAAGAGAACACTAAAATTTAACTCAGTTTGGCCAAGTATGCCTACGTCCTCGGACACTACCAAAATAATATTTCACTAATTTGAGGAAATATTACAAAAGAGAGAGAAAGAATACAATTGTCTAAATATAGTAAAGGAGGCA
Source organism: Mallotus nudiflorus (assembly GCA_947683625.1). Taxonomy (NCBI): domain Eukaryota; kingdom Viridiplantae; phylum Streptophyta; class Magnoliopsida; order Malpighiales; family Euphorbiaceae; genus Mallotus; species Mallotus nudiflorus. Next base: position 289,073 of record CANTUR010000886.1, on the reverse strand, counting down.
ATTTTAGGACGATTTTAACTAAAGGGGGAGGAGCCCTTTTATAGCCTAAGGACTCTTATATTTTCTTTTTTCTTCCTGATGTGGGATTGCACATTTTTCTAAAAGACAACAAAGTTTACATTTATAGCAATTCTATTTAAAGTCAAAATTACATGTGCTCACTCTGAAGTATCATGTTGATGTATAAATTGAAAAATGAAATAAAAATTCATAATCAAAGCTTAGTGCTTTGACCTTTAACAAAATGTTGTTTTATATTCCTATCTTCACTGAATTTAAAGTAACAAATATGGGTCCTAGAGTTTTAGTTTTTTTTTTTTTACATCAAAATTTGAAGCTTGTTTTATATAAAGCTACTTTCTTCTTCAAAGTCTGATTCTATTGAAACAAAATAGGAGAGATTTGTTTAAAAATTGTTAGTGCTAAATTATATATAGTTTTAAGACTCATTTTAGCGTGCATTTATAGATTTTAGGTTGCTTTAATTTAATTTAGTTAATATGAATATATACTTTTATTTTTTTATTTTATTTTTTGAGGAAAAACTAAACTTGGAGGTGAATGGTGCTAAAATGAGCATGAAGAGAGCAAAAACAAAGCAAGGAAATAGAGGTCAAGGTTTTATTATGATCGCACAAGGAGTAGCGATCACGGTATACTCGATGCCAAGCAAAGCAAACTTGAAGCTGGAGTTCTGTGACGAACGTGGATGATGCATGATCGCGAAGTCCTAAAGCCCATTCCTATTGTAGAAAGCGTTGAGGCATAGCAATCACCATTCCTTTATAAGAGGCTCCTCTGTCATGGTCACGGATGCACTGGCAATCACGGGCAACCCGTTTCTAGCAAGGAATATACTGATGTGTACTCATTAAAAAAGAAAATCTAGGGCAATATTAAAGGATTTTCTAAATGGGAGTATTTAAGGACAATTGCCCTAAATTCTACCATCCAATTCTCATTCCAAGATCCAACAAACCCATCACAAGAAATACACCTAAGAGAGAGAAAAGTAAGAGGAGAAAAAGAACCTTTGAAGAAGAGGAAACCATTGAAGAACCTTTGAAGCTTCTTAATAATAATTCTTTTACACTTTCTCTATTATTTAATACAATTTTGGATATCCATTAGGTTGTATTTCTATTGATTGTTGAATATTGAAGTCACAATTGACTGAGTTTTACTTTGTTGTTAGGATTTGAAACCCATTTGATTTAAGTTTAATGTTATATATCTTGTTTTTATTCTCTTGCATATTGTGTTTATTATGACTTGTTGAATGTTGTAGATGGCCAACTATAGCTCTAGTCTAAGATTATACATTGAGAAATGGTAATCTTAGAAAACCTATAAACACAAGTTGAATGGGTTAAAGACTTGTGAGTGCTTAACTTGATTCAATTCTCTTATGGATGTGCTTATTGCCTTGCACGTTTGATATTAACTCATCTCATTGGTGATGATGAATGTTAAGCCATGGTTTTGAGTATTAATTGATTCATTCATGTTGAGTTAACTGTTAATTGAGAGAGAGTGTTTGATGATTAATGCAAACCTGAGATGTGCAAGAGATGTAACTAGATTTATTCATTAGCTTAACGATAATGCGGTAATTCAAATTCCTAACAACAAGCTTTTCCATATTGATTTTCTCTATTCATTTATTAATATAGTTATTAAATTGTTGGTTTAATTTGTTTGGCTTTTATATTTGATTTTCTTATTTATATTTAAACTATCTATGGGCTTCTTATTTATATTTAAATTATCTATGGGCTCTAAACAAGGCAATTAGAACCAATAAATGATTAATTATCAATTCTCATAGGATGATATTTTACTTATCATTATATTTCTTGTCACAATACATATATTTGCGGGTTTAGAATTAGTACAACAAAAATTAAACTAGAAAAGGAAGTTATATTTGAGTTAACAAGTATAGAAAATGAGTACATTGATGAGTATATAAGATGCAAATGTGAAAACAAAAGTTCGTTTATTGACTTCGTGTATTGGAGCGAACAAATTCCCAACCCAAACTCTTGACGGAACTTTTTTTTCTTTGCATTGTATTGATAATCCTAAATTTTTTGAAAAATATATTACCTTTTCTTTCTTTTCCATTACCTGCCATGTTACTCGTCTCCTAATATCATAAACAAATGGTTTTTTTATTTCAACTAAAAGAAGAGTTTTTTTTTTTTTTTTTTTAATCTGAGATGAGTTAGAAAGCAAAGAAGACGAGAAAAAGAAAAAAAAAATTGTCTCAGTTAAGTGTCAACTTTTAATCCCTACGCATTTATACCTTACAAACGATCATGTTTTGATGTGGTAAAATATGGATAAAAACAATGTTGTTTTAAAGCATAAATATTTTTTTAACATTATTCAATTCCTTATTTACACATATGCTTTTAATTTACGTAGGACACCTCAACATGAGTATATGCAGTTTTGATTTTGGATAGAATTAATATAAAACATGAAGTTGATATATCAAATTGCCACAAAATACAAGTTAGGATATGTAGATAAAACTGATGACTAAAGTTGGTGGTAGATGGATCTATTAATCCTTCGTCTTAATATGTTCTTTTATTTCATCACCAATTCTTCTTCGTTTTTACTTATTAATTTTCTCGACTGCCATCAATAACCTATTACTGATGGTAGCCATCTCCCTTTCTTTTATTATTTATTTTTCGTTATTTTTGTGTAGTTTTGTTTTTACGTATAGTTTCTTTCTAAATTTTTTCTATTTTAGTTTAATTAGTTGTTATAGATTAATTGTGTTTATTTGAATAAGGATTTGTGAATCTTTGCTCGTCAAAGTGATTTCCATCCCCATGATATGTCGGGGTATTCTCATTCTTCATGAAAGTTTTGGAAGATTATTTTCTTTATATGTTTACAGGATCGGACTCATCTAAAAACAACAATGTCAATTAAGTAGAGCCCTATGTCCTTACTAAACTTGAGTTTGAGTGCTCTATTAACACGATTATAGAATATTTTAAAAAAATTCTTTCAGTTTTATAGTTCTTTTAATTATATATTTTGAATATACGTTTTTTTTTTTTGTTATTTTTCTTTTAACTTCAAGATGTAGCATTCAATTTTAAAATGGATGAAAGATTTTCATCTTCTTCTCAAAAAAAAAAAAAAAGAGAAATTTTGTAACTTAATTTCATAAAAAAAAATTCTTTATAAATGAACAAATTCTTATATTTAGTGTATAAATAATAACACTGAGTTTGGGGCTCACTTTAATGACTTCGTATTTGAAAAAGAAAAAGAAAATTATGGCTTAAATTTCTGTTAATTGATTACTTACTAGTTTGTTCTATACGATATTAATTGAGAAATTGGTGCCATTTTTTTTTTGACATAATATCCTATTGAATATTGATTGATTTTCGCTAGCATATGAGTTTGTTAAATAATATAGAATAAGTTAATCCCACGAGAATCGAATATCTATCAAACTATTAATTATGTTTTTAACTTATTTAATAATCAAATATTAAATGAGTTATAATTGTTAATTTTTAATAGCCAAAATGAAACTAAATAATAAAATCAATTAATTTAAATTTTAACAAGCAAACAAATTTTAACAAACAAATGATAGAATAATGTTAGGGATTGTATCACTATATTTTAATTAAGCCGATCACAAGAAATTAGTTTTTCTTTCTATTGCAATTCTTGAAATTTCAAATGTAGCAATTAATCTTTCTCAAGTAAAAATTACTTCATTTATTTCTATCAATTGAAAATATTTCAATTAATTCTCATTAAATTAAAATCTAATCAAGTTTAGTAAATAATCTGAAGTACATTCAATTGAAAATAATTTAAGCTACCTTTGAAAACATAGGAGAATGAAATGAATTCAGTATTTTGTATTGATGTATAAAGGAAATATAAATACAAGTGCATAATATGTGCCAAAGGATAACTACAGCAGAATACAATCCTTATTAGAGTAGTTACAACAAAATGATGAATGTGTATTCGTTATCCTTATCAGCCTCCCTCAAGTTGATGAAGGGGACAAACAGTCAACTTGTATCTCATTTATTGGAAAACTAGTTTAGAGACAGGCTTTGTTAGCGGATCGACTATTTGGTCAGTAGAAGAAAGATAACAGACCTGAAGCTCCTCTACTGCTACCTTTTCTCTAACAAAATAGAATTCAATTTCAAGATGCTCAAAACGGGAGTGAAATATAGGAGTGGTAGTGAGATAGGTGGCACTAAGATTGTCATACCAAAGTGTTGGTATTGCTGTAAGTTTGCCACCAATTTCAATAAAAAGAGAATGCAACCACTGAAGCTTAGTGACAATAGAGGCTAATACCCTATATTTGACCTTTGTGGAAGAGCACCATAGTGTGCACTGCTTATTTAATCCCTAAATGATCAAATTCTGTCCCACATAAATTGTAAAACCTGATGTTGATTTCTTGTCACCAACACAACTTGCCTAATCAATATCATTATAATCAGTAAGGAAGGTGCATGGTAACTTAGTGATAAGCAACCTAGAATCCATTGTGGATTTGAGATATATTAAATTTCTCTTGATGGTAGTTAAATGAATGTCATATGGATCATGCATAAATTGTGAAGCTTTGTTAATAACAAAGCAAATATCAAGATGCGTGAGTGACAAGTATTAGAGCCCACCAACCACTCTTCGATATAGGGTAGCATCAAAGAATGAATGACCATCGGAAAGAGAGAGCTTAATGGTCATAGATGATGAAGTTAAAACATTATTTGCACCTTTCATATTTACCTTAGACAATAAATCTTTAATCTATTTAGTTTGTGTAAGTAACAAACCCGACTTGGTCCAGTGCGCCTCTACTCTAAAAAATAATGTAATCGACCCAAGTGCTTAAGAGCAAAATGAGATTTCATGTTAGTAATAACAGAATGTGTAAATGAAGTATCATTACTTGTCAAGATAATTCCATCAACATAAATTAAGCAATAAGCAGTGATATTACCTTGAGCATAATAAAAAAGAGATGGATTTATTTTGGAAGCCATGAATCCACAAGAAAGAAGATAGTCTTGAAGGCACTTAAACCATTGTCTAAGAGCCTGTTTAAGGCTGTAGAGAGAGCATTGAAGCTTGCAAACAAAATTTGGATGAGGCGAATCAATAATACCAATCAGTTGTTGCATATAAACATCTTCCTCTAAATGGCCATGAAGAAATGCATTGGAGAAATCTAGTTGATGAATGTCCCAACCTTGTGAATATGTAAGAGATAGACATAACCGAATTGTTATGGGTTTAACCACATGGCTGAAAGTGTGATTTTAATCAACACCAGGCCTCTGATGAAAGCCTTTGGCAATAAGGCGTGCTTTATAGCAATTAACCGAACCATCTTGATTATGTTTGATGCGATATGCCCATTTATTTCCAATTACATTTTATGTTAAGGAAAGCGGAACCAATGACCATGTTTGATTAGCCATTAATGCATTATATTCCTCTTTTATTGCTTATTGCCACTCCAATTTTTTTTTGGCTTGGGTGTAACAACTTGGTTTGGTATTGATTTAGGAAAGGATGATGCAAGATTTTAATGAATTGGTTTAGGATCAAGTGACCATGGGGTGAGTTTTAACGGGTTAAGAAGATTCTAGGTTGTCAAAATTGGATGTGAGATCAACAACAAGGGGAAGAGATGGGGAGATATGGTGTCAGGAGTATGGGGATTAGGATGATATTGATCTTATGTAAGTGACGAAGAGTTGTCATTGGATTCAATATGGACAATAGTAAAAGGATATGTGTTTGTGAGAATGTTGGATGTAGTTGAGTTATGTTAGGAGTGGTTATTGGTGGCGAGTTATTACAAAATTATAGATGGAACAAGAATCGTGGATGGTGTACCGGATACAAGAGTCTTAACATTGTCAACCTACTTCAAAAATGGAAAAACCTCCTCATTAAAAGCATATGGCGTGAGATATAAATTTTTTGAGAATTGGAATAAAAAAATATATATCCTTTATGAATTTTTCTATAGCCAAGAAATATGCAAGGAATAGAATGAGTAGAAATTTTATTTTTTGTATATAGACGAAGCCATGGATAGCATAGGCAACTAAATATTCTAAGATCACGATAATTAAGGGTAGTTTTGAATAGAAATTCTTATCGACTTTTATTTTTAAGGGTTGGAGTTGGCAATTGATTAATAAAATAAATAGCAATGTCAAATGCATGTTCCCAAAAATGAGGTAGAGCAAATGAATGTTGCATAAGGACTAAATCCATTTCTGCTATATGCCTATGTTTTCTCTCGGCACAACTATTATATTTTAGAGTTTTGGGACAGGAGCTTCTTTGTGTTATACCATTATTATTGAAATATTTGGTTAAACCTTGAAATTCACTACCCCAATCAATTTGAAAACTTTAAAGAAAAAATTAAAAAAAATTCTACAATATGTCTAAATTTAATGAAAACATTTAGCACCTCATATTTATATTAAATGAAATAAATCCAAGTATATTTATTGAAATGATAAAAAAAAGATGACAGAGTACCTATTATTATCAAGAGACAAAGAAGGTGCAAGACCCCAAAGAACCCAACAAATTAAATCTAGAGGACCCTTGACTTAATGAGTCAAAGGTAAAAAAGGTAATCTATGAATGTTACTAATATTGCAAGCATGGCAAAGATGACTTGCAAAAGAATTTTGATAATTAATATGCTGGAGATGAAGTGCTTGTTTGACTGTGCGATTTGAAGCATGTCCTAAGTGCGTATGCCAAACAGAAACAGAACACAAATGTGCTTGAATGGATGGCTTGAGTGGTGAAAGGAGATTGAAGTATAATCCATTATCGTTCGGGCCTGAATGCAACAAAGCTCTCGTAGGGATATCCTTTATTTGATAATGATTAGGAAAAAATTCAAGAAAAACATGGTTAGTTGTAATAAAAGAGGAGATAGATAATAAATTAACACAAGCATTAGGAACATGTAAAATATTATCTAATATGAAAGAAGTAGAGTTAGGGGAAACAACATGAGAGGAACTGATGCTAGAAATTGGAAGACTTTTACCATTGGTGAGAGAAATATCATTGAAGCCATTGTAATCAGAATGGACTGTCAGATTTTTCATATTTAAAGTAAGGTAATGGGTGGCCCCTGTATCTAGTACCCATGGTTTTTGGTTTAGAGAGGATGAAGTGGCTAAGTGATTGGTTGGTTTGGATGTGTGAGGGTACTGTCTAGAGTAGTTAACGGGTTAGCAAGTGCGAGGAGTGGGGTATTGCTTTTTATAGTAACCATGGCCATTGCAAATGTGACAAATAATGTCACCAAAATAAAGCGGAGGAGCAGAATGGCCACTGGTGTTATATGATGGATGAGCACCATAATTCTAATTGCCATAATAAGCAGAGTGACGTCCTTAACCTCTATAGCATCTAACTCAGCCTCAAGAATAAGAAGGCACAAAATGTTTTATGACATTGGTCGAGAAGTTCGTGAGATAAGCAGTAGGAATTATGGTCTCCTTGTTTGATGATTTGGCTTGTAGACTTTGCTCTTCACTCGAAATAATATCAAAAATTTCATCAAAAGTGACATCTTCACTTTTTTTCTCAAGAGATCGGTTGAATGGGAAATAAGGTGGTCCTAAACCATTGGTAATTACTTTGACCAAATCTTCATCAAGAACTAGATGTTTTAGGGCTGCCAACTGATAAAAAATCATCTTTAATCATTAGAGATATTCAGTGATGGACTCATTTTATTTTTCTAACTTATAAAAACATGACTTAAGGCTTCAAACTTGAGCCTTTGAAGCAGCAGCATATGTGTTCTCCAATTTTTGCTAGGCAACACGAGTAAATAATGATCCATTGATTTGTGATACATAGGTTTCAGACATGGAGCCCATGATCTAGCTTAGTACAAGCTGATCTTGGTGAAACTGGTTTTGCCATACTGGGTTGGGTTAATCATTTACAATTTTTGGAGGGTTATCGGTGCTCCCATCAATGTGTTTTGCCAAGTCGTAGCTATGAAGCAATACGGCTATATTTGCCAAAGTAGAGAGTTAGTAAAGTTACACTTAATTGGAAGTTAAAGTGAAATGTTTGGTGGTGTGGGTATGGATGAAGAATAGGAGATTGTGGGTTGAATTACAATACTTTGGTTTTCAGAGGTCAACATTATTGGCATTGAAGGTTTAGACCTGGGCTATTATGCCACTTACGACTCTAATACCATAAAAATGTAGAAGAATGAAATGAATTCAGTATATTGTATTGATGTATAAAGGAAGTATAAATACAAGTGCATAATAAATGCCAAAGGATAACTAAATATAGTACAATCCTTATCAGAGTAGTTACAACAAAATAATAGATATGTATTCGTTATCCTTATCAATCGCTAGACTTAAATCAAATCAACAAGCATTCATATTCCTATTAAGATTAAAATTTCTTAATAATTAATCTTAATTAAAATTAAATTATGAATGGCCAAATCATAATCAATTAAGTCTAATGAATTCTTAATGCAATTTAAAAGAAAAATTAATATATGAATCAACTTAAATTAAAATAAGTTCAACAATCCCCAACATAAATAAATTTAGTCAAACATAAAATTTATCATCCTAAATTCAAAAAAATAAAATAAAATAAAATACATTGAAAACTTAGAAAAATAAAGAAGAGACAAAGAATAAAAAACTCTTTTTGACTCAACTCTTCATGTAGAAATCTTCCTTTTCTCCTTCACATCCTACTGCTTATTCTCTACTTGTTCTTGTCCTACCTTTTTTTTTTAACATTCCTCTAGTAATACCTTCATCTCCTTTTTTATACCAATTCCTCACATTATTTATTTATTTAATTTTCTTCTTTTTTTTCTTTTATAATTATGTTTTCTTCCATCATTGCATATCTTCTTCCATCATTGTTACATTTTTCCCATCAGTGCATCGAGAGCAATTAAACTTTGTAGCATACATACAAACATACAAACATATATATATAGTCAAAATAAAAATAAAAAAATAAAGTAAAATAAAATAAAATAAGAATTTTAATAAAAATAAAACAATAAACACCATAAACATACACCAAACCAACCTAAATAGTATTACACTTAACATATAATCAAATACCTCCACGCTTAGCTTCTTACTTGTTCTTAAGCAAGAAAATGAGAACAATATGTATCAATAACAGAAACTCAGCACATTAATCAATTTTGACTTCACCAACTAACAAAATTTCCACTTAATATAAGATTTAAATTATAAAAATAAAACAAGCAACTCATGATCACGAACATATATAAAAATTACCGGGTGGATAGCAAACTCTCTCGTTGAATATAAAAATGTGCATAAATCAAGATTCACAAAGAAAGAAAATGAGCAAGACAACTCTTTAATTAGAATTACCTTAAACAAGACATAAAGAAGATTTTTTATTTTTTTCTTTTAGCTTGCTTATGAACATTCCTATCATCAAAATTCCCCCACCTTTCTCACATTACTCAATATGGAACCCTACAAAAGGTCTTTTTAAGATACTTGTACTCTTTGAAAAGCATTGAAGTAAATAAGCATATATAAATTTGAATATATATATATTACGTGTCAAATTCAAGCAATTCCAATGACTTAAGCTATCCAACCCGCAACTTCTCTAATTCCTCTTAAATTATATACATTTACACATTTAAAAAGAGAGTAAGCATTAGATTCATTAAAGTATAAAAATATGCTTTTTAACATAAATTTCTCATAATGCTTAAAAACCTCAAATCAAACATTAAATAGAGATTAAATAAATTAATCAACAAGACTATACCAATGTGCCAAGCTCTTGAGATGGATAAATTGCAAGCATCAAAGTTGTGGGGAGAACTGATTATATTTCTACCCTATGCATGAATATAATGCAATAAAACATAAGAAAATAAATTGAGATAAATTAAAATAAAACATATCAAATGCAAAATAAAACACATGAATTTCCAATATGCAATACGCACCCCCCCTCCCCCCCCCCCCAACACTTGAATTTTACATTGCCCTTAATATGACACATAAAACAAAGCAAATTAAAAAGAAAATTAAAGAAATAACTAAATAAAGAAAGTGAAAAACTCCCCTAAGATGGTGATTTTGGTGAAGATGGAGGTGTTGGCAAAGGTACTGCTAAACCCGACAATTTGATATATTGGAGAATATTGTAATTATGGTAGCCCATTTCTTTTTTTAGAAAATCAATCTGATAATCTAGCTCATCATATTGGTTATCGATTTTTTTTTCTATTACTTTAAACTTAACATCCATTTTATTTTCCATGGCTTCTGATTTTGCCAAGACTCTTTGCTAACCACTATTGGTATTCGCAGTGGAATTGTCTTTATTTTCATTACCATCGTCCTCTAGAATGGGAATCAATGCTTGATCTTCTATTGTACATTATAAATGATAGCATTTATGAGTATCCAGTGCCCACAACTCATCTTGACTTGTAATAATTTTAGCACGAGATAGAAGATAACAATGTAATGTGCCTACTTCTACAAGGAAAATGTTAATAATGGACTGAGTGAAAGCACCAAAATGTAAAGCAAGACCAGTGATGATGTGATCCATGGAAATTGTAGTACAAGATGATTTCACAATATTCCATAAACTATGAAATATAAAATATGTGGTAGAGATTTTAGTTTTCAAATGCATTCACCACAATATGAATAACTTTGGGGTTGACATTTATTTCCTATAGTTTTCCTAAAAATTATATAGCACATAAATTTATGAATGATTAAATATCAGTTATCGGTAATTAACCCATTAGGTGTAATATGTGCACCCCTAAAATCATCCTCCCCTAAAATTTGATGTCAAAAAGCCATGAGATCACAAGTTTTAAGGGGCTAATAAATGCCATTCTTAGGAAAACCAAACATTTGATGCATGATTTCATACTTGACATGATAATCTTTATAAATAATCTAAAACCCAAATGCTTATCACTCTCTTCAATCAAATACAAAGTGGTAAAAAACTTAAGTGTAATTTCTCTATAGGTGTTAAATGGTGTAGAAACAAATTTAGACCACCCTAATCTACCATATAATCTATATATATCATCCTCAATGCCCAATCTACTTAAAATATCATTTTCAAAATATTTGCAAATGGAAATTGTTCTTAAGGCAAGAATTACATACCTTTTACCCTCTTCATGAGTTTTAATGGGAAATGGAGCACTATACTCTTGGGCAGGGTTAATTACATCTTCATCTTCAATTACATACTTTCTATTACTTGTGCCTTCCATGGAACTCCTAGCTCTCTTTGCTGCATTTTTAGTTCTTGGCATTGTGAATGAGAGAAAGTAAAATGACAATGAAAGAAATTATAGTGAGAAAATGAAAAGGTGAAGTGAAGAACAAAATTGAAAAGAGTTTAAAGGGAAAAAAAAGCAATTTAAAAGAGAAAATGAAAATAATAGGAGAATAAGAATAAAAAGAGGGAAAATTGAAGGGATTAGGGATTTAAAAGGAAAAGGAAAGGAAATTGGGAAAGAGAACATGAATAATAAGAAAATGAAGATGTTAGGATTAGTGTTTTTTTTCTTGCAATGCTACAATAGCAAATGGCCTTCATTGGTGATAGTGCGGCAGAGGGGCTTAAGAAATTGACAAGGATGCGATGACAGCGAAGCTGCTGTGGTGACAGAATTTTGGTCTTGTACAAACAAAGCTTAATTGATTATTTTCTTGTTAAACCTAAAATAAAACACAAATACACATATTAAACTTATGAAGAATTTCAAGACATCATAAAAATATGTCACATAAAAAAATAAATAATAATAATAATAATTAAAAATTAAATAATGAAATTAAATAAAATACTAATTTTAGGTCTATAGCGTGACCAAAACTAGAATTTTTTACTGAGGTTGATAAAGGAAAAGAATTTCCTTTTCCTTGGAAATTAGTCCTCCTTTATACACTTTGCACCTTTGTCTATTTACTTAAAAATACTCTTCCTTTGAATTAATGAGTTTAAGTGCATCATGAGAGAAAACTTGTTGCACCTTGAATGGACCACTCCACCTTGATCTTAACTTACCTAAAAACAACTTTAGTCTAGAATTAAATAAAAGAACAAGATGACCAACTCTAAATTCCTTCTTGATAATATGAGAATCATGCCACCTTTTTGTTTTCTCCTTAAAAAGCTTGTCTCATATGCTTGAAATAGAAACTCATCCAACTCATTGAGCTGTAACAAATGTCTTTCACCTACTGCCTTCATGTCAAAGTTCGGTGCCTTAATGGCCTAATAAGCTCGATGTTCAAGCTCCACCAGCAATGACAAGCTTTTCCAAAAACTAATCGGTAAGGAGACATACCAATTAGAGTTTTATATATTGTATGATATGCCTATAAATCATTATCCAATTTATATGCCTAATTATTCCTCCAAGACCCCACTGTTTTCTCTAAAATTTTCTTTATTTCCCTATTGGTAATCTCCGCTTGACCATTGGTTTGAGGGTGATACAAGGTAGCAATTATATGGTGAACTTTATTCCCTTTTGAGCAATAACTCAAACTACTTGTTGCAAAAGTGCGAGCTTCCATCACTAATCACAGCTTGAGGTATTCCAAATTTGCTAAAAAAATTCTTAAAAAATCCTATCACCACTTTAGCATCATTTATAGGTGAAGGAATGACTTCCACCCACTTAGACACATAGTCTATCCTAACCAAGATATATTGGTTCCTAAAAGATAATGGAAAAGGACCCACAAAATCCAATCCCAAAATGTCAAAAATCTCCACTTCTTGAATTGATGTGAGTGGTAATTCATTACTTTTGGAGATATTCCCATATCTTTGACATTTATCACAATGTTCCATATAATCCTTGATATCTTTGAATAATGTAGGCCAGAAAAAACCATTTTTTGACACCTTTGCAATAGTTTTTATTGCTTCAAAATGCCCGGCATATGCAAAATCATGACAATGAGACAAAATTTCCAACATTTCAATTTTAGGAGCACATAGCCCATCTCCATAAATCTTGTAGAGAAATGGATCCTCTTACAGATAGTGTTTCACCTCATAGAGGAATGCTTCCTTCATTGATAGGAGAATTCTTGTGATAACACTCCATATGCTAAATAGTTGGTGAAGTTTGCAAACTATAGAGCATTAAAATATTGAATTGCTAACAACAAAGCATCAGGATATTAATCATTGATATCCTTTTCTTGCTTCATTTGTTCATAACCCTCTAATTTGGACAAATGGTCAGCTACAACATTCTCAAAACCATTCTTCTCTTTGACCTCCAAGTTAAACTCTTATAAAAGTAACACCCAATGAATAAAATGTGGTTTTGCATCCTTTTTGGCCAAGAGATATTTTATTATTGCATAATCAATGAAAATAATCACCTTTAAACCAAATAAGTATGACTTAAATTTGTTAATAGCAAAAACCACTGCTAGCATCTCTTTCCCGATTATGGTGTAGTTCAACTGGGCCTCTATAAGAGTTCTACTTGCATAATATACAACTGGGCCTCTATAAGAGTTCTACTTTCATAATATACAACTGGGCCTCTATAAGAGTTCTACTTGCATAATATATGATATGGAGTTTGTTGTCTCTGACTAAGCACTACCCCCATAGCATGGTCACTAGCATCATATATTATCTCAAAAGGAAGTGCCTAATCTGGAGGTGAAATAATTGGGGCCAAAACCAAAGCCTCCTTTAAACTATTAAAAGAATTTAAATAATCATCATTAAAATTAAAAAGAGCTTCTTTAACTAATAGTTGGGTTAAAGGCTTAGCAATCAAAGAAAATTTTTTTATGAAATGCTTATAAAAACCTGTATGTCCTAGAAATCCTCAAACTCCTTTAACTATTATTGGAGGTGGTAACTTCTTAATAAGCTCTATTTTAGCTTGATCTACCTCGATTCCTACACATAAAATCTTATGACCAAGGACTATCCATTCCTCAACTATAAAATGAGGCTTTTCCCAATTAATAACAAAGTTAGCTTCTTCACATCTTTTTATGACCCTATTAAGGTTAGACAAACATAATTCAAAAGAATCACCAAAAACAGAGAAGTCATCCATAAATACCTCCATGATGTTCTCAATGAGATCAGAAAAAATTACTGTCATACATCATTGAAAAGTAATTAGTGTGTTACATAGTCCAAAAGGCATGCATCGGTTAGCAAAAGTTCCATATGGGCATGTGAACATTATTTTCTCCTGGTCCTCTAAAAAAATAAAAATCTAGTTATAACCTGAATAACCATTCAAGAAATAGTAGTATGCATGTCTTACTATCCTCTCTAACATTTGGTCAATGAACGGGAGAGGAAAATGGTCCTTCCTTATGGTTGAGTTCAATTTTCGATAGTCAATACATACTCTCCACCCATCAGCCATCCTCTTCGAAATCAGCTCACCTACTTCATTTTTCACAGTAGTCATTCGACTCTTCTTTGATACATACTGCACTGGGCTTACCTACTCACTATCAGAAATTGGGGTAGATAATGCTTGCATCCAACAACTTGATAATCTCCTTTTGAACCACCTCTTTCATGTTTGGATTTAAGCACTTTTGTCTCTCTATGACAGCTCTACTTCCCTCTTCCATATGGATTTTATGCATAATAATTGAAGGGCTAATCGTTTTTATATCTGAAATTTTCCACCTAATGGACTTCACCCTAGTTCTCACTATTTCACATATCCTTTTCTCCTGTTCAATAGACAACTTATTGGAAATATAATAGGTAAAGTGTTTCCCTGCCCTAAAAAGGTGTATCTTAAATAAGTAGGTAACAGTTTAAGCCTTAGCTTGTATGGTTTTACAATAGATGGAGGAGTGGGGTTGTCATTATGCACTAACATTTCAAGCTTAACAAAAGTGGATTCTTATGAGGGTTCACTATCTACTTCACACTCTAAGCTTTTATTAAGAATTTGTTTATTCAAATTCACCTCCCTCACACACTCATCTACAACTTCCACCCTTATGCAAAATTCCTCTTCAATTGAGTATTTCATCAATTGAGGTATCAAAAACTCCACACTCTTATCACCAACCTTAAGTGTGATTTTCCCTTGATAAACATCTATGATAGTTCTCCCAGTATTTAAAAATGGTCTCCTAAGAATTAGAGGACACTTACTATCCTTTTCAAAATCTAAGACTACAAAATCCATTTGTCTACCTTTACCAAAACATCCTCAATGATCCCATATGATTTGTTTGTAGAATGATCTACAATTTGCAAAGTCATGTTTGTAAGGGTTAACTCGCTAAGCTGTAATTTCCTTAAAAGAGAAAATGGTATAAGGTTAATACTTGCACCCAAATCATATAAACATCTAGGCAATTTTTAAGCACCAACTACATAAGGAAGAGTAAAACTCCGTAGGTCTTATAATTCTATAGTTTGGTTGTCATCCCATCTCCTTTTATTGGTAATAACATCCTTTAAGTACTTAGCATATGTTGGCATTTCTGCAAGAGCTTCAATAAAAGGAATGTTAAGTTTAAGCTTTTTAAAAGTATTTAAAAACTTAGAAAACCTCTTTTCATCATTAGGCTTCTTCAATCTATGTGGAAAAGGCATTATTGTCTCATATTTCTATGAATTAGATATAAGCTACTCATTCCCATCACTATCTTTTACTTGCAGCTCCTTGCCTTCCTTACAGTCATCATCACCATTATGAATTCTCCTGTCTTGAGTCTCCACCACTTCTTTTTTGAGCTTATCTCCTGATCTTATCTCTTTGCCACTCTTAAGTGTAATTACTTTCAGCTGCTCCCTTAGATTTATTTTAGTATTACTTGGAAGATTCCCTTGAATTCTTTATGGTACTACATTAGCAATTCGATCCAACTATACCATAATATTATAAATTGAAGATGAATGGTTTTTAGCTATCTGATCAAATTTTTCTTCCATCCACTTCTAATTTTCATATTGATGGCTCATTTTATTAGATATAGCCTCCAAAAATTTATCTAACTTATTTTCCATTAAGGCCATATGATCTTGATGAGGTTATTAAAAACCTAGAGGTGCTTGCCTTGTCATGTTATTCTGAAAGCCTTGGAGTACCAAATTGTTATTATTATTTTAATAAAAATTTAGGTGAATCCTCCATCCTAGATTGTAAATCTTCAAGAATGGGTTATTTCCTTGTTTCCTTAAAATTGATTTCTAACAAAGTTGACTTACTCTAAACTTGAATCTCCACAAACACCATTGTTGCCACATCCATATTCTCCAATTGAGTGCCCTACCATATTATAATTTTCACATTGGAGTTGTGAAGTTGTTGCACCTATTGCATTTCTATGGCTGAGATCCCCCAATTACTTTAAAAGTGCTGCTATTTGAGCCTAAAGAGAAGTCACTGCATCTACCCCAATTCTACCTCCTTACTTTTGGCGAGTTTTAATGCTCTGATGGCCAAAGATAATTATTATTTGCCATCTCTTCTAGAAGTGAAAATGCAACCTCAACTATTTTTCGCATCAAAGAACCTCCAGCTGTTGCATCAAATCTTTCCCAAGCATCATTTAAGGATTCCATGTCAAATTGTTGAATGGTGGTGATATCCTTAATAATCTTTGTTGTTTTTGAAGGTAGAAAATATTTTGTCAGAAAAGCTTTTGCCAATAGATCCCATGTAGTGATTGAAGCTAGTGGTTATGAGTTCAACCACGCCTTAGCCCTGTCCTTTAATGTAAAGGGAAAGAGCCTCAAGCATATAACATCATCCGACACCACATTGTACTTGCATATGTCGCATATCTCTAGAAAATTAGCAATATGAGCATTAGAATCTTCATTTGGCAAGCCATAAAATTGAAGATTTGAAGTAAGGCCGGTTTAATCTTGAAATTATTGGCATTGATTGTTGGCCTTGCGATACTTTGTCATGTACCACCTAGACCTGGCATGGCAAAATCTAAAAGTGTTCTTTCTTTTTCTTGTTGTTTTGTTGTGGTACTTGACTCCCCTTGAGAATGCCTCTTATTCTCTCTTTCAAACTGTGTAAGTTATAAAATAAAAATGAGAGGATTTGTCCCTATTCTTCGAGTATTATGCATACACCAAAATAAATAATTAAAATAAAATAAATAATGATAAAAACAAATAAATAAATAAATATCCAAATTTAAAATAGAAATAGTTTAAATCAAGTAAAACAAAACCAATTATGTTGTTAAACTTATTCAATCCCCAGCAACATCATAAAAAACTTGATTGATTCTCACAAGCATACGCGTTTGTCAAGTAATATAGAATAAGTAAAAATTGATCCCATGAGGATTGAATGTCTATCCACCTATTAATTATGTTTTTAGCTTGTTTAAGAATCAATTATTAAATGAATTATAATTGCTAATTTTTAATAGCCAAAATGAAACTAAATAATAAAATCAATTAATTTAAAGTTTAAAAGAAAATAATAGAATAATGTTAGGGATTGTATCACTATATCTCAATTAAGCTAATCATAAGAAATTAGTTTTTCTATCTATTGCAATTCTTGAAATTTCAAAGGTAGCAATTAAAATTTCTCAAGTAAAAATTACTTGATTTATTTCTATCAATTGAAAAGATTTCAATTAATTCTCATTAAATTAAAATCTAATCAAGTTAAATAAGTAAATCATGAAGCACATCCAATTGTAATTAAAATAATTTAAGCTATCTCTAAACTTAAATCAAATCAGCAGGCATTCATATTTCTATTAAGATTAAAATTTCTCAATAATTAACCTTCATTAAAATTAAATTATAAATGGCCAAATCATAATCAATTAAGTTTAATGAATGATTAATGTAATTTAAAAGAAAAACTAATATACTAATCAACTTAAATTAAAATAAGTTCAACAACCCCCAACATAAATAAATTTAGCCAAACATAATGTTCATCATCCCAAATTCAAAAAAAAAATGAAAAAATGAAAAAAAAAATACATTGAGAACTTAGAAAAATAAAGAAGAGAGAAAGCAAAAAAAAAAAAAAAACTCTTTTTGATTCAGCTCTTTGTGTAGAAATCTTCCTCTTCTCCTTTACATCTTATTGCTTCTTTTCTATTTCTTCCCGTCCTACTTTTATTTAACATTCCTCAAGTAATACCTTCATATCCTTGTTTATATCAATTCCTCTCATTATTTATTTATTTTTCTTCTTTTTTTTCTTTCATAGTTATATCTTCTTCTATCATTGCATGTCTCCTTCCATCATTGTTACATTTTTCCCATTACTGCATCGAGAGCAATTAAACTTTGTAGCATATATATATATATATATATATATATATATATATATATATATATATATATATATATATATATATATATTCAAAGCATAACAAAAAAAATTATATAAAGAAATAAATGATAGTAAAAAAATAAAATAAAATAAGAATTCTAATAAAAATAAAACAACAAACACCATAAAATTCACCAAACCAACCTAAAAGTATTACACTTAACACACACATAATCAAATATTAATATTACTACTATTCAAAGCTATGCCTGCTATACAATAGACTCTGAATATTGTCCATCTATACACATTCTCTTAGAAGATTGTTGCATTTTAAATCTATAAGTGCATGGTTGTGGTTGTAGTAGTTAGATATCATTCTCTCAAGGATTGTATATTGATAACAATTTTTACCTATGATCTCAGCTAGTAAATTGAGTAATCTAGTAAGGTTTAAAATTTAAATAACATAAACTTAATTATAAGTAAAATCAAATATTTGTAAACATAAAGCTTAGTTTTAGTTTCACTATTCCAATTCAATCATGAACATCATTAAGCATAAATCTTGAATTCAGTTAAGGGTAATTGTTCTAAAATACTTAAAAACTCTCTCAAGTTCAATTAAGCATGCAATAATTAAAATCTAACCTACTCTCATGATTAATAATTTAATCCAAGTTCATTAAGATTTTTAGCAATTAATTTGTCACCGTAATCTACTATCGTGACTCCGCAAAGAGCTTGCCTACTCTCGTGGTCGAGTGATATAAGTTCTAAGTGTCTTAAGCTAATAAATTTCCCTAACTCTCATTGGTGAATTCATCCATAAACATGCAATTAAATAGGCCTAGAATGATAACAGGATAAATATTACAACACAAAGAATTAACTGAAATTGAAATCAAATATAAAAACTTATGTTCAAATCATATTATGGAATAACTACTCCTAACCAAGACTCTGATAAAAAAACTTAGCCACACATGGCTATGGTGAAATCTACAAACATAATCAAGAAGACAAAAAAATGAAATAGAAAATAAAATAAACTCTTAGTCTTTTCTCCTGGTCTTCTTTGATTTCACTCTAGCCATCCCCTTCTGATCTCTGTGTCTCTCCGTCTATCCCCTCCCCCCAAGAGGGTGTTTTATTCCTTTATATAATGCTAGGATACGAAAAGATTCCTCTTTGATCTCTAATTCCTTCTTATTTTCAAAACAAGAAATTTTTCCCTTCATGACACAACTCTGAGGCACGGTCGTGCTCTAATTCAAAGCAATCTGCAAATTTACTCAGTACATTGCACAGCTTCCAACATGGGCAAGTTTATTAGTTGTGCATCATTCTAAGTCATAAATCTTCACTCACATGGCATGGTGATATTGTGACATGGCTATGTTCATATTCAAGTTTAGTTGGCTTCTTCATGGCTCACACATGGCTTGGATATGACTTGGTGCATGGTTTCTTCATCACATGGCATATGCATGTCATGCTATATCAAAAACTTTATACTTAGCCCAACTCCTTTTTTATTCCTGGGGCCCACTAGACATAAAAGATAAAATCAATTAAAACTAAAATAAAACTTGTTAAATATATAATAAAGAATAAAAATTCTAATTAAATACTAACTTATAAAAATCTCCTATTAAACCCAAAAACTATTTAAATTAATTTATTCCTTATTTAAAATTTATTAAAATTCAATTTTAATACACATAAATAATAAACATATCAAAGATAGCCTGAAATTCTAATTATAGCTATAGCTTCTCCTCACAATTATTAGCACCACAACTACCTTCAAAATTTATCAAATAAAAAGTTAGGGTAAGACTTATTCCTTTTTGAAAAATAAATATATAACCTTAGGTGGAAAATTTTACCCCTAAACTGTTCGCATTCTGGATGGAGTTTTTATTATTTAAGTGAGGGAAAAGGTGTAACCTTGTAACCTAATTTTACATCCGCTATTAATTTTTTCAATGTGTAAATACACTTTTAACGTTTTAAATGTCATATATTTAAACTCCTCTTATAAATGGTGTTAATTTTCACTATTAGTTGGATCCACTATTACTGACATGTACAAAGATGTTTAATAAGGAACAAATTTACTTTGAAAGAAAATTTAAGAAAATATTATAAAATATTTAAAAAATTATATAAATTCATTTCATACTATTACCAAAAAAAATTAGAAATATTTAAATAAACAAATCTCAACTTATCCTATATAAAATTTTACTTTTTTTCTATTCACTTCCAAAATAAAAAATAAAAAAATTATTTATTTATTTATTTATTCAAATATAAATATAAATAAAATTTATTTATTTGTTACATTTAAATAAATATTATTAATTTTTATTTAGAGAGTGAATAAAAAAGAATAAATTTATATAGAATGAAATGAATTTTTTATTTAAATATTTTTAAATTTTTAAAAAGGGACAAAATTTATAAAAAAAATTAAAAAAATTATATGTAAATTATTTTAATATTGTATTAGTATTATTAGATTTCATAAGTATAAAAAATAAATAAATATTTAATATTTTTATTAAATAATTTTTTTTTTTTTGAAAATTTTGTGTTAAATATTCAATTAAATTTTCTTTAGGGATAAATTTGTTCCATTAGAGGTAAAAATGTACTTTTATGTAATAATTTTTATTGTTTGTACATGTCAATAATAGTGGACCCTATTAATAGTGAGAATTAAGAAATTTAAATATATGATTTTCAAAATAATAAAGGTATATTTACACCTTAAAAAATGTTAATAATAAATATGATGTTAGAAAAAAACGTTAGGAGTGTTTTTTACATTTTCCCTTTAACTAATCAACATGTAAATTACATGTATTTTATATATGAATATTAAAAAAAATTAATATCTGCTATCACTTTTATTAATTTGGTGTGTAAGAGGAAATATATATATGGAGTACGTATAAATTCCTTAAATATTAAAATTTATAATTGCCCAAATAAAATTGGTTTTTGAATTCGTGGACTTCAAATTTGTGTATGTTACTAATTGAAAAGCCACATAAGCAATTGTATATCTTATAGAATGGACCATACCTAAGCTAGCTAAGTCCGAAAAAACAATAATTTATCAAATAAAAACTTTCAGCCAATTGTCATGTTTAAAAAGTATGTAAATTTTTTTTTTTTTTTTGGGTATAAAAAGGAATTATTTTGAACAAAATGATCTTAACTAAAGCTGTTAGAAGAATTGACTTGGATTATATTGAGAGAATGATTTCTTTTTCTTTTTATTTTCCTTTTAGCTTTTTCTTTTTTATCTCATAATTTATTTTTCTTGCGGTTACTGTTATTCTATTAATTAATAATCTTTCTTTTAATTTTTGCTCATATAATTTTAAAGTTATATTCACTAACAATTCTTACCTTGTAATTAGAGTTATTCCGTGCTTTTCTTTTTCTTTTAAGCAATAAAAGAAAACAACGTGAGCTTTAAAAAGAGTACTAAAGAGCATGAAATAATGATGTTGAGTCCATTTTCCACTCAGTTCATAAAATAAACGAGAGCCAACCTTAGATATATATAATGTATCCCTCTTCTTCCTCTGATAATGATGGCCGCAGCAAGCGAACAGAAGATTTCAAGTATATGGATTCTGACATGTATATGGCTGCGAGGGATGGCAAAATTGATCCTTCCAAGAACCATGCAGGGTCTCTTGATCAACTAGTGACCCCAGCTGGAGAAACAATTCTGCATCTCTACCTGTCATCATGTTCTCCAGACGTTAACAAATGTAATGATTTTGTAAA
This sequence comes from Mallotus nudiflorus, assembly GCA_947683625.1. Taxonomy (NCBI): domain Eukaryota; kingdom Viridiplantae; phylum Streptophyta; class Magnoliopsida; order Malpighiales; family Euphorbiaceae; genus Mallotus; species Mallotus nudiflorus. The sequence continues at coordinate 266,860 of CANTUR010000886.1, read as the reverse complement.
AGATATACTTGAAATCTACCCATTGTTGCTGCTGAAGAAGAATGAAGTGAATGGTAGCACTCCATTGCACATTGCTGCAAGCTATGGTCAAGTCGATATAGTTAAAGTACTTATTGAGGCAGAAAAAGCTCATGATGTAGAGCATGGAACAGGAGCGGCACGGCAAATGCTGGGGATGACAAATACAAGTAAACAAACAGCCTTACATGAGGCAGCACGAAATTGTGAAGCGCGAGACGACTTTCAGGAAGAACAAAATACTGTATATTCTGATGTTGTGGAAGTACTGGCTACAGAGGACGCTGATTTTCCTTATTCTGTTTATGATTGTGGAGAAATTCCACTGTACATGGCTGTCGCTAGAGGAAATCTGAAAGTGGTCAATACTTTGTTAAATACTTGCACTTCACTAGCATATAGCGGCCCTAATGGTAAAACTGCCTTGTATGAAGCCATAATGGATAACCATGAAGGTAATTTTTTGTTAATGGGAAAAATAAAAAATGAAACGTTAAAGAATATTAACTACACACATATATATATATATATATATATATATATATATATATATAATGTGATTCATTTATTCTTTCAGGGATTGTAGATGCTCTGCTACAGAAAAGGGGAGATTTGGCCATTGAAGTGGTGATTTTGGGTGGACGCCTCTTCACTATGCTGCTTATGCTGGATCTAGTAGAATGGTTAGAAAACTATTGGAATATGATAACAACGCAACTTACATTGTGGACAATCATAGGAAGAAGACAGATCTTCATTTAGCAGCTTTTCAAGGCAACCCATTTGCAATGAGATATATTATCAATGAATGCCCAAACAGCTGCAAAATCACAGATACAAAAGGCTGGAATTTTGCTCATTATGCAGCCATCAGCGAATATGATAAAGCATTAAGGTTAGCTCATCTATGGGTTTAGTTCACAAGTATCCCAATAAGCAACTTAATCACCTTATAAGGTCCACAAAATAAATTTTGATAAATTTTGTCAAAATTTTATTTCATGGGGTCCATAAGAAAATTTTATTTTATAGGACCAACAAAATGATTAAACTGTTTAATAAGATACTTACAAGGTAAATATACTAAAATTATATTTATTCCAACTGTAACGTATTTTAAATTTAATGAGATATGTTCAAAGTACTTTAATTTGAAATAAAAATAGAATTTTTTGGGATTGAACAGAAAATATTAAAATTTTGATACTAAAGTGAAATATGGTTTAAAGTTATAGTACCAATAATGCAAAAAACTCCTCATCTATTGTATCTTTAACTTAATTTCCATGCCAATATATATATATATATATATATATATATATATATATATATAGACAGCAATAGCTGTCGCATGTAGCGATAGCTACAGTGTTGTTGGTACCCATTAAAAAAAACAATTATGTCTATTTTGCCTCCAATACATGGGCATCTACATTTGGAGGAGCGCCGGGGGGCGAGACCTAACAAGAATCATTTCTCTAATATATATATATAGACAAGAATAGGTTGTCATGATCCAAACTCGGGAATTATGACCGACATTAGGAAATAAGAATTCAAAATTTGTATCAAGCCTAAAATATAAAAACTCACCAGATACTTAAATATAAATATGCCTCATATTTAAAACTTTTTAAATAATAAAAAATCTTCATATTATATCATAATAAAATATGTTCATACAAATATTCAAATACAAAATCTCAGGTAATAACAATATAAAATATTATAACAAGATATACTACTACTACAGTGTCTAATAATACAAAGAATGATAGTTCAAAATTTACATAAGTCAACCGATGAAAAAAGGGTCCAGTAATGAGGACTATTATGAGAAGTTTGATGAAAATTATCATGAAAAATAATTGAGGGGGGAGGGAGGGTCAAAGCTTACTAAGTGAATTATTATTGTATATACACATACAACCTACGCATACAAGCAATCAAGCAACAATATATATATATATATATATATATATATATATATATATATATATATATATATATATAATTAAAATGATTAAAAACAATTTTCATATCAGCACACCAATCGAAATTAAGTGGAGGCTCATAGCAGAATCCTAAAAATTTCTGCAACCTCAACCACTAAATCTCACTAGCCAATAGGCTCACTTAAATCCAAAAATATTCCTCTTTTCCAATTTGACAATGGATTGGCTCCGAGACACTAAATCAATCGAATTTTCGCAGTCTCACCGTCGGCATGACTGGCCCCGAGACACTAGGTCACACCACTCTCTAAACACAAATCTCAATAATCAATTTAAACATATCTCATATCAATAAAAATTTATAGACTAATATCTAGCGTACTGTTGCACAATAGTTTTAATGTAGTCCACTAGATAGTACGTTATACAGCTATCCTTCAAAATAACATTTCATAAATAAAATAATAAAATCATATTAAATAAGAACAGTATCCAATTTACACAAATAACTATTCACCTTTATATGTATGCAAACATATATATAATAACAATAACAATTAAAACTTAATGCAACATAGCATAATAAAATACATATTTATTAAAATATGGATGCCAATAACATTTTCTACATACGATGCATACATATAATAATAACTCACAGGTATAGTGCACTCCTGTATGGTAACTTAACTGGTTATGTCCTGTAAGCCTCAGTCTCAGTGCAACTATGAAAAAATAATAAAAAAATAATTAGGATAAAAATCCTAATCTTATATATTCTAGATTTCTAGAGAAAACTCGATCTAAAACTCAACTCTAAGAACTCAAAACTTACAAAAAATTTACCAAAAATTTGGCTAAGTATTCTTTATAAAATAAACATCTCTCTAATAAAAATAGAGTCATTCCTGTACGAAAACACACTTCAAAATATTCTCAAGCTCAACATCTCGAGTTGGTCACTACAATTCACGCCCAACTGAGAACCAACATCATAAAATATACAATAAAATAATATAATTTCTCAAATCACCAAAATATATCATAAAAATATTAAAGAAATTTATTTTCCAAATAAAAAATAAAATTCTATTTCACAAATAATAATTGTCAATAAAATCCATTAATGGAATAAAATTTCCATTTTATAAATAAATTAGCATAAATTGTAAATAAATATTAAAATCACTTATTAATATCATAAAAATAATAAAATGCTCATTTAGGCTCAAAAGTAATAAATAAATTTATTTTTCATATATTTCCCAAAATAACTACTAAATAATTAATAATTGAAAAATAATTATAAAAATTATTTTTACACTTTTATTAATCAAAATAGTCTAAAACATAATAATTAACAACAATTTTACTTAAAATTAAAATATTTATTAATTTCCAACTATTTCTTAAAAATACAAATTTATACATAACCTTTAAAAATTTATATCTCAAATTCTATACATAATTTCACAAAATTTTTTTCACAAAGTTTAATATACATAATTAATAGAATTTATTAAAAATATAAAATTTTTCAAGCCGGAGCAGTAATCGAATGCCCGAAAAAATTCAAAAATTCAAAAAAATAATTAAAAATTAAAATTAGCAAGATCACATCTTCAATTGCATTTAATCTCAAAGCAACTATATTTAATTCAACTGAATTAAAGCCCAAATTAAACAAAAAACTAAAAATCAAAGTTGTTACTAGATCAGATCGAAGCAATTGATGGAGGGGTACAGAAGCCCGAAGGGAGGGCAATCGTTTGAGACCAACGGTGGCGGGTGGACTGGCTGGAATCATCATTGGCAAGCCTCTCCCAAAATCAGCATCGAAGGAGAACAAGAGGAAGAAAAAGAAGGGAACGTCGCCAGTGGCTGGAGGTGTTAGGGGCATCATCAGGTGGAGGTGGCGGCATGATAGCTGACCAGCACAGGGATGGTGGCGGTGGTGGTTAGCACTAGTGATGTATTGGAAGGGAAGGGAAGAAGAAAAAGAAAGGAAAGAAAGAAAGAAAAGAAAGGAAAGGGGAAAGGAAAGAGAAAATCGTTTTTAATTTTTTTTAATAAAAAAATTAATTTTTTTAAAATAATAATAATATTCTAATATTTTAAAATCTAAATTCCTCCCAAAATATTTATACACTTAACAATTAATCAAAATCTAATAAAATTACATAAATAATAATAATCGCATAAATATTCAAATAATAATAACTAACACTAATTAATTCCACATTTAATTTAATAATTAATTAAAAATTTGGGTGATAACAATCTTTCTCACATACAAAAATTCATCCTCAAATTTTAATAAATAAATAGGAGAATAAAGTTTATTGAGGAAATAGATAAGAATATGCTACTCACATCTTTGCCTTAGTTTCCCACATGTGCTCTACCTTTTATTTTTCTATTTTATCCTTAGTTAACTTTATTAGTAACATTTATTACACTTGTTTAGTTTTTCAATATTTTCAAAATACTTTTAGTATACCAAGAATAAATCTTCTAGGGAGTTTTTTTTTTAATATTTATTAAAGATAAATTTGTAGTTCTAATATGGATTATAAATTTATTTTTACTGGTCAATTTTTTCACATATATTCAAGAAATAAAATGGAGAGTCAAGAGTCCATTGATGTAGAATCTAAACCTTTGTTAGATCTACATTTATTAGGATAATATTAAAGTGGATAAGTTATTCTAATTTTCTTATAGTAGAGTGAGATTTAAGTGTGAAATAAATTTTGAGTTTATTAATATAGAGGTAATTTAGTCATATTTACTTATATTTATATCAAAATAACACTTCTTTAATCCAAGTAAAACTCTAAAACATGAGAGTTAAAAAGGCATGAAGGGAGTAATAAGGAGAATGTTGGAGTGAGTAATGTAAATAGAATTACTGGAACAAAATTAAGGTGAGTAAATAAGGGAGAAAATAAAGGAGGAAGTCAAGGACATGATTAATATAATTAGTCATTTTATTACCAAAGATAGTAGATGTAAAGGTCCTCTTAGATCCCACATCGTTAGATTATGGTATGTGTGTGTGTGTGTTATAAGCATGTTTATAGGCCTCTTCTAGTCAGCAACTGCCTAGAAGATGGTGGAAGAACAGTAAGTTTTCTTGACTAAAAAAAGCATAAATACGCCAACGGTCATGGCGGTGTTAGTAAACTCTAGTCACCTCTACTCGTATCAAGGCATATCTTATAATGAGGAAAAACACATAGAAATAAAGCTTAGATATATCACTAGAGACATTACATAACCCGAACCAATTAACCCGACCTTTCGAAAGTCGAGAACGGAGAATGCATTTACTAGACTATTACTGCACAATCAATGCTTAGATAGCTTCAAAATTACAGATGCAAACATCTACTTTAAAAACATTTGTAGCAACACATGGATGCTCTAGCCTTTGTGCTCTCCACTTTTGGTTAGCTTTGTGATCATGTTATTCATTCACTGATGATTCTTACTTTGGAATTATAGTTATTCCTTATTTCCTATGCTGCTAATACTTCTCTTTTCTTTTTTTTTTTTAAAAAAAAACTTCTCTTTTTCTTTTTACTTTTAAGTAGGGAAATAATAGAAGCTTTAACAAGACTGCAAATAAACAACATAAATTATTGATGTTGAGTTCATTTTTCTATCTCAATTCATAAAATAAACAAGTGGGAAGTGTGTCTATTTTTTAAATGTATCTCGGCAACATGCAGGAAGTGTATGTGTGTGTAATATATCCCTCTTCTTCATCTCAAGCTCAACCTTATGATGATGATGGCCATAACAATTGAACACAAGATTCTAAGTATATGGATTCTCACATGTATATGGCTGTAAAGAATGGTAAAATTAATCCTTTTAAGAACTATGTGTTAAATAATTAAACTTTTTTTATGGTTTTAATCAAAAGAAGAAAAGTTGAGAGTAAGATTAAAAGAGAGACATGATAATTAAGTCCATATGAAGTTGTCTTTCCACTTCTATATTTTAGTGTGGTGTTAGGTGTTTAGATATAATGTGTGGTTTTAATCATTTTGTACTAATTTATTTATTTATGAGTATTTAAAGTGGTTTATATTAGTTTAGGTTTAGTATAAATACTCTCTCTTCCCTGCATTATAATCATCAAGCAAACAATTTAGAAATAAAAGCTTGAGTTATAAGAGTTATAGAAAAATTTTTATATTATTAAGTATTTAAAAGAGTTTAATTAAGATTGTTTGAGTGTTTAGTGTTTAATAAAGTGGTATCAGAGCCAAATATTTACATATAGCATACTAAATTGAAGCTCTTGGAAAGAGAAATCCAACGTTGCTGGAATCAGCCCAATCGAGAGGTCAGACGTGCTGCCAATTGCCGCTAGAAGTTTACTGCTAGAAACTCAGTCAACTCACTGAGTTGAAGCCGAGTCACGTAGAGTCCAGTCAAGCCATTAATCGAGCCGCTGAACTGTTTGACCGAGTCATTGATCAAAGTCCATTTTAAATTTTTTCGACATTCTGGATCCATTCATGAAGTTAGATTTTAAAAATTTTTATCAGATTAAGTAATTTGGCAAATAATGTGATATCCTTCCAAGTGCTAACACTCAACAACAATAATTACGACAATTGGAGTATCAAAATGAAGGCTCTCCTTGGTGCACATAATGTTTGGGATGTCATAGAGAAAGGCTATAATGGCCCATAAAATAAGGCATCACTATCCTATTCTGAAAAGGATAGTTTAAAAGATTCAAGAAAGAAGAACAAGAAGGCTCTTTTCTAATCTATCAGCCTTTGATAATGATAATTTTGAGAAAATTTTAGATACAACCTCTGCTAAACAAGTACAGGAGAAGCTTGAAACATCATATAAAGGAGAAGAAAAAGTGAAGAATGTGCATCTCAAATCTTAAGAGGGGAGTTCAAATCTTTGCACATGAAAAGAGGTAAGACCATTACTGATTATTTTTCCATAGTTTTAGTTGTTTCTAATCAACTAAAAAGAAATGGTGAAAAGTTAGATGATGAAGAATAATGGAAAAAATACTCTGCTCATTAGACCTGAAGTTTAAGCATATTATTGTAACTATTGAAGAGATGAAAGACTTAGAGGAAATGAAGATTAAGCAGCTTCTAGGCTCATTACAAGCCTATGAAGAGAAGCATAAGAAGCATCAAGGAATCTTTGAATAACTTCTCAAACTACAGCTCAAGGATATACATGAAAGCCAAGGCAATGAAAGATTTCAATGTGGCCAATGTAGAGGCAAAAGCAGAAGTCGCAGACAAAGTGGAAGCCATGGTCATGAACGAAGTTAGAGTTCTTACAATAGCAACTTCAACAACTATAAGAAAGGTGAAATTTCCATAAGAAGTCATGAGAGAGGCAATCCAAACTCAAGGTACAATAAATCCCAAGTTCAATGTTATAATTGTTAGAAATATAAGCATTATGCATCAAAATGTAGAGCTCCCAACTGTAAAGTTAAATAAAAGACTAATTATGTAGAAGCAAAAATCGAGGAAAAGACAGTGCTACTATCTTGTAGAACCAATGTTAAAGATCAAGGAAGTACTTGGTATCTTGATACTGGTGCAAGCAACCATTTGTAAGGAAAAAGATGTATGTTCATGGAACTCAATGAATTAGTGGCTGGCAATATTTCCTTTAGTGATGATTCAGAAGTATCAGTAATAGGAAAAGGTAACATCCTTATTCGTGCTAAAGATGGTAGTCATCAGTTAATTTCTGATGTTTATCATGTGCTTGATATGACATGCAACATTTTGAGTATAGGTCAACTCTTAGAAAAAGGCTATGATTTTTACTCAAAAGATTATTGTCTTTTTATAAAAAAATGGCAACGGAGATTTAATCGCCAAAGAAAAAATGTCAAAGAATAGACTATTTCCTTTGAATATTCAAAGTGATATTGTAAAGTGTTTGAAAGCTTATTACAAAGATGTATATTGGTTATGGCATCTTTGATTTGGGCACTTAAAAAGCTTGGAACTATTATCGAAGAAGAGAATGGTAAGAGGGCTACTTTACATCAAACATCCATATAAGTTTTATAAAGGGTGTTTACTTAGAAAGCAGTTTAGAAATAGTTTTTCTAAGGAATCATACTCAATAGCCAAGAAGCCATTAAGCTCATTCATACTGATGTGTATGGGTCAATTACTCTAAGCTCTCTCAATAAAAATAACTACTTCCTTCTTTTTATTGATGACTTTTTAAGAAAAACTTGGGTATATTTCTTAAAGCAGAAATCAAAAGTCTTTAAAGCTTTCAAGACATTTAAAGCTGCTATGGAGAATAAGAGTGGTCGAAAGATTAAAGCATTAAGATCATATCAAGGAGGAGAATTCACCTCAAAGGAATTCCAAGAGTTCTATGCAACAAGTGGAATTTGACATTTTCTCACTGTTCCAAGATCTCCATAATAAAATGGCATTGCAAAAAGAAAAAATAGAACCATCCTTGATATGGCACGAAGTATGCTCAAAAGTAAATATTTGCCTAAAGAATTTTAGGCAGAAGCATTAGCTACATCATTCTACCTGTCCAACTGATCTCTAATAAGAAATGTTTCAGGAAAGACACCATAAGAAGCCCAAAATTTCTCACCTTAGAGTATTTAGAAGTTTAGCCCATATTCATGTACCAGATGAAAGAAGAATCAAACTTGATGACAAAAGTGAAAGATACATCTTCATTGGTTATTCTACTCATTCAAAATGGTATAAACTATACAATCCAAATAACAAAAAGTTTATAATTAACTGAGATGTGATGTTTAATGAAAAAGGTGAATGGGACTTTAACTCTTCCACGGATAAATTCAACTTTTTTCCTCAAATTAATGAAATAAAACAAACACCAGTGGAGTAACTAGGTGAACATTAGCAAAAGCACATAACACCACCTGCCTTACCAATGCAAAGTGATAAAGGAAATTCACCACCATCTTTCTTGGTTGAAAGAAATGAAGAATGCATAAAAAGTCTTAAAGATCTCTATGAGGTGACCGATCGACTTGAAAATCTCACTCTTTTTTATCTTTTTGCTGATTTTGAACCAGTGAACTTCCAAGAAGCTGCACAAGATGAAAAACGGAGAAATGTAATGGATGATGAAATCAAAGCCATTGAAAAAATGACATATAGGAACTCACTACTCTTCCAAAAGGACACATGCCAATTGGTGTCAAATGGGTCTACAAAACAAAGAAGAATGCAAAAGGAGAGGTCAAAAAGCACAAACCAAGGCTAGTTGCTAAAAGTTACAGTTAAAAAGCTAGAATTGACTATAATGAGGTATTTGCTCCTATTACACACTTAGAGACTGTGAGACTGATTATTTCCTTAGTAGCTGAAAAAAAGTGGAAGATTCACCAAATGGATGTAAAGTCTACCTTTATAAATAGAGTTCTTGAAGAGGAAGTCTACATTCAGCAACCACTAGGCTATAAAGTCAAAGGACAAGAATCCAAAGTCCTAAAATTGAAGAAGGCTCTTTATGGATTGAAGCAAGCTCCCAGAGCATAGACTAGCAGAATTGACAAGTATTTTCAACAGAGTGATTTCATCAAATGTCCATATGAACATGCCCTCTATTTTAAAATCAAAGATAAAGATGTCTTGATTATGTGCCTGTATGTGGAAGATTTGATCTTCATCGAGAGCAACCCCAACATGTTCAAAGATTTCAAAAAAGAAATGATAATGGAGTTCGAGATTACGAATATTGGATTGATGGTATACTACCTCAGAATTGAAGTCAAGCAAAGGGAAGATGGGATTTTCATCTCACAAGAAAGCAATACAAAGGAGATCCTTAAGAAATTTAAAATGGATGATTGCAACCCAATAAACACACCGATGCAGTGCAGAATCAAGTTGTTCAAAGATGATGAAGCAAAAAAGGTTTATCCAATACTTTTTAAGAGTCTAGTTAGATGTTTGTGATATCTAACTTGTATAAGGCCCAACATTCTCTACGTAATAAGAATTGCGAGTCGTTACATAGAGACTCCAATAACCATTCATTTTAAGGCTGCAAAGAGAATTTTTTGTTACCACAAAGGTACAATAGATTTTGTCTTATACTATTCAGTTTTTAATGACTATAAGCTCATTGGATATAGTGACAGTGATTGGGCCAGAGATAGCGATGATCGAAAAAGCACAACTGGTTTTGTGTTTTTCCTATGAGACACTACTTTCACTTGAATGTCAAAGAAGCAACAAATTGTCACTTTGTCAACATGTGAAGCTAAGTATATTGCTGCTACAATGTGTCAGTCATGCAATTTGGCTCCATAATTTGCTAAAGGAACATGTCACAAATGGAACCAACAGAGATTCGTGTCAATAACAAGTCAATAATAGCTTTAATTAAAAATCCAGTGTATCATGATCGAAGCAAACACATCGATACTCAGTATCATTACATAAGAGAAAGCATTACGAAGCAAGATGTAAAACTAGAATATATGAAGTCTTAAGATCAAATTGCAGATATCATCACCAAGTCGTTGAAGAAAGAAGATTTTGTTAGATTGAGAGATACACTTGCCATTATAAAATAAGTTTAAAGGGGAGTGTTAAATAATTAAACTTGTTTTATGGTCTTAATCAAAAGAAGAAAAGTTATGGGTAAGATTAAAAGAGAGACATGATAATTAAGTCCATGTGAAGTTGTCTTTACACTTGTATATTTTAGTATGGTGTTAGGTGTTTAGATATAATGTGTGGTTTTAATCATTTTGTATTAATTTATTTATGAGTATATATTAGTTTAGGGTTAGTATAAATACCCTCTCTTCCCTGCATTGTAATCATCAAGCAAGCAATTTAGAAATAAAAGTTTGAGTTATAAGAATTGTAGAAATATTTGTATGATCTTGAGTGTTTAAGAGAGTTTAATTAAGATTGTTTAAATGTTTAGTATTTAATACTATGCAGGGTCTTTTCATCAACTAGTCAGCCCAGTTGGAGACACAATTCTGCATCTCTACTTATCTCCACACAAAAGATCTACCAGTTTTGTAAAAGAGGTACTTAAAATCTGCTCATCTTTGCTGTTGCAGAAGAATGATGATGGTGATACTCCGTTACGTATTTCTACAAGGCATAGTCGAGTGAATATAGTTACAGTATTAATCGAACAAGCAAAAGCCCAACACCATGATATTCTAGAAAGTGGAGTATAGGAGCAGCAAGGCAAATACTGGGGCTTTTTCCCATTTTAGGGTAAAAAAAAAAAATCTATTTTCTCACTTTAAGATAGTTTTTAAAATATTTCCAATTTTAGGATAATTTACAAAATTATTTCAAATTTGGGTGGTTTTTGCTGATGTGGCTCAAGGAGACCATCACTGCTAGTCAAACTAAAGAGCCCATTTCTACTAGTTGGACCGGCGGAAATGATGGGCTAATTTTTTTCAGAACTCCGTCATCTTAGACAATGGAGTTCAATTAAAAAAAAAAAATTTCCCTTACAAAGAGAAAAAAAAAGGTCACAAATTCAATGTAATTGATTTTTGTGAAAATCCATGCAAATGATTGAGTATTAATTGGTTAATGATATAGTATCCATGCAAATGAAGCTGGTAATTAGGTAATTATTAGTTAGTAATTAGGTTATCATAGTAATAATTAAAAATTAAAAAAAAAAAAAACTAAACCACACACCCATGCATAAAATAATTATTATTATAAAAAAAATTTAGCCATATACAAGTTGGCCTTATTAATAATAATAATAATAATAATAATAATAATAATAATAATATAAAATTAAATTGATCATAATAGTGTTAAAATAAAAATAAAAACAAATCATAATATAATTATAATTGTGACATTATTTTTGATATTATTATAAATAAATAATTATAATTATTATAATATCAAAATAAAAAAAACAAATAAATAATTAAAAAAAGTTGGCCTTATACATATATGTATAGAAGTTGGCCATGCAAAAAAAACTTGGCCATAATAATAATAATAATAATAATAATAATAATGTTAAAATTTAAAAAAATTATAATATAATTATAATTATGATATTATCAAAATAAAAAATAAACAATTAAAAAATTAAAAAAAGTTGACCATATACATGTACAAGTTGGCCATGCAAAAAACTTCACCATAATAATAATCATAATAGTGTTAAAATTTAAAAAAAATATATAATATTATTATAATTATGATATTTTTTAACATTATTATAATTCATTAATTATAATTATTATAATATTAAAATAAAAAAACAAACAAATCAAGAATAAAAAATAGTTAGGTACATACAAGTTGGCCATGCAAAAAAAAATTTTTTTTTTTTTTTTTTGGTGCCAGTTAGCACTACAGCATTATAGCAAAGCACTACATAGCTATGCACAGCGATGCAACGCCATAAGATAGCGCTGTAGCACAATAGCACAGTACTGCAACGCTACAGTAAAAAATATATATATATACATATTTTTTTATTTTGAAAAAATTTTAGGTAGTTAGTTAAAAATAATTATGTAATTAGTTAGGGGAAAATTTTTATTTATTTAGTTACAGAATATTAAAATAAAAAAATTGTTAAAAAAAATTCAAAATCACTTGGACCTAGCCCTATTGAAGTTACAACAAAAGAAATTACTTGGCATTCCGCCGCTTCCAAAAATTAAAAAAAAAAAAGTTATGGTGGAAATATTTTGTCATTTATTATTTTCACCACTTCAAATGGCAGAAATGATTTTTATTATTATTATTATTTAATTATTTTTTATCCTAAGTTTGGAATTTATTTAAAAATTACCTAAAGTTGGAATAAAATTTTTTTTTTACCCTAAATTGATAAAAAGTGTTAGCATAGATGTACCCTAAAACTATTCTTATATTTAATAATGACATTGTTAATTATCCCTATAGCAATATAATATTCATTTAAATAAAGAATTTTTTTATTTGAGTATTTACCCTTTAGCATTATGTTAAATAAATTTTTTATCAATAGTTGATAATTTTAATAATATTAATTAGACTATCACCTCTGTCTATTTTCTTTAATTAGTATGTGATATAATAGTAGGAGATAGTGAGTCTCATACTACTTGATATGAGATATCATAATAGACATGTGGATACTCATGTGAAGGATAGATCGAACGTGACGTTAGATTTGTGATCGTAAGGATATTCACTTATAGTCAATGATCACAGTCTAGGTCATAATGGTGCATATAGTCCTTTGACCTGAGGTGACACGGTCATCCACATTAAGTGATTAAAGTTTGTCACCGCTTACATTTTTGTGTTAATCACACATTAGTATATGGCGTGTGGTGGCATTAATCAGTTAAATGTAAGGATGAGTGTTCGACCAAGATGGGATTCATTGCTTAGAGTGAACCGGGATAAGATCCTAAGCTATCTAAGTTTGTTCTTGATGAATAAGTTTCTGGCTAGAATAGACATAACACAAGCTGAAAGAGTTTCAGTGCTAAAAAATGTTTCTAGTATTTGTTATGTTTTATCAAGAATAGAACTTGAGATGAGTTTAAGTGATAAAGCTATTAGAGTTTAACTATACCATAACTTCATGTTATATCGGGATCTTCTAATAAAAGGATTTTAATACATGGTAATTATGACCAAAGGGTTCATGTGAATTAATATATATATTCATTTCTAATTAGGTAGTTGTAATATCGATACTAGGGGTCACTCATAACTTATAAGAAATAAATGTAAATAATTGCGATTTTCACATTTAGACTTGAAAGAGTTTTAAATAATATCAAGTGTTTATATTATCTTCTTATTGCCAATTAGACATAAACCTAGTAAGTCACACATAAAAGGTTTTACCATTTTTTTATTTATTAATCTAATTATTGATTAAAGAGTTTAATCAATTAATAAGATTAATGACATTGGATTTATGCTTAAAAGCAATGATTCTAGCATATTATGAAATCTAATTTCAAAGGAAGGTTTAATTATTAATTTAATACCTTAATTAATATCTCATATTAATTAAGTACAATAAGTATATTAATTAAGGTATTAAATTAATAATAAGTATATGTTGTTTCTATTGGATTTAGATTAATGGCCTAAGTTGTATGGACCTAGGCCTAAAAGAGTTTTGGACCAAAGATTAATCAAAAGCCCAAGCATCTTGTCTAAACCCATTTAATTAATGGATTGGGCTAGGACCATGAGTTGGCCCAATCACCAAGCCCATATCTATTAAATAGATGTAGTCAAATTTGTCTTATTTGACATTATTACCTTTGGCTACATTAAAGATGAGATCACATCAACATTGTGAGAATGGATGTAAAGAATTATATAGGATATATTTTCTATATAATTCTTAATGTAATTTGTCATCATCCTAGATTAGTGCATATATGTGTGCCAAGTGGATATGTGTGATCTAATGGGTCATATGACAAGGAGCCTCCTTTTCTCTACACAAATAAATATCCTAAGAAGTGTTCAAAGGATAAGGATGACAAGTGTGAGGCTAGGATGTTGTAGAGAATTTGCATGAGATGTAATCTCTACATCCATTTATTTTGGACTCTAGTGACTTACACATTTGTCACAACATCATAATTAGTGGCAACGGTGATGTCATTAATCTCTACAATCATTACTTGTCATATATATATATATATCTCTAAGAGTTAGTTGATATTAATTGACAAGAAGAAAGTGAATGGTAGAAAAAAAAACATGGAGAGAAAAAGAAAGAAAAGAAAAGGAAACACATATCCATAAAAAGCCTTAAAGCTCTTGCAAAGGGATCAAGTTGGTGCAAGCTTGTGAGGTCAATTGAGAGGGGATGCTTACTACTACTTGATCAAAGCAAGATGGAGATATGGTGGAGCTTAGTGTCTCAAGCTAGAAGCCTCACATGTGGGAGGCTTAGAGAGATTGATTTAAGAGGTCTCAAGCTAGAAGCCTCACATGTGGGAGGCTTGGAGAGATTGATTCAAGAGGTCTCAAGCTAGAAGCCTCACATATGGGAGGCTTGGAGAGATTGATTCAAGAGTTGAATCAATGGAGGCCAACCATTATAGTAGATTAAATATGGTCTACATTAAACACTTGGAAATTGGTAAGTATTATGCAACTTATGATTTCCTAAGTTGTTTTATATTGATTTGGATATTAGTTATGTGCTAATTGTAAATTGGATCCTAAGGTTTGGAATTCTATATGAGATCTAGGGTTATGTTTGAGCTCATTTTTGAAATTAGCTCTACTTAGTATTTGATGTCTAAGTCACATAACTAATTCCTTTTAAAAAGCCCTAAATGTTGAGGATGACAAATCAAAGGAAACAAACAGCCTTACATGAGGCAACATGAAACTCATGTATAAGGCGGCACAAGATAGTGGTGATTCTGATGTGGTGGAAGTAGTAGCTAAAAAGGACCTTGATTTTCTATATTCTGAGGATGATTGAGGAGAAACTTCATATTATATATTGTTGCCGAAAGAGATTAGGGGACAATTATAGGGGGACAAAATAAATTTATAGTCTCGTAACAGAGAAAGTGAGTGAATAGGGGACTAAATAAATATGGTCTCCTATTCTTTTTTTTTTTTTAATAAGGGATAATTTTTTATTGAAAAAAATAATTTTGAGTTTGGGGACAATATTTGTTGCTTGCTGGTTAAATTGCTAAATGACTTGTACTGATGAGAATTTTGCTTATCTCCATTCAATTCACTTTACATTCCTTCATTTTTTTTATTTTTTTTTTTCATTTTAGCTTTAAAAAAATTAACCCCAAAAATTTTCCTCTTTTTCTAACGTTTCCCTCCTTTTTTCGATAGCATTTTCTACTTTTGTACCCCTTTCTCACCTCTCTTTTGTCTTCTCTTACTCTCCATTTCTCAACCTCCCTCGTCTTCTTCCTCTATGTATTTCCTTTTCCTCTTCTTTTTCTCATAAGTTTTTATCTTTTCTGGCAGATCTGATGAAGCTTCCCTGCCGGTACCGTCGGAAGGCTCTGCCGTTGCCATCCAAGCTGCCACCACTACAGCTGCCATAGAGCATATTCCTCCTACTGTTGTTGGTAGGTTTTTGTTCTCAAAATAAAACTTAGTTTATTATGTTGAAAAGGGTTCAAATTCCTTTCTTCTAGGTATCAGATTCGAAGAATTTTTTTTTATTCGGCGCTGTTTTAATCTATGCTTTTCTTGCATTGTACTTTTTTTTTTTGAGTTTCGATTGTTGTGATTCAATTAGGTTTAGTTTTGAAAATTCTTATTCTTATTCTAATTGATTGAGGTTTGAGTTTATCTTATGAATAATTTTAAGTGATGACAGTAATAGTAACAATAATCAGAGAATGAAAGATGCCGGTATTGCGTAGTGGATTGCGCAGGGGCCGGGGAGCAAGAGGAGCAACAGCAGAAAAAGATGGAGGAGGAGTACAGCAAGAGCTAGAAGACCAAAGGATCGCAACAAGAATAAGAAGAAGACACACAAGTATTATTTTTGTTTTGTTTAGCATGCGAATGCACTAGGCAATTTGAGGTTGAGTGTCTGGATGAAACCATGAATGAAGTGGGGAACTACTTTGCTTTTGTTAAGGTCTTCCTTTCTTGTAAGGTTTGAATATCTCTCCCAATAAATTTAGTTTTCTTGTAAATTAATGTTGGTCTTTGGTCATTCAACTGTAGAAGACGTGTAAAGGAACTGCTTTGAAAACAGTGTAAGATTCAATGATGACTAATTTAATACAGAGATTTTCTGACACATGAACCTTATCTATATGTTATGTGGTGTTCAACTTTGTTAAAAAAAATTCTCATTGTGATTTAACAATGTATATGGCCGCTGGTGCATTTCATGTTTTTTTCCCTTTTGAAAAGTGAAAGCAAATTCATATGAATTCATTTTCTGATTAATCTAAACAGATTGTCAATGCTGACCATATATTGTCAGTGTTCTTCCTTTGATCAATTATGGTCATTTATGCTTGGTAATTACTTAATTATTGAATGTCTAATTGATCTGGGAAAGGTTCACAAAACATATGTGTATTGTGCGTATGTGGTGGTACCACATTAAGCTTGACATATGTGTCTTTGCTCATTGAATTGATTGTGCTTTCTTGCCCCTTTTTGGGTTTCTTTTAATAAAGATTTGTAGAATTGAAGCATCAATTTCTAGTGGTTTATGAGGGACCATTGTTTTATATTCTCTTACAATTTTGTTCTAATGTATTTGAGATTTTTATGATTTGAATTGCCTCTCTCTCTCTCTCGCGCTCTCTCTCTACAATTTACTTCTGTAACTATAATTATTTTAACTTTAGAGTTCCCCTATCAATGCATCTTGTACTTCTTTGTTTGGCATGCTGCTACTGTCATTCAATAATATCAGACTTAAGTCAGTATTGAATCTAGGAAATATATAATTATGAGGGCAACTCTGTAGTTCAATAAAAATGCCTGTTTTACATATTTTCTAGCTGTCAAGGAAAAATTTTAGCCATCTACATTTACATTAAGTATTTATGTGTTTTTCTCGTTACACAGGATCTAGTTCTGGAAATATAGAAGTTTTACCCTTCTAACATTTTTCTCTAGGCTTTGAAGGATGGGGTGCGATTATCATCAAGCCATTTTCACACAATGGGGTGTCCTGTTTCGAGAAGGGTTGTATTTGTTTACCCTATACAAATCAGTTTCTAAGTGGGCTTACCAATGGAGAAAATAAACCATGTGATAGGAAAATTGATGGGTTTACATTTTACAAACCATTAACTGCACTTAGAGGTATTCCTATTAGAAATAGGATAAAATTGAGCAATGATGTAGTGTCCATGATGAAAAAATACATAAAGGATCTGAAAATTGGAAGATTCCATTCCCCATGACACCATTATGTTAGCCAAAGCTAAGCTTTGGTAGTCCTAGTTTGTTCTTGTTCTTGTTATGTGTGGCATGTATATATATATATATTCAGAGTAACTGATTGCGAGTGTGGCATCTTTTGTGTGCCTCATTTGGGTTGCTGCGTCAATGAGAAGGAGCATTTTTAATGGAAACCGAAAGCTATTGGAATAGTGAATTGGATTTAGAGAATATCGTAGCAGCTGCTAGAGTTGCTGGCTAGAAGGTTAATGTTTTACTTCGGATCAATCCAGATGCCGACCCTCAGGTGTGTAATTGTTTCTTCATAAAATAGTCATATACTTCAACGGGTAAAGAAAGCAATGTCATAGTAAAAGAACACTGATAATATGTTATGTTATGTCAACTTAAGCAAGTATCATGACATTGTTAAAATGAAAGGTTTAGTTAGTTTCCTGAGTTCATTCATGGCTGAGGTAAGTTAGATAAATGAGATGATTGATTGGCATGATAAAAGAATTTTTCTAATGGATAATGACTTTACTAGTGCGTTTGTTTATTTTTAGGCTAATTTTATACAGTAAAATGGTCTTTCATGCTCTTCCGAGAAGCACTATTTCAGTTAACTGACTCTTTGAATTCTGTGTGGCATGTTCAGTTGTCTCATTGTTGTCAGTTAACCATGACTTAGGGAAAGCTTGAAACTTGCTATACATGATTTGAAATGGTCTAAAATATTTCACAAAGAAAGGAAAAGCTAAGCTCAATGGAAGTAGAGAAGATATGCAATGGATTGCACTACAAAGAAATAGTGTGTGTATATATATATATATATTTTTTTTTTTTTTTTTGTGAAGACGACAAGTGTGAATTGTTCAAGAAGTTGTTGAAACCATTTTAGGGTAATTTATACTATTTTTGCATTAGTTTTTGGATACGAAATAATCTAAATTTATTTTATTAATGAAATAATAATTGTATTATTATTCGAATTTAATTTTTTAAAATAATGTAAACCATTTTAAGATTTTTTTTTTTTTGTCTCCATTAGAGATCGACTTATCTCAATTCAACTTGGCTTTCATCCTAATCATTAGGGAGATACATGTTCGCTAGCAAATTCGGGACGACAATTGTTCTTACATATGAGTATGTTGTTCCCAACTAAAGGAACGAAATGCCGTCCCCAAGATATTAGGGGATAATAGTCGTCTCTATTTATGGGGACAACTTTTGTCTCCATATGAAGGGATGACTTGTTGTTCCTTAGCATCTTGAAGACGACAGTATTCCCTTCTTATAGAGATGATAGTTGTCCCAATTTTAGAGGATGACTGTCATTCCTTAAGTTGAGGACAATAGAGACAAACAAGAGGAGATGACTAAAATCGTTTTGAAAGCCATTGGGTACGATTTTTTAAAGTTTAGTGGACAGTTTTACTTGTCCTCTAATCTCCTTTTTTTTTTTTTAGTGGCTACAGGAAAAGGGATTACATTTGGACATTGAAGTGGATGGTTTTGGGTGGACGGCTTCTTCACGATGCTGCTTATGCTGGATTTCATGAAATGATCGAAAAACTTTTGGAATATGACAAGAAAGCAGGCTACATTGTGGACAATGATAGGCATAGGACAGCTATTCATCTAGCAGCTTACTGAGGCCATATATTAGCAATGAAAAAGATTATTCATCAATGCCCAGACAGCTGCAAAATTAGAGATGCAAGAGGCTGGAATTTTGCTCATTATGCGGCCATTAGCGAAACGAATTTTGCGGTATTGGACTGCTTCGTCCTCAGAGATCCATCTAACTGTACTTAATAAATATGAAGGATTCCAAAGGGAACACACCTCTCCATCTATTTGTTGCTTGTATCCAGTCCTCATTCTATTTTTACAATTTTTTCCGTCCAATTTTGGGTGTTACAGTTTGAAGAGTGCAAAAATCTCTACCTTTTGTATGTATACAATACACTTTTCTTAATTTCTTGTAATATTTTGAGGCTTGCCGCAGGAAGAAACTGTAGAGTGGATGAAAGATGTTGGTAGTGGACCATTTGGTCAAATTACATCTGCAGTGAAGAAGCAATCATTTACAGAACTGTACATATATTGTGGTGGCAATACCTGTGGCAACGGTTACATTCGCAGCAGCATTTACTTTACCCGGTGGTTTAAATTGTGATAAAGAAGATACAAATCGAGGAAGTCCAATCTTAAGCAAGAGCTCAGCATTTCATGCATTTGTAGTCACAGATGCTTTAGCCTTTGTGCTTCCACTTGTTGTGTCTTTATCCACTTCATGCTGTTGCTTTATAAACCTAGACGAAGAAACGCATAGTTAATCACTATTTCAGTTACATTGATCTTGTTAGCCATGGCAGCAACGGTGATTGCATTTGTTACAGGAACATTTGCGGTTTTAGCTCCTACTTCCTCAGGGCTTTCGGTTGTCGTTTGTGTTATTGGCTTGTCCTTATTTATATTTCGTGGATTAGTGAAGCCACATGTTGACCAATTATTGTAATATAATAGCTAGAAATCATATTATGATAACGGTGCCACCCACAAGTCAAAAGGTGCAGACATCTTGCTGACTATAGTAGAGATTAAATTGTAACCTCCCTTTTCTCTCAATTTCTTGTGCGTTGAAAATTAACCACCTTATTTAGTTGTTAAAAAAATATATTATAATAATGGTGTAGTGTTTTTGTAGCTACTTTTTTATATAGTAAAAAATATATATAAATATATATATATCTAATTATTTAAAAAATTATAAATTTTACGAATTTTAATAATTTCAGTATGATTTTTTAATTTTTATTTAAAAAATCTTGAATTTTACAAGTTTAAAAATTTTGATACATTCTTTTAAAATTTCTAAAAAAAAAATTACAAACTTTATACTTTTTATATTTTTTTAAAATTTATCAAAAAAAAAAATTCTATTTCAATATTAAATTATATTTATTTAATTAATATATTATCATATGATAAAATATTATGTTGATATAACACCAAATACCTTCTAATTTAAACAGAAAGAGAATTTAATGAGTTAATAAAAAATTTCTCCTTAAAAGTATACTATTTTAAAATAAAAAATATAGTGTTTTAGTTTGTAATACCTTTGCAATTGTTTATATGACACTAAAATACCTTTTTTCTATTTTAAGATCATAAACTTTACACTTTTTAATAATTTTAACACAATTTTTTTATGACAAATTGAAATATTATTTTTCATTTTAAAATGGTATATTTTAAAAATAAAATTTTGGTTAACATATTAAATTCTCTTTGTTTTAATTAAAAAAGTTTGTGCTCATATCAACATTAAACACTGCAACATTTTATAAAATATAAAGAAATTAATTGAATAAATATAATTTAGAATTGAGCTAATTAATTAAAAAATTATAAATTTTACGAGTTTTAACAATTTTTTTATCAAATTTTTTTAAAAAATATATTAAAATCATTAAAAATTGTAAATTTTATGATTTTTTTATAAATGTTAAAAGAACATATTAAAATTATCAAAAAATATAAAGTTCAACACTTCTTAAATAAAAGTAAATAAAAGTTAAAAAATTAATTAAAATTATTAAAACTCATAAAATTCAGGATTTTTAAAGTAATATATATATATATATATATATATATATATATATATATATATATATATATATATATTGCATTTATTTATTCTTACATTGCAACCAAATTTCAATTTTTTTATATTATGAAATCTCTTTTGGTAAAAGTAAGACAAAAGCTTTAAATTTCAAAAATAGAAAACTAAGAAGGTGTTTCCTTTAATTTTATAAGAAAAAATTATTTCATTTATAAATAAGTGACTCTTAATATTTGTCGTGTAAATAAATAACTCTAAAATTTATTTAATTAGTTATAAGTAAATTTATAAATCAAATTTTTTATTTAAACTAGATACATGATACTTTAATTTTTTATAAAAGTTTAATTTAATTTTATGAAATAACTAATTTCATTTTAATTATTAGTAATTTTCTATGTTCAATATTTAACTTGATATTTTAAGTTGAATTTATTAGGTTGGTAAACTAAGTCGGAGTTATATCCCTGCAGCCAAACGAGCTAAAGATATTCTCAAAGAGAAAAATATAGAGCAAATTACTTTTTTCCCCCCTGATATTTCCATAATTTACATTTTTCCCCCTGTTGTTTCAATCTCCGATATTTACCCCTAAATTTATAGTCCGTTTACACATAAGGACTTATGTTAGGATTTGAATCTTTCTCTGTTACTTAAATGTGTAAAGACAAAAATGACTAGAAATAAAAATGCCCAAAGACAAAAATGCCTAAAGTGGATATGCATTTTCATTTTTTTTTAACCATCACTTCTATTTTTTCCTTCGTAAATTCATTCATCTTTTTCATATTTGTTCCCTTTTTAAACTTCTTATTCAGTCCTTTTCTTTTTCATGTTTGTTCCCTTCCTAAACTCCAAATCAAAATCACTAAGTGGATGAGACAGAGGTACAGAAAGTAAAGGTAATCCAACTATTTAAAGCATTAATTTTGATCTATCTCAACCTATTTACTTAACTAATTGGTAAAGTAATTAGCAATTTATTAATTGAAATAGGATTGTTTATTAAATTGTTAATTAAGGTTTATAACTGTAAAGTAATTACGGGTTTTTCAATTTTCTTAGAGAAACAATTAATTCTTTCATTTTAACAAAATTATAATGTAAATAATTTGTTAGATTTGAAGTGGTTGGCCTTTAATGCATAACAAAAGCTTTTGTTGTTTATTTTGACACTTGTTTTATACTAGATTATTATTGTGTTTTATTTCTCTTTTACAACTATATTCATAACGATCTCAAATAAAAAAACCAAAAAATGGGTACAAATAGACAGATGTAAATAAGTTAGTTGGTAAATGATTTGCTTGTTGTTATTATTATTGCAAGTAGTGGTTGTAGTATGAATTGGTTATTGGTTTATTATTTTTTTCAATTTTGAAAAATTTAGGTAGCTAACTATCTTGTATAAAACTTATTTTGCAAAGGAGTATGAATTAGTTTTCAAATATGATAATGAAGAGAAAAGAGTTAGCAATGTATGTGCTCAAAATTACTCTTACTTGAGTTTACTTGAAGATTGTTTTAGATTGTTTCAGACTAATAGATGTAATGTGTGGGTCTAATAGTTTGTTACAAAATCATGAAGATGTAAAAAAAATGTTTAAAAAGTATAAAAAAAAAAAACCTATAATTGAAATTAGGTTAATTGATAAGGAATATGCACTTGAAGTTAAGGAGGGAAACAATGACAGTAATATAATTAAAAGGGTAGACGAGAGTAGTATATCTGCAGAAAGTGTGGTAGTTGATAAATATGTATGGCCTAAATCTGTGATTGATGATAGTGCTAATATGGAAATGCTCCTTAATGCATGGATTGAGTCTGATGTTGAGCATATGATTGTAATGAGCAATACTAAGGTCAAAAAATTAAGAACTATAATGGGTAATATTGATGATCCTATTATGAGTGATCAGCCATATGAACCTATTCAAATAAAACTTGAAAAAGGACCGAATTTGATAGAAGAGCCATGTGTTGAGGCTGGTATACCATTTATTAAACTTGAAAATGATTTGGAAGGTGAAATAATTAGTGAGGAGGCTAATGGAAGAGACAAAGATAAAGATCATATCAGCTTTAGTATTAGTGGAGCGACAGCTAGGGGTAGAGGGATAATTAAAAGTGGAGGAGCAACTAGAAGTAGGGGTGGAAGGAGAGTTAGAAGTGGTGGGAGGGATTAAAGAAATTTAAAACCAAGATAGGGTAATGAAGAGGAAGAGTTAAATGAACCATCTAACATTTTCAATTTTTCTAATAGTGATGATGAGGAGTGGTTGAATGAAGAAGAACAATTGATTATAAGTGAGCAATCTAATAGTGAGGAGAGTTATTAAGAAGAAAATATTAATAATGATGGAGATGGACTTAGTGATGTAGGTGAAGGGAAGTTAGATAAGAGTTCATCTTCTGAAAGTGAGTCGAACCATGAACTTAGGAAAAGAAAAAAGGATAATGATCCCTTCAAAGGAATGTACAGTAAAATTTTTACATTTGATGAAACAAAAGAGGCTCAATTTGAGAGAGGACACGTCTTTAAAGATGTGTATACATTCAGGGCAACTTTAACTAATTATACTGTAAAAGGAGGGTATACACTTTGTAAAAAAAAATGAAGCTAATAGGGTGACTGCAATTTGCATGGGTGATGGTTATAAGTGGAGGATTCATGCCTCACTTTTACCTGATGGTATCACATTTATGGTGAAAATCATTAATGATGAGCACAAATGTATAAAACCCCTCAATAAGAAGTATTCAGCTGTCACTGAGAAATGGATTGCTAAGAAACTATGTAACAGTATAATGGTTAATTCTGAAATTAGTTATAAACTCATGAGAAGCCAATTGAAAGAAAATTGGGACCACCTGATTGGCAACTGTATAGGGCTAAATGCAGGGTTAAGACAATGAGTAAGGGGTCACATTCAGAGAGTTATGTCAAACTGCCTAAATACATAAGTTCATTAATGCAGCACAATCTTGGAACTGTTTGTAAATTTGAATACCAAGAGAGACAGAATATTGATCTCAATCCTGCATTTAAAAATTTATTCATTTGTATAAATTCATTGAGGGAGGGTTTTTTAAATGGATGTAGACCCTTTATTGGGTTAAATGGTTGCCACTTAAAAGGGCCATATAGTGGAGTACTTTTAGTTATTGTTACAGTTAATGGAAATAGGGGAATCTTGCCAATAGATTTTGCAATTATGGAGAATGAGTATCGAGTGACATGGAAATTTTTCCAAGAACTATTGAAGTCATGCATTGAAGATGGATTCCATGGGAAAGATCTAACTTTCATGTCGGATAGGCAAAAGGTAACAATCATGAATTATTTATATTTGACTTTAATTGATTTTTTTCAATATATATAACTGAGAATAAATTCATGTGCCTTTGATTTGGTAAGGACTAATTGATACAATGAAGCAATTTTTTCCAAATGTTGTCCATAGGACTTGTGCAAGACATTTACTAATGAATCTAAAGAAAAAATTTCCAAATGCTCTAAGGTTAAAAGATGATTTTTGGGCTGGATCAATTGCTACACATGGATTTAAATTTTGGCAAGTAATGAAGAGGATTAAGCAGCTTAAAGAAGGACAGCCATATAATTGGTTATTGAATGTACCTCTTCATCAGTAGTCAAGGCATATGTTTAATTCAGAAGCAAAGAGTGACCATGTCACAAACAACATGGCAGAGTCCTTCAATAGCTGGGTGAATAAAATCAGGTGCATGCCAATCTGTAATTTGGTGGATGCTATTAGGCAAAAGTGCATGGTTAGAATGCATCAAAGATATGCAAAAGCTAGTACTTGGGAAGCAAGGGTGACACTAGAAGTGAGGACTACTATTAATAATCTTATTAAAGAGAGTAAATATTGTAAATACTTTCCTAATAGAAATGAAGAATTTGAAGTAGTAGAAGGAAAATCTAAATTTGTTGTGAAATTAGTTGAGAAGACATACAGTTGCTTATGGTGGGATAAAAGTGGGATCCCTTGTAAGCATGCAATAGCTTGCATTGGATACAAAAGGGCTAATGTGGAAGACTATGTTAATGAGTATTTCACAATCTCAAAATACTTGGAGGCCTACAAACCTACTTTGCATCCTTTTCCCTTAAATGAACTTAAAGAAGATAATATACCAGACAACCAAAAGCTTTTACCCCCTTCACTTAAGCTTTTACCAGGTAAACCAAAAACGGTTAGAAAGATGCAAGATGGAGAAACACCATCTGGTACAAAGATGAAAAGGTCTTCTACTATTAGATGCAAAATTTGTAAAGATTTCGGTCATAGCAAAAGGACATGTCAAAAAGGACCAACAATTATTATAAGTGTTCTCATCAATTTAATTGAATAAATTACAAATGCTATGAGTTATTGATCAAATATTTTAATATGGTTGGAACTAAATATTATGAGAAATATTTAGGAAATTAGAAGTGCCAACAATGCTCAATCATTGTTCAGGAAATATATTTACTTTTGTTACTTCTATTTTATTTTTTAGGAAAAATCAGTCCTATGTTACTTGTGGTGTCTAATTTATAGGTTACTATAAGGGGAAGGACTGCTCTAGTAGGAAGGGAAGCTCTAAGGGGAAGATAGATTTAAGCATCAAAATTTTGTTTGGACATAAAAGAATGAAGTACATTGCAACATCAGATTTGCTTTTGGACATAGTTGTTATTTTTGGTTGTTAGATTTAAGCATCGAAACTATCTTTTTATACATGATGCTTGGTTTAATTATTTTACTAAAGGAAGCAGCTTTTTTTAACTTTCCCTTTTGTTTCACATAGGTTTTACATGATGATTGCACAACTGAGATACATATTTTTTGTATTTGTTGATATCTTTCATGTTCATCCAAAGCAATATTGTTATACTCGTGCATTTTGCTTTATGACATGAAAGCAATACTTCATGTGAATGTAGTGACTTTCTTCAAATTATATTTATATTAAATGTAATGAAACACTAGTGTTTCTTTTCTTATTTTGCAATTCTTATGCCTTTTTTATTAGCTTAAAAGCTAATACACAGGTCTATAATTGTTAATCAGCCATTATATTAATTGTTACATACAAAAAGTTTCTGATAAACTTATAATACATAGTAGTAATTATTAACTACAAGTAGTAAAACTAACCATCATAATTAGTATTCAAGATTTCATCCCTATTATAATAAACATAAACATTGACATCAAACTGACAAAACCAAATGCAATTGCTCTAGATATCTTCATACACCCAACAATTCTATATAGTTCTATAAACTGACCATATAAATACTTGTTATCATTTTTCATAGTTTGAATTTCATCTTTGATTGCAAATATTTCCATATCATTGCTTCTATTACACACTTTTGTTGCGTTGCTCTTTATAGTAATTGAGTTAGATCTACTTGCAATTGGGACACACCAACCTAAAAAGTCATTACAAACACCATTTTCACATGCATAGTATAGTTCTTCACATTTTCGCAAATCTTCACAGCTGCTCTTTTTCCACATCTACATGATCTACTGGCGAATCTTAAACCTTCCCAATTGTTTCCAATACCACTAACATTAGACATCCTATAAAAATAAATAAATCAATATAGAATATAATGAAAATCAAGAAACTAAGATATTAAATTCAATCCATACAAATCAATGAATTGCTCAAATCCATTCTTCTCATTGCTACTATATCAAACTCTAATTCCCAATACACTTAAAACAAAACCAAAAGAACAAAAGCAACTAAAAATTAGCAAAAAGAGTTGGAAAATAGAGGGAATCATAAGTTACATTTCGAAATTACCTTAATCTTATAGCAAAGGGAAAACTTACTTTTATAGCAAATGGAATCACAAGGGAAAACTTGAAGAGTAGGGAGTAAAAGAAGATTAACGAGAAGAGAATGTTACATTCAAAGAATAAGAGATATAAAAACAAGAAGAAGACAACAATTACAATGAGTTTTATTTTTCTTTAATAAAAAATGATGCAGTATCATTTGAAAGGGTACTTTTGGCATTTTTGATTAATTTTTATCTTTGACCAAGATGTCTTCACTGATCAAACAATAAAAGAACCGAACCTTAACAGAAGTCCTTATGTGTAAACAGACTATAAATTGAGGTGGTTGGAGATTGAAATAAGAGGGGAAGGTGAATTATGTCAACCCTCATGGGGAAAAAGTAATTTGCTCAAAAAAGATATATATATATTTTTTTTGAGTTTGCACTTGTGGACGTTAAACCATCAAAAGCCCTTAAAAAACATCTTGCAACTCCCATATTATATAGTTGAGGCCATCTATTGAACAATTAGCGTGTAAATTTTCAGAGTCTTGCTGGAATGGCTTTGTTGCCTACTCGTCAATTTCATTTCGATTCTTTTCACTCCAAATTCCACGGCACTCCTCTCCAATTCTTCAGGTATAATTCTTCAATTCCTTTAAAAACACAAACTTTTCACTCAAATTCGAAGAACCAACCAAGGAAATCCAGTTTCTTTGCCGCTGATAAGCCCGATATAAGCTTATCAACTAGCAATTGGTTCTCTAAATGGAACAAACCCAGCAAACAGAACCATCGAAAACCCCCTCAAGCAGTGTTGAATTATAGAAACAGTGGCAGTAGTGGGAGTGGTGGCAGTACAATGGAGAGAATTGTGGAGAAGTTAAAGAAACATGGGTACATAGATGGTGATGTTAATGAGAAGAAAGATAAAACACCCGAGAGAGTGATTGAGAAAGGTAGTGTAGAGGATATATTTTATGTGGAAGAGGGAAATTTGCCAAATTCGAGAGGTGGGTTCTCAAAGGAATCTCCTTTAGGAGTGGAGGATGTGTTTAGGAGAAATGGGGAAGTAAGGTTTCCATGGGAGAAACCTAAAAGGGAGGAGCTTGAGAATGAGAAGAAATGGACTGCAAGGAGCAAGAGTAGGACACATCTGGCTGAACTGACATTGCCCGAGTCAGAGTTAAGGAGGTTGAGAAACTTGACTTTTCAAATAAAGAGTAAGGTAAGGGTGAAAGGTGCAGGAGTTACTAAGGAAATAGTGGATACCATTCACGATAGATGGAAAACATCAGAGATTGTGAGGGTGAAAGTTGAGGGAGCACCTGCACTTAATATGAGAAGGATGCATGAGATATTGGAGGTATGTTTCCTCTGTATTTACCATTTCTTTTTTTCTAATTTGTTGACGAATATGATTTGATTTTCTACATTTGTGTGTCTATATAGTTGATGCATTTTAGTTTATTTGCATATTTATTGATTGGAGATTGGTTGTTGAGGATAAGAAAGTGTGAAACCCAAGTATTATGTGTAGCAGTGAAGTAGAACCTGCAGTTTTGGAAGTCTTGAGTTTTCATCGTAGTTCAATTGTTGAATCTTTTATTGATGTTGAAAGGAGTGAAATGGAAAAGTATACTCACTAGAGCTAATCTATATTCAAGCATAAGGCTTCATAGTCCTTTCATGTACATTAGCTGTTATTCTTATTTGTGTATCAGAAACTACCAAAACTTACTCTATTGAGCAGCCTGCCAAGAACTGAACCCAATGAAAGTCCATCTTTGATTGATTTCATTGTATTAGATATTTAAGGCCTGAAGGATATAAGCAGTTATTACATAACATAAAAATTATATCCCTGCAAACAGGTAAGAATCAGCCATTTTCACAGGCAAGCTGATTATATTGCCATAAAATTTAAAGTAATCATCTAGCCAATGAATTACATATTATGACTTTGACAATTAGCATTTTTTCCTAGAGATGAGATTAACTTTTGGATGCAGAAAACTACCCATTGAAATGGGATATTTTGCATTAAATTTAGAATATGTTTCATGCTCAGAGTTATTGAAGTGTTGAGGTCTGCTCTGTGTCTTCTTGTATGAAATTCTTTAGCTGCTCTACTTCTCGAATGCAATTGTTTCTAGTAAGTCTACCTTCAATTGTTCAGGGGTTGGTGGGGGTGGGGGGCAGTGGTGGGGAAGACATTACTAAATAAACCACATGTAAGAAGGTTATTCACTAGGGCACCAATGTAATTTTTTTTATCCATCAATTGATACTATTGTTTCTTTTGTTTTCCTAATCTTCTTTTTCTTCATACACTGTAATGTTTTCAGAAAAGAACTGGAGGTTTGGTAATCTGGAGATCCGGCACTTCTGTATCTTTGTATAGAGGTGTGAGTTATGAAGATCCTTCAGTGCAACTGAATAAAAAGATCTTGAAGAAAAATGAGATATCTACTGAATCCTTACCAACAGCTACTGGAATTATTAGAAGTTCATCTAACACTGCTGCTTCCAGTACCTTGAATGTGCCAAACTCAGATTCAGATGCTGAGAGTAAGGGAAAACAAAAAATAGAAATGACAACAGAAGTAGAGTATGAAGATGAAGTAGACAAGTTGTTGGAAGGTCTGGGTCCAAGATACACAGAGTGGACAGGACTGGATCCATTACCTGTGGATGCAGATATGCTTCCAGGCATTGTGCCTGGTTACCAACCTCCATTCAGGATACTTCCTTATGGAGTGAGATCTACTGTTGGACAAAAGGAGGCAACATCCTTACGAAGGCTTGCCAGGATTCTTCCTCCGCATTTTGCTTTGGGTATATGCTACTTCCCCTCTTGATAGTTTGTACAATTTCGAGTTCTTTTAAAACTGTTTATGCAATTTTCAATTACCAGGCAGAAGCAGGCAACTTCAAGGCTTGGCTGTTGCTATGATCAAATTGTGGGAAAAGAGTTCAATTGCAAAGATTGCACTTAAACGTGGTGTACAACTTACTACCAGTGAAAGAATGGCTGAAGAAATCAAGGTAATCTAACATGCACAAACACCTGAAAGGGGCACAATTTCTGAATGACTGGGTGAAGAATTGCTTTCCTTATATAAAAATGTGAAGCTTTGTGCATGACTTTATACTATTTGTGTTTGAAATATACAACTAGAAAAAATAAAAAATTCTGAAGTCTATTGTTCCTCCACCATAGACTTCATGCTTGTATCATACTATAAAAATATTAAAAAATATATATATTAGAGAGAAAAAAAACATGTGCATCTCGTTTATATATTCTTTATTGCCCTTTTTTTGTTTAGAAGAAATTTACCTTTGGTTGCCAATGATGGATAGATGTCATTTTATCCCAATTGTGGATTGATTGTGTTTCTGCTGGAAAATTGTATAGATGTGATGATAAAATGCCAGGATCCCCAGGAACGATTTATTTTGTTGTTTCAGGATGTGGGTAATTTTCCATGACCCACAAATGCAAATGCTTGAGTGAAAGATATCCCTTCCCCTCAACCAGAAACAAGAATCAAATAATAATGAGAATCTGGGCTCCCCTAGTATTTCCATGTAACATGTAACAATCCATGGACTATTGCTTGTTCCTTCTTGAATGTCAGTATATAGATGATCCCCAATGTCCCTGTATGCTCAGTTATCTAATCCAAACAATTTGAATGTTATCTGGCATTTTTTACATGTAAAACATCCATTTCATAGTACTCAAACTAATAAAATTAATTTTCTTCTCTTTTGCTTTAGCTTTAATTTCCTAATAGGAAAAGTGTAAAAAATAATTGAGTGTGTGATCTTGTTTACCGGCTGCAGAAATTGACTGGAGGTAAGCTGCTTTCAAGAAACAAGGATTTCTTGGTCTTCTATAGGGGAAAGGATTTCTTGTCGCCAGAAGTCACCGAAGCATTGCTGGAAAGAGAGAGATTGGCAAAATCCTTACAGGATGAAGAGGAGCAGGCACGGTTAAGAGCATCAGCCTTGGTTGTACAAAGTGCTGAAACAATAGAGCAGTCGGGAACTGCTGGCACACTTGTGGAAACTTTGGATGCAGATGCAAGGTGGGGAAAACGTTTGGATCAAAATCATAGAGAAAAAATTATGAGAGAAGCTGAAATAGCAAGGCATGCAAATCTTGTTAGAAAACTTGAGAGCAAGCTTGCTTTTGTGAGTTTCTTTTCTCATGCAGTATTTTCACTCGTTAAAGTAGTACAAATAAATTCTATACTGTGGATTTTAGCATAAATGTAATATTTCTCTTGTTTACTAGGCTGAAAAAAAGCTAAGGAAAGCTGAACAAGCCTTGTCCAAGGTGGAAGTATTTTTAAAACCAGCAGAAAGACAGGCTGACCCAGAAAGTATAACTGATGAGGAGAGATATATGTTCCGCAAGCTTGGTTTGAGGATGAAAGCTTTTTTACTTCTTGGTAAAATGAAGCTTCCAATAAATGAAGTTTATCATGGTTTGGCATAACAGTACTTTATAAGTGGATATTCTCATGCTTCAGGTCGGCGTGGAATTTTCGATGGAACAGTGGAGAACATGCACCTGCACTGGAAGTACCGTGAACTGGTTAAGATCATTTTGAAAGCCAAAGATATTGAGCAGGTCAAAAAAATTGCATTAGCACTTGAAGCTGAAAGTGGAGGTGTCTTGGTTTCAGTGGACAAAATCTCCAAAGGATATGCTATTATAGTGTATCGAGGAAAGGACTACCAGCGGCCTGCCAAATTGAGACCAGAAAATCTTTTGACAAAAAGGAAAGCTTTGGCTCGTTCTGTAGAGATTCAAAGGAGTGAGGTATTGTTACTAATATATATATTGTACACATGCATGCACATACTAGTTTGCATATGGACTGCACATTCTTTCATGTGAATCACAAGTTAGTTGACAGTGTAGACTTGATGGTGGCTGAGCTCTTTTTGTGGTTGATGAAATCAACTGACCTTGACTCATGCTACTTCAGCCCTCCCATTTGGGCAGTTGCATCGGTCAAATTTATAATCTTCATGTATATGAGAATGATGGTTGTGAAAAATGATAGATTGTGGGTTACTTCGTGGATTCTTGAGTAGGGTGATTATGATTATAAATCCTAAAATGTACAGATTGACATTTATAGACAACAATTTCAATGGTTTAACTGTTCTAGTTACATTGTTAAACAGGCTCTCCTGAATCATATTTCAGCTCTGCAGAAGAAAGTGGACAAGATAATATGTGAAATTGTAAGGCTTCATCAATGTTTTGGATATTGCTTGTTCCCTCTATCTATTTGATATGTTTAAGTTTTATGTTTTTATTTATAGGAACGAATGGAGAGTGTGAAAGATGAAGGGGATGAGGAATTATATGACAGATTAGATACTGCTTATCCTACAGATGACGATGACAGTGAGGTATTTTCATATTTGTTCTCTTATAGCTTCTTTTATGCAATTTATTTGGCATTTAAACATCTTATTCTTTGTCATTTTATTCTATAGGAGGAGGGAACTGAAGCATATCTTGGGGCATATATCAGTGAAAATGATGCTAATTCTGCTGATAATGAAACTAGCGACATAGTTCATGATGCTTATCAGGAAATGAGCAACCTTTATAATGTCCAAAATCACGAGTCAGACTCTGAGGTCTCTGCATACTTAAATCTTAATATTTCATATATACTGTCTTTATCTAGTATATGCACAAGTTTAACAGCCTTTCCTATTCTATCTTCTTAATAGGGATATGAACAGTATCCAGAAACATCTGAGAGTGAAATTGATTATGAAGATGATGTTAGACATGAAAATTTTGTACAGAATCTCCACACAAATTTTCCATACAATTTCCAGAATCAAGCATCTGGGGAAGATCTTGAGGTTTGTAATAGACATGGCACTATTCAGTATGCTTTTCCTTCACCAGTTAAATACATTGACACCTTTTGTTTCCCCATTTCAACAGGAGGGCATATATGTAGCAAATATGGAAGACGCTGCAGGGTGAAAAATGATGATGTTGAAAGAAATAACTCTAGTTCGGAATCCCCTTCTAGATTTTCCCCATGAAGAGTCGAAAAATAAATAAATAAACTTGAGATTCAGTAGGGACATGCATTAAACAGTCTTAATATGGTGTGTATCGGCACTGACATAGAATGACGGAACTTGGAAACTAGTGGTTTATGTTTATTGACCTAATGGGTGGGTATGAGCTGCAAATTGCAGCAGGACTAGAGAAAGAAGAATTTTGCCTTGCAGAAATTAATATCTCTGACCTCCTGCATATCACCAAGTCGTTCTGATAATCTGGAGAGACAAAAGTTGTAGATGTAAATATCATTCCTGGCAAATTTTCTATGTCATTGTTTATGATCAACACTGTAATAAATGTTACTGATTTATATAACGAAATTGATTTCCAGAAAGGATGTGTTTTAGCATTGCATAGATCGTAACTCTTTTCCAGGGCTCAGAGATGCTGTCCGAGGGCTACTTCCACTTTTTATAATACAAGTCATTTTTGTAAAGAACGATAAATTAACTAAGCTAATCAGTTTATTTGAATGCTTGGTTTGCATGGCCAATAGAAGAAAATAGTCCCATTAATCCATGCCGTGCTTTTTTTTTAAGGATTCAGAAACAGTAGCAGCAACCTGCAACCAAACAAACAGACAAGAAAAAAGGTCGGCTACAATTGTAATTTTACGAGTTGCAAATGAAACTTACGAGTAGGCCCCACTTCAATACACCTTGTCATGGGATTAATATATATAACTTTGCGCACGGATCCATTGACTCCTCAGGTGTTGACTAGACCAGAGCAAACCACACGCCACATAATTGACCACATGCCAAGTATGCCTTAATGACTTCTCTCAATTTAATATTAAAATATATAGATCATGCTTATGTTTATAGATGGCTACATAGCATTTATAGCCGTAGAAACTAAATTTGAAATTCCCGGGTAATTATAGAGAGATGGATCATTTCTTCCTGGAGGATGAATATTTGCAGAATTATATCTTCTGGTACGATACTGTTCCACGGCTTAACCAAAGTGCTTTCCAGCCATATACAAGCGTACTCGGAAGCGAAATCTCTGTCAATCATGGAACAAATTCTAGTAACCTGAACAAGAAAATGATAGAATTCATGAGGAGAAGTTTTCCTGTCAGGACCAATGAAAGTCAAGAATCTGAGAGCGCGAGATGTTATCGTCGAAAAGTGAGCGAAAGACTAAGGAGAGAAAATGAAAAGAAAGGGTACTTAGCCCTTCACTCTATTCTTCCTGTTGGCACCAAGGTAATCAGTCCATTCACATGAGTAATATTACCTATGTTTTATCAAGCAATGTTTTTCTCTTACCACTGTGGTCCGGATAGTAAGCAACTAAAAAAAAAAAATTCTTTAATAAGTTTTGAATTGAGGCTTATGTATGACATGGGAGGCACTGGAAACATTGGAAAAGTTTTACTTGTAGTAGTCATTTAACTCGATCCTGACTTTTGTGGCTAACAGAAACCGGGACTAAATAACAAAAAAAAAAAATTGCTTTCTTACAGTGAATTCAACCACCCAAGTACCATGGAGCCAAGCTCATTCTTTTTTTTCAAATGGATTTGACATTTGTTTGATATATTTATTGCAGAATGATAAGAATTCTATCATGAAAATGGCATCAAAGAGAATTCAGGAGCTGAAGGAACGAAAGGAAATGTTAGAGAGGAGAAACTATGAGCATGAAGTGAAATTGGAGGCAATGAGCAGAAGCAACAACACAAAAATTGAATTCAAAGTAGCTCATCCAAAAACATTTGGAATAACTTATATGGTAGAGGTTCTTAAATGCTTGAATAGCTGCGGATCAAACATAATAAGCATTCAATCCAACTTTTCTGATGAAAAACTTGTAGCAGAGATAGACATTGAAACCCAGGTACTACCATTTTCTCTATTTCTCTCCAGATTTTCCACCATATATATTGCCTAATCAAAATGTTTTTGTTAATCCCCACCTTTTTCCTTTTCTTTTTCGAGCGCTTGTATTATAAAAATGAGATTATTCTTCTTTTAATTATTTTCACTATTGAAAATAACTTATTTCTTTTAGAAACTTATTCTAAATTTACTATCCAATGGATATTTCATTTGAATTTTAATTTAGTATGTAATAGAATTATAATCCGACCTTCAGTATTCATATAAAAATCAACTATTATAATTTTTGTTCTAATGTTATAATTAAATATAAACAACAATAATAATAATAGTAATTGAACTTATTAAAAAAAAGTCAAATCTTAAATTTCTGATTTGATCCACACAGTATTATAAGATCCATAAGTTTTTTTCTTTTAACAAAGTCATAATACGTAAATAGATATAAGCACGTGGGCATACCCATATAAAATAAAAGTATGCACACGGATACATTTTGTGGTCTCATTTAATGGGCACTAATTGCATATTTTAAATGGTTTAAAGATTGCAGATGCTGAGGTAAGAAAGGAAGTGCAAAGAACATTACAGGACGTGCAGCAGAAACTTCAATTCCATTTGCAAGAAGACTAGAAATAAGATTTATAAAAAAAAACTTGGAGTTGGTGACTTTAGTCCAATAATAATTTAATTTCCATCACAGAAGTAATAGAGCAACTAGTCAAAAGTGTGTGGTGTGGCAAGAGAGGGTGGTCAATTAGCGCTGTACTCCAAGAAAGAAAATATACTCCAAGTTAATGCAAGTTGTTAGCTAGATTCAACGTTAGCAAGAGCTTATCGCTGCTACTGTTATTTTGACCGTCAAATATGTATTGCATTCTTTAAAATAAGGGTCGACTACTATTTATCTCCTGAGTTTTAATGTATTGTATTAAATGGTCTCTCACTTGTAAAAGTTATATTTACTCATCTCTGACGTTTAATAAAATAAATTAAATAGTCATTTTGTTAAGTTTATTATCAAATAACTATTAAATATGAAATTATCAAAAACCATGATGACTAGTTATTGTTGCAAACAACATATGTCTCAATTCGATTCTTCTTCCTTAAACCATGGTGATTTTATGAAAACCTTTCTCCTAATCTAGCATCAATCCCTCCCAAAATCCCCATAATTTTGTAGCTGGGACAAAACAATTTCCCAGGCTAGCCACCACCTCTAAACCTAACACCACCTTACCTTCACCATCTAACACCAACAAACACCATCACCTGTACCTTGCAACATCGCCACCAACATCACCACCATCACTTGCTAGCATGGTCTGAATATTTATAATAAATACATCAAATGATCTGAAGCAGAAGATATCTGTTGTGGAATTCAGGTTAATTTCCACCAATAAAAATCACCTTCAGAACTATTATACAGATGACTAGAATGTAAACGATTGTACTAAAAATCACCCAAGGTATATTCCCAAAAAATAGTGGAGGGGTCACAATGGTCCTACTTAAAAACCACACTCCTTAAACAAAATTTTACTAAGATAAGTAATTTTAATAGCACAATAATTAACAACAATTATACCCGACAATAGCTATTAAATAGACATAAAAGAGAACATCAAAATTTAATGAGGTTCGACCAATTATGCCTACGTCCTCGAACACTACCAAAATAATATTTCACTAAATGTGGAAATATTACAAAAAAGAAAGAATACAAATAGCCTAAATATTTAAGAAGGCTAATATTTTATGGGATTTATTTAACTAAAAAGGGAAGGTTTCTTTTATAACAAAAAAAAGTTCCCTATTGCTTAAAAGCAATCGATGTGGGATTCCACATTTTGCCAAAACTAACAAATCTCCACCTTGGCAAAATTTTATACAGTTCTCTCACAAATCCAACCTTCAGTAGTGTCTGCAAATTTCATCTTTCAATTTGTAAGAATATTGATCAAGTTTAAACTTAATCATAGTTACCACTTTTGTCATCATATCAGCAGGGTTCTCAGTAGTTCGAATCTTTTAGATTATGACTCCACCTTCTTCCAGAATCTCCCGTACAAAGTGATATCGAACATCGATATGCTTTGTCCTTGCATGATAAACCTAGTTCTTTTCTAAATGAATAGCACTCTGACTGTCACAATGCACTTTCATGTGCTTCTGCTCCATTCCCAGTTCACCAAGCAACCCTTGAAGCCAAATTGCCTCCTTTACAGCCTTTGTAACTGCCATATACTCTGCCTCTATAGTAGACAAAGCAACTGTTGACTGTAAGGTAGACTTTCAACTAACTGGTGCCTTTATAAAAGTAAACACATAACCAGTAGTTGACCGATGCTTATCCAAATCACCAGCATAGTCAGAATCACAATACCCAACTACACACTGACCATCTTGTCTATCCTGATGAAATACCAAACCAATGTTTACAGTGTTCAGAATATACAGTAGAATCCATTTCATAGTTTGCCAATGCTCCTTTCCAGGATCATGCATGTACCTGCTCACAACCCCAATTGCCTGTGAAATATCGGGCCTCATACACACCATAGCGTACATCAAGCTACCAACAACACTTGCATACGGTACTTTTGACATGTGTTCCCGTTCTGCATCATTCTTCGGTGACATGGATACACTAAGCTTGAAATGAAGAGCAAGTGGTGTACTAACTGGTTTTGACTTTTCATTCATGTTAAAATATTTTAGTACCTTCCTCAGATATTCTTTCTGAGATAAAAAAAGCCTCCTCAATTTTCTATCTCTAGATATTTCCATGCCGAGAATTTTCTTTGCTTCACCAAGATCCTTCATCCCAAACTCCCTGTTCAATTGAGTCTTCAATTTCTCAATCTCTATCTAACTCCTGGAAGCATATCATCAACATGAAGAAGAAGATATATATAGGATCCTTTTTGTAGCTTGCGCAAATACACACAGTGATCATATTTGCTTCTTGTGTACTTTTGCCCTATCATAAACTTATCAAATTGCTTGTACCACTATCTTAGAGATTGCTTCAATCCATATAATGATTTTTCCAATTTGCAAACCATCTTTTCTCTACTAGTAACTTTGAATCCATATGGCTGAGTCATGTAGATTTCCTCTTCCAAGTCTCCATGTAAAAATGCAGTTTTTACATCCATCTGAACTAATTCCAAATCCAACTATGCTACCAAAGCTAATAAAATTCTTATGGATGAATGTTTTACAACTGGAGAAAATACTTCATTATAATCAATTCCCTTCGTTTGTGCATAGCCTTTAGCCACCAATCTTGCTTTGTAGTGAATATTATCCTTGTCAGGAAATCCATCTTTCTTTGCATATACCCATTTACACCCAATTGCCTTCTTTCCCTTCAGAAGACTAACTAGTTTCCATATCTGATTCTTTTGAAAGGACTGCATTTCTTTATTCATGGTGATCCTCCATTTTCATATTCTGAACTTTGGACTGCTTCATTATAAGTGGCAGGAACGTCATCCATTGCAATTGGTGATGCAAATGAGACCATATCAGCATAGCGAGTAGGTTGTCTAATGGTCCTCTTCCCCTTCCTTAATGCAATTGATTCATGTTGTTGTGGAGGCTCTTGGGTTTAAACCTCTTCTTCATTTAACTCTTCTTCTATTATAGGAGAGTCACCATCACTTTCTACATTGGCTGGGACAATTCTATTGCCATTAAACTCCACTTGTTTGGGAGTACCATCTGTCTGCTCTAATTTTTATGAAGTCACCTTTCTCAATAAGGTAGATTCATCAAAGGTAACATCCCTATTGAAGATTACTTTCTTTATTTCTGGACACCAAAGACGATAGCTTTTCACACTAGAAGTTATCCCCATAAAGATTGCCTTCTTTGCTCTTAGATCCAGCTTTGACTCCTTAACATGGTAATATGCAATGGAACCAAATACATGTAAGGAATTATAATCTGTAGCAGGTTTTCCATACCATTTCTCCAATGGCGTTTTACCATTAATAGCAGTCAATGGTAGGTAATTGATAAGATGACAAGCATATACTACAGCCTCAGCCTAAAACTCTTTGCCCAACCCAGCATTGGACAACATACATTGAACCTTCTCCAGTAATGTCTAGTTCATTCGCTTTGCCACCCCATTTTATTGTGGTGTATATCTGATAATCAAGTGTCTGACAATACCTTCATCTTCACAGACTTTCAAAAATGGATCATTTTTTAACTCTCTACCATTGTCTGTGAAGACGTTTAACTTTTTTGCCTGTTTAAGTCTCCACCATCTTTTTCCATTTAAGAAAAATTCCTAGCACTTCATCCTTCATCTTCATTATATGCACCCATACTTTTTGGGAAAAATCATCAACAAAGGAAATATAATAGTGTTTTCCTCTCAATAAAGCATTCTTGGAAGGCCCCCACACATCTGAATGAACATAATCCATAACACCCTCAATATCATGGATAGCTATTCCAGATTTTACCCTTGTCTTATTCCCTTTAATGCAATGCTCATAAAAATTCAATTTGCAAGCCCGAGCTCCTTTAAATAATCCTTGATCTATCAGTAATTTCAAGGATTTTTCTCCAGCATGCCCCAAGCGCATATGCCATAGCCTGGTTGCTTCTGACTCCTGATCATCAATAGAAGCTACCATCGTTGATGTCCTAATAATTGTACTACCCAAAAGTTAATACACATTATTTCTTTTTCGAATCCCCTTCATTATCACAAGTGCACTAAAGATGATTCTTATTATCCTATCTTCCGCCCTTACTTCAAATCCTTTTAACTCTAAGGTTCCCACAGAAATAATATTCCTCATCAAATTCGGCACATAATGAACACCTGTTAAGGTTCTGATTGATCCATCCTTATTACTCAAATGAACTGAACCAATCCCATGTGTGTTAAGAGGGGCACTATTAGCTGTGTAGACAACTCCACCTTTTAGTTCTTTAAAGTCAAAGAGCCATTCTCGATTGGGAATCATATGATGACTACAAGCTGAATCTAGCAACCATGAACTCGAACAGCTGGTTGATGGTGTAGCAGCAATTGAAAGATCTGAATCTGCATCATCACACTCAGCTACATTTGAATTTGAGACAACATTTCCTTTTCCAGGTTTGCCTTTGTCCTTTAACTTGGGACAATCTTGCTTCCAATGCCCTTTTTCTCAATAAAAGGCACATTGATCTTTGCTTAGTTTGGACTTTGACTTTGATCTCCCTCTCCTTCCTTTATTCTGGCTCTGCGAACAACCTCTGACAATAAGAGCTTCTGCTTCAACACTTATATTTTCTTGCTTTTCTTTCTTTTGCAATTCATAACTATACAAGGCTGCAATTACTTCACTCAAAGACACAACAACCTTCCCATAAAGTAGAGTAGTTTCAAGATACTCAAACTCATCAGGAAGTGATCCCACCAACATCAGAGCTAGATCTTCATCATTAAAAGTCACGTCCATATTCATCAAATCAGTTACCAGCTGATTAAAGCTAGTAATATGATCATTCATTGTAGTACCTGGAACATAATTGAAGCAGAAAAATCTCTTTTTCATGTAGGGTTTGTTCTGACTGCTTTTCTTTAAGAATTTCTCCTCCAATGCCTTCCATAATTTACTTATAGAAGTTTCTTTAGAAAATGCATACTTCTGCTCTCTAAAAAGACAAGATCGAATTGTACTACATGTCAATCTATTGATCACCTTCCATTCTTTCTCTTCAACATCATCTGGTTTCTCTCCTTCAATAGCAATGTCTAGACCCTATTGAAAAAGGGCATCTAGAACCTCACTTTGCCATATGCCAAAATGACCAGTGCCATAAAAAATCTCCACTGCAAATCTAGTATTTGTCACAGCATTTCTTGTCAAAATTAAAAATGAAGAAGCTGTTGACATTGATATGGATACTTTTGTGTTGTCTGTCATTTCTGCTATAAATTTTATTTAATAGCTATCGATTCAGAATGCCAATTAGCCCAAGAAAATTTATTCTGATGTGGAAGATCAACCTAAGCCACAACCACAGAGCATACTAAAATTAACCAAGAGCTCTTATACTAATTGTTATGGAATTCGGGTTAATTTCCACCAATAAAAATCACCTTCAGAACTATTACACAGGTGACTAGAGTGTAAACGATTGTACTAAAAATCACCCCAAGGTATATTCCCAAAAAATAGTGGAGGGGTCACAATGGTCCCACTTAAAAACTACTCTCCTTAAACAGAATTTTACCAAGACAAGTAATTTTAATAGCACAATAATTAACAACAACTATACCCGACAATAGCTATTAAATAGACATAAAAAAGAACACCAATATTTAACGAGGTTCGGCCAATTATGCTTGCGTCCTCGGACATTACCAAAATAATATTTCACTAAATGTGGAAATATTACAAAAAAGAAAGAATACAAATAGCCTAAATATTTAAGAAGGATAATATTTTATGGGATTTATTTAACTAAAAAGGGAAGGTTTCTTTTATAACAAAAAAAAAATCCCTATTGCTTAAAAGCAATCGATGTGGGATTCCACATTTTGCCAAAACCAACAATATCAAATCCTCTCTTAATTGTAATAAATACTAGCACCAATAACAAACACTAATCCTACACTACCCAACGCCAAATGTCACAGTTAGGTAAAATAAAAAAATTCAACCTTTGTTTAGTTCTTGAGAAAGAGAGTGAAAAGGAAGAAGGAATTGGAATTTAATCTCACATTATATGTTTATACCATTATACCACAATTAAGAAGGTAACTGATTATCTAAAACCCAAACGAATTCAGTATTGTAGCATTCATTTCATTACCACCATTTTCTTGACACTAATATGGGCAAGAATGAAATCAAAATTAAAGAAATCATCATGGGTAATGCAATACAGAATTGAAACAAATATAAATCGCCAACATGCAACTTAGCCTCCATTCACTGATTAGAATCTTGAATCTTTAGACCCAAAAATCCGAGAGACAAACCCAATATCCTTAGCCTCTTAACTAAAAAGTCTCTGACCCGTTGATGCCAATTCTAAAGCATTACCAAATTAACAACAATACATAATATCATAAGCAGCCGCTAAATCAACGCCACTACCGCCAATACAACCTCCATGAACACTTGCTATTGTTGGTTTCCTACACTTCTCGTTTGCAGTTACCACATTGTTACCACATCCTGTAAAAACTTTAAGTCTTGCTGGACCTTTTCGCTAACTCAACCATGGTTAATCAAAGGAAGCATTCATTTACTCATAGAAATGCTTGTTACTTTAATAGCAAAGTCATGGTTATCGATCATGATAGATGGAGATAAGGTGATTATACTACAAAGATTGAAGAAGAAGAGAAACAAAGGAAGCAAAGAAGAAGAAGAAGAGAAATAAGATGGTCAAGAGCTATTAATGACTTTTTATGTTTTCTTTTGTATTTTACCTTTATTTTTCTCATTTTTACAATAAAATAGTGAAATTATTGACGGAAAGATTATTTAATATATCAGAATTATATATTAAGAATGAGTAAACATAATTTTTAAAAGTGAAAGAATCACTTAATACAATATACCAAACCTTAGTTCTTAACCCTTAAAATAATGTTAAAAGTGTAAAAAGCCCACACACTCAGAGAACCATGAAAAACGCTTGGTCCTTCTTCGCAGACTCGTCAATTCTGCTTGGTTTTTGTCCGTGTATGTATATTTCCGAAAGCAACGGCTATTTAATAATTGATGAAAAATTGATTGTGGAGAGTCATATACATTTAACGGCTGCAACTTCAAAAGAGATAAGGTATCAATTTTAATCTACAATTTATATTTAATCTTAATATTTTTTTATTATAATTGAATTTTAATTTTTAAAAATTGAATCATATTAGACTCTTATTTAAAAAATTGTTGTAATTACATTCTAAAAATTAAAAAAAATAACTTTAACATTAATTAATAAAAATCAGTTTAAATAACAATGGAAATTAATAAAATTACTTTTAAAATATACATTCATTAAGTTTTTAAAATTTTTAATTTTTATAAAAACTATTTTTTAAAAATTTAGAAAAAAATTAAAAATAATTTTTATATATCTATTTTTTTTAATTTAAACATTTTAATACATTTAATAAAAAAGAATTAAAGATTTGTTTATACACAATAATTTTTGCATAGAAAATTTTTAATTTTTTTTTTTTACATGTATATTACTTTGATTTCAAAATTTTTAAATTTTCAAAAAATTTTAGATCTACAAAAAAAAAATTTAACTTTTTAAAATTTTTTAAAAATATATTTCTATAAACTTAAAAATTTTAAAAATTACAGAAATATTTATTGAAAGTAATTTCATCAATTTACATTGTTATTTAAGTTGATTTT
This sequence comes from Mallotus nudiflorus, assembly GCA_947683625.1. NCBI lineage: Eukaryota > Viridiplantae > Streptophyta > Magnoliopsida > Malpighiales > Euphorbiaceae > Mallotus > Mallotus nudiflorus. The sequence goes on along the minus strand of CANTUR010000886.1, from coordinate 223,156 downwards.
TATCAATTAACATTAAAGTTAAATTTTTTTTTAATTTTTAGAATTTCTTTAAAGAAATATCTTATATAATCCAATTTTCAAAAATTAAGGTCTAATTGGAATAAAAAAAATATTAAGATCAAATATGAACATTGAGGTAAAATAAAAAGTCCAATTTGTATCTTATCCCATTTAAATATGCCACGGCCAAAATCATAAACAGCAACTGCCCTCAACTGCAGAGCACAGTTCATAAGGAGGAGCAGAACGCCATCTTCGACTTTTTTTTGTTGTACTTTATACGCTACAATAGCCGGTGGAGTAATTAGAAAGTCTTTTACTTTATCCTTTACTGAACTAACGGTCCACGGCCAAACATAATTTAATTCCTAAGAGTGATCGAAGATCAAACTACATTTTTTTATTTTTATTTTTTTGTCAAATCGAAGACGAAAGTAAATGGCAATTACATGAACCAAGAAAATAATCAAACCTTATTGGCCAAAAACAGAAAGAAATTTTTACAAAATTAGGCATTTTTTAATTTTATTTACTAAAATAACTTAAATTTTCATTATTTATTAATTTTATCCTTTTTATTTACATAAGCGTTCGTTTTATTTACATATATGCATTCTTCTTCTTTTTATTTTATTTTTCTTTTTATTTTTATTTTTTATTTTTTTATTTTTATTCTCTTTATTTTTTCTTTCTTTATTTAATTTTCTCCTTTTTAAAATTTTTTTTCATGTTTATTCTTTCCTCCTTCCTTTTTTTTTATTTTTATTCTCTTTTTTCCTTATTATTTTTTTATTTTTATTCTTTCCTCTGTCCTTTCTTTTTTTTCTTATTTTTATTTCTCTTTTTTTTCTTTTCATCTTTTTTCAAAATTTTTATTTTCTTATTTTTCCTTATTTTTTTCATCTTTTTATTTTAGTGGAGCATTAGCTAATATATATTTTTGAGATTTTATTTTGTAAATTTTTTGACATTTTATGTTGAAATACAATCTCTTTTTTTTCCCCCTTTTTTTTATTTTTTAATAAATTTACCATTATTTTCTAAATGTTAATTTTTTAATTCCAATAAACCAAAATAAATATAAATTATATAATCCTATAAATTAAATAGTTAAAAATCTCATAGTATCATTAAATTAAATTTTTTATTGGGCTTTGTTCAAAGAGGCTAGCATGCATTGTTCTATGAAATACTTTTTTATTTTTTTATATGTTTTGTTTATTTGTAATTTTTTTATTGAATATCGTGTTGAAAATGGTGATTCTGTTTGTATTCTTACTCATTATGGTGGTAATGGTGGACAGAATATGAAAGATGGTGATGTCATATACACTATTATTAGTTTTTTGTATTTTTTTTTATTGCTTTTTGGTTTCCGATTTAATTTTGTATTTGTAAGATGTTTAAGATGATTTTTTTAGTTGTCCTCCACAGAAAAGATAACACAAACCTGCCTATATCTTAAAATCTCATTTTGTTATTGTATAGGAAATTGAAAATAAACCAAAAGTATGCAAAAAATATGCTATAACTTAAAACTAAATATTTTTTTTGGAGTTAAACAAGTTGTAATTATTGTAATAGAATTTTTTTTTTAAAAAAATGCACATATTTTAAAGTTTTTTGGTGTTGCTGAGTCGTAAGAGGATGATATCATTTTATGCAGAGTTTATAATCTGGTGTCATTTTGGTTTTCTTTTGTTTTCTGATACTTTTTTGTTTAAATTTGTATCATTTACTTTTTTATTTTATTAATGGCAATGTAGTTGTATTACAGAGTTTCTTTTTGTATGTTTGTTATATTTATGCAATCTTTATTTTATGTCCAAATATTCCATAGTTGAAGTAGAGTTATTATTTTGATTTTCTTTTGAATCTGTTTTTGGTTTATTTTTTATTTTCGATTCATTTTTTTGTATCCTTTTGGTTTATTTTTTGTTTCTAATTCATTTTTTTGTATTCTTTTAGTTTATTTTTGATTTCCAATTCATTGTTTTGTTTTAGTTTTTTTGGTTTTGAAAAATATATATAAGATTTTTGGTTCTGACCTACAATATTATATATTTATTACATACTATACAAGAGACAATTGATCAAATCCACACATGAATTGATCAAGCTAAATTAAATAGACAACAATCATAAATTAGTAATAGGAGGAAGTTTAGCATGTATATGCATTAAGTGATAAGAACAAATGACTAAGGTCAAAATAAAAATAATATAACCAAATACAAAAAAATTAAATTAAAAATAATAATATAACAATCATGAGATTACTAATATATTTAATTAAAGATAATGAAAAATATAATAAACTAAGAGATTGTATTATATAAAAAAAGTAAATTAAAAATATATAAAAAATAAAAAAAATCGATAAACAAATCATGCATGTCTCTTGGGCCATGTTTCATGTTATAATAATAATAATAATAATAATATCTGTATTTCATGTTATGAATATTTTACATGTACGAGTGTTGATTGATGACACACACAAGTTTCATATGTTATGTAATTATAAACATGGATTAGAGATTTATGAAGTACATGAAATTAATCAAACCATCTCTAATAATATATATAGATATAAATAGAGAGAGAAATAGAAAAAGGAAAAGGTTAAGGGACAAGTTCTCTTGTTACGGGGGCTTAAATCAACAGTTGCTATTCTTTATTTACGCCATTAATTTCGAGTGGGACCAGACACTCACCTAACCGGTAGAAAAGATTAACATTATGCACTTTCTCCTAGCTCTACAAGTTTTGTTTAGTTTTATCTTTTTCTTTTGTCCACATTTGACTAAAGATATATATATATATATAATCTCATTTCTTTCTTCTTGTTCAACCTCTTCTATCTTTTCTTTCTTTAAATATTATAATCAAATATGTCGCAAGCAGTAACTAATCAAAATAATTCTCATGAATTTTTTTCTTGAAATTTTAATTTTTTTAAAATTTTTTTAAATTTAAAATTTAAATTACACAATGATAAAATTGTTATGTAAAAATTTAAATAACTGTATTCTATAATTTTTTCATTTTGAAATATAAAATTTAAGTTATGTAAGAATTTAAATATTTGTAGATTGTAAAATTTTTTTTTAAATCTAAAATATAATTGTACATATGTGAATCCGTCTGTAAAAATTTAAACATTCACAATTTAAAAATATCTTTTTAATAATTAAATAAAATTCAAAAAGTCAAAATAAAATTATTACGGCAAGTAACGCACTGTGACTGCCCACTGCACTAATCTTTATCCTTCATAAAAAGACCCATTTAAATAGCCTTTATTTTTCCAAGTCTTTCTTTTCTAACTTTCAGCTCCCAGCAATACTTACCACTTATAAAAGCATATTCTATTTCTTTTTTAAATCTTATCTCTTTATTATCTCTACTCCACATATAATTAAACTCAAGAACAAAGCCACTTTATCTCATCAAATCAGTCAAGTTTTGTCCAAGAACCACTCTTTTTTCACATCTTTCTTCAACACCCTTTTGCTAAAACCTTCTATTTTGATTGTTAAAGCATCTAAAACCGAGTCTAAAACATCAAAATCAGAGAGTGAAAGTGAAGGAGAAGGAGAAGGCGAGGAGCAATATGAAGAGTATAAAGTGCTAGTGAGTCAGCCTTATGGACTTAAGTTTGCAAAGGGAAGAGATAGCAGCACTTACACTGATGCAATTGCCACTAATAGTGCTGCACTTATAAGTCAAATTTTGATTTGTTGTTAATTTAATGTAGCTTTTTGAGATCTAAGATTTGAATAAGAATGATTCAATATGTTCATGAATTTTGTTTAGATTGATTTTTTGCAAGAAGAAGAACAAAAAGATTTTTTTTTCTTTTTTTTAACATTGAGAAAGGCACACGAATGACCGAAATAAGTGTATTAGCATAACTATTTTTTGGTTTCAAGGCACGTTGGTAATAAAAAAATTGAGATATTTTAGTTGTTGACTGTAAGGTTTTTGGAGCATTTTAGTAAAAACCCCAAAAAGAAATTAATCAAACCCATCACCAAGAATGGTAATTAATCGCAAGGCAAACTAATTGTAAAAATCCCTCTCTTTCATCAATCGTGATACAATTGTAGTTGAATGGATTACAAGTGACGTTAGAATATGATAACATTTATATGCAAATCATAATACAGCAATGCTCAATTCAACAAATTCCAAAAGACAAATTCTTACAACATGACAATGTTCATATTCATTCGAGTGCTAGGCTCCAAATTATTTATCCAATTATCTATCCTAGAGGATGGTGTTGAATTTGAATTCATATATTGGTACACTGAACTTCAATTTTACATAAAGCTTTCATTGCACATCATCAACGCACAAAATAGAATGAAAAATACTCATCAGATATCTAAAACAAATGATGCCAGAAGAAGGGTAAACTTTGAGAAATCCAACAAATTTTGACTACCATAAAGCATCAAAAACACCATATCTTTAAAACAGAGGCAAAGTCAACATGTCTAGAATAACAATTTAAAGACCTAAAAACTCCAGGAAACAACTTCAAAAGACAAAAATTTCATGAACATAGATGTCTTCATATAATATAAAAGAACCAGATATCCAAGATGAAGGCAAGCATTTTCACTTGAGAGGAATGAACCTAGAGGAGTGGGTGGCACCGATACCAGGTCTACCATGCTTAACAGGCTTGTATGAGATTGAAAACTCAGCTAGATAGTGACCAATCATTTCAGGCTTGATTTCAACTTGATTGAAGGTCTTTCCATTGTACACACCAATAATGCTTCCAATCATTTCAGGTACAATGATCATATTACGAAGATGAGTTCGGACTGGTTCTGGTTTCTCACCAGGTGGGGCCTCCCTTTTCTGCTCCAAACCATTAAAGAAGGGCAATTCAGTTAGAACTGGAACATACTACAAGCTCCGCAACATTAAAGATTGGTAATTCAGTTAGAACGAGAACACACACAAAACAGGAGAGAACCATGGTTCAAAACAACACCGTCACAAATGAATTTGTTAGTTGAATCCAAGTACCATGCATATAAAGTACTTTCACCAAACATTAGCACACATGATTTATTACAGCAAACAGAAACAAGCATTCAATACTCCTTATTTATTAAAATTTCAGACTAAAACTTTACACTTGTTTGACATTTTATTACATCCAAATTCTTACACAATAGAAGAAAATTGGTGAAACAAAAAGTCAAAACCATCAAAAAATTTCATTTTGTCATTTATTAAGTAATACATACTACTTTTGTAGTACCTTTATCTAACTCCATGACTGAAATCACCTCAAATTCAATTAACCAGAAAATCCACAAAAAGGTGAAATGCAGGTGGATGAAACAAAATTGTACAACAGCCATTGAATACCCAAGCCGACAAAAATCAAATTGATTCAATGACTGCAAATTACAAGCATAGGAGACTGCACACCCCAATTTGGAAACTACACCACGCTGCTAAAAAACAGTAATTCCAACTCCAACAAAACCTTGTTTCATACAGAAGTTTTTTTCTTTTTTTCTTTTGCCAAGGCAATAAAATCAAATTTTTACCCACCAACTCATCAATAGTTGATACAGAGAGCTATCAAAAACAACATGGCTAGTCCAAAAAATCCATACACAGCACAGAACTAGAGTAATTTTAGACAATATTCATTTGACCAACCCAAATCAAAAATTCATTTTCCACAAGCATAAATTTAAATTTCCCATTAGTCAAATTGACAAATAGTTTTAAATTAGCAGCAAAATAATCACTGTTAATTCTCCTAATTCAAATAAAATGGGATTCAATACTCACTAGAATTCCAATCAAAACCTCTCAAATAAGATAGCCTGGACAAATTACTAAGATAAAACAAACACCATACATCCACACAACACTGAAAAAAAATAAATCTTGGAACAAAAATTATTGAAAGAGAGAAATGGGTGCAGAAAAATTACCGCCTTGCGTAGCTTCTTAATCAAAGCCATAGGCTTTCTCTTAAGTCCCCTTTGGAACCTATAACAATGAGACAAAATTTTCAACTAAATGTCAAAAACAATTATTTCATTAGAGAAATTTTTTTTTAAAAAAAAAAACAACACCTTCTGCGAGCACGGGCACAGAAGAGCTTAACAAGCTCATCAGTAGACATGTCAAGAAGAGCATCTAAATCCACTCCTCTGAAACTGAACTTCTTGAATGTTCTCTTCTTTGGCTGTCCTGCAACCCCAACCTCTGCCTCCACATCCGCCTGCACAGTACATTTTTTATACGTTAGATCCTTACCATAAACTACAAAATTTTTTAATTTTTTACAAGGATTTGAAGGGAGGAAGATTAGAGATTACCATGGTTGCTTCTTCTAGGGGATTGAATCAGAAAAATCTTCAACGAAGAAGTGAGCACTGTGGCCGCTAGGGTTTTTCAAGAGAAGAGATGAAAAGATTGTAAAGCTGCTGTTTTTATATCTGATGAGAGAGTGTAGCGTATAAACCCTAAAATGTTTCTTTTACACTTTTGCACATATGGGTCTGTTTTGTTTGTTAATTAACATTTGGTCCTTTGCTATTATTGGGCTGGGTTGGATATTTGTTGGGCCTGGTTTATGAGTTTAGCTTCGATGTTTGCCATCTTAGGACCCTAAAATCTAAGCTGGGCCACCATCCTTCAGCCGTCCTGGACTGCCCGTAACCAGCTCTGGAACCCAGCTTCAATACCATTCCAAACTTCAATATCAACTTTTTATTTCGACAAAAATGTATCAACTCAATCAATTTTTAGCAATTTTAATGTGGATAGACATTTAATCAAAACTAAACAAAAAAAATGCCAACCTAACATATACTGTGAATCGATAAAAATATATTGATATAAAAATTTAAATATTTGTAACTTTTAGTAATTTTATTTCATTTTTATATTTCAATTTAAAATCATTTGATCAAAATTAAATAAAAATGTGTTGATACAATAATTAAAAAACTAACTTTACATGCCATAAATTTATAAATTTATAATTGAATATTAGTTTGATAAATTTTTAAAATTATATATATATAATAATTTTTCTTATGATAGTTCAACGACTTTCAAATATATATAATAATGAAATAATAAAAAATTTTAAATTATCTAAAGTAATAATTTTTATGTTAAAAATTTTAATTTTAAAATTATTATAATAAAAATTATTTATGAATTAAACAATTTCTCAATAGCAAATTTAATTCTTTTTATTTTTGTGTATATTTTATTTAATTATAAATAAATAATTATTTGTATTAATAAATTGACTAAATTAAAACAGTTAATTGATGTGTGTAATATTTACATATTTCATAGTTGAATTTTAATAACTTTTGAATTAATAAATAATGTTAAATGGGTAAATTTAAATTAATTAGGAAATATTTTTATTTTAGAGTCTTATTTAGGATTTTATTATTTTTTGTTTAATTATAGTCAAATTAGAGTTTCTATTTCAGTATTAATTAGTGTTTCCTTTTTTGTAGGAAATATTAAAAAAGAATTTCAAAAAATCAAGGATTTGTACGATATGGCCATGACATAGGCGTGTTGCAAGCCATGTCTACTTCTGAAACTGAAGGAACATTGGACACGAGCACAACATAGGCATACTTCAACCCGTGCATCTTTTTGTCTGATTTAGAGAAGAGGGACACAACCATGTTGTTGGCCATGCAAGGAGCTGGAAGATGATTCGAAGACAAGCATGACCATGTGTGAAGCTATATGGGAAAGCATTAGGACGTGACATGGCTGTGTCAAGGTCGTGTCGAGGTCATGTCAGAGAAAAATAAGTTTTCCTATTTAAAAAAGACTTGAGAATTCAAAGGCAATTAGGGCTCTATCATTTAATGCTTATAAAAGGGGATGCTAAAAGGTGTATTGATAAGGAAGAGAGGAGACATCAAAAGCCACAAATAAGAGTTTAAGGGTTTGAAAATTGAAGCGGCGCTTAAACGAGTTTTATCTATTTTTCTTTTTCACTCTCTTATTATTTATTTTATTATTTATAGAACTATGCGTGGCTAAACTCTTTTTAGGGTTGAGGTTAAGAGTAGTTATTCTATGATGTGATTGAACACAAGTTTTATTATTATTTTGTGATGGTTGTTGTTGTTGTAATGGTGGTTGTCACTAGTTATGAGGGTGGTGGAAGTGGGGAAAGAAGACATGGTAATGGTGGTGCAGCAATGGAGGAGAGAGTAGCCATTACTTAGCTATGTGCATTAATTATTTGATGAAATGCCTGAACCAAATGTGCTATCATTTACTTCGCTAAGGGCTGCCTATGTGGAGTGATAAGGGACAAGTGAGGGAATTTGGTTGTAAGCTATTTAATGCACATTGACATCTACTTTATAATAGTGGCAAAATTTTAGGGCATTTTCAAAGGATTAACAATGGCGTGAGAGCTTGGTTTTATGAGAGTTTGATTGGGAGACGAATAGCATAAGTGCTTTAAATTTACTCCAACAGCCTGCGAATAATTTTCACAATCATATGCAGCTGGTGAAAGTTATCTTGGAGCTTCTAAGTCTAGATTGGGAGGTGTGGCTATCTTGGAGCTTATGTGATATGTTTGCTATTGGCCAAAATAGGCTAGTGTTGATGTAGAAACACCACCACGTCGACACCACTCAAAACATAACAAAATAATAGAATAAGAATCATAGGAAATGGGTATGCACTCAATTGATTAATAGTGTGTGTACTTAACTAATCCAAATTTGAGTCTAAAGACTTTAAAAATGATGAGAAGATAGACCTTGTGGATATCTGAACTGTTTTTCATTAAGTATATGGCCTTTTAGCTCTGCAAATCCTTGAATAGTTGAATTAACCTGAGCAAAATACGTCATGACCTAAACCGGGGGCCATGACCGGCGCTAGGGAACAAGAATTCTTTCGAATCCGAAACCCATAGCAATCATTAAAAGAATAAAAATAAACAATAAATATAATAAAATAACTATAACATAATTAAAATTTCATTTTAATATGATATAATAAAACTCTTTTAAATCACGAAAGGTATTAATACAATATTCAGAATAAATATCTAAATTAAAATCTCATACAGCAAAATAAATAAAATTCACTACTTTTATAAATACAACTACTGCAGTTTTCTAAAGTACAATATAAATAATTAAGTAGATCAGTTACATAATAAAGTCGAGGCGGAAGAAATCCGGCAGATATGTCTACTGCTAAGGTCTAATGAAGAAGACTCTCCTGTAAAAATATCAACAGAGGGGAGTCAAACCTCACTGAGTGAATTGTTATAATATATTTATACGCATTACTAAATGACAAATGCAAACAATCACATGTATATAATAAATATATATACAGACATGTACACACATATGTTGAAAATCACTTTATATATAATATTGAAAAATATCAGTTTATAAAGGATTAAATAGAACCCTAAGTGATCGTAACCTCAATAACAATAAAAAATCACTCTAACCATACTGGCTCACTTAATTCCAAATAAATTCACTTAATCCAACTGGACAGTAGACTGACCCCGAGACACTAAGTCAACCGAGCTCCAGCAGTTTGACTGTCAGTGTGATTGACCCCGAGACACTAAGTCAACCGAGCTCCAGCAGTCTGACTGTCAGTGTGATTGACCCCAAGACACTTGGTTAACCGAGCTCCAGCAATCACACCATCAATCACATCATACATTAATCAAATCAATTAAGTTATGATCCACAAATAAGTTAGTAATTTAACCTATAATCTATCGCACCGGTACATACTCGATCCTAGTGCTCCCTATTGGGAAGTACGTTCTATCGATATCCTTCATTTAAAATAAACACATAATGCATAAAGTTATTCATAAAAATCAAATAAACCATATATATACAAAAAATATACCTAAAATAAACTAAGTATATTTCAAGTATATATATGTAAAGTAAACTCAAATAAATCATGAAATATACTTAAAATAAACCAAAAATATTCTTGAAAATAATTTAAATATAAATCAAAAGTAAAACATGCATTTATTTCAAAATATACCAAGAATATACTATACCTAAAATATGCTCAAACATTTAATAAAATAATTATGCAAAATTTTACATTTAAAACATATAATTCTCAAACATGCAACCTAAAACAATGTATATATATAATAATAACTCATAGGGATGCGTTCTGTGAGACTAGACCGCTAGACCTCAGTTTCGGAGTAACTAAACAATAAAAATGATCACAAAATTAGAATAAATCTAACTTAAACTTCTAGAAAGTCGATCTAAAATTATTAAACACAACTAGACACAGAATTGGAATTAGACCCGATGTCACGTTTTACTAGAATTCTTCCGAAAATTCAGCAGAACCTCCTCTGTAAAACAGACATCTCTCTACTAAAAAGTAGAGCCGGTCCTATAAGAAAAATACAATTCTAATATAGAAATTCTCATAACCCTCGGTTAGGATCCCGAACTATAAAATTCCCCAACCGAGGTCAACAATTCACCAAAATTCACATAATATAATAAAATATATTAAAAATTAACAATTACCATAAATACCCTCGAAACATCAAAATATAGTATATTTATCATTAAAACATTAAAATAATTATTTTCCCAATAATTACTTAAAAACCCTAAATAATAATATAATATTATTAAAAATCCATTTTCTCGATAATTCCATAAATATTAATAAAAATTCATTTTATAAATCCAAATAACCTAATTATTCCAAATACATATTAAAAATTACTAAAAATCCATTTTATTACAAAAATAGTATATTATATTTTTTTTTTTGAAAATAACTTTCAAAAATTAGTATTAATTAGTTATTAGTTAAAATTAGTAAATAATTTATAAAAATCATTTTTATACCTTAAATATTATTAAAACCAATTAAACATAGTGTTTAACTAAAATAATCACAAAATTACAAAATTAACCCTAATATTAAAAAATATACATAAAGTACTAATAATTCTAAAAAATTCAATAAAAATTATATAAATACACAAAAATTATTTTATCAACATATATCTCAATAATATCAACAAAAACATATAATTAACCAATTATTTCTAACAAAATATATATATAACCATATTTTCCAAAATTGACATAAACCTAAAATAATTATAAAAATTACAAAAAAATCACAAAAATTATAAACTCAACTCTAAAATTAATAATAACTACTAATAACACCAAAAATAAAAATTTCATAATTTATATAATTAATTTACGAAAATAAATAAAATAATAATAAAATATTAAAAAATTCACAAAAATCAAAATAATTTCTAAAAATCAAAAAAAATTCATGGGAGTAGCTTAAGCTATTAGGATCAACATTTGTAAATAAATTTTTCATGAATCAACCATTAACACCCAAAAAAATTCAAAAATCCTAAGTGATCGAATTCTAAAACATGATAAACACCACACCAAATCGAGTTTTCAAGCTCACACTCACGGGTAAAAGAGGAAGAAAACAAGATCGGAATCGAAGGAAATGGTGGTCGAAAAAGCTTGGAATGCAAGTGAGCTCAAGTTTCGGCCAAAAATGGCAGCTGCTGCCACTGCCAGCGCTGGGGAAGATAGGGAAGGACAACAAAGCTGTTGGTGGAGCTGGAAGGCCAGACGACACACTGACAGTGAAGGACCGATGTGACAACGACATAAAGGGGGGTGGCTCGGGTTGGTTCGAGGAAGGAAGAAGAATACTTTTGTTTTTAATGTATATATATATACACACACATATATATATTCACACACAAATAAAATAATAAAATAAAATAATAACAATAACCCTAATGTATGTATATATATATATATATATATATATATATATAATAACATATAATATAATCATGCAATAATGCATTATAGTAAATAATAATAATAATAATAATAATAATAATAATAATAATAATAATAATAATAAACATCCTTTTAAAAATAAAATAACCTTAGTACTTAAATAAGATTATTAAAATAATTCTCAATGTAATAAATATAACGTAAATAAATCTCTAAAATAATAAGTTTTAAAATAAATATTTACGTAGAAAATTTTGATTAAACATGAAATAATAAATATTAATCACAAGATAATAAAATAATTAAATATAACTTTGAATTTTATTAACACTGCATATCCTATTTTAAAATAAAATAATTTAAAAACTAGGGTTATTACAAAATATATGCTCAAAGAATTTGAATTATCAGGGCATGTCTTACATTCCCGTTTTACAAAAATCTATCCAGTTTTCCTGTTTGCCAAAAGTTATTACATATAGTAACAAAAGAAGGTAAGATGTGTGATTCTGTAATATCCTGAGATTTTAAATAATTTTAAAATGCATCAGGATATGCAGTGTTAATAATTTTGATAAATATATTTGACTATTTAATTAGTTTGTTAATTATTAAAGTTATTTTAAATTTCTTACGTAAAATATTTTTGAGAATTTTATTTTTGGAAAAATTAAAACCTAAATAATATTTATTAATTATGTTAGTCGGTTTTACGTATTTGCATGAGTCCATGCATGATTTTAATTATCGTATTAATATATATACATATACATGCATATATATACATATTTAATATTTTAGGGTTTATTTTTAATTAAGTATATATTATATAGTTTTATTAAATTAATATGTGTTATATATATGTATATGTATATAGATATTAGTTTGATATTTTTAACTTGTGGTGTAGAATTATTTTTGAATATAATATTAATATATTATATTATAAGTTAATAAAGTTATATATATATATATATATATATATATATATATATATATTAAGTTTGCATTATTTACATATTGTGTCATCGTCTTCTTCATCTTCTTCCTAACGCCCCCACCCTCATCTCTGCCACTGTCAACCTCTTCCCTTACCATCAGTGTGCCGTCCGACGTGCCACCACCCTCTCTAGCTTCCTCCACCACCAGTAGCTTCCATTTCTGGCGAGTTTTAGTCGTTTTCAACCCAAGAAGCAGAAACCTAGCTCAACGCCGTTCAATCCTTTTCCCACCATCAAATTGGATGCCACCAGTCTCTATCTCTTCTTTGAGCTCTGGTGAGTGCATTTCCAAGCTTTGTTTCACTTGATTTTGTCTAGATTTTCTTTGGTGATCAATTTTTATTTTCGGACATTTTGAGTTCTTTAATTTTTTAAACTTTGATTCTAGTGATTCAAGCTTACTTCCTTCACAAATATTGTTCCTAGTAGCTCAATATACATCTTGTAATTTTTTTGAAATTTTTGGAATTTATTTTGATTTTTGTGAATTTTTTATTATTTTATTAATATTTTCTAATTTTAGTAAATTAATTAAATAATTTATGAAATTGTGATTTATGGTGTTTTTAGAGGTTAAAATGAATTTTATAATTTAATTTTGAATTTTTGTGATTTTTGTATAATTATTGTGAATTTATTTAGTTTAAGTGATTTTTGGCAAATTAGGTTAAATAAGTATTTTGTTAAAATTAATTGGTTAATTGAGTATAATTATTGATTTTATTGAATTATATGTTGAGAAATTAATTTTTGAGCAATTGCATAAGTTTTAGTGAATTTTTGAATAATTATTGTATATTATGTGATTTATATATAATTAGAGGTATTTTGGCAATTTGGTAATAAATTGGTTGAAAATTTAGTTAAATTGGTTTTTATAATTATTTGAGGTATAAAAATGATTTTTTAAAATTATTTACTATTTTTCAAAAATTATTTTCAAAGTATATATAATATACTATTTTTGTAAATAAATGAGTTTTTAATGATTTTTAATATGATTGTGGGCTAATTATGTAATTTGGATTTATAAAGTGAATTTCGGTTAATATTTATGAATTTATCGAGAATTGTGGAATTTTAATAATATTTTATTAGAATTAGGGTTTTATTATAATTATCGGTGAAATAATTATTTTCGGTATTTTAAATACCTAAACTGCTATATTTTGATATATAAAGGGTATTTTTAGTATTATTGGAATCTAAATGTATTATGTACATATCTCGTGAATTGTGAACCTCGGTCGGTAGAATTGTAGTTTGGGAGTCCGATCGAGGGGTTGTGTGGCTATATACTCAAAGTGTGTTTTCTTGCAGGGCTGGCTCTACTTTCTGAGTAGAGAGATGTTCGTTTTACAGGGGAGGTTCTACCGAATTTTAGGTAGAATTCTCGTAAAATGTGACATCCGGTCAAATCTCTATTCCTAATATGTGTCCAGTGTTTTAGATCGAGTCTTTAGAATTTTGTTAGATTTATTCTAATTTCGTATTGTCGTTTGTTTGTTTAGTTGCGCTCAGACCGAGACTTAGTGAATTAGGCCCGTCGGACCTGTATCGAGGAGCGCACAACTGTGAGTTATTATTTATATATACGTGTTTTAGAATTGCATATTTTAGAAATGTAAGTTTAAATTTTATGAAATATGCATAAATGGTTTAATAATTGTTTAAGTATATTTTGGTATATTTTAAATTAAATGCATGTTTTATTATTGAATTATACTTAAAATGTTTTTAAGTATATGTATAGTTTATTTCTGGTTTATTTTATAATTAAATTGAATTTATTTGACGTATATATACTCGAAATATACTTGATTTATTTTTTGTATATTTCTAGTATATATATGATTTATATTGTTACTTTAATTAATGTCATGTATCATTTATTTCATGAATGTATAAATTTATTTTAAATGAAGGATATCAATAGAACGTGTTACCTAGTAGGCAACATTAGGACCGAGTACGTACCGGTATGACGATAGAATTTAGGTTAAATTACTAACCTATTTGTGGATACTAATTGGATTGATTGGATTGATGTGTGATATGATTTGAGAGTGTGATTGCTAGAGCTCGGTTAACCAAGTGTCTTGGGGCCAATCACACTGACAGTCAGACTGCTGGAGCTCGGTTGACTTTATCTCGGGACCAGTCTACTGTCCAAATGGAACAAGTGAATTTATTTGGAATAAGTAAGCCTGTATGGCTAGAGTGTTGTCTAACACTATTTGAGGTTGCGATCTTCTAGGGTTCTATTTAATCCTTCATAAATGGTTATTATTCTCCATATTGTATAAAATGATTTTTGCTGCATACGTGTGTATTTGCCTGTATATATATTTATTATATATACTATTGAATGTGTGCATTCGTCATTTAGCTATGCATGTATATATATTATAACAATTCACTCAGTGAGGTCTGACTCCCCTCCGTTGATTATTCTTCAGGAGAGTCTTCATCTTCAGACCTCAGTAGCAGACCCTTATGCCGAATTTCTTCTGCCTTGGCTGTCACGACCCAAAACAGGGGCCATGACCGGTGCTAGGGAATGAGAATTTTTTCGAATCCGGAACCCGTAGCAAGCCTTAAAATAAAATAAAAAAAACATGCAATAATAATCATAACATAAATAATATATTTTGCAGCAAAAATAAAATCATAAATAAAAATAAAATAATAATCTACCAATAAAATTAATTAAACATCCTCATCTTATATATAAATAATCATTTCATACAAATTCCAGTTCAGGCCTTTAAAATACATAACTCATAAAAATATAATACATAAACCCCACAAATGTTTACAACTACTGCAGTGTCTAGATTATAAAATAAACTCAGGTAAGCAGTTTACATAGTGAAGCTGGGGCGGAAGAAATCCGGCGTATGGGTCTGCTACTGAGGTCTGAAGACGATGACTCTCCTGAAAAATAATCAATGGAGGGGAGTCAGACCTCACTGAGTGAATTGTTATAATATATATACATGCATACTAAATGAAAATGCACACAGTCAATGGTATATATAATAAATATATATACAAGCAAATACACACATATGCAACAAAATCATTTTTATATATTTTTACTGAAAATCACTATTTATGAAGGATCAAATAGAATCCTAGAAAATCGCAACCTCAAACAATGTTAGACAACACTCTAGTCATACAAGCTCACTTATTCCAAATATATTCACTTGTTCCATTTGGACAGTAGACTGGCCCCGAAACACTAAGTCAACCGAGCTCCAACAGTCTGACTGTCAATGTTATTGGCCCCAAGACACTTGGTCAACCGAGCTTCAACAATCACACTCCCAAATCATATCACACATCCAATCAAATCAATCCGATCAATATCCATAAATAGGTTAGTATTATAGCCTAAATGCTATCGGCATATCGGTACGTACTCGGTCATAGTGCTGCCCACTAGGTAGCACGTTGCATTCATAAATAAATGATGCATGAAATTGAATAAAATAGCAACATAAACCATATATATACTAAAAATATACCCAAAAGTAAACTAGATATATTTCGAGTATATATACGTTAAATAAATCCAATATAGTTACAAAATAAACTGGAAATAAACTATAAATATACTTAAAAAAATTTAAGTATAAATTCATAATAAAACATGCGTATAATTTGGAAATATACCGAAAATATACTGAAATAAACTTAAGTAATGATTAAACTATATATGCATATTTTATACAATGAAAATATACATTTCTAAAACATGCACCCTAAAATATATATATATATAATAACAACTCACTGTTATTGCGCTCCTCGAGATGGGTTCGATGGGCCTGGTCCACTAAGCCTCGGTCTCGGCGCAACTAAACAAACAAATGACAATAGGAAATCAGAATAATTCTAACGGAAATTTTTAGAAACTCGATCTAGAATACTAGACACAAAATCAGAATAAGAATTTGATCGGACATCACATTTTACGAGAATTCTATCGAAAATCTGGCATAACCTTCCCTGTAAAACAGATATCTCTCTACTCAAAGAGTAGAGCCGGTCCTGTAAAGAAATACACTTTGAAATAACACAATTCACAACCCCTCGGTCGGACTCCAAACTACAATTCACCGACCGAGGTTCACAATTCATAGAATAATTACAGAAATACTGAAAATGCCATTTAATACTCAAAATGTAGCAAATTAGGTATTTAAATGCTAAAAATATTTATTTTACCGCTAAATACATAAAAACCCTAATTTAAAATAAAATATTATTAAAAATCGATAATTCTCAATAAATTCATAAATACTGATCAAAATACATTTTATAAATAAAAATTACATAGTTAACCCTAAAAATCACTAATAATCAATAAAAACTCATTTATTTAGAAAAATCGTATATTATATATAATTTGAAAATAATTTACGAAAAATAGTTTTAATTAATTAAAAATACTACATAATTTGTAGAAATCATTTTTATACCTTAAATAACTATTAAAACCAATTTAATTATATTTTTAGCCAATTTAGTGTCAAATTACCAAAATACCCCTAGTTACGAAAATTCCCTAAAATTAATAAAAAATTCACCAAAAATAGTATAATTACTTAAAATTAATTTTCTCAACATATAGCTCAATAATATCAGTAAATATACTCAATTAACCAATTAATTTCAATAAAACACATAATTAACCTAATTTTCCCAAAATTACATAAACTAAATAAATTCAAAATAAATTTATAAAATTCAAAAAAATTAAAAATAAATTTATAAAATACATTTCAACACCTATAATCACCATAAAACACCATTTCATAATTTAATTAATTAATTTTCAAAAATCAGAAAATATTAATAAAATAATAAAAAATTCACAAAAATCAAAATAATTCCCAAAAATTCCAAAAAAATTAATAGAGGTAGATTAAGCTACTAGGATCAATGTTTGTGAAGGAAAATTACATTAATCAACCAAATTGAAGCTCAAAAAATCAAAAACCCTAATAGGTCGAAAATGAAAAATCAAAATCTAGGGAAATCTAGACAGTTTCAAGTGAAAAAAAGCTTGAAAATGGACTCACCAGAGCTCAAGGAAGAAATAGAGACCGGTGGCATCGAGTTTGGTGGCCAGAAAGTCGACGATCAGCAAGGGAAGCAACTTTCGACAACTCTTGAGAAATCCGGTCAAAACATGCCGAAGAAGGAGGTTCAGGTGGTGGAAATGGTTGGCAAGGGAGGAGGAAGGCTGAAAGGCACAGTGACAGGAAGAAAATTGAGTTGTAGACGCCGAAAACTGAAGAAGGATGATCGGGAAGAAGAAGGTGAAGGCAATGACACAATCGTAAATAAGTTGAACTTTATTTTTAGTTATAATATTATAGGTATATATGTATATATATATCTATCTCACTTTATTATTTTAATATATAATATAGTACACACAATAAATATGCACCACACACATATTTTAATAATATTTACACATATGTACATATATATACACACATTTAATTAATTAACATAAAAACTATATCATATAATTTAATTATAAAATAACCCTTATTTAACTTTAAATGCATGCACAAACATGTATTTTATTTGACACTTTAAAATCACGCATGAGTTCATGCAAATTCATAAAAATATTTCAAATAATTAATAATAAATTTTTTACGTCTTAATTTTTCCGAAAATAAAATTTCCGGGAAAATTTTACATAAATATCTTAAAATAATTAAAATGACTTAATAAATAACAAACTCATGAAAATAATCATCAATATATATATAAATTATTAACACTGCATATCCTGATGCAGTTTTAAATTATCTAAAAACTCGGGATATTACACCGGCTTTATTATGTAAACTGCTTACTTGATTTTATTTTGTATTTTAGACACTGCAGTAGTTAAGTCGTGGGATGTATTTATCATATATGTTTGAGATTTAAATTTTAAAGATTTGAACCGAGAATTGTATTAAAGGATTTTATGTTATATGAGATGAATTTATATTATTAAATGAGTTGATGAATTATTATTTTCCTCATGAGATTTAATTTCCACTGCAAGATATTTTATTTATTTTATTATTATTGCATGCTTTTATTTTTTTTTAAAGGCTTGTTATGAGTTCCGAATTTGAAAAAATTCTCGTTTTCTAACGCCGGTCATAGCCTCCTATTTTGGGTCGTGACAGATTCTTTGTACAAGCATGATAGAAGGCACATGTTAGTTGAGATGAATGAATTTTGAGCCATGATGTCACTTGTTTCCCTGCTAAAAGTTAGGTCAAGGAGCCCTATTATTGCTTGTTGAATAAACTGTGTGGTTCCTAAATTATTTTTGAGTTTATGTATTCTTTCACTTTTGAACTGATTTATATATGTGGTGATGGTTGATGATGGTGCCGATGGTGGTGGTGATTGATAATGGTACCTACAATAGTTAATGATGCAGGTTATGGTGAATGACGTAGATAATGGTTTAGTTGGGAAGAAGTCATTAAAAAGGGAGTTATTTTTATCTTTTCATGGCCATTTAACGTCCATTTAACTAAAATAGTATCTAAGGACTTCTTAATTTATTTCATCAAAATAAAAGAATTAAAAAATATATTTTTAAAATATAAATGATGAAATAATGTATTAGATTGAAATACAAAGGTCTATTTAAATTTTTCATGTAAATAGACCTCGAAAAAAAATGTCCCTTTGAGTCAACCATGATGTGTACCTCTCACTATATTTTTCACATCCTGAATAATTTAAAATTTTTTATAGGAATTTCCTCGATTAGTGTTATTATAAATTTACCATTAGTATCTTAAATTTTAATTTTGAATAATATTTACAATTATTAATGGTAAAAAAAAAGAATTAGTGCATAAATTTTGCGAAAAAAAATTAAGGGGCACGTTTTCAGTAGAATCAGGATATTTTGTCAATTAGTGTTAATATTATGCCATCATCCACCGTTAATGAATCAGCAATCCAACGGTTAAAATTCAAATATTATCCAGTCGCAGATAACAATCCGCGTCACAGCGCTTGCTACTGCTTACCAATTTCAGTACGTTACTCAAAAAGTGCAAAAACATTCGTCAGGAAATGCATAATTCACCGTAGATAACATCCAATCCAACGGTTCCTGCTAAAAAATTATCGTCGCACGGATCACGATCCTCGCCAAGCTTTTTCAACCAATCACAGTGATCTTTTACCATTTTCGGATCCCTTATAAATTCCCCTGTTTTTCTTCTTTCATCATCCAAAAGCTCGCTTTCAGTTCCAAATTCTCCATTTTTGCCTGCGTCCAATTCTTTGCGTAACCATGGCTATCGCTCCTGCTCCGGCAAAGGCAAAAACCAAAGCCAAGGCCACCAAGCAGCCAAATTCCAAGAAAACCACTTCGGCTCCAAGGAAACCCAGAGCCCATCCTCCTTACAGTGAGGTGCTAATGCGATTATGTCTTTTATTTATGTCTGTTTTATGTTCGACATGCTTGTTTTTTAACTTTTCTTTGTGGGTTTTAGATGATTAATGAGGCCATAATGGCGTTGAAGGAGAGGACAGGATCGAGTCAGATTGCGATTGCTAAGTTTATTGAGGAGAAGCAAAAGAGTAATCTGCCTCCTAATTTCAAGAAACTATTGCTTGTTCAGTTGAAGAAACTTGTTGCTAATGGCAAGCTTGTTAAGGTCAAGAATTCTTTTAAGCTTCCTCCTAAAACTGCTGCTTCTGTCTCTGATGTCAAAGCTCCTGCCAAGCCCAGTGAGAAGAAGATTAAGAAGAAGACGACTATGCCGAAATTAACCACAAAGAAGGTGGCTAAATCGCCGGCGAAGAAGAAGGCTGTCGCTGTTTCAAAGAAGAAGACGCCAGTGAAAGTAGTTAAGAAGCCTAAAACTATCAAGTCGCCCATCAAGAAAGTTGCGGTTAAGAAGGCCAAGAAATAAGGAGATCGTGTCATTTCTTTATTAATTGGTAGATTCTGTAAATGTTGGTGTTTGATAGCGTTTGTTTAGTTTTTTTTTTTTTTTGACCAAATTTGTTTAGGTATTTTAGAATAGGTTATCTTTTTTTTTTTTTTTCTAATTAATGTCGATGAACAAACAAATCAGTGTAATGGATTGCAATTCGAGTTGAATGAATGTTTTTCACTTGATTCGTCTCTGTTTTGGCGATTTTCAAATTGATCCCATACCCTTTCAAAAACAACACTAACATGATTACAGTGCAAAAATAAAAATAATGTTTTCAAGACACCCATTTGAGTTCAACCCTTGTTGTCGTTGTTTGCGAGTAGTTGATTTTCAATCATTTGGATGGAGATTTTGAGCTCTGACTGAATGGCGGGCCTTGAAGGAGAATACACAATCTCTTTCCAAACTGACCCTGACTCGAAGATTATGCCTCCATCACTGTAAATCTGGTAAATGGATTCCGCATCCTTGTTCAAATTAGCCACATTGGTCAAGCACTTAATTTCTTCAGGGTCAACTAGCGGTTTGTTGTCTCCATCTTTCCTTGCTATCAACTGCATTTCACAACATTCCATTACACATATCAGTTCTAATGTTGAACTGAATCCACCAGCCAAACAAATTGTCAAGCTGGCCTGAATATGTTGATGGGTGAGTCCAGAGATGTTATGTCAGGACTGAAAGTTGCATAATTTAAAGAGCTTGGAAAGGCCTTACTCTGGGTGATCCTCCCACTGCATTGGTGCAATAGAGCCTTGCATTGTCAACAAGCTGACAATATCTTGTGAATGCACTTGCAAATGCTTTGTGGGACTTGAGCTGTGAGCTTACCCTCACTGCTCTTTTAGTCATTATAGCTCTCCTGTTCCAAATTCCAAAAGATTAGTCCATTTCCAAAATCCAAATTAGACCTACCACACCCCTAGCACTGCAGAATTATGCACCTGATGCCTCTGATGACAGCAAGATAAGCATCACAAACAACACCAACCAACTCTATTCTGTACGGCTTTCTTGGTTTCACTTCCCCATTCTCCCCCTGCTGTTGGATTTCTACTTCTTCTTTCTCCCAGTAATTTTCAGTCACTGTTCCATCCTCTGCAATCTTGTATCCTACTCCCATTCGATACCGATATTTATGCACATTACGAGCCATTGCAATTGTCTGCTCGACGAATGGCTCCCATGACAAGGTACCATCCATGATCACATCACGGCCCTCGTTAAGTGCAGTCACTAGCAGAGATGATGCAGCATCAGTTGATGATTGGTGCACCTAAGGATTAATATCACACAAACATCAACAAGTGAATTTCATTAATTCCTTTTTTCTTTTTTTTTTGGTAACATCGTTTATATATGGTACCAGTTCAGCTGTTGGGAGCATATCTTCGTGATAGCCCATTGCACTTATGGCTCTATAAATTACATCAGATTCTTTGAATGCATCTGCCTCTACAACTACAGGTGCTGCTCCTGACCAAAATGACCTGCCAAATTAATTAATTATATATTCATATAGTTCACTTCATCATTGCTCATGATCAGAGACGTAAAATTGATAGAATTTAGAAAAGGGTTACTCTTTAAGTATATCTTTGATGACTGTGCTCTTGCCAGCCCCCATACCACCGCCCATAAGTAGCAGCACCGGACTCCTCTCACTAAGGGCCATGGGCACCATTAAATCAGAGCTTTGTGGTTCTCCTTTTTTTATAGCATTCATCTCCTCCACCAGAGTAGAGAACACCCTTTTCACCTTGAAGTCCTTAGTTATCTTTTCAAATCTTTGTTTCCTACAACAAAATAAATACACACATATATTATCAACTCAACTAGCTATTGATAGAGCATGCAAGGTCTTAGCGACGGAAAATTTTAAAATATTTTCGCACCACTACTTATTATACATAATTAAGAGGTAAAATTAATCGCATTGAAACAATATATATTATAGTGGGTATATATATTTATTATGTATGGGGCAACATGTTGCTCTCCTGGTCTCTCATCTATCTTAAAAGAACAGTTATACCAGCTGAAGTTGTTTCAGAAATTCCTTGATGAAATTATGGTGGTGCAAAATTCATAAATGAAATGCCAATTCATTTATTGTAAACGAGAGGGGTGGATAGGAAAAAGAAAATTATTGATTTCATGTATGATGATGACACATTGTTGCTAGGATCAAATTCACATCACTCTTAATCATATGACTATAGTACATTTTTTTAATGTATTTACTTGTCAGATTAGAATTTTTCTATTTTTTGTTAGATATTATTATTCTATTTCTAAATTTAAAAATTCTATTTTTGATAAAATTTCAATTAATTTCTATTTAAATGGTTGAATCCTTAATTGTAAGAAAAAGAAACAATATTCTGGCCAACCCAAAACATCAACCTGGATGAAGCTTGTAAAAAGAGACAATCATCATCACATCAATCTGATAATCAATTATTAGATTTTTATCGAAGTATAATCAAAAGCAAGTGGAGGAGAGAGGTACTGTCAAGATAACATGGTCCCAAAAATACCATTGGTATGTGATGGTAGCTTATTCACCAAAACTAGCACCAACTCAATTTGGATTTATATTATTTATACAAATAGTTTTTCGAAATAAATTTCAAGAACTACTTCAGTCTGAAAATTCCAGAAAAAGAAAATAATAAAACCATTATCATGTCATCTTTTAAAACTCATAAAGCTCCAAATGAACTTTAGAAAATTTCAAATGAAAAAGACAATTTGTAGGAATTTTATACTGATGTGGTAATTAGCTAGCTAACCAATAAATGCAACTAAAAAAAATTTTACCTTGTTGCTGCCATTACAAAGCCTTTGAGCTTAGGCTTTTTCACTGATTCATCATTATCCATCACCTGCCAGTTTCTCAGGCCAAGAAATTAGATTAATAGCAACAATTAAACACTAATAATGATAATTTTGAATCTTGCAATAAGTAACTATATGTTTACCTGACTGATCATATGGGGAATTTGAGTCCAGTGAAAAGCAAAGTAACTAAGAATGCATCTTTCAAATTCTTCTATCAACTTCACATACAAAGATTCAGCCTCAGCTTCATTAGCAAAAAATTCATATATGTTACCCTCACAATCTTTAGATTTTCTTAAATAATCATACGCTAATTTGCATAGCTGTGGACAGTCATTCGGATCTGCAAATCCCAGTTGCCTTGCTGCACCCACCCACCAACACAAAAATTGATGAACAAATTAAAAGATAGCTAGCTGTAATTAAGTTTAGAGTAAAAATGGAGGAGATAGATGGGTTCATGTAATCACCAACATAATGAGAAAATCTTTCAACGCTTCCAACACGACCAGATTCTGTCCTGTGTATCCGTGGCAGGATGGTTTCCATATCATACTTCAAAGCTTTATTAGCCCTTTTCCGATGATAGTGCACAGCCGCAGCAGCTGAAACAAGGCCGGCAAAGGAGGCGGCAAGAATTCTTGCAAGGATAATTCCTCCACCATGACAAAAGACAACTGATCATTGACAACAAATAACGAGCTTAGACAAACTAGTGCTTGTCAAAATTGACTTCATCATGATAATCAAGATAACGATTAAAACATGCACTATATATATATATATACACATGTTAATGGAGCTCACCATCATCCTTCATCTTGGATTTTTAATCAGAGTATTGCTTAACTAATTCCTTCTTGCAAATGGGATTGGTATTTTCTTGCAAATAATGAAATAATGGCTTGGTTAGTCAGCTTGATAAAACGCAACTAGTGGGAGCATATAATAATATTTTATATTTCTGATAAGAATGATTTTTCTTTAAAAATTCTTTTGCATTATGATGTTTTAATTTAATAAGCACAAAGACCACGACCTGCTTTGTTTAATTAAATAATTTAGTAATATAACTTTTTTTAAAAATATTTTAGATACGATTTTTTTTCTCCTCTCTCAGTAACAAAATTATACAAGTGTATATTATTTTGAGCGTATAAAATTATTAGTCACCAACGTAATTACACATGCAAAAATTACAAAAAGTAATGAATTTTTTGTCTTATTATTATTTTTTAATCTGCTGGAAGTTTTACATTCTTTGACAACCAACAATAATATTGTCTCATCTGAAGCTGCTTTTTTTTTTTTTTCCTTTCCCTACGGAGGGCCTTTAATTTAAAAAATGTTGACAAAGTAATTGATTACTTGATTTCATATCACACTTAAATTAATGTTCAATCAAATTTGGTGATTTTAGACTATTTACAATTTCACATGTATTAATAAATAATTAGAACGAAAGCCAATGTTTCTAAATTAATTTAAAATGGCCCCACCTATATTTTATGGACAACTTGATGTAATTATTTGCTTCTCGCATTGCTTTTTTTTTTTTTTTTTTAATATTGAAATGGTTAGTGGGTTAAAATGGGAGAAGTCTTATCGAAATGATTAATGTGTGTTAGTTTTGAGGTGAGGGGAGAACGAGCATCGATGACTGATTTTCCAGCTTTACATTGTTTCGGAGATTAGAAGGTTATGTCTCTACTTCGCATCATATGAACTCTGAAATACAGCAATTGATGATTTGATACGCATATTGTCTCATCATATATATATATATATATATTTTTTTGTCTATTACAATTTTGGGTGGTTTGTTAGGAGGACTGGATCCCAAATACCTAAATACTTTGGTAAAAAAATACCTATATATCGGTATATTATTTCATAATTGTTAATTTTTTTTTATCGGTGTCACTTGTTAATACTCATATAAGATCATAACAATTAATTTATTTGTTATTAGTCGGGAGGGAAGATTTTTTTTAAAATTATTTTAAACTTGACATTATCAGAATTTAAATCTAAAATCTAAAATTTCAGAACTTTCGCTCAGCCAACAAACTAGACTTCACTACTTCGACCATAACTGCCGGTTAATATTACAAATATGAACACATTATTTTGTGTCCAAATTGTTTCTAATTCTATTATATATAAACTTAATTTTTTTTTAACTCGTTGAACTTAAAAACGATTTAATTTACAACGTCTACTATCAATTACAGCAAAGAACATGGAATTCTTGACTATACACTATTTGGGATTTGAACTTAAATCTTTTGCTACCCAAGAACTCAATATTGGACCATTTGATCAAGGTTCATTGGCTAAATAAACTTAAATTTATTTCATATTACATGTGGGTATGAGCTTAAATTTGGTTTTATATATACATATATATATTGTTTTTAAAACTTGAGAATTTTTTAATGAGGAATTACAGTTGTGATTATATGATGAGATACTTGGTGACTAGGATATCTACTATTTTATGTGTAAATAATGCTGCCTCGACCCCAACTCATATATTATTGAATTTACTACTGCATTATATAGTTTATGGTCAATTGCTTTAGTTGGGAGTTATAATTACTATTTCACATGAATCATATGCTATATAGCCTATAGTACATTATTTAGATTTTATATTCTAATCTCGGTGGTTAGAGCCTCGTGAGTTATGATCACACATGATTAATTAATTCAGGCTACACCCACTCTCTAATGTGTACATCTAATTTTTAATTCTTTGGAGGTATGAGGACTTTTCTCCCAAATTTAATATTAAAATTTATATTATTGATAATAAATTAAAAAAATTATATACATATATATAAGTAATGGATTTCGTTGCTTTTGTTTGGCCATAATCTAGACTACAATCTCAAGGGAAGTCAAAAAGCATAAGCTTTTCTTTTTCCTTTTTTTTTTTGGAACAGAAACATAGGCATATTTGAAACAAAAGCCAGCCAATCTTTACATCTTGGCCATCATGTGTCCCCAACACCTTCTGTCGATGCAATGGTGAACAGCCAAGCATCTTCCACATATTAATATGTGCCTTATCTTTGATTTCATACGCATTTTCTTATACAACTATATTGCTTGCTACACATTAAAATATCTACTAGATGTATATACATATATTATTGATAATAATAGACGTCACAACTTACAAATTACGATAAATATCAACTGTAATTATTCTAAAATTATATTCTAAATTTTTATAAAAAAATAAAAATTTCTTTCATATTTACCCTCCCATATAGAGTTTGTCTATTTGAAGGAGATTATTTTTAAAATTTTCTCCCGCAAGATACTATTTCTTTTTACAATCTATACATATGTTATGAAATATAACTACTGATGATGGAAAAACTATTGATAAATATTCGTATTCATCGGAATAAGCACTTTCGAATATATTATAATAAAGAAAATGCACATAATTATGAGTAAAATAATCACTCAAATGATAAAAACTTTTATGCAATTAAAATGATCATGGGTTCAATATCGACAATCGCACGAGCCAAAAGTTGAGCCACTTTCCAATGACTAGAGTTCTGTAGTTAAATAAGCAACCAGCTTCAAGGTTCCCCAGCTATATAGTAAGCCAGCATGCATGAGACAGAGAGCATATATGCACACGCTAGCTTTCAAAGATACCAAGCTAGCAAGCCAGCGTGCATGCTACAGGGTAACATAGGATAAGTTTAGCAACAGGAAATATCTACGTTGGTACTCGAATAGAGCAAATGCATTAGTTAGCTATTTCTTGAAAAGAATTGGATCACATACCTTATGGGGAAGTTGACGTTCAACTCTAACTCACGGACCTAAACAACGAATAAAGTGCGTTTAAATATCCAACGGTAAGATGATATAGGAATAGAAGAAGAAGAAAAGGAGCCAGCCATGGAACAGGAGAATTTGCAACTAGATTACACAAAACCAGAGTAAATGCATCAAAATGACTAATGACATGACAGGTCTGAGAAAAGGAAGCAGAGATTTTTATTCTTACAATGGCCTTTGAATTCAAAAACTATAGAAGCTCATCTTACAAAAAGTTTGAAGAAAAAAATCAAAATTATATTTACAAGGGTGGTTACTTGGACACTTCGAAAACAAACAATTCTTTACATTTGTACAAACAGTAACTCAAACTAAAACCACTGGCTACTACTGTTATTCATACCGAACAACCAAGTAAATATTAATTTTTAATTTTCCTCCAAGCCTAATGTTTTCTTCTCCTTAACCTTAGATCTTAATTCTTCTTCAGTCGGTAACTGGTCATCACCCCTTGTTGTATCAGACCACCATGCCCTAAGCTCATCCTGCAAAATGCAGACACAGATTTTAGTCAAAAGTTCAAGAAAAGCCAGCCGAGTGGCGAGCAAGAATTCACGCAATGTACTATCAATGTAACATGCACCCTTGATTTCTCAACCTTTTTTTTAAATACCTGCATTTTCTTTTACTTTTTTACCTCATGGTTGAACTTCTAAGCATCCTTCTTTGATAGATAATCTGATAGTGATAGCATGTGTAACAAGAACATACCGTCGGTACTAATTTTCTTTAGTATAATTTATAGTAATAATGCACATTAAAAAAACCATGGTAACTACATTTGACAATAAATAAATCTGAGTTACTAAGTTCCACTTCGACAAACATGGGCTACCACAGATTATTATTATTATTAATTTTTTGAATGTTGGAAAATTATTTGTCATGCTTGAAAGGTCAGAATAATTGTGAGTGAGCTGTGACCAGAATAAATTCAAATCCAAATTATCATCTACCAATTAATTTCATGCACAGGACTCAAGTGTGGGACAAAAGCAACGAATAGCCGTAATAATCATGAGAAGGTTTGAGATCAGGTCATAAAATCTAAAGACAAATAATCTACAGACCAAAGTTCATCCTCAAGAAACATACTACTATATTGAGCATCTGAAACAAGAATGCTCAAAAGATAATATCAGATTCTTACCTCATGAAAATCATGATTAGAGACATATTGACTTTCGACTACACATTTGATTCCACCAACATTTACAGCAACAGATTTTTTGGACTTCTTTGATGAACTCTCCATTTGTGCTCCTATGCAGTCAGAAGAAAAGGGAAAGAAATGAGAAAATGGCCATTATAAAACTTCAGCATTGCTAAAGTGCATCCAAACAATATAATTTGGTGAAATATATGCAAATCATTTATCAATTCAATCCAACAGAAGGTCTATAAATTACAAATTTCTGCCATACCAGTAATGCGAGCCACATAGTAACCAGTTCCACCAAGTCCTTCTTCCCACTTCCCAAGCCGCAACCGAACAAAGTAACCATTCAGATGTGAGAGTGGTAGATTGGAGTTCATCCACCTGATGCCCATGTAACATAGCAAATGTCAGTTTTTGTTAAATGTCCCAACAATGATTAAGAGCATCAGATATTAAAGATAAAATTGCCGAGGATTTAAGACCTAAAGCACTATATCTCTATATTTAGCAGGGAATTTTGTCCACAATGTGGTCTCAACCTAAAGATAGCTGGCATTAGGTGATCTTATGGGGAGAGGCCAGCATAAGAAAAATAAGATGCAGCTCCATTTAACTTTGTCTAGTGTTAACTGTGCAGTGTATGTGTAAAGCCATGTAGATGGTAGGAAATGCATCAGAGAGATCTACAATATAAAGAAAAAAAAAAGAAAGAAAAACTATGGGAGGAAGCAACAAAATAACAACGTATTAACTATCCAATGTTTTGCTTCCCAACGCTAAAATCCACCCAACCATCTTCATTGTCTTCATTCTTCCTTTATTTCTTACCGACAAAATACATCTCATAAGTTCTTGGGTTTGTTTTTTCTGCCTTGAATTTGACATCCCAAGAGCCACGTAAGAGCAGAAAATACCAGATGATCATTCAATACATAAATTAAGAACAGGTCTATAAGAAAGATTCACAAGTCAACCTACCCAAATAATATTAGCAGAAAAACTTATTGTCTGCGTTTCTCAAAACTGAATTCTTCTAAGGAATTGAAGTTCTTATATTATCTTCTTAGTGTTTTCATAACCAAGTGTCTCACTGACAAATCCCTACTCAACAATTCATTGACATTTTTTCGCTGGAAGGTGTATCTTTTCATAACGAGGAGAATGTTCTCCTAATGGGTGCTGTGATTAAAAAGGAAATAACATACCATCCGTCATATGCATTTAAACAAGTATGTTATCCATTTCAAAGGGCTTAAAGAAACATCCTTTTCTCTGTTTATCACTAAAACTAAACAAAAAGGTAAATTTATTTTGTAGAACTTGTACATCTTGTTTTTTTGACTTAAAATTATCAGTTGCTAATCTCCTATGATTCAAAAAAATTGCACAAAGGAAACAACTATCAACTATGCAATGACAGGTTAACCAGTACGATCTACTTACTTGAGGATGTTTGTTCGTGTCAAACGTAGGCTTCTTACTGTATCAAAGATTCCCTTTGGTATATTGGAAATCAGGCCACTGATAAAACCATTCAAAGGTGGCATTTGGTTTCCTTTCAATCCCTTCAGTTCAGAACATGAAGCAATTTCTTTCTCAATTAATTTTACATTCAAGTTCATTTTTCCATATGTAGCAGCTTCATTTAATTTATTGTTGATCAAACCTCTCTCCATTCCAGAATCACGGGCAGATATTTGTTCTAGCGTCATATCATCTTCATTTCTTATATTAAGCTGCAACGTGCTAAGACCACACTGGTTGACCAAAGAAGCTTTACATTCTGCTCGATCTTTTACTCCTGAATGTTTGCTAGCACATGAAACAGCCCAATGATTTTGCTGAAAACATCTAATACACACACAAGGAAATTCTTTTATCCCATCATATGAATTGATATTCCTTAGGAGATCTTCAAGCTCAGTATTTGTTACATCTGGACATTCTCGCAAAGAGTGACCCTTCATGCCACAAAAGAAACACGTAATGGTTGCACGAGCAGCACAATGTGAATCATCTGTGGGAATGATGTGTTTGAGGGCATCCAATCTCCTGGCAAAAACAGATGCCATTCCCTCTGATGTTTTGACTCTCGCATATGGTATTACAGAATTCGGTTTATGCATTGACCTATCGTCACGGTGTCCCTTTACTTTGTAGAAACCGAAGGAAGCCTCATTAGCTATACCACGATTTTGTACACTCATTGGTTCTTCAGTAGATTGCTTCCTAAGATCAACATTTTCATGTTCACTGGAAGAACCAAGAGGATTCTGTAATTCAGGTTTCAGCTTCGTGCCATCAGCAGTGCAGTCAAGAGCCTCACCAGTGCCCTTGTTAGAAGGGTACTGGTTCAATGAGGGACCAGAAGTTTTTGGAATAAATCTAGCTATCCACAAGCTTTCCAATGGATCATCTTTGTGACAAAAATTATGGGCTGTCTTCTCTTCAGATGGCATCTCAGAATCAATTTTCCCAACAATGTTTCTCTTGTGTTTACCCTGAGAAGAATTGGAGCTTGTTCCATGATTTTGCTTGCCAGTTTCCAAGTTGCATGAACTTTTGTTTTCTATAGAGTTACTCTTGCTATTTTCTTGAACGATTGGAAAACTGATAGGGATATCTCTAGACTGGACAGCCATAACAGCTTGATTGCCAGACGTACATTCCTTAAATCTCTCATTTGATGGCAGCAACCTCTTGTAAATATTACCAGTCACCATTCGACAAGTTATTGGAGTAGCATTCAGGTCACATGCTTTATCATCTGACTCACATTCTTTAGATCCTTCTGGTTGATGATTGGCATTCAAGGTCACAGCTTCTTGATCCGTTTTCCTTTGGGAATAAAGTGACTGAAAAATGGATTGAAATCCTATAGTTCTGCACGCAGGATCTTTCTTTTTATTGCTTGTGAAAATATCCTGATCAGGATTCACATGTCCATGACTAGGATTTGCAAGAGCAGGAGAAAGAAAAGGTGCCTCTCCTTGACTTGATTTTAAGAATCCTTTCATCATGTTTGAGATCCAATTCACGAATGAGCTATCTGGCTTAACTAATGATGAGGAACCAGGACTTTCTTCAATTTGCTTCTTGATTCTTTTTCTTCCTACAATCAACTGTTGCTCAAAGTTCCATTGCCGTTTTTGTGTTGAAAATAGTCTAGCACTGTTACAGCTTTCAACACTCTCATGACTGCCATCCTCTTCGTTCAGCGTCCTTCCATTTTCATCTCCATAAGATAAGGCCTTACACTTGCCTTTTGTTTGATTATTTTGCATTCTGTTGTTTGTGGGAGACTGTTCAACTGCAACAGCCTTGTCAGTTGGAAGTAAGTCATTATCTTGCTGGGTGTTTTTTTCAACTCTATCAGCAAATTCTGATGCTAAAATTTTAGTTGTCACACCACAAACATTTTCACCTAGTGGAGTTTCTAAATCGTTCTCAGCAGTTGCCTCCAGTTTTTCTAAGGGAAAAATGCCAGGAAGGCTTGTGACAATCTTGTTTTTGCCATTTTTTCCTCTGACTGAAGATGATTCTTCATGTCCTTTTCTGGAGGTTGTGGCATTCTGAATTTTAGAATTATAAGCTTCACATTCTTTCAGAGTATGAAATTCAGAGGCCAATACAATTTCCGTTCCAAAAGTAAGATTCTCATCACTGACATCAGTAGCTCTGACAATATTTTCCTCGCAACTTGGATAATTGTGTGCCATATCCAGTTCAAGCTCATCTGTCAATTGACAAAAGAAGGAATCAGTGCCAGTGTGACAAAACAAAATCAGGAAGCTATGTTATCTTCTGACACAGAGATAAGTGGAAGAAGAAGAAAAGGTAGAAAAAAAAAATCAAATTTTAGATTGCTTTACATCAGAGGAAACAACTTGAGGAAATGCTTCTAGCTCTTGCATTAGCAGCAAATTATGAACTCCCTAGAATTTTGTCTCCTATTGAAAGCACAGGCATTCCATTTCAGAAAAAATATGAGTAAATGATTTCTAAACAATCAAGTTTTTTCCTACTATATAAAAGCTGTCGGAGCTTTCCAGAGTTCTCATCTCAATATGATTTCCCAAGGCACTGAAAAAAATTGAAATTATGGTTTCTTATGCTAAAACAGTTTTATGTTCAAACAATTTCTCATGTTAAAGCATGCACGTGCATGACAATAGGTGCAAATAACAAACTTTCAAAAATGAATTTACCAGATCCAGATCTCTAGTCATTTAAAAATCACATTTACCTACGGCTTTATTGTGTCTTAAATTCTCTTCCTCTAGAAAATGTAAGTTCTCTGCATTTTCCATTTTGTCCACCTGATCACCGGTTGCTGCCAAATGAGAAGTATTCAATAATTCAGGACATATGTGGGAACATACAATCATACAATTTCTAAGTTCAAGTGAAACATTACACTACCTTAAATGTCAAAAAAAATATTATCATTACCTGTATTGAGTTCAAGACTCATTCCAGTTAATGGCATAACGCTTGCATTGACTGTATGAAATTTAGTGGAATTATCTCCTCCAGCAACTTCACTAGATAGATTACATGCTTCCAGAGATGCTATGCGTATTTCATTGTCAATAGGTTTTTCAGTACTTGATACAGGTTTATCAGAACTTGATCTACTTGCCATATTGGTAGGTCCTACACCCCATGAAAGAGAGGGTTTTTTGTTGGTGAAGCTTCCATCAGCGCATTTAAGACTCAAGCCTTTGTGTGGAGACCATACTAGTTCAGACAATGGATTGTCTACAAATGTCATGTCTACCGTCGAAGCTGCATTTGCACCTGCACCTGGATCATTGTTCAAAATTCTCTGAATGCACCGATTGGAATAACCCAGAGCAAGGCTTAAATTAGTTGATGGTTCAATGTTCATATCTTCCTCACTCATCTTTGTTGGATGAACGTCCTGGTGAGCAATCCTGAAATGCCAATGAGGTCCAGGTCAAAATCAGACTTCTCCATGGCGCTAGACACGAAACTCTGTCTACACAAAATATTTGAATCAATAAACATTTTCTATGGAGTCGAACTTTCCAACTATATGTCATAAAATGCAATTTTTCTGATAAAATTACTAGAATTACTATTATTAGTTAGAGCTTAGCATGAATACAGTAAATTTTACAAACTTCAGTTTTTCACTAATTCCCATGAAATAAAATAATGAATAGATTGGCAGATGGGGACTACAGATTCTATTTGAGGTGTTATATCAAATTTCTGTTGTACTTATGGAAAAGATCAAGATCCCGTAGCACATTGTCTCATCCTTCCTTTTTGAAAACAACACTAAATGGGACCAGAATGGCTCCCTGATAGGAACGACTTACAAACTACATTACTAATCCTTAGAATCATAAAGAAAATATGACCGATATCTGCATGTTCATCACTTGATGCTCACATGACCTACATGCCACCTGGAACAAAACAAAAATGTAATTTTTGTAATCATATTTCCTTGGTGCTTCAAAGCTCTAGTATTTCATCACCATAGGTATCAAATCTATTCATTAGGTCATATGAACTCCGACCTCATTTCAGTATGTATGGCATGAAAATTGTTCAAGTTCTATGTAATGTGAAAGGGCATGTTGACTAGGAAGGAATGACAAGCAAGATCGAAGTACATCTATTCTAACAATGTGAGGTGAACAAAGCTCCTCCACAGTGCAACGTACACAATATTATGTAAGAAAATTAATACAACTTCTTAGGGAATATTAGTTACTGATTATCTCCCTTTTGTCCATCTTGTCCCCAGAATATCCATTTTCCACTAAAATGCCAAGGAATTATGTCTTTCCACACTTCCCAGAATTACTTTCCAATATTCTTCCTTTCTTTCATGGTTTTACTGACCAATGCAATGTATATTGTGATATTATGGATCATTTGTGCAGTTTTAGTTTTATTTAGAAATAGGATCCGTCAATTGAGTACACTGGAAATTTAAGCTTGCTGTTAAGTGTAATCTTTGGAAAAATATCAAGTAATTTAAAATGCAAAAAAGAAAGTAAACAAAAGAAATCCTCTTAAACTAGTTAGCATTCCAATTTATTTTTATCCCCCAATGAAGTCATTAAGACAGTGGGGTCTGGCTCTTTCCTGCTTTTGCCAACAACAGTTGGCAGTAACAATTTTGGATGAGAAATTAAACTAGTTAGCATTCCAATTTATTTTTATCTAGTTTGGGGACAAGAGCCAATACAGAAAGCAAAACTGGCATGCAAAATCACAAGGCAATTACTCATTTCATGATCAAATAAGGTTAATTTGGATACCACTACATACTGATTATTGATTAAAAAATTAGCTCCAGTTTTTAGGTTCTGGTTGCAGCTGAATTCTAAAACTTTTGAACAAAGATTTAGATGTATGCACCTAGAATTATGTTCTACAGAATACAAAAAAACAGTAATATGACTAGCGTCCACAAAGATAAAAACTTCATTAACTTTCCTTGAAAGAAAACCCTAACAGAATGAATCCATCATTGCATGGCTTGAAAATATAAAAACAATACATTAGCTGATTCAGATAAAGTAACACAATTTATCAAAATAAGCAAAAAAAGGGGAAAACTTAATGATATTTGATTCTCATAAATGCAACCAGAAAACAAGCGAGTCTCACAAAATCATATGAAAAGTAAATTTTTTTTTTTTTGAACAAATATGAAGAAGTAAATTTGTGACAGGAAAATGGGAATAATCATTAAAAAAAATTCAGTATCATTCTACCAAGAGCAAGACACCATAAAAAAGAATTAAAAATTGAAAATTGAGAGATACCAATTTGAGAAAATAACGATTTATGAAGACCGAACAAACCTCTATTCTGTCCTTTGAATAATTGAAAGTTGCTTTCTTTTCTGCTATCATGCACCAACATGAGAACTTTCAAAACTGTGCAAAGCCCAGAATCAACAAGAAACTTGACCACCTTATAATCTCGTAAAAGAAATAAATAAAGACACAAACTTCAACGCAAGAGAGAGCTTACAACAAAGCAGTTTTCGACTGCCATGCGTCCTCCTGCCACAACAGTTACATGAAGCAAAAGCTATTTACTTTTGCTCAGATTCGCACGTATATGAGGACCAGGGGATGCCACGTTGGTTTATTGCATGCCAATAGAATCAAAGTCTCCGAGTGTTATATCCATTTATGGCATGCTACTGTTAAAAAATTATCATCACTAAGTACTTTTTTTTTTTTTTTACAGCGAAAAATATCATTACTAAGTACTTTATAATCATATTTTGTGAAGTTTCAAAGCCGTAAAGCCAACGAGGCCTTGATCCGTCGGTCAAAGGCTGAGGTTCTGGACCTTCAATTCCTGGCAATATTAGGATTAAAACTTTCTCTTCTCTGATAACCTATTAGTATAATTTTATGAACTACTAGCAAGTGACATCATTGAACAAAAATTATAAAAAATCATAGTTTTCTTGAACTGATCAAAGTATCAGTTTGTAAATTGAAAGTAAAAAAGAGTTGCATTTAATTGCAACTTTTTTAGACACTTTGGAATCTGAATCATATTATATGATGATTTAAAAGTTCACTTTTCTATGTTTAGCTTCACACTTAATGCAAAGTAAAAAAATGCATTACTATTGGTTTGTAATATTGCACAGTTCCTGCTTCTTCTTTTGTGTCACTAAAAAAATGGTATTTATTTTACCATGAATTGTAATAAATAAAAAAAATTATTTTATGCCTCATTATTTTACACAGTGCAACTCAGCACTGTTAAATCGGAATGAAAAGTGAAGTGACTCAAATTCAAATTTTTCATATGGCATTGAGAGCTCTTTGGCCACTGACATCGTAATAATTTACTTATGTTCAGAGATTAGAAAGAATTTCAAAAAAAAAAAAAGAATAATAATAAAAGAAAGAGTTTGGTAAAAGTATAATAGAATGAGCATCTGTGGTTAATTTGAATATTCATGTGAAGTTGAACCACTTGACAAGTTGGATGATGATATGATCTAAATTCATTTCATCATAAATTGTTGGGGTTAGGATTTTTGGTTCTGCATCAACCACCATATTTTTGATGTGGACTATATATTACACAACTGACCATTTTATTACATCCATGGAAAATGAGATGGTTCTTTTCTAGCTTTCTTATCCACTTATGAGAGACATCAAATGAGAAAACAACCATGTATTTTGCTGCCAATTTCTTTGTAATTTTCAGTTGATTTATGGACAAATGTTGTATTATTTGAATAGTTGTAAATTTTCTAGTTTTATTTATGGTGGTTGTTCAGGTTTATCTAGTCGTGTCATATTTAGTTAGGACAAAACAGTAATTCCAAGTTCAGATTTTCCAGAAACACTGTGTGGTCACTGGTCATTGCGTTGTTGGCTGATCTTAATCACAGCATTTAATGGATTTTGAAGAATGCACACACAAATAGACAATTGTGGGGAAAGATAGATTTTTCAATCGTAATACAACAAAATTGACTTATTTGGTTTCAGAGAGGCTTTTTGATGATCATTTAGCTGTCGTGAATGACATGTAATAATGAACGTAATTATTTGTTCATCATTTTGAGAAATTGCATTGTAGAGCAATTAAAAAAAAAAGCAATTTTTACAGAAGCACAGTACCGACAGAAAATTTTAACTTTTGGGTCGAAATGCTAAGACTTAGCAGGCAGACCAACTTGCAGGTTAGCCACTAGTCCCAATGTCGTGTAAGGTGGAAACAAGAAACGTCCCCACTTCCCACTCAAATAAGAGAATAAGCTCGTAGTCGCCAGCAAATACCTTTAAAAGGACTTGATTAATCGTTGACTAGCATAATTTAACACATGTTCTGTGCATCAGTTACAGTGCAAGGGCTAATGACAAATTAACGATCCTAAATGTAATAGAAACTCCTAGGGCAGGCATGAGACAGGAGAGAAATATAATTCAATCACACCAATTATAGAAAATTTATCAGTAGTCTTGACAATGTCAAATGCAAGTTAATTAAATCGTAATAGCGTACATATAAATTCTTCAAGGTCAGATATGGATACATGGCCTTAAATGATAAAACTCTCATCTCCGTGCAATTCTTTGCCCTGCTCCAATTAACAAGCCCCTCCCAATTGCACCAGAATTAAGTCCACAAACAAGAGCCACTGTTCCACCTATAACTACCCATTTCCAATCAATGCCATGATCCTTGTGTCTTCTGAGATCTACTGCTTGATGTCTATCTTCTTCTCCGGTAACTGCTTCTGAAGAATCCATGCTTTCATCAAAAGAAATTTTTGTGGTAATTCTTGCCATAAGTGCACTTCTAGATAATGAAGCCTCCGTTTTCCTAGCATTCTGGTATGCCCTCATGCCAGAATGAAGCTTCTTGACAGTTCCCCACATACCGTGGCGCAATGCTAGCTTAGCCACATCTTTTGGGATCCCCATGTCCTCATAATGAAAGAGGGTAACCTCACATGCAGACATCTGTCCATCACTTTTGCGAGATTCCACTGCACTCATTAAGCAAATGGGCCAACAAATATGCACCATTATCCAGTCGGATAAAAATACCGCAAAAATGAGTTGAGAAAAAAACTTGGCAACTTGCTGTTCAGCATAACTTACCAGCCCTGATAACCCAACTTGAAAAATAATGCTCTACTTGCCTTGGCTTATCACGCTTGTGGAGGCCTGGATATGGCAACCCCTGCAAGGTTGTGCAGCCTTGAATGTTAGTTCTATACATTCAATATACTGTGGCATTGATAAATGAACAAACAGATCTTGAATCAATAGAAGTAAGATACGATATTTAAAAGTTAAGTGTAAAAACTGAAAGTTAAGTGCACCATGAAATAGAAGATTGACTAAATTTATGGGGGCAAAGAAAATTGCATTGAGTTGAAATTATTCAGTCCAGTGTTGTCAAAAGCGCAAAAAGCACTTGCCTAGGAGCAAAAGCCCAGCCCCGTTAGAAATAGCGCTTCAACCTCAGTAAAGCCAGGCGCATTTAACCTCAGTAAAGCCAGGTGCGTTGCACTTAAGCCTGCGCTTTATTAGAAGTGCAAAGCAATAAAAGCGCATGCTTTATTAAAATTTCAGTCTTTTCATTATCTTGGAGAATATTTTTGTCTTCTTACTTAATTTTAGGTCTAATTTTTTTTTGGTTAAAGGGTTAAAAAAGTAATCTAAAATTAGGAATATATTAGGTCTGATTTTTTTTACAGCCAAAAGACCTTTTTTTTTTTTGAAAAGAACAGCCAAAAGACTTCTATTCTATTCAAATTTCTTTTCTTTTCATATTTCTTTTTCATTTCTTAGTGGAGCCTAGGGTTTTGCAGGTTGTCTTCATCAACTTAAAGACAAATCAGGTATTAAAAATTATTATTTAATAAGAATACTTTCAAAGGCTTCATCTTCACAAGTGTATTTGCAAGATGTTGGAGGCCTTGAGGCTGATCTAGATGATACATATGAGGAAGATATAAGTGGTTTGCAATCTGACCATGGCAATGGAAGTGATGAAGACTTATTTGAAAAATCGGACGATGACTTTTACGCTACAACATGCTAGAGTAGACTAGAACTTTAGTTTTAGTTTTAGTTTTTTGCTCAAGGAATTTCAATTGCTGTTTTTTTTTTTTAACACCTTTAGAATTGGTTTTTCATTAGTTTTGGAGTTTCATCTCATCATTTAGAACATTGCATTTTATTCAAGTATGCTTGTGTTAGTTATAATACCTATTCTTTATCCTATTATTCTATGATTATCTTCTTTTAGAATTATGCGCCTTACTTAGGTCAAGCAAGCGCTTTTTCTGCGCTTTAGGCAATGAGAAGACTCATCGCCTCAAGTGAGCCTAATGCTTTTAACTACCTTGATTCAGTCTCCTATTTACCATATTTACACAATTAAAAACTCCAGCCAAAAAAAAAAGATGATTCCAGAGGGTCTTTAACCTGAAAAGAAGAAAAGAAGCAATATACCTTTGTCACACAATAATACGTCTTCCCAGCTTCCCATATTCTACGCCCAATGATATATTCTCGATCACTGCAGAAAAATGGGAACTGCAAATTGGAGGAGCAAATTTTTTGTCATTTACAGATACATGCTACAGAACAAAAATGCAGTATGAATAAACCATGATCTTAGTAACAATTCATTCCACTAACCTTTTTTATCCAGTGTACAATCATTGCTCCTGTATGAGGGAATTCTTCTAATATTTTGAAGTAAGCAAGCATTGGATCCCATTTCAAACGAAATTCATCATCCCAGAAAAAATCTCTAACTAGTTCTGGTGTAGCATCCTCGAAGACAGTTCTACTACGGTATATAGTGGGACCTGTCTGAATAATAGAATCACCACCAAATGTGATAGCATGTTAGTCTCAGCATTATTACATGAAAATGAGTAGACCAATAACGTAAAATAAATACATTCAAAATCACATGCTACATCAGCAAATTCAGAAAAGGCATGATATTCTCTGCCAACATCAGGTGATTAATCTGAAAAAACCCAGAATGTGAATACATGACAGATGGCTAAAATAGACTCAGAATGCCAAGAAAACTTATGGGAAACGTGTGTTGTTCCTGTCCAAAAAATGCTTATATCCCTATAGCAAGGAATTGCAGTACATAATAACAAGTTAAAAAAAAAGCCATTTGTGCCTGATGGAGTAGTATGATTTAAGAATTGGCTACAAGAACAGCATAAACCATGAAACATGTCAAAATAAGCATCATCTATCATCAACATACTTGCCCAACAAGAAAACATCCTTTGAGATTTGCAGGACCACAGGTAAGAAATTGGTTGCAAAAAGTTGTAGAAATTAGTTTTAGCTAGTGAAAGGCAGGATAAAAGTCAACCTGAGGCTCATGGCGCCAAGCTTGGTATGACATATTTGAAGTAGACCTTTCCATCATAAATTGCCATTCCATTTGTCCATCTTTCCCTTCAAGAAGACGCAGTAGGTGTTCTAAATCATTCTCTGTCAGAACATCCTCACCCTCTTGAGGTTCACTATCAGAACTAGAAAAGGTGAGATATCATTAGTCAATTTATCTAAAGTATCCAACAAAAATGATATAATACATACTGTTATATACCACCCACACAGAACAAAAGTCGACAATTGGAAGTGAAAAAAAAAAAAAGTCAACAATCCATGATGATCACATGGGAACCCTAAGGAACATGTCAACACCTCAAAAGATCAAAAGTAGAAGGACCTATGAATTTAAAATTACAAACAAAACAGACATTTCTTATCCATCTTTGAAGTTTAGTACATGGCAACAAAGATTTGTAATTTGAAAAATGACCATGTCATTCAAAATGGTTCTTAACATAATCAATTAAAATGATTCCACTTGTAAACCTCCCCACAAAACCAGCTTTTTTCTTCTATTCTATGCAAACGCATCTACAACTGAGAAATATACAATGCCTCAAATGCATTAAAGAATTTCATATACATACAATCAAAACCAACTTGTCTGGGATAATTCTAGTTTGATTTTTAACTCAATTGAAGCATAAATAACATCTTAATGCTATGCTTCAGCGTAAGCCCTTACAAGATGCAAGAGACACTATTCGACCATAATTCTCCTAACATGCAGTGCAGGTATCAGATAAGTTAGCGTCAACTTATCTCCATCATTGTATCTAATAACCTATAAAAATCCAAATTTTTGTTAAAAAAAAAAAAGAGCAGCTCACCTAACATAATCACCACCACCACCTCCCTCAGCCGCCACCGCCGCCGGAGTAGAAGCCGGAGAGGCAGCCGATTTGCCATTTTTGCCCTTGAAATTAGACCAAATAGAACGGCAAACAGAGAAAGCCGACAAAGCCGTAAAAGCCAACCAAAGGCGACGAGCTCCAAAACCAGGCGGTGCAGTCCATAAAAACCTAAACTTCGCAGTCCATAAAAACCTAAACTTACTCCTTAATCCAAGAAAAACCAAACCCGTCCATCTAGGACGCCAAGACCAGCCGATCACGAGACCGATCATTACAGCCAGCCATATAGGCACTGCACAGAGCAAAATGTCGACTAATGTTTCTGTAACCGATGGTTTTTTTAAAAACTCCATCATATCAAAGAATGATTCATCCATTTCCTCCGCAAAACTTCCCGGGAAAATTCGGAAATTTCCGGGAAAATTATACCATTTGTAATGGATAGTGGATTTATGAATGTCAGATCCAGAGGAAACAGAGATTTTTTAGAGAGATAAAATCGGCCTGTTGAGAGAGAAAATTTTATTTTCCTCTT
This sequence comes from Mallotus nudiflorus, assembly GCA_947683625.1. Classification (NCBI taxonomy): domain Eukaryota; kingdom Viridiplantae; phylum Streptophyta; class Magnoliopsida; order Malpighiales; family Euphorbiaceae; genus Mallotus; species Mallotus nudiflorus. Next base: position 181,099 of record CANTUR010000886.1, on the reverse strand, counting down.
CTAATATTTTTTATCAGGGGTGGTTGCTGGCGGTTGATCTCCACGTTGCAGTGATGACGTGAACGGTGGTGATGTTAGTTTGTGAAAAAAAAAAAAAAAAACCTTGCTAGAGAAAATGGATAGTGTCACCTAAATTTAAGGGGCGTGGATAACAATTTCCCTTATGATAAGACTCTAAAAAAAAAGCTTAAAGCATTTAAATTAAAATAAAATAAAATAATTTTTTTTAAAAAAGACATCTTATTAATTATTGCGTGAAGTTTTGTCTTTTGAATTTATACTCCATATAATCCAGTTAAATTATTAGAAATTTTTTATTGTAATTATAATTTTATCCTAATTAAATTATATTACTCACAATTTAATAAACTTAAGATATCGGTAATTTAAATAAAAAAATCTTATTACTTAAATATGTTTATTTATTTTTGTACTTTTTGAAGAAGAAAGTTTTTTATTATAAATATTAAAATATAGTTTATGACTATTTTATTTTTTATAAAGTAAAATTTACTTTATTAATAATTACTATTGGATAATTCAATACACTTTTATCCAATTATGATAAAAGTAATATAAAAATAAAGTAAATAAAAATTAAAATTACCTTAGAATTTTCTAAATATTAAATATATAATTTTTCTAAAAACTACAAAAATGTTACTAAATTTCAATTAATTTTCTCAAAGACGAAAGTATTAACCATTTGAGGATCATAAGCTTTGATTAATTTTTTAATGTGCATTATCACATTACAAAAAGATTATTTTTGTATTAAAAAATTTAGATGTTTATAATTAACGATAGTTGGATTAGTTAGTAGAGAGTTATTCTAATTTAAGTTAGATTTTAAGTTCAAGTTTTAATATATACAGTTGCATAATAAGTTGTTAAAATAATTCTATTACCTGTAGGCGGCGGGGTTTAGCGCGTGTCTAAGTGTTTGACGACCGCGGTACTGTGTGGGCTCGAGGCACACTAGAAAATATGATATAGGTCTTGAGCCTATTTGGAGATGGAGTTGTCACCCGGATAAAAGTCAGAACACACTGTACAACAACTAGATCCCACGGAGATTCCCATAAGCCCTCATCAAATATCGGGTTCGGAAACTGGGTATGAGTGTTTGAATGCTCACTCAACCGTGCGATTGGCTTCTATTTGTGTTTCGTGTTATATTACCATTTAATTATTTAATTATTTCCTCATTTACCACGCGTAATAAAATTACCTTCGAATAATTACCAAATTTTATAATCAAGTCCAAGTTTGCACATTAGTCTAATTTCATACCTTTAAGTCCCAACATTCAACAACAATAAAATAAATAATAATTTACAACCATACATTCAAAATCGAATGGGGTAAAGGAATTAAGAATTACAACGCTTTTTAGCTAAATAAACGAAATAATATACATAAAATAAACCAATAAAATAACATAAAAGTGGCAATGTACAAGGGATAACTAGCAAAAGTGACTACTCGATGACAGAAATCATCAAGTAATTCTTGCAAATAACACATGGTTAGCCCTTCCTTTCATAAAAAAAAAAAATTGAAATCACATGTAATGATATTTACAAAGAGGTTCTATAGAGGTTTTCACATTATGAACTAAAGAAAGTATCAAACAATCAAGATTAAACATCATCATATAGTGATACGGACATGTATTTAAGGTCAAAAAATACATATCAAAGTGGACCCTGCGACAAGCATTAATAGAAAAGTAGAGCTAAAAGCAGGTCAAACCTGTAAGCAAAAGAGGTATATAACACACACACAAAAGGAAGACTTCCTAGAGGCCTGTCAATGGGGTGATCACCTCATTGATGAAGCAATCACCTCATTAACAAGAGGCAATGCCTCTGTGAAGAGGCGCCATCTGGTTAGAAGGCTAAAACTGACTCTCACACGTTTATACTTCTACTCTAAGTAACAAAACATGCATTTACACACTCTATAATCATCAAACTACAACTAAATGCAAAAGTGTTCAAAGATCACATCAATAAAGTGGGATATTAAGTAAGATAAACTAGAAATACCTAAAATATACTAATGATTTAGTTGCACACAAGCAAAAACACACAAAATAATGAACATGTTGAGTTTGAGTGCAAGTTTTATACCAAAATGAGAGGCCCTCAGAGATGTTTTTATTGCGATCCTTACTAGGATGTGATGTTTACCTTTGACACAAGTTTCTTCTTTCTTCTCTTATGGAGAAAGTGGACCTCTTTGCTTTAATCTTCCCCTCAGTTCTTGAGGACGTTTTTTTCCTTTCTTTTCTCTCTATTTTTTCTTTTTCTTCAGAGCTCCTCTCTTTTTTTTCTCTTTTTTTTTCAATCATCCCCCCTTTTCTCTCTCTTTTTTTCCTTTTATTCCCTTGCTTCCCCATGCCCCTAAGCTTTTTAGCTCATCATGAGCCTTTATAGCCTTTTTTTCTTCCCCAAAAACCTCTTTCTCAAGTAAGAAAATAGGTCTGGAGGTTGGGGCCCACACTACTTGGCCATCATGTTTACAGATGCATAAAATGCAACTGCAAGTGGGCTGTCATAGAGGCAGTGCCTCTTCGATGAGGCGAACGACTCATTGATGAGGCGATCACCTCATTGATAAGGCGATCGACTTATTGCACTGAGGCGATGCCCTTCAGCCCGGGCCTGCGTTGGGCCAAGCAAGCTTGGGCCAAATTTGGATAGTTGGACTAGGTTCTAGGCTTTTTAAGCTTTGGGTTTTCAAGTCCACTTTCCATCAGAGATTCAGGTTTCATTCTCATGTCCAAGTTTCATGTTCTCATCATCGGGCTTGACAATGGGCTGGTCAAATCGAGTGCTCCTAATTCGTCCCCTAACACAGGTCGATCGAATCGGGTGTCTACAGTTTGCCCTTTAATTTTTTAAAAAATCAAATGCATGCAAAGATAATTTTTTGAAAAATCACATGCACAGCAACAATTGATCAATAAAAAAACATACCTGACTCTCGGGTCTTACTCGAGAGATAAATCCTTTAATTCTGAAACGTGATCGTAGTCCTCAGGTTCTCCTGGCTCGATACTGTTTCACTGGGGACATAGACTTATGGGTTTTCCTGGCCCAACTATCAATCACCTGAAACATGATTCTCGAGTTTTCTTGGCCCAATCATCAATACACACAAACTTGATTCTCAGGTTTTCCTAACCTGATCATCACTACACACGAAATATGATTCTTAGGTTTTCCTGGCCAGATAGTCACAACACCTGAAACACGATTCTCGAGTTTTCATGGCCTGATCATCACACCACCGAAAATGATTCTCGGGTTTTTCTAGCTCGATAGTCACAACATTGAAACTCGATTCTTGGGTTTTTATGGCCCGATCGTTATAACACCTAAAATATGATTCTCGGGTTTTCCTGGCCCGATCATCACTACACACAAAATATGATTCTTCGGTTTTCCTGGCCTGATCGTCATAACACCTGAAACATGATTGTCGGGTTTTCCTGGCCCGATCATCACAACACCAAAACTTGATTCTCAGGTTTTCTTGGCTCGATCATTACAACATCGAAACTCGATTCTTGGGTTTTCCTTGCCTGATCATCACAACACCAAAACTCGATTCTCAGGTTTTCCTGGCCTGATTGTCACAATACCTGAAACATGATTCTCGGGTTTTCCTGGCTCGATCATCACTACTAATGAAAAATGATTCTTGGGTTTTCCTGGCTCGATCGTCACAACACCTAAAATATAATTCTCAGGTTTTCTTGGCCTGATCATCATAACATCGAAACTTGATTCTCGGGTTTTTCTGGCCTGATCATCACAACACCGAAACTCGATTCTTGGGTTTTCCTAGCCTGATCATCATAACACCGAAACTTGATTCTCGGGTTTTCCTGGCCCGATCGTCACAACACCTGAAACATAATTCTCGGGTTTTCCTGACTCGATCATCACAATACCAAAACTTAATTCTCAGGTTTTCTTAACCCGATCATCACAACACTGAAACTCAATTCTCGAGTTTTCTTGACTCGATCGTCATAACACCTGAAACATGATTCTCGGGTTTTCCTGGCCCGATCATCACAACATCGAAACTTGAATCTCGAGTTTTCCTGGCCCGATCATCACAACATCGAAACTTGATTCTTCGGTTTTCCTGGCCCGATCATCACTGGGGATGTGGTTTTCAGATTTTCCTAGTTCGATTATCACTCCTCCAGGGACATAGACTTTCGGGTTTTCCTGGCCCAATTGTCCTTCACTTTTGACTTTGGGGATACAACCTGAACAGTCATCTCGATCTTTTGAGCTTCGGGGATTCAAATCTGAATAGCCCCGTCCTTGAGCTTTGGGGATTCAAAACTGAACAACCCTCTCTTTTTGAGCTTCGAGGATTCAAACACGAATAACCCTTTCTTTGAGCTTCGGGGATTCAAACCCGAACAGCCCTCTCATTGATCTTCGGGGATTCAAACCCAAATAGCTCTATCTTGCGAGACATAATCCTTGGGTTTTCCTGGCCCAAAAGGCAGTCCCTTAACAATAATAGGAAGCTCACGTTGTCATCCTCGGGTTTTCCTGGCTCGAGAGGCAGTTCCTCAACAACAATAAAAAGCTCACGCCATCATCCTCGGGTTTCCTAGCCCGAGAGGCAATTCCTCAATAATAATAAAAAGCTCACGCCATCATCCTCGAGTTTTCCTAGCCCGAGAGGTAGTTCCTAAACAATAACAGGAAGCTCATGCCATCACCCTTGGGTTTTCCTGGCCCAAGAGGCAGTTCCTTAATCTTGATACTTCGATTAAAGAAAAATCATAGCTCGCCCTTAGCTACGGGCCGATCGAACTAGGAAATGAATGCTTGTGAACACTGATACTTTGATCAGCAAACATAACAAATAAAGAGAACAACTATAGAAGCCATATAGTAATGCAAGCATCAGGCAGGAATAACAATGAACACTATATAACCTCAAGGGCATTAGGTAAAACCAATAAATAGACAAAAACATGCATCAAATAAGATCAAACAGAAAGCGCCATGTGACATTTAAGATGTTAGCAGATGAAAATCACATCAGGCAATATAACCGCACTGGCATCAGGCGAAACCAAATAAGAAAATTACATCTCAAGCATTTGAGACAGCTTATTCTATTATACATCCAAAAAAAGAGTCTAAAACTGATGTATGCATGGTCGTAATCTTTGGAATATGTCAAAAGTTATTTTGACAACACATGCTTGTATGGTGTGTGCAATACTTGTAGAAAACATGCATTATTCTAATGTACCTAAACATGAAACTTGAAAATGATTCTTACAAAATAATTTTGTGTATGCATGAATAATCGAGAAAACATTCAATAGCCAAATGCCCTTCCTATTTAGGATTAATCTTCAAGAATTGGTCCTCATCATATCAAAGAATCCGGATTTAAGTCTATTGAGACTAGTTTATCCAAATGAAGCAAAATTTAAGACCCCCTCATGATTAAATCGGGATAATGATAATGATTCATGCCCCCAACCTAGTTACTTTTTTAGAATGCTTTATTGTCGTATGACAGTTGTGCTTGACCCTTAGTGTGGAAGAGACTCTATTTGAAAACTCCATTACTCATATAAGGCTCAACTCATCTCAAAAATTACCCCCCAACCAAGGACTTGATAGACTCTCTCACTTTCGCACCACCAAGTAGAATCTTATGATCTTTTGAAGTATTTTCTCATAATGAAAATGCAACCGATTTTATTTTATATTCCCTCTTTTGCCTAGGTCGCTCCTTTTCTAGGAGTTTTCGAACCTAGTTGCGTCTTTTATTTTTTTTTATTTTCCCTTTTTTGCCTAGGTCACTCATTTTCTAGGAGTTTTTGAACCTAGCTGGGTGGTTGCAAATTCATGGTGATGGTCAATCACTTTTGTTATGCTTGATGTTCATGTTGTCACTTTAGCTGCTGACTGCTTTTACTACTGATCATCAGACATTGATGTTACTGATGTTGTTGATTGCTGCAAAACTAATATGTCAGTTATGACTATCTTCACATGATTACTTCTCTATTATAATCAAGCATGCCACATTATGCTTGTTATTAATTAGCCCTTTGCGGGTTTTCTGACCAACTATTTTTCAGCTCACAATCAGTAGGAGTTTTGTTAAAAAAGATAAGGATTTTTCAAGGATTGCTCAAAATTGACTTTTCAAATGTCGATGGCACAAACAAAGATTTCCCTTTTTTCCTCACACTTTTGTCCCTTTTTATTTTCTTTTTCTTTCCTTTTTTTCTTTTTTTTCTTTTTTTCTTCCTTTTTTTTTTCTTTTTTTTTCTTTTTTTATTTTTTTTTGTGTTTTGACGAATATGAGGAATTTATTTTAGGAAAAAAATTGAAGTTGAATGTGCTCGAAGAAAAGTTTGAAAGTCAATTCTGATATTTTAATACTCTCATTTTTTGGGGTTTTCTTTTTTTCTTCTTTTTTTTTTCAAATCTTTCTCTTATTCAAGCATAAGATTTCATGCACAATTATAACAAATTAATACTCATGCAAATTAGACAACTAAACGTTCATTAGCATAAAAGAAAATATTATAGTAAAAAATTATTTGAAAACATTACAACTGATAATAATTATTCTTGAGTGTCCAAATCCAAATTAGTTTCAACTTGCACCCCAAAATGATACAACTCTTTAAAGTCCCTTATGCCCATGTCTTTCAACTTGTCGGCTAGAGGAGGGATGCAGGCTTCTATGGCTATGATTAACTGGTTTGACTCTGCAGGTTTGTACTTCATCTGAGCTAACTTTCCTCTCCACCTATCTAAGAAGCTCACGAAGGGCTCGTTAGGTCTTTGCAATGTATTCTGTAGCTCTTGAAGAGAAACTTTAAATTGAAAGTTTAACCCATATTTTTGGATAAAGACTGAACATAACTCCTTCCAGTCTTGCTGGACAAATGCATCCAAAGTGTAGTGTCAATTAATAGCAGCTCCTTTCAAGGATAATAGAAATTGCTTGACAATTTGAGTTTTTGACAACTCAATGGCCTTTATATAAGTGACATACTACTTTAGATGCAAGTAAGGTCATTAGTACCAGAGTATTTCTTCATATTTAAGAATTTGTATTTCGGGGGCAGTGGTTCTCTAAAACCCAAATCCAAGTCAACATTAGCAAAGTTCGGACTGAGCTCGTGGTTCTTCAATGCAGTCTTGTAATATCCAGATATTTTAAATATTTTTAAAGTGCATCGGAATATGCAATGTTAATAATTTTAATAAATGTATTTAACTATTTAATTATTTTGTTAATTATTAAAGTTATTTTTAATTATTTTAAGTTTCTTACATAAAATTTTCTCAAGAATTATATTTTTGAAAAAATAAAACCCAAATAAATATTTATTTATTTGCGTTAGTCCGTTTTATTAAATTGCATGATTCCATGCATGATTATATATATATATATATATAAAGTTAAAAAAAATTACAAAACTTGCCATTCTTCTTCAACCTCTCGCCTGACGCCCCTTTCCTCCCCTCTTCCCACTGCAAGTCCTGTTTTCTCATAGTCGGTGTGCCTCCCGGTGTGCCACCACCACTTCCAGCTTGCTCCGCCGCCTTGTTCCTCCATTTTCGGTGTGGTTTGGCCGTTTCTTAGCTGAAAAACCGAAACTCAATCTCAACTTCGTTCATTGTGATTTTGGCCACCAAATTGGAAACTGCCAGTATTATTCTCTTCCTTGAGCTCCAGTGAGTGCATTTCTAAGATTGGTTTCACTTGTTTTGGTCTAGATTTTGTTGGTGATCAATTTTTCTAATTCGATAATTTTTTGTTTCTCTATTTTTTTGAACTTTAATCTTGATGATTTAAGCTTACTTCCTTTACAAAAGTTGCTCCTAGTAGCTCAATATACATTTTTTAGTTTTTTTGGAATTTTTGGAATTTATTTTGATTTTTGTGAATTTTTTATTATTTTATTAATATTTTCTAATTTTCATAAATTAATTAAATAATTTGTGAAATTATGATTTATGGTGTTTATAAAGGTTTAAATTAATTTTAGAAATTGATTTGTAATTTTTGTGATTTTTGTATAATTATTATGAATTTATTTAGTTTAGGGGAATTTTGGAAAATTAGGTTAAATAAGCATTTTGTCAAAATTAATGGGTTAATTGAGTATAATTATTGATTCTATTGAATTATATGTTGAGAAAATATTTTTTGAGCAATTGTATAATTTTTAGTGAATTTTTGAATAATTATAGTATATTATATGAATTTATATATAATTAGGGGTATTTTGGTAATTTAGTAATAATTTAGTTGAAAATTAAATTAAATTGGTTTTAATAATTATTTGAGGTATAAAAATAATTTTTACAAAATATTTAGTAATTTTAACTAATTAAAACTATTTCTCAAAAATTATTTTCAAATTATATATAATATACTATTTTTGTAAATAAATGAGTTTTTAATGATTTTAATATGTTTTTCGGCTGATTATGTAATTTGGATTTATTAAATGAATTTCAGTTAATATTTGTGAATTTATTGGGAATTATGGATTTTTAACAATATTTTATTAAAATTAGAGTTTTTATGTAATTATCGGTAAAATGATTATTTTTAGTGTTTAAATACCTAAATTGCTATATTTTAGTATATAAAGGGTATTTTCAGTATTTTTGGAATTTTCATGTGTTCTGTGTATATCTCTTGAATTGTGAACCTCGGTCAGTAAAATCGTAATTTGGGAGTGCGACTGAGGGGATGTGTGACTATATATTCTCAAAGTGTGTTTCTTTGTAAGACCGATTCTACTTTCTGAGTAGAGAGATGTCTGTTTTACAAGGGAGGTTCTGCCGAATTTTTGGTAGAATTCTCATAAAATGTGACATTCAGTCAAATCCTTATTCCTTGTCTGTATTCGGTATTTTTAGATCGAGCCTCTAAAATTTTGTTAGATTTATTCTGATTTTGTGTTGTCGTTCATTTGTTTAGTTGCGTCGAGACCGAGGCCTAGTGGACCAAGCTTGTTGGATCCGTCTCGTGGAACACACAACTGTGAGTTGTTATTTTATATATACGTGTATTATGATGCATATTTTTAGAAATATATGTTTTAATTTTATGAATTATGCATAAATGGTTTAATAAATGCTTAGGTATACTTTAGGTATATTTTAGTATATTTTTGGTATATTTTGAATTAAATACATGTTTTATCCATGATTTATACTTAAATTGTTTTAAGTATATATATATAATTTATTTCTAGTTTATTTTGTAATTAAATTGAATTTGTTTAACATATATATACTTGAAATATACTTGGTTTATTTTTAGTATATTTCTAATATATATATGGTTTATATTGTCATTTTAATTAATGTCATGCATCATTTATTTTATAAATGTATGGAATTATTTTGAATGAAGGATATCAATAGAACGTGCTACCTAGTGGGCAGCACTAGGACCGAGTACGTACCGGTACGACGATAGAATTTAGGTTAAATTACTAACCTATTATGGATATTGATTGGATTGATGTGTGATGTGATTGGAGAGTGTGATTACTGGAGCTTGGTTGACCAAGTGTCTTAGGGCCAATCACACTAATAGTCAGACTGCTGTAGCTCGGTTGACTTAGTGTCTCGGGGCCAGTCTACTGTCCAAATGGAATAAGTGAAATTATTTGGAATAAGTGAGCCTGTATGGCTAGAGTGTTGTCTAACACTATTTGAGGTTGCGATTATTTAAGGTTCTATTTGATCCTTCATAAACGAATATTTTTCAGTATTATATAAAATGATTTTACTGCATCTGTGTATATTTGCCTGTATATATATTTATTATATATACTATTGAGTGTTTGCATTTGACATCTAGATATGCATGTATATATATTATAACAATTCATTCAGTGAGGTCTGACTCCCCTCTATTGACACTTTTCAGGAGAGTCTTTGTCCTCAGACCTCAGTAGTAGACCTTTACGCCGGATTTCTTTCGCCCCGGCTTTATTATGTAAACTGCTTACCTGAGTTTTACTTTGTATTCTTGACACTACAATAGTTGTTTCAGTGAGTTGTATGTATTGTATATGTATGAGATTTAATTTCTAAAAGTTTGAACCGAGAATTTGTATTGAAGGATTTTATATATATGAGATGGATTTATGTTATTAAATGAGTTAATGAACTATTATTTCACTTTTGAGATTTAATTCCACTGCATAATGTTTTATTTATTTTATTATATTGCATGGTTTTATATTTTTTTTAATTCTTGCTACAAGTTTCGAATTCGAAAGAATTCCCATTCCTTAGCGCCTGTCATGACCTCTGTTTTGGGTCATGACAAAGTTGATATTAGAGCAGAGTTCTATGTCAGGGCCTTAGTTGTGTGAGATGTGGCCCTAGTTTTTCATTTTGTGTTTTCTTTAAAACTACTGCAGTGAATTAGGTTTGAGTATGTCTTGATGAGTATTCCTTGATTTAGTTTTCTGCGTTATCCTCCATTGTCTATTTTACCTGAATCCTTATGTTTGTCTTTTCAGAATGAGGAGGCGAGCATGTGTTGCTCTATCGGTTGTTGAGGCCGAAGATGATGAGTCCTTCCAAGATGAGGTTTTACCACCTGAGCTGCTAGTTAGGCGTAGAGGTCATGACAGAGGTAGACCATGAGGAGCGGTAGGTTATTGTAGGTAGAGAAAGATATAGGATGAGGAGCCTGTAAAGCCTGAGTATGAGGATGTTCGTGTACCTCCAGTAGTTCAGCCTGTTTAGCCTGCCTATCAGCAGGGTATGTCTGACCCTGAGGCAGCTCTGTTCTATGCTAGAGTTGGCAGGATCACTTTTGATGGGACTTTCGACCCTCTAGATTTTTTGCATGCGATCGAGACTAGGACTCGGACTGCTCATATCGAGTACCAGTGGATTATAATAGTAGAGTTTTCTATTGAGGGACTAGCCCTGGAATGGATTATTCAGATGATCCAGCTGTACATGTTGACGATGACCTAGGCTTAGTTCAGAGAGCGATTCATGAGGAGATTCTGCCTAGAGCTGCTTCGCATGAGTGATCGACTCCGATTGACTAGTATTTCTCACGGTGATAGATCTATTAAGGAGTATACTCGAGAGTTCCTTCGGCTTGGTAGATATGCAGAGGATCTGATGTGAAACTAGTACTTCGCAGTCACCACATATGTCACTAGATTGGGTTTTGCATTTGCTAGTATGCCTACAACAGGCCTTACTCTGGAGTCAGTGATAGAGTTGGCCAAAGAGATTGAGCTGAGGCTAATTAGGCAAGGAGCTGTGCCTGATTACTACCAGTTGGGTGTACAGTCAGGTGGATTTCAGACTACTCTGTACTCGATTTTTTAGATTAGTTTGAGTAATCAGTAGAGAGGTCTAGCCTAGCAGAGACAGAGACAATAATAGCGGGTGCATCAGAGCAATAAATATGGCTCTGGAGGTCAGCGTAGACCATTCAGACTTGGGTCAGGTGCTTCGAGTAGCAGCAGTGGTCGTAGTTCTAGGTCAGCTGCCAGTGTATGTCAGACCTGTGGCAGAGTCCATCAGGGACCATATTATTTGACACCGTTGATGTGTTTCAGATGTGGGTAGACGGGAGATTATACTATATCATGTCCCTATTTTGGGTATTAACAGCCGCTGATTTCATGATTTCCTCAACAGTCGATTACTAGTGCTGCACCCATTCCTTTTTAGTTGCCTCCAGCCCAACATCAGAGTTCTACTCAGCTTGTTCCCCAGCAGGGTCATGGTAGAGGCTCTAGAGGAGATACCAGAGGTGTTGGCCAGGCTTTTACCAGCCAATAAGGAGGTCGAGGACAGGCCAGAGTCTTCCATCTTATTTAGTAGGATGCTCAGGCATCTAATGCAATCATGGCAAGTATTGTTTATGTTTGTTACCTAAATGCATGCATTATGTTTGATCTGGGTGCCACGTATTCATTCATTTCTCCTATTTTTATTTCCAAGTCTTATTGGCAAGCTTCGAGGATGGCTTTTCCTTTGTCTGTCACCACTCCTCAAAGTGATTCTTTAGACATCGATGTTGTTCTTTCTGGTTTTCCAATTCTTGTTGGAGGTAGAGAATTATCTGCTGATTTGATTCTATTTAATGTGATGGAGTTTGATGTTATTCTGGGTGTGGATTGATTATCTCAGTACAATACTGTGGTGGATTATCGAAGTAAAAAGGTGACTTTCAGAATTCCTGATGAAGAGGAATTTAAGTTTGTGGGTGATAGGAGTTCAGCACCTCAGAATCTCATTTCTGCTATTACGGCTAGAAAGTTACTAAGGAAAGGTTGTTAAGGATATTTGGCATTGGTTAGTGATACTTCAGTGGAGAAGTTATCACTCACAGATGTTCCTATTGCTTGTGAGTTTCCTGATGTTTTTCTTGATGTTTTTCCTGAGGAGTTACTAGGTTTACCACCTTATAGAGAGATTGAGTTCTGTATAGATGTGGTTCCAGGCACTACTCCTATATCTATGATGCCCTATAAAATGGCTCCTGTAGAGTTGAAAAAGTTAAAAGGGTAGTTGCAAGAGTTATTGGATAAGGGTTTCATTAGACCTAGTGTTTCTCCTTAGGGTGCACCAGTCCTATTTGTGAAGAAGAAGAATGGTACCCTGAGATTGTGCATTGACTACAGAGAGCTGAACAAGGTGATAGTAAAGAACAAGTATCCTTTCCTGAGGATAGATGACTTATTTGATCAGCTACAGGGTGCACAATTCTTTTCTAAGATTGATCTACGGATCAGTGAAGTCGATGTTCCTAAAATGACATTCCACACTCGATATGGTCATTATGATTTTCTAGTGATGTCTTTTGGCTTGACTAATGCACCAGCAGCTTTTATGGACCTGATGAATAGGGTATTCATACCATATATGGATCAATTTACGGTAGTCTTCATCGATGATATACTGGTGTATTCGAGGAGTATGGAGGAGCATGTATATCACTTGAGGACTGTACTACAGACACTGAGAGAACATTATTTTTATGCTAAATTATCAAAGTATGATTTATGGATGGAGAGTGTTGCATTTCTTGGACACGTGGTGTCTAAAAAAGGTATCCAGGTGGATCCATAGAAGATTGAGGCAGTGTCTGAGTGGCCTAGACTGACTTCAGTTATAGAGATATGGAGTTTTTTGGGTTTAGCCGGGTACTATAGGGGGTTTGTACAAGATTTTTCCAGAATTACAGCTCCTATGACTCGCTTAACTTAGAAGAATGTAACATTTGAGTGGTCAAAAGCTTGTGAGAACAGTTTTCAGTTGCTGAAGGAGAAGTTGACCACAGCCCCAATGTTAGCTTTGCCTAATGGTGTGGATAAGTTCACAGCGTATTGTGATGCCTCTAGAGTTAGCCTAGGTTGTGTGTTGATATATAATAGTAGGGTGATAGCTTATGCTTCGAGGCAGTTGAAGAAGCATGAGCAGAACTATCCTACACACGACCTTGAGATGGCTGCAGTGATCTTTGCTTTCAAGATTTGGAGACATTATCTGTACGGGGTGACTTATGAGATTTTTACTGATCACAAGAGCTTTAAGTACATTTTACAACAGAGAGATCTAAATCTGAGGCAGAGGAGATGGTAAGAACTGTTAAAAGATTATGACTGTGAGATTTTATATCATCTAAGCAAGGTTAATGTGGTAGCAAATGTCTTGAGTAGGAAGTCCTCAGGTAGTCTTTCTCATATCAGCGTGGAGAGGAGATCGTTGATCCAGGAGTTGCATCTGTTGGTGGATCAAGGTTTGATGATAAAGATTAGTAGATCAGGTGGACTGCTAGCTCAATTTAAGGTATGATCTATACTGAGAGATAGAATTAAGGTAGCTCAGAGCCGAGATCCTATTCTAGAAGAGCTTACAGAGAATGTCCGAGCAGGGAAGTTCACTGATTTCACACTCGATGATGATGGTCTTTTGTGGATCAGTGGTAGATTGTGTGTTCCTGATGTGGATAATTTGAGAGAAGAGATCCTAGAGAAAGCACATTCTACAGCCTATAGCGTACATCCGGGTGTCACTAAGATGTACCACAGTATCAGAGATTTATACTAGTGGGACGGACTGAAGAAGGATGTCACTGATTATGTTGTTAAGTGCTTGACGTGTCAGCAAGTGAAAGTTGAGCATCAGAAGCCTTCTGGGAAGCTTCAGCCTCTTCCTATTCCTGAGTGGAAGTGGGAAAGGATTGCTATGGATTTTATGGTCGGTTTACCTCGTTCCAAGGATGGATACGATTCCATCTGGGTGATTGTGGACAGGTTGACCAAGTCTGCACATTTCTTGCCTGTGAAAGCCACTTATTCTGTAGCTAGATTGGCAAAGGTGTATGTGAAGCATATTATGTGCCTTCATGGAGTACCTGTGTCCATTGTGTCAGACAGAGGTTCAGTGTTTACCTCTCATTTTTGGCAGAAGTTGCAAGAAGCGATGGGCACTAGGTTAGACTTCAGTACTACTTTTCATCCTTAGACAGATGGTCAGTTTGAGAGGACGATCCAGACATTGGAAGATATGTTGAGGATGTGTGTCTTGGATTTAGGAGATAGCTGGGATGATCATTTGTCACTCGTAGAGTTTGCATATAATAACAGCTACCATAGCAGTATTGGAATGGCACCATACGAAGCTTTGTATGGAAGGAAATGTAGATTTCCTCTGAGTTGGGAAGAGATTGGTGAGAGAGCTTTGACTAGACTTGAGATGGTTTAGGATGCTGCGGAGAAGGTTGTTGTGATCAAGCACAAATTAGGGACTGCAGTTAGCAGGTAGAAGAGCTATGCGAATCCTAGGCGCAGAGATGTGAAATTTCAAGTTAGAGACTTCATTTTCTTGAAGGTGTCTCCGATGAAGGATGTTATGAGATTTGACAAGAAGGGTAAGTTAGCACCGAAATATATCGTACCGTTCGAGATTCTGGAGAAAGTTGGCACTATTGCATATCAGTTGGCTTTGCCTCCGAGTATGTCTCAAGTGCATCTGGTATTTCATATCTCGATGCTGAGGAAGTATGTCTCAGACCCTTTACACGTGTTGCAGCCTGACAGCGTGGAAGTGAATGAAGATTTGATGTTCGTAGAAGAACCTGTGGCGATCGTTGACTACCAAGTTCGACAATTGCATTCGAAGCAGATTCCAATGGTCAAGGTTCTGCGGCGCAGCAATAGGGTAGAGGAGCATATGTGGGAGACTGAAGCTGAGATGCGAGCTTCTTACCCGTATCTCTTCCCTTCTTGATTTTGTATTTCTTCTTTTTCTAGAATTTGGAGACGAATTCTTGTAAGGGGAAAAGACTGTAATATCTCGATATTTTAAATATTTTTAAACTGCATCGGGATATGCAGTGTTTTAATAATTTTAATAAATATATTTGACTATTTAATTAGTTTGTTAATTATTAAAGTTATTTTTAATTATTTTAAATTTTTTACGTAAAATTTTCCCAAGAATTATATTTTTGAGAAAATAAAACCTAAATAAATATTTATTTATTTGCGTTAGTCCGTTTTATTAAATTGCATGATTCCATGCATGATTATATTTATCATATTAATATATATATACATATACATGCATATATATATATTTAGTATTTTTAGGGTTTATTAATTTTATTTATTTATATATTATATATAGTTTTTATTTTAATTATCATGTGGTATATATATATATATATATATATATATATATATATATATATATATATATATATATATATATATATATATATATATATATATATATATAAAGTTAAAAAAAAATTACAAAACTTGCCATTCTTCTTCAAAACTTACAAAACATTTATTTGTTTAGTTGCGTCGAAACCGAGACCTAGTGGATCAGACCTGTCGGACCAGTCTCGTAAAAAAGTGTGATGACTAGCACAACTGTGAATTGTTATTTTATATATACGTGTATTATGATGCATATTTTTAGAAATATATGTTTTAATTTTATGAATTATGCATAAATGGTTTAATAAATGTTTAGGTATATTTTAGTATATTTTTGGTATATTTTGAATTAAATACAAGTTTTATCCATGATTTATACTTAAATTGTTTTAAGTGTATATATATAATTTATTTCTGGTTTATTTTGTAATTAAACTAAATTTATTTGACATATATATACTTGAAATATATTTGGTTTATTTTTGGTATATTTTTAGTATATATATGGTTTATATTGTCATTTTAATTAATGTCATGCATCATTTATTTTATGAATGTATGGAATTATTTTGAATGAAGGACATCAATAGAACGTGCTACCTAGTGGGTAGCACTAGAACCGAGTACATACCGGTACGACGATAGAATTTAGGTTAAATTACTAACCTATTATGGATATTGATTGGATTGATTGGATTGATGTGCGATGTGATTTGAGAGTGTGATTGCTGGAGTTTGGTTGACCAAGTGTCTCAGGGCCAATCACATTGACAGTCAAACTGCTATAGCTCGGTTGACTTAGTGTCTCGGGACCAGTCTACTGTCCAAATGGAATAAGTGAAACTATTTAGAATAAGTGAGCCTGTATGGCTAGAGTGTTGTCTAACACTATTTGAGGTTGCGATTATTTAAGGTTCTATTTGATCCTTCATAAATGGATATTTTTCAGTATTATATAAAATGATTTTACTGCATCTGTGTTTATTTGCATGTATATATATTTATTATATATACTATTGAGTGTTTGCATTTGACATCTAGATATGGATGTATATATATTATAACAATTCACTCAGTGAGTCCTGACTCTCCTCTGTTGACACTTTTCAGGAGAGTCTTCGTCCTCATACCTCAATAGCAGACCTTTACGCCATATTTCTTTCGCCCCGGCTTTATTATGTAAATTGCTTACCTGAATTTTACTTTGTATTTTAGACACTGCATTAGTTGTTTCAATGAGTTGTATGTATTATATATGTATGAGATTTAAATTCTAAAAGTTTGAACTGAGAATTTGTATTGAACGATTTTATATATATGAGATGAATTGTTATTAAATGAGTTGATGAACTATTATTTCACTTTTGAGATTTAATTCCGCTACATAATGTTTTACTTATTTTATTATATTGCATGCTTTTATATTTTATTTTATTTTATTTTTTTAAGGCTTGCTACGGGTTCCGGATTTGAAAGAATTACCATTCCCTAGCACCGGTCATGGCCCCTGTTTTGGGTCGTGACAGGTCTGTAGTTGATTCATCTGTTTTGTATCCATTCGGTCTCGGCTGAATCTGCTAGTGCTTTTCCTTTCAATTGCTCACCCAAAATAGTTCTGGTTTCAGAATCATCTTCATTAGAGAGCATCTTTCCTTTAATCTCAACAACCATGTCCTTAACCATTTGTCGCATCTCATCCTTGATCTCTTTCAACAGTTCTTTCTTGAAAGCTTCAACATCAAAATTAGAGGGTCCTGCCATCTCGCTCTTTTGTTAAGTGGTCCCAACTATTTGATTGGATCCTTGATATTAGTGGGCCAAATTCCTTTGATCTGCTTCCAAATAAGAAGAGGTTTATGGCTAAGAAAAATGTTGTTTTGAAAGTTGTAATAAATGTCATATACGCATGAAATGAAGGATTTTTTTTTTGAAAATTAAAATGAATGTCATTTATGCATGAAATGCAAGATTTTTTTTTTGAAAATTAAAATGAGTGTCATGTATGCATGAAATGCAAGATTTTTTTTAAGAAATAAATAATCACAAAAAAAAAAAAGATACACAAGACCAAAACATAAAGCCTAAACTTGCAAACTTCTACCCTTATTTCTCCTACACACGTATTCAATGGCGAGTATCTTGTCCTAGGATTTTTGGCCTGCATTTTAATTATCAGCGGGGGATAATAAAATCGATGTATGCAAGAAAACTCTTAAAATGATTCAAATAAGTAATGGTTCCTTTAAATAAAGCCCGAGTCCACTTTCTATGAGCCAAGATCCTTAGCACCATAAACTTGCTTGTCAAGGCCCACTTGAAATGGGTTATGAGTAAGCATGAGAGGCCTTTGTTGACTAGCTTATTTATAATGGGCTTTGGTTGGACATGAGGGTCCATTTCACTTTGAACTGCTCATTGATGGGCTCAAGATTTATTTTAAGGGTCCATTATATGGCATAATACACATGCAAATAGGAAAATTCCTAAGGATAGTTGCTAGGTCATTACATGGGCTTAAGTCTTGGGTAAAAAGGCATCGGCTCCCACAACGATATACATCCATATACGTCTCCACACTCACGGTTCAAACAACGCGGATTAGTACGTGTCGTGAGTGATAATAATCAAATATTCCACCACCAGGTTTGAGTGAAACATAGGTAGCGAAGTATTGACTATTGTCGGGTTAATTCGGGACTGAAGTGCTCATTGTGTGCAAAATGTGTAGGGAATGCATAAATGCAGGAAGAAATAAGAAAATAATTAAAGATGATAAAATGCAAAACACTGGAATCAGTTTCTCTCTCCCCAAGCGGCGGGGTTTAGCGCGCACCCAAGTGTTTGGTGACCACAACACTGTGTGGGCTCAAGGCCGACTAGGAAATACGATATAGGTCTTGGGCCTATTTGGAGATGGAGTTGCCATCCGGATAAAAGCTAAGACACATTGTACAACAACTAGATCCCATGAAGGTTTCCAGAAGCCGTCATCAGAGATCGGGTTCGGAAACTGGGTATGAGCATTTGAATGCTCACCCAACCTTGCGGTTGGCCTCCGTTTGTGTTTTGTATTTTATTACCATTTAATTATTTCCTCATTTACCACACATAATAAAATTGCCTTCAGATAATTGCCAAATTTTATAATCAAGTCCGAGTTTGCACATTAGTCCAATTTCATGCCTTTAAGTCCCAACATTCATCAACAATAAAATATATAATAATTTACAACCATACATTTAAAATTGAATGGGGGAAAGGCATTAAGGATTACAACACTTTTTAGTTAAATAAACAAAATAATATACATAAAATAAACCAATAAAATAACATAAAAGCGGTAATGTACAAGGGATAACTAGCAAAAATGACTACTCGATGATAAAAATCATCAAGTAATTCCTGCAAATAACACACGGTTAGCCCTTCCTTTCACAAAAAAAAAATAAAATCATATGTAACGATATTTTCAAAGACGTTCTATAAAAAAGAGGTTTTCACATTATGAACTAAAGAAAGTATCAAACAATCAATATTAAACATCATTATACAGTGATACGAACATGTATTTAAGGTCAAAAAATACATATCAAAGTGGACGCTGCGATAAGCATTAGTAGAAAAGTAGAGCTAAAAGCAGGCCAAACTTGTCAATGTGGCGACCGCCTCATTGATGAGGCGACTGCCTAATCAATGAGGCGACGCCTCATCAATAAGGACTCCTAATATTTCTAAGGCAAAAAAGGTATGTAACATACACATAAAAGGAAGACTTCCTAGAGGCCTGTTAATAGGGCGATTGCCTTATTGATGAGGTAATCGCCTCATTGACAAGAGGTGACACCTCTGTGAAGAGGCACCGCCTGGTCAGAAGGCTGAAACCAACTCTCACACGCTTAGACTTCTACTCTAAGTAACAAAACATGCATATACACACTCTATAATCATCAAACTGCAACTACATACAAAAGTGTTCAAAGATCACATCAATAAAGTGGGATATTGAGCAAGATAAACTAGAAATACCTAAAATATACTAATGATTTAGTTGCACACAAGCAAGAACACATAAAATGATGAACATATTGAGTTTGAGTGCAGGTTTTATACTAAAATGAGAGGCCCTCATAGATGTTTTAATTGAGATCCTTGCTAGGATGTGATATCTACCTTTGACATAAGTTTCTTCCTTCTTCTCTTATGAAAAAAGTGGACCTCTTTGCTTCAATCTTCCCCCTTGTTCTTGAGGATGTTTTTTTCTTTTCTTTTCTCTCTGTCTTTTCTTTTTCTTCAGAGCTCCTCTTTTTTTTTTCAATTATCCCCCCTTTTTTTTTCTCTTTTTTTCCTTTTATTCCCTTGCTTCCCCATGCCCCTAAGCTCTCTAGCTCATCATGAGCCTTCATAGCCTTTTTCTCTTCCCCAAAAACCTTTTTCTCACGTAAGAAAATAGGTCTGGAGGCTGAGGCCCATACTACTTGGCCGTTATGATTGCAGATGCATTAAATGCAACTGCAAGTGGGCTGCCATAGAGGCGGCGCCTCTTCGATGAGGCGAACGACTCATTGATGAGGCGATCGCCTCATTGATGAGGAGATCGACTCATTGCACTGAGGTGATGCCCTTCGGCCCGGGCCTACGTTGGGCCAAACGAGCTTGGGCCAAATTTGGATAGTTAGGCTAGGTTATAGGCTTTTTAGGTTTTGAGTTTTCAAGTCCACTTTCCATCAGAGATTCAGGTTTCATTCTTATGTCCAAGTTTCACGTTCTCATCATCGGATTTGATAATGGACCGATCAAACCGAGCGCCCCTAATTCATCCCCTAACATGAGCCGACTGAATCGGGTGTTTACATTACCTTTATTGTTTTATCCAAATTTGAAAAAAAATAGGTACTTATAAAACTGAATTTAACAAAATTTTTAATATACAGATAGATAGATATATATATATATATATATAAAATTTTTAATTTATATAAAGAATATGTTCAAAAAAATATTTCAATTACACTCCCATAAAGTAGACTTACTTTCATTAATTATCATTATTATTACTATTAAAAGCCCATTCAATTTGATTAAATGAAGATATAGGAGGCAAAAATGTAGGTGTTGTGCACGCGTTTGCAGAAAGCGTGGCGACAGCTTTTATTTATTTATTTTTTTTGAAAGCTGGCGACAGTTTAATAATGGCTCATAGCTGTGCTGCTGTTAACATGAGTTAGAGCAAAAGAACCTTGATTCTCTGGACAGTCGGCAGATAAATTTAGCCCATCATCCATTTTTGTATAACCCACGTGATTCACGTGTGCATTTTTCGTAGCGAAGGCCTAAGACACAACCCATAGGCCTGTAAAATTTTGGGCTGAGTATGTGAAATTTCAGAAACTACGATTTAGAAATATTAAACTGAAATCTTGTGAATATGACATCATAAAGATGCGCCTATGATATAGAGATATTTCAGTTGGACAATAGAGGTGCAAATAAGCCGTGCGACTCTAGAATAATTTGGTAGTTAGTTTAATAAAATTTTGTTTAAATTTGAATATTAAAATTCGTTTAATAAATGAGTTTAATTTAAATTATATAAAATTTTACTCTTCAAAATCGTAAATAAATTTAAATAAAAATTTATAAATTAACTCATAATTTTAATATTTTAATAATTTAATTTTAAATATATTATAAAAAATATTTTAAAAAATATATTATTAAAATAAAATCATAATTTTTAAAATTTGTTTAGGTTCGTTTAACTTTACGAACAACTCATAAACATCAAGTAGCATAATAAGTTCGGCTCAAGATTGACTCAATTATAAACGAATTAAACTCGAGCTAGTCAAAACTCAATTCGGCTCCGCTATACTTTTAATTGGACATTTTAATAATATATTTTTAATAGTAGTATCACTTTTTAATTTTTTTATTTACAAAAAATAATTAATCTAATTTTAGGCTTTTGAAACCTTATAT
Source organism: Mallotus nudiflorus (assembly GCA_947683625.1). Lineage (NCBI taxonomy): Eukaryota > Viridiplantae > Streptophyta > Magnoliopsida > Malpighiales > Euphorbiaceae > Mallotus > Mallotus nudiflorus. Next base: position 159,357 of record CANTUR010000886.1, on the reverse strand, counting down.
AGAACTTCAGTAACGCCATCAAAATTAATTTTTAAATTATCACTATATAAAGTTCAAGTGAGATTCATTTATGTAATTTTCTATATTGAAATGGAACCCATTGATGTAATGTCTCATTCTTATGGATAATTATGTAATATTTCTACACTCACATGAGATCCACTGATATGTCATCCATTTTTTTTGTCATATACATAATAAGAAGAGAAATGCAAATAAAAGACGTGAAATCTCGAATCTGAAAATATCCATTCTAAAACTTTAGTCATTTAGATAATGACTTGATGGATATAATACAGCATACTTCCTCCCTCCTAATAATTTAGTGTCAAAACAGCAGTTGATGACGATAATATTGTGTAGGTTGACCAGTTTTGTGCTCTCGGGCAATTCTTAGTATATATGAGCAATACAGCTTTAATATCTAATCATGATTTTACTGGTTGTTTTGGGCACAGATAAGACAACACTTTGTGCTACTGCTAAGCAAAAATTAAGTGATTGTGATGCCCAACAAAATCTCCCTTTTATGCATTTCACTCTTTTAAAATGGAGCTTTACCACATTTTTCTTTTTAATCTGCTGTTGGAATGCTTTTGCTTGATACCAAAATCTTCATATTGTCTAGTCAATTTTTTTTTTTTTACAAAAAAAAAAAAAAAAAAGTGACCAAAATGCTGAAGATAGCTTTATCGAGCATATGGATCGCCTTTATTGCCATGCATAATACTCAAGTTGTCTTTCTCTTTTGACTCCTCTAAGGCCTTGGCTGAGGCGAGTGGGGAATATTTCAATGTAGAAATTGCTATCAGAATCCATTGGGTGCAAAATGATGTCATTTCTTACCATTGCTATATGAATAAAATGATGTCATTTTTTTTATAATATTGTACATAGTAAATCATGGTTGCAAAATTCTATGAAAAATTTAAAGATAGATATGTCTAGGTGAGTTTTTTCTTTATTCTTTAAATATTTTCTCCAACCCTTTTTGCTAAAGGCTAGAAAATATTCTACAAGATCTTTTGCTTTTATTGAATAATAACGTACCTATAAGTTAATTTCATTGGTTATGAAAACTATTTGCAAGCTTTTGTGATTCTATAACAATATAATTATAATTAACACCAACTCGTGAAAAATGATTTGTGAGTTTTTTTTAAATGATTGGTATTTTTTTTTTATCTAAGCACATGATATTTGGTATCTCATAAAATCCAATTAATCCGAATTCGACCTGGGAAGAACTCTAAAGAACAACAAAAATTTACTTAAAGAGTTTTAAAGTAATTGCGTACTCAGAACTCGAATTCGAAACTTCTAAAAAAATTTCAAGCTAACTCATTCACACCCTCTTGGATAAATAATTAGTATTTAAAATCTTTAAACTCTAACTAATACAATTATAAAAATAGTAAAAAAAAATTAATAATTAATTTAACGTAATAGTATGTAACACGATTTAAATTTGAAATATTATTTAAAAAAAACAGATTCTCAACCTTATGAATTTAACAAAAAAAAAGATATATAAAATATATATTTATTTGTCATTACATGCCACTCTTGGAGAGATTACAATACATTATCACAGGTTACAACATTTCAGTATTATCACAATCATTATCAAATGCTATTACAAACTATTACATGTTAGCGTGTATATATATATATGGAACGAATCCAAGACTTGACACCACCGGATATTAAACTCGGGACCTTCTGATTCCTAGGGTCTCCACCTTTGCTACTTGAGCTAGGCTTCATTGAAATATATGTAAAATATTATAGCATATAATCTTAGCAAGGTAATGCCAATGTTTCCTGTGTAGCTCGTGATCACGTTGGGACGGTTTTGAAAGTGCAAGCTGCCATTTTTAATGGAATATCTAACACTTTAGTGTTGGAAACTGTGGCATTAAGGGAAGCAGTGCTGTTGGCGAAGCAATTGACTTGTGAGTCGGTTCAGTTTGAAGGTGATGCGAAAGTGGTTATAGATGCTGTTACAGGTAAAGGAGATGTGGAAAAGGGGATAGATCCATTGATTCATGATATTTCAGTGCTGGTTCGTGGTGGTTTCAATTTTAAGTTTTTGTATGTCAATAGGGCTGGTAACAAGGCTGCTCATAATGTTGCTAGGAGAGCATTGGTTGAAGATATTAATTTTGTGGATACGTTTGCATGGAGTAACTGGCTCCAAAGTGTCCAAGCTTTGTAATTTCTTCAGTATGGCTTTCTCTGATTTAGTTCAATGAAATCTTTCTTTTGGCAAAAAAAAAAAAAAATCCCAATGTTTCCTAATTGATGCATTAATGCCAATGTAAAATATGACAATGAGGTACAACAACTTTGTCCATTTCTCGAATTATTAACCTGCCTAACATCCTCAAATTTTCACTAGTCATGAAAGCAAAGACGACCAAGAGTCCAATTTTAGGATCAGAAAAAGGATGGATTTTCCAATTATACACACTGCTGAACATTCAACTGAACACATATGGCATCGTCTGTTGTTTTGTGTCTGTACTTGTTAGCCAAAGCTATTAATTCATCCACATGGAGCTATTTTCTTCTCACTGTGCAGATCAAAATCAAAACCCACATGGGATATGACCAATATCAACCACACAAATGGTAGAACGTTTTTTCTCTCTTTGTTTTTTTAATTGTTGAAGCGCATGGGCTAAGAAAATGATCCCACATGATGCATGGTAAGGATAGCAACAGTTCATGCACAAAACTGACCCACAATTGGGGTAGAATTGTGACCCACATGACATTAAAAAGTGAGGAATGGGCTAAAACTAAGGGGCTGAATTATGATTGCAGTCTTAAGGTTAAGAAAAAAGGAAGTAAATTTAAAGCACAGCTTTGATATATGGGTTAGGAGTCCTAGATAGAGAAGTGAGAGCTGCGTGACTGTTCCCTCCTTTCTCTCATGCAAGAAATAACACTAAAGTGAAAGCTAGCTACTAATATTGTATAGCTTCAATATTCTTTGCAACTCTCTGCAAGCAAAGCTAATTTGGTAAAAGAAATCAACTACAAAAAGATGAAACGCAACTTTATTTCTTTTGTTTTCTCCTTCCAGTCAGACTTTCACACTAACTCCCACACCTCATTCCTGGTTTTTCAACGAATTTGGTAAAAATAAAGTAAGGCAATGAAGACTATATATATGTGCATGGTTGAAATTTGAATCTGAAATCCAAGAAAATTTTGTTTTTCAATGGTCTCATGGCCTCCATTTTCCTCAAACAGCTAGCAAAGATGGTGGCTTTTTGTCCAATTCCTCTGAAAAATAACTTATATTTTCATAATTACATTCTTTTCTGAAGATGGATTTACATAGCTACAGACATCAAATCTTCTGTAATGATTATAAAATTTCCTTAATTTTGTCTTGGACATACTAGAATTCATAGCATAAAATATATTCAGAAAAGGAACTTGACATGCTAGATATATAGATTAATATAACTTCGTTTTAAACTTATTAAAATGGAAGATTCAAGATCCTCTTAATTAGTTACAACTTTCAAGAAAGATTCGCATTCAACAATGAGAAACGGAATCACATTGCCAATCCTAGTCGTTAGTAGAAAGTAAAGAAATTGCCTTATATATATACTCTTACAAATGTATATTTGTATACCTCAATTCTTGAATCTTGAAACTTTAGTTATCTCTGGACTGAAGTGGATCAGATATGATCCTCAATTAGCTTAATATATGCATATGTATTCTTGATCTTCATTAGGTGATATGCACACTTTAGCTGCAAACAAGAAAGAAAGAAAGCAAGCATAAGTTTGAAGCTGAAAAAGGATAAAAATAGGTGAAAATGTGAAGGTTAAATGGACTTGGATATGTGTATATATATATATATGTACGTAGGACAAAATTGAAGGATCCGACAACGTCCAGAAAAGGGTTTCTTGAATCTGTTTCACAGAGTTTGGGGGAATGAAGCCTGGTCCGAGATCATTCAGAGGCTGTAATGGGTGGCTTTGCCAGTGAATGGTCTCGAACCAGACAGCATTCCCCTCAACTGTGCATAAACTATAGAGAGAGAGAGAGAGACAGAGAGAAGGAGAAGAAAATGAGAAACAGACTGTTTCATTTTGATTTGGCCATGCAATATTGAAATTTATGGGCCCTTATATACGTGAGGATGATGAAGTAGAAGAGTATCTTTAAGTGGGTCATATATAATATATATTGACATGGAGTCCCACTTTCAACAGCTGCTCTCCTTATATTCATGCTTTTCACAGTGTTGAAGAAGAAACTTTGGCTTGCTTTGCCTTTTTTTTTTTTGTTTTTTTAGCCAAAATTTTCGCTTTGCTTGTTGCGCTCAATTTCACATCTCCATTCATATCCGATAAGAAAAAAATAAAAATAAAAAATCATAACTTTAAAGCTTATAAATTTGTATTTTATACTAATTATTATTCGAGTACATGTTTCGTATCATAAAAATTGAAATTTAATTTTTCATGTGATTAATGCTTGGAATCTCATACACACAAAACCACATTCTATGGATCATGAAGAGGTGAAATAAATGGTTGAAAATGATGGTGACAATGTAGTTTGGTGGAGGACGTTAAGATCACTTGTCATTGATAATGAATGGGTCCAAACTCAAAGACTTGGTGCAATATTTAGGTCAAAGCAAGATCTTTTTTTAGAATGTAATCAATAATTTGTAGACTATGAAAAGCTCTTCCCTACCTGCCTTATCTATTTCATCAACCCATGTTGTGTCAAATGATCCAATTGCAATAAATGGCATGCAATTGAATGCTCTTTTAATTAAATTTTGATTTTTTTTCTTTTGATTAGGATTAAAATTTGAATAAAAAGGGCCATTCTTGATCATTTTCTTGAAGAACTGATACACAGCTAAATGTAGCAATTAGTTCAAAAAAGATCCCTAAGATGATAATTATTTATTTTAAAGAAATTTAGAATAATCAGGACATGATAATGATCATGACTATGGAATTTAAAGGATACTTCTTTTGTTTCCCACTTGGAGAAGCCAAAAGAAAAGTGAAAGCTATGAGATGGGAGAAGCTGCAACAACATGGAGAAGCTTGCCATAAACAGTGTGATACCAATCTTAAATGGAAAGAAACACAGGTTGGCCTGTTAAAAGATTTATTTGATCAGAGGCAGAAGACAATAAAGAAGAATGGGAAGTGGGCATTGGAAGGCAAAAACAAGGAAAAAACCAAAAAAAAAAAAAACTACTTGAGTGATACAGACTGTATAACATGGATTTTACAATGTTTCAAGTGCCCCTCCTACCTAGTATACTGTAAAAGCTAAGGCACTTGCATTCAACAACTTTAATTTGTTGGTAATGATTATTGAATAATTCGAGACGATCATATGGAAACAGTTATAAAATTGATGGCATACTTTTGAATATTGCTCATTTTTTTACCTAATTTAACTAATTCGTTTAATTATACATGCACTTTTTATGTGTAGTCAAGAGGTTCAAGTGTAAAATAAATTCAAGTGACATTGACCGCACATCTTATTGATAATTTACACCTTTCATGTGAAAAACTTATCTTTTCTCTTCCCTTCACCAATGGGAGAAGTGTGATTCAAGGGTATGCAGCTAAAAAGATTTTGCTTTTGAAGTGTATAGGAGACAATTGTAAAGGTATTCGGGTTAATTCAATGCTCTAAAGAAGAGACGGTATTGTTTGGGGAATGCCAAAACATATCAGGGAAAAGAATTAGAGAAAAATAGACGATGCATTGCACTAGGATTTATCAAGAGCTTGCTTAAAGCAGAGCAAATTTTGATGCAAGTGCTTTAGGCTATGCATATTTTGCAACCACAAATGGGGCATATAGTAGTTAGAAAGTCATCTTTTGCTGATAGATTATCAAAAACACTTGAAACAGCGGGTGCTTTACGCTCTTTGGGCATCTTTTTCTTTTGCTTTAAGAGCTTTTCATGATGACATTTACCATAATTACGCAGAACAAAGATTTAACAACAGCACAAATTTCTATCCTAATAAAGCTCAGCACAACCGGACCCCTACCTTAACTTTATATCCTCAATTTTGCTCTCATCACTTTTCTTCACATCACAACATCAACAGACAATTTTTTGCACAATCTTCTTTGATTTCAAACAGTGTTACTAACATTAATGAGAATAGCTTGTTAATGGGGAAAAAAAGAGAGTTAAAGATAACAGAAAGCAATCAACTTACAGAAAAATTGTGATATTTTTATATAGATATTATAAATTACAGAAAATTTACACTTCATACATTACACAAGCATGGCAACAAGACCTTGTAAATTAAAAGGAATAAGCAAGATGCACATCCTTAACAAAAGTCATAAAAGAAAGAAAGAACAAGAGGAATTCGAACATTTTGGCTCTTATAAATTAATAACTCAAACCCAAACTTAACACTGAACATCAATGCTTGCAGTACTTCGTTCGTTTACCTCGGGTGCAACTGAGTTGTTCATCTCTTCTTGCTCATTTTCATCTGTGATTTTGCATAAAGCATGGCCATTCAGGATGTTATGCTGATCCACAAGCTCTGAGACAGGGTTGCTGGAATCTTCTTTGTAACTGCCCAAGCTCTGACGATTTTTCTCACCACAAGCTCCTTCAGCCTTACCTGCCAAAGTCTTATTCACTGTATCGCTGCAGCTCTTCCTTCTGCCGAGCTTCGGTGATTTTGCACGAGTTGGTGGCAGCTGGGATTAAAAAAAAGGTCAGTAAAAAAACATTGATCAGAAATATGAAATATATTGTCTCTATAGATTTTGGTAACTTGTATTGGTTATTAAACCGTTAATTTTCTCCAGTATCTGCCACATTCCAAACCCAACATTCCCCAAAATGATGCTCTTAAAAATAACCAGCAGAAGTAGGGGATGAACCCATCACTAGTACCTTTTTTAGTTCAGTCTTCGGTGGTGGTCCCTCATTGTAGAAACTTGGCATTGGGTTAGCCTTGAACAACAAGCTCTTCCTCAGTTGCTTGATATCTGCCTCCTTCTCTTCCTTAAAATTCATGATCAATGATTAAAGACAGATGAAGAAAGCATGTCAGAATTATCTATCGTAACATCCAAACATTAACTGCTAGTAATAAGTCATGAGAGGGAGAGAACGAGTGTACTAGATTTACAGTTCTAGCTACTCTTCATTTTAAAATGCTTCAGGTAACTTACCTTTGTCCTTGCTTCACTCTGGTTTTTCTTAGCCTCCAATGCTTGGTGTTTCTCCTCTAACTTTGAATAAAACTGAAAGGTGAGAGCATTATAAAAACACAGCATTTATATTAGAACCAATAGTGCTTGTAATGAAGCCAACATACAACAAATGAAACAGGGTGACAAAGGCAGTACCTCCTTCCGTTTCTCAGCACGTTCAGAGCATCTAAACACTGGAGCTGATGCTGCAATAGTCCTGGACTTATTAGTCTGAGCAGATGCTGCAGTACTATCCATAGTCAAGGATTGTAATCAATATGAAGGGAGGTTGTTAGCCAGAAAGAAAACCATAATGTAGAAGTACAGTTGTAGCATAGAAAAAAGTCCAATATATATTGTTGATAGCATGAGGATACACTGAAGTGACAAAACAAGTATCTTCTTCACCCGGATGCTTCTTATTGTTTGGTTGCAATGGCTTTCTTGACACACCAAGTGGCTGCAGTGAAATAAGCATGTATATCAATAATGGATGTTTTTCTATGCACTACATTACATCAGCAGTATATATAGTTATTCACCAACAGATTCTTAGTTTACTAAATGTTCTGACAGAAATCTATTTTCAAAGCCATTATGATTGATTCTACTATAATTGAGTTCCTTCTAATTTTGGACAGATAGTTACTACTAGATATCAATGCTTGGCTGCAGCAGTTACCTGATTCTGCTTTGTCATGTTTGGAAGGAGCACATTGTTTGAATGAAATGATTTATTGGTGCCATTGGTAGCATCAAGGTCAGATCCAGTAGGACGAGTTCCAGATGAAGCACGTTTTTCAGTTGCCAGGGCAAATGGCTGAGGAACAGTGTGTTTGTTTCGAGCAACTGCAGGAGCAGCTTTTGATGCATGCTTAACATGTGGTTGGGACTTCTTATCATCCTTTGTTTTCTCATTTCCTGATTTGACCTTCTCTTCTTGCAAGCCATCTACAAATTTTGAGCTCACTTTGTTCTGGTCCTCCTTTTTTTCAGCAGAAGGAACTTCAGTAGTCTCAACTGAGATTTCAATTGTACATTCCTTCACCTCATATTCCTTTGATTCAGAGCTCTCCTCTGAACTTTGCAGGTCAGGATCTCCATTGATAGGCTCATATGACTCTAGAACTTCATCATGACTGGGTTCAGAAACATGATTTGAATCATGGGAAATAGCATTTGAATAAACCACAACACAATCTGACTCCTTGTCCATGCATATATCAGTGACTTCTACTCCCATTGCACTGCAACAAAAAACACAAACACCAGAGGCGCATGAAACTTGCTTAACTTCACATGTCAGCATGAAAAATACTTAATACTCTATCTAATTACTTTCTTTGTAGAATAGTTTTATTCAGCGTCAATGTTAAAAAGGTGTGTCCCAATGCATGAGACCTCCTGAATGACAAGCTTTAAATAGGGTTAGAAGCATCTAGCTTTTCTGCTTGCATTGCAAGGGGCTCAAATTTGTAGTTTGGACTCATGATCTAGTAAACTATAATGCATTCTTATGCTGTATCAAGGCTCATCTTTCTGAAGTCGGATGTTAAATGGCCATAAATAATCTACCCACTACTAAACTATATCACACGTTTCATTTCATTCTGATATTGCTTTGGGAAAATTTAAATCATGTTTTACAGTTTCCTAAACAACAAATAGAATAAAAAAGGGTCTTCTTCAATTTACTGTGGATCGGATTCAAATTAAAAAAAAAAACAGCATTGTGCTGATCTAGGAACTAATTGAGAACCGAGAAAATGGTATATGCAAGTGTTTCACATCACTTATACTTGTAGCAATAAACTACTTAATTATATTTGACAAAAACAAAGAATGCACAGAAATATGAATCCCACAAAAGTGGAAAAAAAATAATGTTTCAAGAAAGAAGCAAATTTAAACCACAGATTGACAAATGTAAAGCATAAAACTTTTTAACTGGAAGTTGAAAAAGGCACAACTGAAACTGTTTGCAACTCCATAACAACAACCAAGAAAAATAGCAATAGTAAAGCAATTAAGAAAGCAAGGAGTAAAAGAAAAGAAGGAAAAGAAATAAAGAGAGAGAACTAAGAAAAGATATCCATGGCCCTTTAAATGCTGTTTTGGTCAGGATATATAGTTTTTTGTGCACAAAATGCAAATGTAGTTGACACATTACTTAGATTTACAGTGGAGAAATTTGACGGGCATGTATAGAAAAAAATTTAAAAAAAATCAAAATTGTACTATTGTTTGCACCAAGCAGAATGAAAATCTCTGGTGACATACATAGTAGCGTAGTTCCTACCGAGAAAAAATAAAATAAAATAATGTTGAAGCCACCAACCAAATATTGGTTAAGGACATCTAAACATACATACTGATTTCACAGAATAAAAAAGGAGTTGGAAATAAAACTCTTGTTTGACCAAAGAGAATTACGAAGGGAAGAAGAAATGATTGCAAACCATAAACCATAAGAATTTTGAATTCGGTTAAAGCAGGATTAGTGGGGAGCAAAAGAAATGATTGCAAAACAAAACAAAACAAAACATTAACCATAATGGCATCAGGAAGCATGAAAAGCCATATAGAATTACTTAAGCAAAAAGCAGCAAAAAACAGAATCATTATCCTTTAAAACCGGAGCAAAGCAAGAACGATTAAGCAGTCAAAGAGATGAGCAAAGCAGAGTCCAGCAATCAAGAAGAATTAAAGACAAAAACAAAAAATATAATCTTTCCCTCTCTATAAATTTGAAAGCAATAAAATTTCGTCAATCCTCAGGTAATTAAGTAATCAAGAGAAAGCCAAAACAAAACAGCCAAATGGAAATTGATAAACTCACTAAAGATTCCACTAAAAGAAATTTTCAACCTATTTACTATCCTACATTTTCTTGGCAACCAAACACATTCAAACTATTTTCAAAATATACGAAAAAAACAAACTTTTTTTCAAAATTATTAACAAAAAAAGCAGAAACAAAGAACCCACATTTTGAAATAAAAAAACCCATAAAAACCAGCCAAAAACTGATGGGGAAAGGACAAAGAATTCATAAACAGATTAAAACAGCAAAATGAGAAGAAAGTACAGATCGAAGCTACATTACATTGGATGTAAAGAGGAGATCTATACTAGAGAAAGGAAGATTGGATTGGAGAAACAGTGTAAAGTATGGTAAAATAAAAGAATGATCAAAAAAGAAAACTTACAGTGAAATGGTGCGATCTGAGACGAGAAAAATGCGTTTGTTGGTTGGATTATGGAACAGAGATGTAACTGTACGAGTGTCTGTGTGTTAGATGTGCGTTGCTCTGTGCTTTTTTCTGTTGCTTTCTTCTTTTATAGTATTTATTAGTTACAAGTTAACCATCTCTCGTCGGTGTTTCACATTCACTCACGCTGTCATTCATTATTATTATTTTTTTCTTATTTATTTCAAATTTTTTTGAACAATTTCCCTCTTTCACCATTTGACTTTCATTTCACATTATTCTTTTGCATACTTTTTTTTTTTTTAATTTAATTTTTAGAGTTTATCCCATCCGCAATGTTTTACTAATTAATAATTTTGAAAATGCTTCATTTAAATACATATGAATAATACTTTTTCCCTCTTTCTCCATTTAATTTTTTTAAATACTTTTTATTCAGAGTTTTTGTTATATTTTATTTATTATTATATTATGCGTCTCTAATAATATTTTTACGTAAAATACGAATATATAAATGAAAGTATATGTGTACATGCTTATTAAAATTTTTATAAAGTTCTATTGACACAAACACGTTTTTTTAATTTTTGTTGGGATATTAACAACTAAAAATGCGAAATTTAATTTTAAAATATTAGACTAAAATATTGTTATACACTCTTCGTATTGCTAAGAAAAACAACAAATAAAATATCATAAGTTATTTTCAACTAAAAACTTTATTTTCAAGTTCATAAAAAAGATCTCTATATGGTTTAGCTCAACTAATCTATCACATTTTAGAGAGGAAATCAATTAGTATTAGTTTTTATTTGATATTCGAATAATAAAAACTTTAACTATTTCGAAATCAAATCAGATTAATTTATAATAGAAATAAAGTTATATTACCATTTTTTTTTTCAATGTGTCACTTTCATATTTTTTAAGGAATAAGCCAGAATAGTATACAAACTCATATTATTTGTAATATTCTCTATATATTATTAATATAATATAAAACAAGAAAAAAATAATTAAAATTGGACCATGTCCATCTTTTGTCATATATCAATAAAAATTATCCAAGTTGCATTAACATCCTATAGGTTACAACCATGTTTTCCACAAAATATTCTATAAGATTGTTAAGCTAAGCTTATAAGCATTAAAATTGTCAACCCTCATCTTGAAGTCTCAAGATTGAGAGACCCATCCCCTACAAATGCAGGTTAATAATTATCAATTAAACCCACATTTAAGTATAGGACCCTCTAATCTTATATTAATTTAGAGCCACATTTTGTATGAAAATGTAAGAAAGAAGGAAAGGAGAATAATGGCAGCCATTGAAAAGCCTCACAATTCTGGTTGGTTTGCATTTTGCAATGAAGCATTGTGGACAAAAATTTGCCAGGAAGATTGCTTTGTCTTCTCACCCTTTTTAAGGTTGCCCCTGTCCTTATAAAAATTTTCATAACCTCTCCTTAATTGAGAATCTTATCTTTCATTATAAAAAGCACCTTTAATTAATCTCAAGTTTCATTGTTTATGAGCATCACTCACCACAAAATGCCAACATTGCTTTGTTCTTTAAACTCTCTGTCCACCCAACAAATTCTTTTCTTCAAACATTTATGCTAACCAACAATGTCGATAATTTTGCAAGTTCAGTTGAAATTGGTGAACAGATTCCTCCTTGGAAAAAAAGAGGTAAAATATTAACCTGAATTCAACAACACAAAAAAAGCTTGTAATTGTCTTTTTGTTTAGAGATGGGTTGGCAAAATATCCACCTATTCACGAAAAAATATAATAGAAGAACGTTCAAATCCTCCTACCTGTGTTAAAATAAAAAGGGCTTGTATCTAGCTTTTATGAATGATAGTTGTGGTTAGTCATGGCCATTCCTAACCACCCCTAATTGCACTAGTAGTCCATTTAATTAAAATCAGGATAATCTTTGAATTTTTTTAAGATTTTATTATTAATTAAGAAAAATTAAAGAAAAAAAATACATTTATTTATTTATTGTTGATGTCTAACTGACCAACCATGCAACATAACTAATTGATTTATTTAAGTTTAAAAAATAAATTTTCATACTCCATATTTTTATTTATAATTTACATGTAATTTTTTTTCTATTCATACTACAACAATTTTTTTATCTAGTATTACCGTAATTGGTATTAAAATGGTATGATGTAAACTTTAAAAATATAATATAAAACATAAAATGGACTTAACAATTTTGTACTTGATGTGAAGTAAGCTAAACGTGATGAATAAATAAATAAGATTTAGTCAGCGAGAAAGTGTTTTAGTGTTTATTATTTTTTAATGGTATCATAAGATGTATTGTTAAAATATTATTATTGTTAGTCCGTAGAATTAATTTTCATCTTATTTAAAAAAGGAATACTGTTTATATCAATAATTTAACCTTTCTATTAATAAAAAATAAATAAATAAGTAGTTACATTTAGAAGAAGTTATAATTTATTCTATTTTTTGTTTATATGAAATTGGAATATTTCACAAATATAAACTCAATTTAGAAACCTAATTTTACCGTAATTAGGCTTATATTAGTTGGGGGGTTAAGGCATAATTAACAGTTGTGTTTGTCAAATCTGAAGACAAGAAGATGTTCATATCTTAACCAGAAAGCAATAAAAAAGAGAAGACGTTCCCATCTTAAATAATTGCTCCTCAGGCCCCATTCTTTGATAATTCTTGCTTAACCCTTTTGATAAAGCCTTAACACCCTCTATTTACTTAATTTACTACCCACTCCACTTCAACCTCTATATATCCAATTTTGCCCTTGCACATTTCTTTTCTCTATAATATTTTTTGTCTCCTCACCTACAAAATTAGGTTGGTGATTCATTAGGGTTCCATGACTTTCTTCAAATCGCCATCCATGCAACTACTTTATATATTTAAGTACTGTAGTTTTGATTTTATATATAAATTGTGAAAATATTGAATTTGATTTACAAATGAATAAGAAGTAAAGAGATTTTTCTAAAAAGTTAGTTGAGTATATATTTATACTAATTTCAGCTGGTAGTGATGTTTAGTCTAGTGCTTAAATTCCTATTACATCATTCAAAGACTCGAATTTAAATCCCTCACTCCCAGTTTGTAATGGTGAAAAAAAAAAAAACTAATTTTCAACTTAAATTATTTTTATTTTTTATAAATTCCAATATATTTTAAAAGATTTACATTTGATATATCAGTTTTTTAAAATACTAAAAGTTAAACCAACATATATAAACATTGAAAACAAATTCTATAGGAGAAGATGGAAGATTATTGGAATTTAAGATATGGAATAATAACTCACTTTATTGAAAAATTAAAGAGAGATGTAAATCCAGAAATTGTGGTTGATTTGATATGTTGCTCTTTGGTCAACCATCAAATGAAACAAGTTAACTTTTAACATGGATAAGGTTGATGCTAATTAACAATTAAAGGGCAATTATAGAAAATAGAACAAAGATAATGAAGTAGATATGGGAGGACAGAGATGAGGCTGCAGGGTGGGATTTGTGAGCTGTGATGGGAGGCTGTGAGTAGAGTGAAAGGAAGGGGTCTCACTGCACATTTAATAGCTAAAAAGGGATAAAATCTGAATAATCACAAATTGGACCCTACATCACTCCCCATCATCAGGCCATTAATCTTCAATATCAAGTGAATGATTGATCATCAACATGGGTCCTACGTACCAAGATAGTACATGCCAACGGCCATGATTGGTGCCTTCAGTATCATACATTATCTCTAATTTTTCTTCAATTTTTTTTTATTTAATCTATATACATATCTACAAAAAAAAAAAAAAAAAAAAAACGAAATCAATGAATGTAAAATTCTCCACACGTTTTGGTGTATTTCACTTGTGCAATGATTGAGAAACGATTATATAATTGTTGTTGGTTAATGTCACAGGCTGAGAAATGTAACTTGTAACATCTGCACTTAAGCTTCTGATAGATAATCAGTCAACGATCTAAAATCTGGACCACATTGCTTTCGGTTGGTAATGTGTCTCCTTCGAGATTCAATTCTTGCTACTTGTAATCTGTTTTTGTTACAACCGACGATGATAATGATGATAATTTCTTCTTCGTATGCATAAACTGTAAATTAAAATATATTCTAAATAATGGAAAAAGATGTGAGCCTATTCATGCGATATCTAACCAATGTTAAAATTCTCCTTTATCCTTTCTCAATACTCGAAAAATGGCACAATAATCCTGGTCATGGTAATCATACTTTCCAGATTTTTTTTAAAAAAAAAGTAGCGTCATACTTTCCATAGAAAATGATATCAGTGTTGAAATCTCCTGAATGCAAGCTTGTACAAAATATGTACTATTGTCATACACACAAATAGCTTGAGATTTGTGGTTATTTATTCCAGCTACTTCTGCTGTGATCACAATGTCTGGGAAATTTAAATGCAGTGAACAATTCCTCAGAGTAAGAGGCCACATCCTTTCATTTTATTTGTTACGAAGCTCTTTACGTTGCTGCTGAATTGATAAGATAAAGTGTGTCACGCAATGTGCAACAGATATAAGACCTCCAAAATTGACTTTGAAGGAGAACAATATAGGTCAGCACTTGAGACAGGAAATCTTGGCGCTTGCATTTGCTGCATGGTTTCATCCAATTTTCCATGGCAATTTTTCACTACAAATGCAGTACCCAAGAAGAGTTGAACATAACACATCAGTGCAAAGACAACTTGGCAAGGGTCACAGCCAATACTTTCACCCCATTTTCTATATCCTGACTGGAGGCATACTCTTCAGGTTTATGGCTATATCCTGCAAAAGCAATAGTGTGTAAACTTTAGCTTTGTTTCACTTAGGAATGTTTGCTATAAAGTCTTTATCAAGATAAAATTTGTTCGTTTGCACATTCACACTTGAGCAAGGCTAAAAAAGGAATTCCTTGCCTTTACACAGACTGCTGCTTTGAAATTGAATCCGAAATCAGTGAAACTCAAATAGATTAATTGGCATGCTTCATTTAAGAATGAAACTTGCCAAAAAGGCTTGCAACGGCTTTATGCTATGTTCAATACAACAAGCATGTTCTATGATAACAATTAAACATTACCAATGGATTGAGAAATAAAAGCATCAAACTCATAGCTATGGAGTAAAGGAATTCAGACCTTTGTAACATGGAATGAATAACATGCCCATTGGAGATATCCTGCAAGATTGTGAATGTTGCATGATCAGTTGAAATTAGCCAACAACAAAAAAATAAAGATTAAGTTCAGTGTTCGAGTTTTATGGATTCTCACAAAGCATGCATCAGTATGCAGAAGTTCACAACAGATTCTTTTATAAGCAGCAGTCAACTTTTGAAATTGGAACAAACATTGAGTAAAAAAACCCATACTTGTGTTGAGATTCATTACCTAGCCATAAACAATGAATCATGGTAAGCTCTGCTAATCATCAACTTATGTGTCAGGTTTAGCTCTTTGGATGCAGCCTCCATGGCCTCAATGATCAACTTATCAGAGAGGGCTGGTGGGTCCTGATTTATAATCTTGAATTCTGATAGCTTAACCCCACGGTTTTTTGCAATGGTTAAAGCAGATTGCTGAATCTTCTCAATTACATCATTTCTTCGCTTTTCATCAATATCTCGTGTGTCTGTCAAAGTTTTAAACAAAGAAGAATATGATATTCATGTACCTCATATAGCTTCAATAATAAATTAGTTGACAGTAAAAATCATACCAATTTCTAACTGTAAAAATCATACCAATTTCTATGTGTGATTTGCTAGGGATACTGTTGATTGCACCAGGATGCAATTCAAGGATACCTTAAAAACATAAGAGTATTAATTTCAACAAAGATACATGAAAAGTGAAAAGGTAATGTAAAAAGAGAGTACTTCAACCATAATTGTATGTTGGGGTACAAAGTAAACACGACACACCTACTGTGCCAACAGTATCAATTGAACCAGATTCTAGCACATGTTTCTCAACAGCTAGTGCCAACTCTGCAGCTGCCAGTCCAGCATCATTTCTGATCCAAAAAATGCATGTAAAAGTTAAAAAACTTACCTTGAGTGAACAGGAAAACGAAAAAAGTTGAAAATCATTGTAAGTACGAAGTCCACATGAATTTGAAACATTTAAAATGAACATCATAAAAGACCTTGCTTGTCATTTTCCGCTTTATCCACTTAAGGTTGCCCACAGCATAGATAAAACAAATATATACTTAAAAGAAATTTAGGAGATTATATATTTCCCAAAACAAGATAAAAGATTGTCAATCCATATAAACAAGGGAAAAAAATAAATAGTGAAACAAGGGCCTCATACGTAAGCAGAAAATAGAAACTACAAAAATATGTGAAAATACCAAACAAGAATACATGAAAATACAAAGTTTAAGTATTGCATGAACAATACAGAAAAATGCACGTATACAAACTCAAAAGCACAGCTAATTCTCTCTTTTGCAAGAGAAGAATTACATTTGAGGAATTTAGCAAAAGGGAAATAGGTGCACAAGTTAATAAAGGTGCAAGAAAGCTTGGAGCAAACAAGCATCTGCACAAGGCTAACAGTCACCTATGCGGCATCAAGACAGCACCCGCATGACCACCATTGCCTTCAAAATCCACTTTTATGCTTGCAGGAGCTGCAATTGCAGTTACTACACCTATTGGTATACCTGGATTGCAGTTAAGAATTGATTAACAAAGGCAGAGACTTTATGCATATAAAATATTACCAGTGAATAGCAACCTACCTTCTGCCTCCAGAATAGGCCCCTGCTCTATATGTAGCTCCACAAAAGCAGAATAACTTCCCTTCTTTAGAAACACACTAGACAAGTCATCCTGATCTTTTGCATATCCAGCAGATCTGGCAGCCTCTAGAAAGGATATATTTTGACCATCAAATGTTGACTTCAGAGCTTCTGCAAGTGCCTCACTTCCAGACAATAAGCGGCTGCACAATGAACTCAATGCAAGAGGAATCTCATAAGAGTGACTAGAGTGAGCACCTATTTTGATAGCTTTTAGATTTAAAAGGATAAGTATGATTCGACGAAACAGAAACACTTTATAAGTGTAACCATGTCATGGTCCTGACCTTCCCAAGCAGCTGATCCCAAAACGAGTTGGTTCTTCTGAGGTGAACAAAATTACCTCCAGCGACCTTCTAGGCTTGAATCCAGACCTGCAGTAGTCTGAATCAGCATAAAATTTTCCAAATATAAGGACTAACAAGTATTGTTTAGAATCATATTCACATCATAAGAAATTAACGATATTTGTTCAAACCATGAACATTCACATTATTAGAAAATTCAAATTCGACAAGATGCATAGACTATTTAAAGTTGTGATTTCCAAACAACATCACTTGAGTAATTTCTTTGAAACTAAACATTGTGCTGCAAGCAGCTCTCAACTTGGGGTGTTGATTGGTTTCAAACTTTGTTTGGAAGAACATATTATAGATATCTTTAAAAGAACATATTGTGGATAATTTTTTGTTCTCTGGGCTACTGTAGATGTCTTATCATTTTGGATATAGCTACAACATCATGAACATTTACATTCAAAAGCATTGAATTTGTAGAGCTAAAATTTTCTGAAGCAAGACTCTCTTATGCCTGCCTAAATGGCAGTTTCAATATGATAGGTCCAACATCTTTCTCACCTTACTTTTCTTATTTACCTTTTTACTCTTTTTCAGGGGGAGGGGGACATCAGCTGGATAGCACAAACCTTTTAAGTACACTTATGGCTTCAATTGCACCCAAAACACCAACAACTCCATCATATTTTCCAGAATATGGAATAGCATCAATGTGAGAACCAGTTGCAACTGCAGCAAGCTGTGGCTCAGTGCCCTCCCTGACAAAAAGCAAAGCAAGACCAGCAGTTAGAGCACTTGCATAGAGACCTCAAGTAAACAGAATCAAAGCTGTAGGTGTAGTGGTGTTCTATGAAGGAGCATCTCACAGTATTTTCCAAAACCTTGTATGGTATATACATTGTGAATGAAATTAATGGGTAAAGGAAGACTTACCACTGACCAAATATGTTACCAACAGCATCTTCTCTAACAGATAACCCAGAAAGTCCCATCAAGTTTTTGATGTACCTGCAAGTAAAGTGTCACAGTAGCAAATGATATAAGAAAATACGTTCGTGAGGAAGGAAAAATGAATGTCACCTGCCGAAAAGATGCTGAATTTGAAAAAGCTCTAAACATTTTAGAATCAAAACCATCTAAATGTTTGCTTAACATGGAGAACAGAAAATAATTGTCAAATGTTGTTTCAACATAATCAAACAAACAATGGCGGCTCTTAGAATCAGAATCCATATGAAGACAATATTTTTAAAACATCCCCCTGGCGTCCATGAGCATGTTAGCAAGAAGTACACTTTAGCAACTAGAAGCTTTCAACTTTTGGTCTGGAAATCAGTCATCCAAACAAAACAGACACTAATTTCTTGAATGAATAAATTGGTAAAAGGGAGGAAATTGATAAACTCAGTATAACCGAAACAAGATAATGAGTACAGAAATACAAAAATCTGGAATGAATACCTGCGTGCTAATACATCTTTCTGAGAGTACAAAACCCTTGTAACTGATGGGGCAGGTGTATCCGAGAAAGTGGATAGTTCATCAATCTTACAAACAAAATTCACAGCATGAAAACAATATTAGCTCCAATAATTAACATAGGCAAAATCAGAGAAGAAAGAATCAAACTTTGGGTTCAATACTTGTTTCTGAAGACTGCGAGAGTCGACTGAAAGCAAAGAAGCTGGAGAAGTAATGGATGGAGGAGATAGTTCACGAAATGGGTAGCCAGAGAAATCCTCCATGGTTTTGGTAATTGGGTCATCCTTTTTTTGGCCTAAGATTGCAGAGATTGAACAGAGGAGCAACAGAAGAGGAAGAGAGAATCCAACTAAAGACATGATTATTGTTTGTTTCTTTGTTTGAATGTGTGTCAGCAGTTGCCACTGATTTGTAAGCATAAAATGCTATTCGTCCCAGTGTGTGCAAATCCGGCGTTTGCTTTTCTTTTTTTTTTTTTTGTTTCATAAAAAAAGTTTTTTATCCTATTTTTTTTAACATAATTTTTTTTAAGAAGCATTTTTTAACATAACTTTTATATCCTATTCGTTGTCGTGTATTTACAATAATGCAGTTATTTTGATTTTTTATACAATATATTTTATTAATAATCATCGTTAAACTAACAGCGATAGATCCAAGCGCAAATCTTGATATTAAATTAGTTGGTAAAACACTCTTACCGTTTTTAACATCGTACCTAAATTCAACAGGATTAGTCAGTTTGAATTTACAGTTGCAACAATCAAAACCAAGAAAAGAAAGAACAAGACGATAACCCGCATAGAATTTCTAGTTGCCACGTATGCCATGTTTATGACGTGGCTACTACCACATTTGCTGTGGTCATGATGCGGCTTCGGCCATGAAGGCGTAGGTGATGAATTCATTAATTTTATTCTTTTTTTTTTTTTTTTTAAAGTGAAATGGAGAAAAGGGTTGGTTGATTCAGGTAGTTAATGTTACGTTGGCAGCTATCATGGACATTTGAAAAGGAAGGGACCATACTGAAATGGCGATGGAAATGCAGGAATTTTGAACTTTCTCACGGATGCTAGTCTATGGCCAACTGTCTATGCTTTTTTTCTTTTTTCTTTTTTAAATTGGATTAGGATGTTTAGTTTTGTAGTAGGAACTGTAACAACACAACAAGGTGGAGTGATATATATGTAATTATTGATAGAATTGCTATATTTTATTTTAAGAACAGCGAGAAGTTGTTTGTTACAAACAAAAACACAAACACTGTATGGTTTGAGGGTCTGAAGTGAGAGATTTGCAATGTATTGTGGAGAGCATGTATATATTATTAATCGATTTATTTTCTTAAAAAAAAATTGAACAAGTGAACAAATTTGATTTTAAATTATTTGTAAGTTGGTTGTGAAAACCAATTTGACATTTGTTACTTGTAAACTGATTTTGCCAACTTACTTTGTTTATAAATAAGTTTGATGGACACGATATAGAAAGAGTGAATTGTTGTACCTAAGAGAGATGAACAAGTGAGAGAAGATAGAGAGAGTGAATTGGTAAGTGTAAGAGACTAATATTTTTGTGTGAAAAAAATATAGAGTGAGTTTTTTTTTTTTCATATTTTTAACAGAGAGTTTTGTTAAATTCTCTTGAATGATAATGAAAAATATTTTTTAACTCCTATAATTCTTCATAGTGAAATACTTTTAGTGTTGTTAGTAACTTTTTCCTCTATTTATTTGAAGTTTTTCACGTATAATTTATGTATTTCATATTTTTTTTATTTTTTTTATCTTAAATATTTTGCTAAGATGCGCCAATTTTCTCCACATATATGACTAACGGATAATGGAATATAATGCAGAACTTTGGTCAAATTGTCTCCTGAAATGAATTAATGATGTTGGGGAGTTGTGATTAATTTTTTCCTTCTTCCATGATTTCAAAGAGTTGATGAAGCATCTTGCATGACTACATTTGTGTTGCATGATATTAGTACAGAATGGGGAAGCTAAATTCAAGACACTTGTCTGGAGTCAATTGTTTATTGCTGCGGATCTTTTTCAGTCGTGTTTAAAATGCTTGTTCTTAATATGTGTTTAAATGTGGTGTGATGACTATTGTATTATGCTGAAAATATTATTAGATGCGGAGCTAATGCAGTTGATTATCATCTTGGAAAATTGCCACAACAACAACAAGAAGATGAGCTCACAGACAACTGAGAGTTTTCATGAAGGTAATGATGACAAGAAAAGAGTGAGGAAGAACCTCCAAAGAAAACTTACAGGCACTTCGAAGGATGTATAATCAAGGTAGAAAGAGGACCTCGCGCAACTAGCATTTTGCAGCCAAATTTTGGGTTCCGGCAGGTTAGCATGCCAACAAGTTGAAAGATCTATTACAAAGAAATAGAAACCTGGGACGCTGGGATGAAGGTTTTCGCCCACTTAGCTAGCTGATTGTTTTTTGACCCACATATGCTTTAGGGTTACTAGTGCCAGTGTCCTGATATGTTTTCATTTTCAGCAGTTGAGACAATCCACCAGCATTATTAACAGACGAGAAACTAAACGTTAAACTTGAATATATATATATTTACTTGCTTTATGAGATTATGGAAGTTAATATTCATGTATTTGTTGCTACTATATTGTTCATTGTAGTTCATTCTGCTTTAAAGATTGAAGTCCTTGTATAGAAACTAACCCACAAAACAATTTCTCCCACTATATCTAAATTAATACCGTCAAAGGGATAGGATCATATGAAGCTTGGCAATTTTTTCTTGTTATTGTCTGTTTGTATACGAGCAATGTACCCTCTAGGATTCTATATGTTATTAAGCATTTGTTTGCATTACGTTTTGAACTGGTCTAACACATCGACATGTGCAAGCAAGCAAGCAAATAGCAAATCTATTTGCCGTCAAACATAAAGATTATATTACTATAAGGATGGCCTTGTCTTGTCTCCCATGTTTGCTGCCTAAATTAGTTAACAAGCTATGCTTGATATACAAGTACAATTGTTTACCACTATTTATGCTAATCACCATGGCTTATCTCACACAATTTATGCTTCTGGCCGGCTGTTGCAATTATTATTATAAATACCCTTCATACTCCTTCACAAACTCACCATTCAAGGGGAAGAAACAACAAGAATTATTTGAAGTAAAGAGATATGTCAAGTTGTGAAGGTGAGTTTCCATTATATACCTCGTATATATTAATTGTTATTTAGCAATATTTGATTGGACAGTTCATCTAATTTTATTCATAAAAAAAAAAAAAATTTGAATTGCAGGTAAGAGTTCCTGGCCTGAGTTGGTTGGTGTTAATGGGGAAGCAGCAACAGGCATTATCATGACAGAAAACCCAAGAGTTAAGTCAAACACTGTCAAGGAAGGGTCCCCTGTATCGGGGGGATTTTCGCTGCGACAGGGTTCGTGTGTTCATTGATGATAACCACATTGTCACTCAGGAGCCTAAAATTGGTTAGCTC
Source organism: Mallotus nudiflorus (assembly GCA_947683625.1). Classification (NCBI taxonomy): domain Eukaryota; kingdom Viridiplantae; phylum Streptophyta; class Magnoliopsida; order Malpighiales; family Euphorbiaceae; genus Mallotus; species Mallotus nudiflorus. The sequence continues at coordinate 136,752 of CANTUR010000886.1, read as the reverse complement.
ATCCCACAAATAAATTAATCGCATCAAACATTTCACGTGTACTCAAATAAAATGATCAAAAGATCTCTAATGCTGTGTTTCTGATTCATTTTGATTTCCACTTGTGTAGTGCTACTTGAAAACAAACATGAATCATGATGGATCATGCAAGATATTTAAAGCTCATAGACCTGCTAATGCGTGTGTACACAGGTGCTGTATATATTAATATTATATATAGCCGTATTTGACCATTTTGCATATGGCGACTTAGAATTTGTCCATATCACAGTCAAGTCCCATTACAGTACCGCATTTGACGCTATTAGAGATGGGTAAGAGGATTCGCATTTTCTACATTTTTTCATTCATGGCGAGGATCACATTAGATTTCATTCGGGCATTGAGAAGGGTGTTGTTGTTGACAAGATTCAATTCTAAGCCCGTTTCATAAGACAGAACTAAAAGCATCAGAACTTTTGGAGTGTGTTTGTTTGGTAAAAATTAAGAGTGAAAATCGAAATGAACGATTTTTAATTTTTAGTATTTGATTGACTATAATTAATATGAGGATAAAAATATGATTCTCCCATTAATGAGAATTATCATTCTCCTCTTATTTTTAGAGAATAATTTTTTATTCTCTTGAAAATCAAGTTAAATCAACTATAAATTGATCAAAAATTTAAATATTAACATTCATTTTTAAAATTTATAAATCAAACATATAAATTAATAAAAATATGTATTAAATGTTTGAATAAAAAATATTTATCAAAAGTAAATAATTTTTATACTTTTTTATACAAATTATAATTTTTTTTTATAAATAAATATTTTATAATACATAATTATAATGTTAATTTTTATATATAAAAAAATAATTACAAAAATATTTTTTCATAAAAGAAATTTTAATTGTTAAATGATATTTAATTCTCATTCTCATTATCATTTTCTGATGAAACCAAACACTTTTTTTTTTCAAATTTTCATTCTCTTTTCTATTTCTTTCTATTTTTATTCCCATTCTAATCTCAATTATGAATTACGAACCAAATGTCTTCTTAAAAAGAATGTGACTTTAAAAACTTGAAAACTAACATTTGAGAAGTTATATAATGGTTGAGGACCACCAACTCATTATGTCTAGTTCATAATCTTCCCTTACTCTTGTTTGTAAGGACAATATATATAAAAAAAAAATACACCTTCACAAATAATTAATTAACCTGTATTTTGAATATTTTACCTTTAAGTATTCGATGATTAACACCTATTTTAATTAATTAATAGTGCGTATATATATATATGGATAAGAATTTCTTACTAATTAGATAAACATGAAATATAACATTCAACAAGTCCACAATCAAATTAAGTGCAAGCACACGGATTCTTCCAACTTTTAACATAATTAGCAAGGAATTTATCAGTAACTCCCACTGTTTATTTATTTATTTGCAATATATGACGAATTTTCAGATGAATTATTGAAGTGTTATTCAATTTCTACATAATAAGCGCGCCTTATTATTTATTTATTTATTTATTTGACCTAGTAGAAATTATTAGTACGTATGTTAGTTTATGGAAAGAGGGAGGATAAGGATTTGATTCTTGATTTTTTAAATGGTCTTACTACGGAGTAATGCAATTGTGCCAAACATGTGTTAAGAGTGCCTCAAGTCAATAAATGAATTTCTCTTCACCGTATTTAGGAGGGTTGAAATCTTAATATATGCAAGAATAACACATAACAAATTTTGCCTGCAATTTTAACTAGAGTTTGTTGTTCCAGGCTGCGTGTTTGATTTCATAATTTGGACCAGATATATTCCTTTTATCAAACTTCAAACTTTAACCAAGTCAATAGCAAGAAATCAAGAAAATATCAGCATTCATTTCTGCGTAGTCAATCAACTGTGTGCTCGGTCTTCGTTTTTTTTTCTTTTTTTTAAAAAAAAAAAGAATTAGAAAAAAAAAAAACAATTACCTTTAATACACGTTTTGTAGTATATATTTGTATATGAGTGTGTCAAGTTGTCTATATAAATGCATCCAACCTTCTTCTCATTTTCATTATCAACCTTCGTAATCACTACTGACAACAACAAAAATCCTTCAAGAAACAATCAACCTGAAATGGGTTCCAGTAGAAGGATTCACATAACTACAAATGCGTTCAAAATTTTTACCATACTGATCACTATGAGCACATTACTAGAACTGGGGGCAGCCATAAGGCCATCACACGGAGAGCAATGGCTGACGACAAGTCTCCTACAGAATTCCCTGCAGAAAGGTCCAGTTCCACCAACCGGTAGCTCTCCATGTACCCATGTTCCAGCTCCAGGAACGAGTGGGATTTGCTCTACCATGAATGGAATGAACTTTGCTGGCCATCTTAATCAGCAGTAATTTATAGTGTCTAAGTTTATTCTAGTTTAGACAAAAGATAAAATGTATTAGGGAGTTGATGATTGTTTACCACCTTTTTTTCACATAAATGAGAAACATTATATTTCTTTCTTTATTATGTCTGCCTGCATATGATTTTATTACCATGTATTAAAACTATTAATTAACTTTAAGAATTCATGTTTAACTGATTGGATTTTATTTACTAATAGAAAATGCAATTGCTGATGCTGTGTTTGATATAAATAATTTTCACAAAATTTTATGAAATTTATTTGCAATTTTAAATGACGTATTTGATTTAAATGAACATATTGTAAAATCCATTTGCAATTACAAATTTTTAAATTTTGTAAAATTGATTATTATTATATCAAATTTTAAAAAAATGGTTGGAATTTCCAAATAAATTTTGTAAATTTTAAAATGATTAAAATACCTCTCATTATTTCTATTTTCAAAGATATATTTCTATTTGAAAGGAACTTAAAGTGTGTTTGATATAAATGAATTTCACAAAATTTTATGAAATTTATTTACAAATCCAAATGATATATGATTGGTTTAAATGAATTTTATATGAAATTCATTTGTAATTTCAAATTTTTAAATTTGTGGAATTGATTATAACTAAATCAATTTTTATCAAAATGGTTGAAATTTCCAAATAAATTTCATAAATTTTAAATCTATACTTTAAATGAATAAAATACTCCTCCTTATTTTTATTTTGAAAAATATCTTTATCTTTAAAATGGTATTTTTGATAAAAAAATTGAATTCAAAATTTATATCAAGCACACTATCACAGAATATGAAATTCATTCAAAATGAATTCCATAAACTATTCATTTGAACCAAATATACTATCACAGAATAAAGAATTCATTTAAAATGAATTTTATAAACTATTCATTTGAATTAGACATATTTTATTAATAAAAATTTATTTAAAAGTGAATTTTATTAAGAATTCATTTGGAAATAAAATGAATTTCTTGATGGAATTGAATCAAATAAAGGCTTAAACACTTCAGCAAATGTTAGAATTACTTTTAAAAAAAACTAACAAAATTTGATAACAAATTCATTTAATTTAAAATGCAATTGAGGGTCAATAAGTTGGTTGTATAATAGGAGTAGCCATTACCATAAAATTAATAATTACTAGTTTTTATGCAATAGAAGTTCGATACCAACTCTTTAGCATTGACCATAAAAGTAATAATTTTTACTATTTTTTGATATGATGAAGTCTCAATGGACTGTGAACTACGTAAAAAGAGTAGTCATCCTCTTAATATTCATTGTATAAATAATAACTCCTACTAATATTAGTGAATGGTAGCTATGGGACTCAAAAAAAACCTTCATAATTCTCTCAAGCAAAAACATTAATCAAACCATCTCTGAATGGCCAAGAGTATAAACATTAATTTTATAATAATTTTTTTTTTTTTTTGGCTGTGAACTTGAGACGAAATTTTCGCTTCTGCTGGTACTTAAAAGACAAGCTTCAAGCAACGCACGGCTCTCATTTTGCTTAATTTCAACATTTTTATTAGGCATGTGATTTCACGAAAACAATTATTTTATGTTAGAGACTAACCATTTTTAATCAAAGCACATGACTAGTCAATATTATATTATATATCTATATGCATAAGGCTGTTGGTCGAATTCCCACATTTCACTTGCAAGCTGTTCAAAGATATACTCCACATGAAAAATGGCAAGTTGAAAACAATGTTTCTATATACCTCATCATTTTATTAAATTATTTTTAAATTGTTATAGCTAATAAGCCATGTGTATGTAACAGACTTTTATTATGAACACACGAATATATGTCGCTGATATAGCAGAAAATCATGCCACTTTTGCAACATCATAATCTCTCTTTATTCTTTCTTTTCCTTTAAAATGCTGTTGAAGATGTTTATAGAAATTAGCATGTTAGTTTTTTTGTTTAAAAAGAAGATCAAATAATGTAAATAAAATGCTGAATTAAATTTTAAAGAAATATATATAAAATTAATCCTCCACTTTTAAAGATATAAAATGTCAATTCGACAAACTGATTATATATATATATATAGAGGATAATAATATATGTCTAGCAGAAAAAAGATAATTTTTTTTTTATTTTTTTCACTTTTATTGTTGTGGTTTTTTAAAAATAGAACAAAATACAAGGATAAAAAAAGAAAATTTGCAGAATACCGCGATACTATTCAGGTCGGTTCCGTGAGAAGAATTATTTCCAACATTTATTTGTGTTTTCTTTATTTGAAAATAAATTTTATTTCAACTATATAAAAATTTATCCCAGGTAGACCATCGTATTGGATTGTGCATGCATTATACAAGAAGCTTCCCAAATTCTATTTAGCCAAACTGTTGCGCAAAATTGGCTCTCCTACCTAATCCACTTATTTACTTGATTGATATTGTGTCACCCAATTGCAATCATCAAAGCCTACAAAAATAATTTTCAAATTTTCAACTTAGAATATTATATAAAATTATAGACAGTCACAGCTTAGTCACTTTCCACATTCATACACCACATTCCGACTGGAGCAAGCAACCTTAATTAATTAATTAACTAAAACTGTCATCATTAATACCCCATACAATTAGTTTTAAGGTTTTATTATATGTATATATATATTTTTTCTTCGCCATTCAAGAATAACCAAAATAATAATAATAACAATAATAATAATAATAATAATAATAATAAAAGGAGACTATTACTTATTGTATTATTCATAAATTATGCTCAATAAATATGTTATTCAATTTGATATTTCATTTTTTCATATGATATTTATAGTATTCGATAATTATAAAATTTTGAAATCCAGATACATGAACTAACAAAAAGGATAAAACTCTCATAATATTTATTTTTTCATACGTATATAAAATTTGAACCCATAAATTTTGGTCCATAGATATGTTAATTGCTTTGATATTTAACTATATTAGTAATAATATATTAAGTTTTTTTTTCTCAATATATATATATATATATATTAAGTTTTGACTTGGCACTGGTCAAAGAAGAGCTGCTTTAAAAATTTAGAGCTTGCTAGTGGAATTGGCAGCCACCTTTTCCTTGTTTTCCATCCCATATTCGAATTTAACACGTAATTTTATGTTAATCTAAAAAAGAATAGCATATGTAAATGAGAATTTAGAGAACATTATGTGTGCTTGATATTAAAATTGTGTATTGTTTTTTTACACAAAACATGTACAAGTTAATACCAACAAAAAGTTACAAAACAGAAAAAATGAAAGAACAAAACAGAAAAAATGAAAGAACAAAACAGAAAATTTAGGCTACAAGAATTGTATTGGTATTGTATGATGAATGTTTCAGGACCTCTAATGTGGTCCTGTTGCCGTAATTATTGTATACCCCCTGCTAAACTCGATCTGCAAGCAGAAACCTGAGAGCCTGAAGGTGGGTTTCTGTTGGTCATCATCAGCTTCATTTCTTATTTGCTCTAGTAGCAGTAGCAACACCAAAATCGACCATAAGACGTGGATAAGCACCGGCACGAGACAGAGCATTACCAGCAACGTTCATGGAGTTGATGCTGTTAGGACAGTTTGGTCCGCCAGAATTGGGAACGTTGGTGCAACCTGAGGCACCAGTAGGAGGGGGATCACCCCTTTGAAGAGACTGCAACAAGCTATGATCTGATATGCTCCCATCTTGTACATCGTGCAATATTCTACGAGCCTGGTGCTGTTGAACATGTAAAGAAAGTAGCAACAATGCTGCCAAAGCAATTTTGAGAAGCATTTTCATGATTTCTTGAAAACTAAAGGCTGAAGTTAATGAATGAAAAAAAGTTGATGGAGTAGAGGGGTATTTATAGTATAAGATTTCAAGAATTGGGTTGCTGTATTTTATTTGAAGAAATGTTTCGACTATTGACTACTAGTAGGGTTTTGGTTTATAAAATTTCAAAAAATTGAATGGGTCATAAGCAAGAAAAGGGAGAAATCTTTGAACTTGAATCCCAAGGTTTACCCACATAAAATAAATAAATATTAATGAGTTATTATTATTATTATTTTGTATATATGTTGTTAAGGTATTGATGTGGTCATTGATGAAGAACAAAAAGAGTGTTGATTGATTCCATTTACCATGTGAGTTTTGGTCAGTAGGTGGAGGGTTCATGTGATTCAGAGGAAATTTCTTGGGACTATATTTGGTTAGACCTTGAACGAGTGCTTGTTCTTGTCAATGCTGACATGTAAATGTGGTTTGAATTGATGTTAAATGCTAAGGATATGAGATCGTCCATTAATTGGTGTCATGGATTAACTTTCTTTTATTATTTTGGTGGATTAGATATTATAACAAATTAATAAAGGTTTTACCTTATTTTTATTTTTATTTTATTTTATTTTATTTTATTTTTCGAACGAACCTTTATTTTCATCTTGCGATTTTATCTCTTGTACGAGTAATATAAGATAGCCTATTAAATAACTCATTTATAATTATTATAAGGGGAAAAAGTTTAGCTTTGTTGGTTACTTTTATTAAATATCACCTTATCAAAATTTATATTTTTTTCTTCACTTAGTTAATTATTTTTTATTTAAATTACTTTTTTTTTTTAACGAAAATAACATTAATTTATTAACATATAATAGAGAGAAAATTACATAAATATACATGTTTTGACTTTCAATTTTCAGTAAACTACCTTTTTTTTCATCCATTTTATTTTCAGAAGTATTTATTTTTTTTAATTTTTATCCTATTTTATATTCTTTTTGTTCCTTTATTATTCTTTTCTAGTCTCTCCTTTTTTTTTTTTTTTTTTTTTATTTTATCCTTATTTTTATTCTTTTATTCTTTTTTTGTTATCTTTATTTTTTATTTTTCTCCTTTTTTGTTCTCCATTATCCTTTTTTTTTAATTTTTCTTTATTTAATTTTATCTATTTTTTATTTCTTTATTATTTATTTATTCTCTATTATCCTTATAATTTTCATTTTTTCTTTTATCCTTATATTTATTTTATAATTTTCTCTCTTTTTTATTTATTTTTATTTTTTGCTTATTTTTTCTTATTTTCTGTTATCCTGATTTTTTTTAAAAAAAATTATTTTTCTCTATTTTTTTATTCTTAATTTTTTTTGGTATATATATATATATATATATATATATATATATATATATATATATATATATATATATATATATATATATATATATATATAGGCATTATACTCTATTTTAGAGATTATAATTAAAATATTTAAATTATATAACTCATGTTAGTTTTAATAAATAATTAAATTTTCAAACATCCTAAGAAATTATTTTGAAATATAAATATGTATATTTATATATATATTAGGTTAATATTATTTGATTCATTTTATAAATAGAAATAAATGAAACATATTTTTCAAGTTTCATACATTTGAAAAAAGATGGGCACTTGAATTCAAATTAATAGATATGCATATATCAATTATTTTTATTTATTTTTTATTTTAATTAATTGAATACATTATATTTAAAATTAATTACTCAAGGGCAAATATTATTTTGATAATTTTTCTAACAATATATACTTACTGAAATTATCATATTCAGATACTGTTTTTATGAGTTTGAGATATAGTTTTCAATTTTAGATATTGTTCTTATATTTAAATACTTTTTTTGAGTTTCAGATACTTATTATATTCAAATCATATACTTTTTTTTTTGTATCGTATATGAATTAAATTCTAAAAATATGCGGATAATATTAAAAAATGTATATAACTGAACAATGAATATAACACACGTTTTGCATTTTCAATATACGAATAAGATTTTGAAAATATATGTATAATATAAAAAAATGTATATAACTGAATAATGAATATGACACTTGTTTTACATTTTCAACATATACGAACAAGATTCTGAAAATATATGAATAATATTAAAAAATGTATATAACTGAATAATGAATATGACTCCTATCTTGCATTTTTAACATATACGAATAAGATTCCAAAAATATTCAGCTATTATTAAAAAAATATTGAATCATGAATATGACACATGTTTTGCATATTCAATATATACGAATAAAATTCAAAAAATATTCGGATAATATTCAAAAATATTGCATAATGATATGACACCAGTTTTGTACTTTCAACATATACGAATAATATTTAGAAAATATTCAGATAATATTAAAAAATGTTGAATAATGATATGACACATGTTTTGCCCTTTCAACATATACAAATAATATTTAGAAAATATTCGGATAATATTAAAAAAATGTAGTTAATTGAATAATGAATATGTCTTTTGTTTTGCATTTTCAATAACTTATTTCAACAAATAATATCAGATACCTGTTTTTAATTTTTAGTAAATTATATCTGGCAGTAAACAAAATATAAGTTAAGGATGGACAGTAGAATTCAAATTAATTGATATGAATATATCAATTATTTTTATTTATTTATTTTAATTAATTGAATACAATTATTTTTTATTTATTACTTAAGGCCAACTATTTATTTGATAATTTTTATAATAATATATGCTTACTCAAATTATCATATTTAGACACTAGTTTGAGTTTTAGATACCGTTTGGAATTTCATATATTGTTTTAAGTTTTAGTATCATCAGAATTTTAACAAAAAAAAAAAAAATCTAATCAAACAAAAAAAAATTACAATAAAGTAAAAGAAGAAGGGGGAAAATTCGAAGCACACCGCCATTAAAAGTGGGACCAAAAGAAACATCAAGCGTAAGTACAAGTCTTTAATAAAAAAAAAGCCTGAGTACCAATCAAAGATTACATCTAAATATGATTATAATCAGCAACAACCTGAGCACTAGAAATAAATGACCCCAATCTCTTGATACCAATACTTTTAGCTAAAACACCATAAACAACCATAACAATAACAACAATAAATAGAACATGAATCACAAACAAAGATCTAAAATGGCAACTGCTCTTAGCTTAGATTCTTCAAGATCACACTTAGTAGAACCTTCAACGCTACTTACAACATCAAGTAACCGATGAAAACCTCTTCCACATAAAGTGAATGCCTAGTTTGAAGGTCCTAAAGACCTATTAAACAAAAGGCACCACTTAAACTGAAATGATACCTTAGTATTTTCTAAAAGCACATAAGTTCCATTTTCAATCTTGTAATAAACTCCATCTCTACTACTATAATACTAACCAACATTAGGGTCATGATAAAATTAACTTCTGCATTAAAAAAAAAAGAATAATCAAATCAACGAAAAGCAAGAAACGATGCTGCTTTGAACATATTTCCTTATGTAAGAACAAATGAAAAATCAAGAATCAAGAATCACAATTCCAAGAAGGCCAAAAGAATTTCAAAGAAAGAAAAAGATCAATAATTTACCAAAAACCCAAAATGGGTATTTCTTTAACAATAGCAATAATAGGTACCCATTCAATCATTTTGCATAGTCCAATAAATTTGGCTATCCTATGATTAAAGAAGTTGCAAATAGAAGCTATAATCAACTGCTAAAGAGTGAGAGAATAGAGCAGTTTGCAATTAAAGAAACCTAGAGTGGAAGTAGAGCTAAGTAGTATCATCCCATCGTCGTCTTTCTCTATTTCTTTTTGCCTTGATTCTATTTCTTTATATCCCTCCATTTCTTTACCTTTCTCTATTTCAGCTATTGCCATACAAGAGTGAGCTAAAAATTGAACACCATTGCAATTGAACTCATCGATTTCTTAAACGCTTCTCTAACTACTTTTCATGTCGTTAGTAAATCTCCTTTCTTTTTCTTTATCATTTTTCCCTTTTAAAAAAATTTAAGAATTCAATTAGTTTTGGTTTTGGTTTATTGATTTACCGTAAGTCATTTTCGAAATTATAAATAGGAAAAGAGAAGACAACTGGTGTTTGAAATTGCAAGATAAGAAAAGAGCTTAAGAGAGTTAGTTGTTAAAGATCTTAAAAGCACAGAAAAAAAAAACAGAGAGAAAAGATAGTTGAGGAAGAAGATGATGCCAAAAAAACTAAAAGGAAGATAAGATGGCTAGTAGTGGTGGACTTGCCAGAGTTGACCCAAATCAATAAATAAAAAAAAAGGAAATAGAATAAAAAAAATAGAGGATATATTAAATATAGATGGAGAGAGACTTTTGTGTAAAATTTTTCTGTTGAGAGCTTAATAAAGCCAAGTTTTTGATATTTGGTATTAGTTTTATAGAAAAAAAAAAAAAGGAAAAAGAAGGTGGGAGAAGAAAAAAGAAGAATGGAACTAATAAAAAAAAGGTTACGCATGAAATTTTTTTAGAAAAATGAATACGTATATAATTGTTTTAAAAAAGTAGGTCTTTTGTTGAAAACCAGATCTAAAAAATGGATAATTTTGTAAAAATTCCTCTATTAGATAGAAGGAGGATCCTATAAAGATTGAACTTTCATGGATTGCACCACTGTGGTGGGTGTTTACTACCCAAATCAAGGGGTCTGGGTCTAAATTACTTTCCATTATTATATTATAATATAATGTAATCAAATTAAATAAACATGGTAAAAGAAAAAAGGTTATATTTTTCAATAAATACTAGCATGGTAAAGGCAGCAGGGTTTAACATGCACCAAAGTGTTTGGCAACCACAACACTATGTGAGCTTGATGCCTACTAGAAAATACAAAATAGGCTTGAAGCCTAAATTGGAGAATGAGTCACCACCCAGATGAGACCCGAGACACACTGTATGGCAATTGGATCCCATAGAGATTCCTAAAAGCAGTCATTAGATAATGGATTTGGAAACTAGGTATAGGTTTTTAGAATGCCTACCTAACCTTGTGGTTAGCCTCTATTTGTGTTTTGTATTTTATTACCTTTGGTTATTCAATTATTTCTTTATTAACATGGAAATTGTAATTTCCTCTAAACAATTGTTGAATTTTATGTTTAAGCCCAAGTTTGCATATTAATCCAATTTTATACAGTTTAGTGTCATTCACGACATTTATTGTAATAATATAAAATATTCGTTAAAAATAAAGATAAATAAATAAGTGCTCATGCATAGAAATTAGGGGAAGAGAATAGATTACAACCCTTTTTATCATGCAATAATAGTAAAATAAACAGAAAATAAATCGAAAGTAAACTGAAAATAAATCAGGGGAGAGGAAATATATTGAAAATAAACTGTAAAAAAAGAAAGAAATCAAGGGAAATGGGATTAGACGTTAATTAAATAAGGCTCTTGCACCCACAAGAATACCACTTTACATTAAACAAAGGATTAATCTCCCAAAACAAAATAAATAAACCTATAATAGGAAACTACAAAGTTAATTTCATAAATATGATAATAGATCAAAGAGCTAGACATCTTACGAAATAAAGGGCATACATCAAAAGAGATATACATCATAAAAGTACTATAAAGAATATACATGAAATAATAGAAAGGTAGAAGTTGACATTCTCTGGCGAAGAGGCGATTATTGCCCTATCATAGGGGCATTGCCTCTATACTAAGGGACGTCGTCTCTTCACCAGAAGGTCGCAGAAGTGGCACCTCTTTATAGAGGCGTCGCCTCTTCACCAGAATGGTGAGAGCTACATCTTGCTTGATTTCGAAGCAATACAGAGTTCAATACAAATATATAAAGTCTTACAACTATCCTTAATAGGTTGATAACTCATATCTTAAGCATATTAAGTGAATCTCAACACACACCAAATAGACAAGAAAAATAGTAAAATTTATGGAAGCTTATAACACTAAACCTTAAAATAGAGGTTCTTACTACTTTTAACAAGTTTGATGCTCCTAACTAAGCCCTAAAAAAATGGTTAGAGATTAGATCTTCCTTTAAATACAAGAGCTCTTCCTCCTTTCCTAAGAAATGAGCCTTCTTTTTAAGAAAAATTCCTCCTTCTCCTTCTTCTCTCTTTGTATTTTTTTCTCCTCTCATCTTTTCTTTCTCTTTTTTCTAATTTAAGATTCCCCCCTTTTCTCTCTACCTAAATTTTTATTTAAACCCCTCAAACCCAATGATCTCCCTAATCCTTTTTCATCATTACTTAGCCATTTTATTTTATCTCACTACTTTTCCTCACAAAACAATCATTCACGCTATTGTTGCAGAGTAAGAACAAGTGGGGTGCACCCACCTGTTGTTTAGGACTACTACCATTAAATGCAGCAAGCAAGTGGTTTATGAAGAGGTGATCATTTTATTGAAGAGGTGACGCCTTTTCATCCCATTGCCATAGAGGCGTTGCCTTACTGCCATGAAGCATTGCCTTTATGGTCTTGGCTCTAGGCCTTTTGGTCCAAAAGGGTTGGGGTTGTGTTTAGGTTCTATAGGGTTCGGGCTAGGTGTATTGGGTCTAGTTTTCATGGTCCATTATGAGTTTCAAAAGAGGTTTGGGCTTGACTATTGGGTTTAGACCCGTTCTAAAGAAGGTTTCAGATTCTCTTGCATTTAAAAAGTCAGGTTTTTTCATTATCAGGCTTTCATTGTGGGTCGATCAAACTGAGTATCTACAGTTTGCCCCCTTGATTTTTTGAAAAAAAGAATTCATGTACTCACATTTTTTGAGAAAATTAACATGAATAACATGCACAACAAACAAAAATAATAAAAATTAAAAATTAATAAAAGAATATATCTGATTCTGAAGATTCATTTAATAACTTCTTCAAAATTCACATCATCAGACATGGGAATTCAAAACCAAGAGGTCAAATTTTAACTACTACTAAGGAATTCACACCTTAAACCCTCAGGAACTCAAGCTTAAAAGGTAATCCCTAAAAACACCAAAAAGGAAGCTCACACCATCAATATCATGAATTTAAATCCAAGAGGCAGTTTCTTGAGAATAAAAGGGAAACTCACACCAGTATCCTTAGGTATTCAAAACTCGAGAGGCAGTCCCTCAAGAACAAACGAGAAACTTACGATGTCATCCTCGGCTATTCAAAACCCGAGAGGCAGTCCCTAAAGACATAAATAGGAAACTCATGTTATCATCCTCAAGTATTTAAAACCCGAGAGGCAGTCTCTAAAGACACATCAACTTATCATTCTCGAGATATACTCGAGAAACTCAATTTCTTGAAACTTCTCCATTTTATCACTTTTCTTTTTCTCTTTTTTTCTAATTTCCATTTTCCTTTTTTTTAATAGAAAAACCTTTTTCTCTCCCTCTCTTTTCATTTCTTTCTTATTCTCCTTTTTCTTTTTTTTCTTCTCCTTTTGTTTTCTTTCTCTTCATGTGCTTTTAGCTTTTCAGAAATGAAAATTGAAAGAACTCTGCCTTTGCCTAAATGGGATGATGTTACTCCTCTCGTACACACCCCACGCAGTCTCAGATTCTCAAGAGGAGATACAATTCCTCTCTTGGTAGATTTAAGGATCCATATCTACTCATCAGCATTATGAGAGGTTAACATTTGAATTCTCCTTCATTTTTCCTATAAAATACATCAGGTTAGATCATATTTTTGTTTAATCATCATTTAATGTTAGAAACATGATAGATTTAATGCCAATTTTATGAGTTGGGATAAAGAAAATGAGAACAAATTTGATGTTCTCCATTCTACAAAGGCATCACGTCTGTGCTAAGGTGATTGCCTCATTAGTGAGGCGATGCTTCTTCATGAAAAGGCATTTACCTCTATGCCAGACTTTGAGGTATCACCCCTTCTCACAGAGGCATCACCTCTTCTTACAGAGGCATCGTCTCTTCAATGAGGTGTGATGCTTCTGTGATAGGCTAAACTATCCATTCTTCTCTATTTTTAACCTGTATATTTCAAAAATATATAGAATTATGTTATATTAATTCAACTTCCTTGACTTCTCTTATAGTGTCACGACCCAAAACAGGGGCCATGACCGGCGCTAGGGAACGGGAATTCTTTCGAATCCGGAACCCGTAGCAAGCCTAAAAATAAAATAAATCATGCAATAATAACAATAACCATAATATATATATGCAGCGAAAAATAAAAATCTTAAATATCATACTAACATTTTCATCACTGGATTTAAATCAAATCTCATCTCATATATATAAATTTTTCAGTACAAATCCAATTTCAATATGATACATCTCTTTAAATAAAATACATGAAATCCAATACTTTAATTCACAACTACTGCAGTGTCTAGATAAAATAAATAAGACTCAAGTAAATAGTTTACACAAAGAAGCTGGGGCGGAAGAAATCCGGCGTATCGACCTGCTACTGAGGTCTGAAGAAGTTGACTCTCCTGAAAAATAGTCAACGGAGGGGAGTCAGACCTCACTGAGTGAATTACTATAATATATATACATACACACTAAGTGATAATGCATACAATCAACAGTATATATATATCTAATATATATACAGGCAAATACACACAGATGCAATAAAATTCATTTTGTATATTTTATTGAAAATCATCTTTTATGAAGGATCATATAGAACCCTAGAATATCGCAACCTCAGAAAATAGTGTTAAACAACACTCTAGCCATACAGGCTCACTTAGTCCAAATATATCCACTTAATCCATTTAGACAGTAGACTGGCCCCGAGACACTAAGTCAACTGAGCTCCAGCAGTCTGACTGCCAGTGTGATTGGCCCCGAGACACTTGGTCAACCGAGCTCCAGCAATCACACCTCCAAACCATATCTCACACATCAAATAATCATAATCAATCAATATCCACAAATAAGTTAGTATTATAGCCTAAATACTATAGGCATACCGGTACGTACTCGGTCCTAGTGCTGCCCACTAGGTAGCACATTCTATCGATATCCTTCATCATTAAATATAAAACATTCATTCACAAAAATAAATGATGCATGAATGTAAATGAAATAACAATATAATCCATATATATACCAGAAATATACCAAAAGTAAACCAGGTATATTTCGAGTATATATACGTCAAATAAATCCAATCAAATTATAAATTAAACTAAAAATATATTTAAAAACATTTTAAATATATTTTATTAACAAAACATGTATATAATTTATTATATACCAAAAATAAACCAAAAATATACTTAATATAAACTTAAGAATAATCAAATTATTTATGCATATTTAATCAACATAAAACATGCATTTCTAAATCATGCATCCTAAGCATATATATATATAGTATAGTAACTCACCTAATGCGCTCCACGAGACGGGTCCGACGGGCCTGGTCCACTAGCCCTCGGTCTCGGCACAACTAAACAAACAAATAACGACAGACATTAGAATAAACCTAATAGAAATCCTAGAATTCGATCTATAGTATTTAACACAGAATCAGAAATTAGGGTTCGACTGGACATCACGTTTTACGAGAATTCTATCGAAAATTCGGCAGAACCTCCCCTGTAAAACGGACATCTCTCTACTCAAAAGAGTAGAGCCGACCTTGCAAGGAAATACACTTCAAAAAAACAAACACCACATCTCATTCACGACCCCTCGGTCGGACTCCAGACTACAATCTACCGATCGGGGTCCACAAACACAGAATAATTTCAGATAATACCAAAAATATCCTTATAACATAGAAATACATTTTATACGTAGAAATTACATAATTAACCTTAAAACACTGTAAAAACCGAATAAAACTCATTTTATTAGTAAAACCGTATATTATATATATAATTGAAAATAATTCCCGAAAAATAGTTTTAATTAGTTAAAAATACTAAATAATTTATAGAAATCATTTTTATACCTTAAATAACTATTAAAACCGATTAAATTACATTTTTAGACAATTTAAGGTAAAATTACCAAAATACCCCTATATATATAACTATACTTAAATTACTTCAAAAATTCACCAAAAATTATACAATTATCCAAAATTAATTTTCTCAACATATTTATCAATAATATCAATAATTAAACTCAATTAACCAATTAAATTCAAATAAAAACACAATTAACCCTAATTTCTCAAAATCACATAAATTTCAATAATTCAAAATAAATACTTAGAAATTCATAAAAATTCCAAATAAATTCCTATAATTCATTTCAACACCTAATTTCACCATGAAACACAATTTCATAATTTAAATAATTAATTTCCGAAAATTAGAAAATAATATTAAAATATTCAAAAAATCTCCAAAAATTCTACAAAAATTCATACATGTAGATTGAGCTACTAGGAACAATATTTTTGAAGAGAGTTTCCATGAATTAATCAATTCAAAGCTCAAAAAAATCAAAAACCCTAATGTGGCCGAATTCGAAAAATCGAAACCTAAGCAAATCTAAACCATTTTAGCTCAAAACAAAGCCAGAATCACACTCACCAGAGCTTAAGGAGAAGAAAGAGACTGGCGGTGTCAAAAACAGTGGCCGGAATCGACGTGATCGACGGTAGCTCGACTTTCGGCTTCTCCGGCCAAAATCGATTTCCAGGCGACCGAAACGGCTACCACAGGCGGCGGAAAAGGTTGGGGAAGGTGGTGGCACACCGAACGGCACACCAACGGTGAGAAAACGGCGTGACAGGCGTCCGGATGGCGAAGGGAATGGTCGGGGAAGAAGAAGCTCACTCGGGGGCAAAATGGTAATTTTCTAATTTTTTTGATTTTTGATGTGTTATATGTATATATATATACTTTATACTATATATTAAAATAATATTAAATTACACACCTTAAATATACACCACACACATAAAATTTTAATACTTTAATAATTTATACTAAATAAAAATAATTAAATAACAATAAAACTAATAAATAATTAATATAATATTAGGGTAATACTAAACCCTAATTAAATAAATATACACATACATAGGCTTTATTTAGTATTTTAAAAATACGTATGAGTTCATGCAAGTCCGAAAATATATTTAAAATAATTAATAATACATTGTTTACGTGAAAATTTCCCCGAAAATGCAAGTCCCGGGAAAATTTTACGTAAAATACTGTAAATAATACACAATATTAAAAATAGGTTTTAAATACATATCAACTCATGAAAATATCATAATATATATATACACAAATTATTAACACTGTATATCCCGGTACAGTGTAAAAATATTTTAAAAACACGGGATATTACATGTAGCACAATGCTTAAACATTCAGGGGTATTAGAAATATTCACAGGGCTCGGGTTTTTTATAGTGAGTAGAGAGACGATAGAGGGACTAGATTCAGGACACTGGATTCAAAGACTTCATTCTTTTGCTTCCCAACAATCAAGGTTGAACTAATTATTAGCCCCTTCACGAACTAATGAAGAGGTGGTTTGATATCACTCATACTTTTCACCTACCCTTTAAAGAGCTCATTGTGGACCTTATTTCATTTACTGCTATCACCGGATCGCATGCACCAGGGATCCTATTCCTTTTGATGCAACTTGTACTAACTAACTTTAAATAGGGTTGCATACGTTGAGCATCTCCTTGGTATCGTCCCGGACATGAAAGGGACACATACTCTTAAGCTAAACTCAATTCAGAGCTTTTACACCCAAGACAGAGCTATGGCAATGGTTACCCCCCGTGAGATTGATCAGGTAGTGCATGCATTCTTAGTTTGTCTCCTTGGCACTACCCTCTTTGCTGATACTGCCAGTTCGATCGAATTGATGTTTCTGCTACCTCTTCGAGACTTAGATCGAGTTTTCGCTTATGATTGGAGTAGTTGTGATCTTTCCCATTTGTACTAAAGAATGGATGAGGTCGTACGCAGAGCCAAAAGGTTCTTCAGATTCTGGCATGTCGTTCTAGTAAGCTTCAATCTTTCCCTGATTTTTGATTTATTTCAATAACCTTTTACCAACATCTTCTACCTATCTTTCTTTTACAGGTCTAGGCATTGGAGCTAAAGCTGCTCATTGGTGTGATGCGAGCCCAACCATCAGGAGGTAGGGCAGTAGTCATGACATAAAGAGGCACTTAGCTCAAGTGCATATCCAATGGCAGCATCTAAACTTATTAACATAAGATGCAGTACCTGAAGATCTCACACAACCATTTTAGCTTATCTATTAATTCAACTTACTTATCTACTAGTGTATTTTTGTAGAATAAGAATGACTTGTGGGGTCTTAAAGATGGATGAAGAGTGGAAATGACCCATTCCAAACCATTGGCCCAGAGGAGAGTCCTTCTTTGTGGGCCTAGTTGCCATGTGTGGTATCTTGGTGAGCGTCTCCTCAACTAGAGCCAAGGTACTAAGGTGAGGTGTGTTCCCAAGTCTCCTCCAAGGAACATGCTCTGGACACATGAGTTGGAGGGCACTGAGCTTGGCCAGGCCATCATTGGAGCACCAACTATAGATCATACCATGCAGGTTAAAAACCAGTATACATAGTTTATCCAAGCTAACCTTTTAGTGACAGTACCTGTAATATCCCGTGTTTTTAAAAATATTTTTTTACACTGTACCGGGATATGCAGTGTCAATAATTTTGAATATATATGTGATATTTTTATGAGTTAATATGTATTTAAAACCTATTTTAATTACGGTATATTATTTACAGTGTTTTACGTAAAATTTTCCCGGGACTTGCATTTTCGGGGAAATTTTCATGTAAACAATTTATTATTAATTATTTTAGATGTATTTACGGACTTGCATGAACTCATACATATTTTTAAATTATTAAATAAAGCCTGTGTGTGTATATGTATTTAATTAGGGTTTATTATACCCTAATATTTTATTAAGTATTTAATTGTTTTAATTGTTATTTAATTAATTTTATTTGGTATAAATTATTAAAATATTAATATTTTTATGTGTGTGGTGTATATTTGATGTGTGTAATTTAATATTATTTTAATATATAGTATAAAGTATATATATATACATATATTTGTTAAAAATTACAAAAGTTTGCAAAATTACATTTTGGCCCCCGACTTCTTCTTCTTCTCCGACCGATTCCCCATCGCCGTTCCGCCGCCTGTCACGCCGTTCCTTCACCATGGGTGTGCCGTCCGGTGTGCCACCATCTTCCCCGACCAGTTTCGCCGCCTGAGGAGGCCGTTTCCGGCGTCGGGAGAACGATTTTGGCCGGAGAAGCCGAAAATCAACCCACCGTCGATCACGCCGATTCCGGCCACCGTTTTTGACACCGCCGGTCTCTTTCTTCTCCTTGAGCTCCGTTGAGTGTGATTCTAGCTTTGTTTTGAGCTAAAATGGTCTAGAATTGCTTAGTTTTCGATTTGTAAATTTCGGCCTATTAGGGTTTTTGATTTTTTTAAGCTTCGAATTGATGGATTCATGGAAACTTCCTTCACAAATGTTGTTCCTAGTAGCTTAATCTTCATGTGTGAATTTTTGTAGAATTTTTGGAGATTTTTTGGATTTTTGGGTATTTTTGAATATTTTAATATTATTTTCTAATTTTCGGAAATTAATTATTTAAATTATGAAATTGGAGTTTATGGTTAAATTAGGTGTTGAAATGAATTATAGGAATTTATTTGGAATTTTTATGAATTTCTAAGTATTTATTTTTAATTATAGAAGTTTAGGTGATTTTGGAAAATTAGGTTAATTGTGTTTTAAATTGAATTTAATTGGTTAATTGAGTTTAAATATTGATATTATTGATAAATATGTTAAGAAAGTTAATTTTGGATAATTGTATAATTTTTGATGAATTTTTGAAGTAATTTAAGTATATTTATATATATAGGGGTATTTTGGTAATTTTACCCTAAATTGTCTAAAAATGTAATTTAATTGGTTTTAATATTTATTTAAGGTATAAAAATGATTTCTACAAATTATTTAGTATTTTTAACTAATTAAAACTATTTTTCGGGAATTATTTTCAATTATATATATAATATACGGTTTTTCTAATAAAATGAGTTTTAATCGGTTTTTATAGTGTTTCAAGGTCAATTATGTAATTTCTACGTATGAAGTGTATTTTTGTGATTTAAGGATATTTTTGTTGTATCTGGAATATTGTTCTGTGTTTGTGGACCCCGGTCGGTGGACTATAGTTTGGAGTCCGACCGTGGGATTTTGATTGTGTTGAGCTCGTTTTTCGAAGTGTGTTTCTTTGCAGGGTCGGCTCTACTCTTTTGAGTAGAGAGATGTCCGTTTTACAGGGGAGGTTCTGCCGGATTTTCGGTAGAATTCTCGTAAAACGTGATATCCAGTCGAACCCTAATTTTCGATTCTGTGTTAAATACTCTAGATTGAATTCTAGGATTTCTGTTAGGTTTATTCTAATGTCGATTATTTATTGCTTGTTTAGTTGCGCCGAGACCGAGGGCTAGTGGACCAGGCCTGTCGGACCTGTCTCGTGGAGCGCATTAGGTGAGTTACTATACTATATATATATGCTTAGGATGCATGATTTAGAAATGCATGTTTTATGTTGATTAAATATGCATAAATAATTTGATTATTTCTTAAGTTTATATTAAGTATATTTTCGATTTATTTTTGGTATATACTAAATTATATGCATATTTTATGAATAAAATATATTTAAAATATTTTTAAATATATTTCCAGCTTAATTTATAATTTGATTGAATGTATTTGATATATATATACTCAAAATATACCTGGTTTATGTTTGGTATATTTTCGGTATATATATGGTTTATATTGTTATTTCATTTACATTCATGCATCATTTATTTTTGTGAATGAATGTTTTATATTTAATGATGAAGGATATCGATAGAATGTGCTACCTAGTGGGCAGCACTAGGACCGAGTACGTACCGGTATGCCTATAGTATTTAGGCTATAATACTAACTTATTTGTGGATATTGATTGATTATGATTATTTGATGTGTGAGATATGGTTTGGAGGTGTGATTGCTGGAGCTCGGTTGACCAAGTGTCTCGGGGCCAATCACACTGGCAGTCAGACTGCTGGAGCTCAGTTGACTTAGTGTCTCGGGGCCAGTCTACTGTCTAAATGGATTAAGTGGATATATTTGGACTAAGTGAGCCTGTATGGCTAGAGTGTTGTTTAACACTATTTTCTGAGGTTGCGATATTCTAGGGTTCTATATGATCCTTCATAAAAGATGATTTTCAATAAAATATACAAAATGAATTTTATTGCATCTGTGTGTATTTGCCTGTATATATATTAGATATATATATACTGTTGATTGTATGCATTATCACTTAGTGTGTATGTATATATATTATAGTAATTCACTCAGTGAGGTCTGACTCCCCTCCGTTGACTATTTTTCAGGAGAGTCAACTTCTTCAGACCTCAGTAGCAGGTCGATACGCCGGATTTCTTCCGCCCCGGCTTCTTTATGTAAATTGTCTACTTGAGTCTTATTTATTTTAACTAGACACTGCAGTAGTTGTGAATCAAAGTATGAGATTTTATGTACTTTATTTTAAAGAGATGTATTATATTGAACTGGATTTGTATTAAAGATTATATACATCTATGTGATGAGATGAGATTTAGTTTAAATCCAGTTGATATGGATGATAAAATGATATTATGATTTTTATTTCCGCTGCATATGATATTTTTATTGTTATTATGGCATGCTTTATTTTATTTTTAGGCTTGCTACGGGTTCCGGATTCGAAAGAATTCCCGTTCCCTAGCGCCGGTCATGGCCCCTGTTTTGGGTCGTGACAGTACCCCTATCTGCCGCCTCTGCTTTTTAGGTAAACTTTGATACTTAATTCATGTTCAAGATTGACATGTTCTAACATGACTTCCCATTTCCAAGCTATAGTTGCTAGACCTATGCCCTGGGCTTGGCCCTAAATGCATGAGAGAGAGCTTCAGATGCCTCGTATTGATTTGAGCATTGAGGGCACTTCATCCGTATCCCTATAGACAAGACCATCTATTATCCTGAGCTTCCAGATGGTCGCTGGTGGCTTCACCTATACTCATGATCCTCTAGTTCATTATTAGATTCGCCCTAGAGAGCTATCTCATCAGTTTTTGACCTTGGATGAGGATCTTACGCCCACATATATTCCTAAAGACACTACTCACGTGAGTTTGCTTTCGACCTATTTCTTGAGTCACCCTTAACAAATTTGTTAGTTCTAATAATTCCATTGATAAATTAGATTCCTTTGGAGCAAGATGTGTCTATGTATAGGGTGATCGAGGACTAGAGAGATTACATACTGAGAATCACCCAACAATGGAAGGTAATGACTCTTCCTATGTCTATATGTATGCATGCTCTTGTGATCTTACTTACCTTAAATTTGTTTAAATAGGATCGTGATAAGGCAGCCAGGTGAGGATTATAGCTCTTGAAGTCAAATTGAGGTGCTCCAAATTGATGAGGGTGACAGTAATGACAAAGATGGTTCTCGAGGTGACTCTGAGGGCACAGAGTGATGCTGCTTAGATTAAGGGCCATTTTGACATGTTTTGGATATTGTTGATTGATCATTAGAACTTTGGCATTTTTGAATTTTATGTCTTATTCTAACTGGATGATTGCAAAGTTACATTTCTTTATAATTTGATTTGACTTTCAGCACCTTCTAAGCTTGCCTAATTATACAGACCCCTCTCTTTGGGTAGTTTAATTATACATTCATAGCTGAAATTATGCAATTTTGTGTAAAACACTTGCCCCCCTTTTCTGACGAAGAGGTGATCGCTTCTATATTGAGGTGTCGTCTCTTTTTTTTGCTACTGAAGAGTTGATTGCCTCTTCATGCTGAGGCATCATTTCTTTGAAGAGGCATCAACTCAGCGCTCAGTCTTATAACTGAATAAAATTCCCCAATCCCCCATTAATAGCTCAATTTCACTTCTAAGCCTCCAAATCACTATTTTCCTATCCAGACAACACAAAATTTCCAAAATATGACTAAGAGAACCTTAAAACATCTACAACCACTCTTGAAAACTTGGATGGCACATCATAGGCGAGGTTAGAGCCATTTCATCTATTGATTTTTTTTATCTCTATATGTTGGAATTATTAATTTCCCTTTCCTCTATGCTATAGCTTAATTTTGGGATCCGCAAAAATACGTCTTTTAATTTAATTCCATAGAAATTTATCCACTTACCTAAAGAATTTGAAGCAATCTTGGGTTGTCGCTCAGATTCTGCTTGTTAGATAGCCATCCCTTATATTGGAATTCTAGATTTACACTCCATTCAATACCAAATGGCGAGATTATTCAACTTTTCCCCTTTAATCTTCACTCCACCATATTTTCGGTTATGAAATTCTAATAGACTTCTTCCTTAAACCTATTATAGCCATGAGTAACAAGGAAGTCTGTTAGCCCTAGATGTTTGCTCTCTATTTATATTCCTAATTTTTATTTGTTTCCACCTTTAGCAATTATGATGCAAAGATTCTATATATATTGGATCAAGTAGAAGCTAGCCTTAATCTCTTTCCTCTTATTCTAGCTGAAACCATCATTAGGCTTAACAAATTTGTAGATTCCAGGCGATTCTTTAGGAGCACATTACTATTGGAGGTAAATCGTGTCCCCTTCCTTTTTCTTACTTTTTATTCTATTTTTTTTCATTCATTTTTCTCTTTTAGGTCTAGTTTCATAAGAAATTAGGATTGCTGGAGCCTCCCCGAGACATCATTCACTACTAAGCTAAGCACTGTCGCTCCAGAAGATTACATCTTATTCCTGAAGATGCTCATGGTTGGTTGTCCGTATTTTTTAATACCCTGATTTAGTGGATATGTCTATGATGGACATTGCAGCATGTGACTGTTTGATAGGGGCATTCTGTACCTACAAATTATATTAATCTCAATATATCTCGCCATCTGCTTTGAACCAACATTGGTGTAGGATTCTATTTCCACCCATTTAGAGAAGTAATCGATAGTTACAATAATGTAATAGTGCCCATTTGATGCTTTCGGCCTTATCTCTCCAATGATATTTATTTCCCAAACTGCGAATGGCCAAGGAGAATTCTTCCTCTGAAGCTCCATGGAAGGTGGCTAATATAGGCGTATATTTGGCAATTATGGCACTTCTTTGCAAATTTTACATAATTTATTTCCATTGTTAGCCAGAAATAGCCTTGCCATGCAATTTTCTTTGCCAAGACTGTTTTGTTCATGTGTGACCTATATACACCCTTATGAATTGCCTCCATGAGCTCTTGAGCCTCATTTTTATCCACACACCTCAAATGAACCCCCGTTGGCATCCTCTTATACAACATTCCATTATGGTTGATAAATTATCATGATAATATCCTCAAAGACATCCTTTCTTTCTTATCTATCTCCTCAGGAAACTACTTTGTTTCTAGATACTTTTGCAAATCATAAAACTAAGGCTTTTCAGCTGGAGCTACCAATATCACCCTTACTTCTTTATAATAAGGGATTCAAGATTTTGCCAAAATCAAGGGCTTAACTTCCATCGGTTTCCCATTTTCCTAAATAAATGCTAAAGTAGCCAAAGTATTAGCCATCTGATTTTTTTCTTACGGTAGATGAACAAACTTATATTTGGTAAAGAATAGCATAATTGTTCTTAAGTAATCCTAATATAAGTGTAGCTGATATTCTCTTATGTCTCATTCCTTTGTACCTTATTTTATTACTAAGATAGAGTCTCCGTGAACCGTAACCTTTTTTGCTCCTACACTACGAAGTGCTTCCAAACCAAATATGCAAGCTTCATACTTGGCTTGATTGTTGGTCAGTTCGAACTCTAATCTTTAAGCCATCGGTATCATGTCCCATTTAGGCGTGATAATAATTACACCAATTCCTGCTCCTTTCCCATTAACAACCCTATTGAAGTACATACTCCAACCCTAAATTTCAATTGCCCCCAAGTGTTCATCCAGAAACTATAATTCCCACTTTTGTTTATTATCTATGGGGCTCTATGCCAAAAAGTCTACCACCACTCTTCTCTTCAGCGCTTTCTTTGCCACGTATTCTATATCAAACTTAGTAAATAACATCAACCATCTCGTCAGCTTTCTCGTGAGAGATGGTGTTTACTGAAGGTATCTGAGGGGATCATACTTAGAAACTACTTAAACACTCTAAGACTGAAAGTAATACTAAAGCTTTTTGGTAGCCCATCATAGATAGACAAGTTTTCTCAACTATATTATAATTAACTTTATATGGTAGGAACTTCTTGCTTAGATAATATATTGCTTGCTCAACTCTTCCTTCTCAATGGCTAAGAAGAGGATTAACGGCTTTCCCAATTTTAGTGGTTGTAGAATTAGAGGATTCATTAGATAGTCTCGAGAGCCTGTTGACACTTCTCATCTTAGACTACTAGCTGATTCTTTCTTAAAAGCTTAAAGATCAGCTCGCAAATTATAGTCAGCTTGGCTATGAACCTACCAATGTACTGCAATCGCCCAATGAACCCTCTTACTTCTTTTTTAGTCTTTGGCATAAGAATCTCCTTGATCACTTTAAATTTTTTTGAATCCACCTCTATCTCTTTCTAACTAACAATATGACCTAGAATTTTTCCTGGAGTTACCCCAAATATACATTTCTTAGGATTCAATATAAGGTTGTACTTTTCTGCCCTTACTAGGAACTTATCTAAGGCTTCAAAATGCTCTTCCCTGGACTTAGACTTCACCATTATATCATCTACATAAACTTCTATCTCCTAATGAATCATATTATTTAGCAGAGTAGTGGCCATCTTTTGATAAGTAGCTCCTGTGTTTTTTTTAATCCAGATGGTATAACCAAGTAGCAATAGTTCCCCTATGCAGTAGTGAAAGAGATCTTTAGCTTATCAATTATTTCCATCATGATCTAATTATAGCCTAAGAAACCATCCATGAAAGAACATATCACACTGGAAGCCACACTATCAACTAGTGTGTCAATATGTGGCAGTGCAAAGTCATCCTTTAGGTAATCTTTGTTTATATCTCTGTAGTCCATGCACATTTTGACCCTCCTATCTTTTTTAGAAACTGGGACTATATTAGCTATCCATTGAGTGTCCTCAACCACTTATAAGAATCTCACTTTTTGTTGCTTTTTAACCTTTTCTTTAATCAAGTTAGTCCATTTTGGTGTCTTAACCTTCTTTTTTCCTACTTTACTAGTGTAATATAAGAATACATAGGGATTTTATGCTCAACTATTTCCCTGTCGATTCTAGGCATGTCACCACAATCCCAAGCAAATACTTTCTGTCTTCTTATTAAGATTTCTTTCATTTTTTCTCTCTCATTAAAAGTTAAATCAAAAGCAATCAGTATATTTTTAGGATTATTATTTGTGCATAAATTAAATAGTTTAGTTTGCACATAATTAATGTCAAATAAATGCATAAAATGATCATCATAAATAGAATAATCATAAGGAAATACATCACACAAGTAAGTAAATTCAAACTTCATTGCATTAACTTTAGAAAAGAATAGGTCATCAGTTTCAAATAAGTTTGCAAGGGAAACATCAAAATCATTATAAAAGGCATCCATAATAGAGTTCATAATAAAGGTCTCGAAGTCCGATTCCTTTATGTGATCAACAACATCCTTCAACTTCATAGTAGTAACATCCTCTTCCAATTTTGGAGTTAACACTAATTCCTCCACCATTAGCTCCTTATCATCCTCTTTTTTAATCCCATCCACATAATCAACAAAAATTTCAAACCCAAGGACCAATTTGTTAGCTAACATCAGTGGTTCAAGAGTTCCCTTGTATGGATCATCGTTGCCTTCCTTAATAAACTTATGCTAGAGTGTGCGTTTCTTTGCCCCTGTTTATGAGCCTTCAAACTTTTCACATCCCACTTCATATTTTAGAATTGTTACCTTTAGAGCAACAAACTCTGGATGGCCTTGTTGATTCTTTCCTAACCCCATTCTAGGTAAAAAGTTCATGCCCCTCATCATGCTAACAATTTTCTCATTCACCTCATCTCCATAAAGCATGCAAACTTTAAAGCTTGGACTAATAAGGATTTCCTTAGGAGTCAATTTTAAGGTAGTAACTGTGGCTTCAGTTTCAACCAAAATAGTGGCCACATTGCCTTTATTCAAAAATTTGATCTTTTGGTGCACTAATGATGGCACACTTACCAATGGATAAAACCATGGCCTTCCTAATTGAATGGCAAAAGTTATGGGAATGTCAATCGCATGCAAGTCCACCCAAGTTTTGATGGGTCCAGTTTTTATGAAAGTATGAAAGGTTCCTTTGATCGATCATTTTGTGTCATCGTAAGCCTTAATAACCACATCTGATGGTTTAAGGTCAGTCGCAGTAAGCCCAAGCTTGGGTAAAATTTATAGAGGGCATATATTAATGGCAGAGCCATTGTCCACCATCACACAATAAGTTAATTTGCCTTTTACCTCATCCTTGATGAATAAGGCCTTGTAGTGATCTCTCCCTTCTCAGGGAAAGTTATTGTCGATGAACATTATAGCTCCTTCAAGGCTTTTAATAAGTGAGTTGACCATTTTCTTAGGAGTGAAGGTTTTAGGGACCCTTTTCTTATCCAAGGCTTGCACCAATGCATCGCAACAGATTTTGGAATTAATTAGAAATTCCCACACACTTGCTAAAAAATTTCCCCTTTCTTTGGTTCCTCCTTTGATTCTCTTTTCTTTTACTCAGCTTTAATTTTATCCTCAGAATCTAACTAGACCACCTTCTTTCCCTTTTTCTTTTCCATTACCTTCTTAACCAAAAGGGTTTCCTTCTCCTTATCACTCCACATGTTAATTTTTCCCCCTTCATCATTGAAACTCTAGATATCTAGGACATTAATGGATAATTCAGCAGGTTGTGGGTTGTGTAGGTCATGGCTTGGTTTCAATAGGCTTGGTGTGGTATCAACAAAAGAGTTTAGGACTTATTCTTCTTTGAAACCAATCATTAGGGTATAGGCATTTAGTGGTGGGGCATTTCAGTAATTGGGCAAAGGGTTGTTTTATGTACTTGGTTTTTGGGTTTCGAGGTTAGTGATCTTGCCCGAGTTGATCAGTGTAATATCCTGTGTTTTTAAATATTTTTACACTGTATCGGGATATGCAGTGTTAATAATTTTTGTATATGTATTATGATATTTTTACAAGTTGATATGTATTTAAAACCTATTTTAATTATTGTGTCTTATTTATAGTGCTTTACGTAAAATTTTCCCGGGACTTGCATTTTCGAGAAAATTTTCACGTAAATAATTTATTATTAATTATTTTAAATATATTTTCGGACTTGCATGAACTCATACATATTTTTAAATTACTAAATAAAGCCTATGTGTGTAATTATTTATTTAATTAGGGTTTAATATTACCCTAATATTTTATTATTTGTTTATTAATTTTATTGTTATTTAATTATTTTTTTTATTATTAAATTGTAAATAATAATGTGTGGTGTGTGATTTTTCCCAATTATTTTATTAAAAATTATTTTTATTATTATTTATTTTTTTTCTTTTTCTTTCTTTTTTTCTTTTTCTTTTCTTTTCTTTTCCTTTCCTTTTCTTCTTCTTCTTCTTCCTTCCCCGCGCCCGATCCTTCTCCCCTCCCGCTGCAACTTCTCACCACCTACCGTCGGTGTGCCGCCAGCAGCTCCACCTTCCCCAGCTAGCTGCTCCGCCGCCCCAAGCTCCTTCCCCAGCGCCGGTTAGCTCCCATTTTCCCCATTTGGCCGAAACTCCTCTCCTCGCCATCGACCATGATTCCGGCCACCATTTTCGACACCGCCAGTCTCTTTCTTCTCCTTGAGCTCCGATGAGTGTGATTCTAGCTTTGGTTTGAGCTGAATTGGTCTTGATTTGCTTAGGTTTTGAATTTTCAATTTCGACCTATTAGGGTTTTTGATTTTTTTGAGCTTTGAATTGATTGATTCATGAAAACTCCCTTCACAAATGTTGATCCTAGTAGCTTAATCTACATGTATGAATTTTTTTGGAATTTTTGGAGATTATTTTGATTTTTGGGTATTTTTGAATATTTTAATATTATTTTCTAATTTTCGGAAATTAATTAAATAAATTATGAAATTGTGTTTTATGGTTAAATTAGGTGTTGAAATGAATTATAGGAATTTATTTGGAATTTTTATGAATTTCTAAGTATTTATTTTGAATTATTTAAGTTTATGTAATTTTGGGAAATTAGGGTTAATTATGTTTTTAATTGAATTTAATTGGTTAATTGAGTTTAATTATTGATATTATTGATAAATATGTTGAGAAAATTAATTTTGGATAATTATACTATTTTTGGTGAATTTTTGAAGTAATTATAGTATATTTATATATATATGGGTATTTTGGTAATTTTACCCTAAATTGGCTAAAAATGTAATTTAATTGGTTTCAATAATTATTCAAGGTATAAAAATGATTTTCACAAATTATTTGGTATTTTTAACTAATTAAAATTATTTTTCGTGAATTATTTTCAATTATATATATAATATATGATTTTTCTAATAAAATGAGTTTTTATCAGTTTTTACAGTGTTTTAAGGTTAATTACGTAATTTCTACGTATAAAATGTATTTCTGTGATTTAAGGGTACTTTTGGTATTTTTAAAATTATTCTGTGATTGTGGACCCCGATCGATAGACTGTAGTTTGGAGTCCGACCGCGGGATTGTGGTTGAGTAGTTGAGCCTGCATTTCGAAGTGTGTTTCTTTGCAGGGTCGGCTCTACTCTTTGAGTAGAGAGATGTCCATTTTACAGGGGAGGTTCTGCCGAATTTTCGGTAGAATTCTCGTAAAACATGATGTCCAGTCGAACCCTAATTCTGTTTCTATGTTAAATATTCTAGATCGAATTCTAGGATTTCTGTTAGGGTTATTCTGATTTTTTTTGTCGTTATTGTTTGTTTAGTTGCGCCGAGACCGAGGGCTAGTGGACCAGGCCCGTCGGATCCATCTCGTGGAGCGCACTAAGTGTGAGTTGCTATTTTATATATATATACTTAGGATGCATGATTTAGAAATGCATGTTTTATTTCGATTAAATATGCATAAATAATTTGATTATTTCTTAAGTTTATATTTAGTTTATTTTGGTTTATTTTGGTATATATTAAATTATATGCATGTTTTGTTAATAAATTATATTTAAAATATTTTTAAATATATTTCTAGCTTAATTTATAATTTGATTGGATTCATTTGACATATATATACTCGAAATATACCTGGTTTACTTTTGGTATATTTCCGGTATATATATGGTTTATATTGTTATTTTATTTAAATTCATGCATCATTTATTGTGAATGAATGTTTTATATTTATTAATGAAGGATATCAATAGAACATGCTACCTAGTGGGCAGCACTAGGATCGAGTACGTACCGGTGCGCTTATAGCATTTAGGCTATACTACTAACTATTTGTGGATATTGAATGAATATGATTATCTGATGTGAGATATGATTTGGGAGTGTGATTGCTGGAGCTCGGTTGACCAAGTGTCTCGGGGCCAATCATACTGGCAGTCAGACTGCTGGAGCTCAATTAACTTAGTGTCTCGGGGCCAGTCTACTGTCTAAATGGATTAAGTGGATATATTTGGATTAAGTGAGCCTGTATGGCTAGAGTGTTGTCTAACACTGATTGAGGTTTCGATATCATAAGGTTCTATTTGATCCTTCATAAAAGATGATTTTCAATGAAATATATATAAAATGATTCTATTGCATCTGTGTGTAATTGCCTGTATATATACATATTAGATATATATTGTTGACTGTATGCATTGTCATTTAGTGTGTATGTATATATATTATAGTAATTCACTCCGTGAGGTCTGACTCCCCTCCGTTGATAATTTTTCAGGAGAGTCAACATCTTCAGACCTCAGTAGCAGGCCCATACGCCGGATTTCTTCCGCCCCGGCTTCTTTGTGTAAATTGCTTACTTGAGTCTTATTTTTTTTATAATCTAGACACTGCATTAGTTATAAATTAATTGTGGGATTTTATGTATTATATTTATGTGAGAGATTGTATTATACTTGAACTGGATTTGTATTAAAAGATTTATATATGGGAGATGGATATTATTTTGGATATTTATGATTTTTATTTCCGCTGCATTATATATTGTTATTATTATCGCATGTTTTATTTTATTTTTAGGCTTGCTACGGGTTCTGGATTTGAAAGAATTCCCGTTCCCTAGCGCCGGTCATGGCCCCTGTTTTGGATCGTGATAATCAGGTCTTGGATTTTGTATTTCAATTAGGTGTAACTATCAGTATTATGCCCAATGACTTGGTGAAACTTACAGTAAATTTTGGGCAATTGTTTGATGATTTGGACCTTAGTAAACTCCGTTTCTTTTATATAAGTCATATAATGTTTTAGATGCAAGTGCAGATCATTAGTCCTACTATATTTCTTCATGTCTGAAAATTTAAACTTTTAGGGAAAAGGATCCTTATTTTCATCCAAGTCAAGGCTTTTATAATCAATTAGAGAGTCTATTTCCTTCTCCTTCATTATTATTTGAATATGAGCTATAGTCTTGGTCATGTTCTTCAATCAGTTGGATTGTTCCACATTTTCAATACCACGTTTTAATAACCCACAGGTTCAACTACAAGGGTCTCTTGATCATCTTCTACTTATTTCCTTATAGGAATTTCAACATTAAGGTTAAGTGGTTTCTAAGGTGATGGTTGTGGTTGTATCTCCTTGAGTAGTTTGGTTATTTTCCCCATCATTTTGCTCATAATTGATAGAGTCTGAGCAAATAATTCCTCTTTCAACTGTGCTTTGAAAGCTTTAAGATCAAAACTGCCTGCCATTATTGTCTTTGAATTTCTAATTAAGTGGCTAGAATCATATCAAACCCAGGTAGAAGAACTTAAAGGATCTATAACTACAAGATCACATGTTAGATTTATGCATGACGTGTATGCATGGAATGTAAATTTACTTTTATATATTTTTATTTTTGTTAAAGACAGAAGATAAAGACATATTATTTACATATAGCAAATGAAATAAACAAACAATTCATAAAATGGTAATCTCCACCCTTATTCCTCCAATACACGTGTTTATTAGCGAATCTCTTATCCTAAGATTTTTGGTCGGGGTTTTGATTATTAACAGGGGATAACAAAACTAATGTATGCATAAAAAGCTCTCAAGATGGTGCAAACAAGTGGCAACATGCTTAAATAAAGTCACAGTCCAACGTAGAGTACCTTAGTGGGCATAAAAGGCTCAACTAAGGAAGGGTCAAAATGTAATGGGCCTTAGAGGGGATGAAAAGTCTAACTAAGCTTGAGCCAAATTCTAGCGGGTTTGGACTTTATTTAAATAGTCATTATATGGCAACAACCATACACATTAGGGAAACTTTTAGTGGGAATTTTTAAGTCACTACATAAGTAGAGTCTCGAGTGAATAGGCTTTGACTCCCACGACGCTATACCTCCATCATGTCTCCTCACTCAAGGGTCTATACGACATGGATAAGTATGTGCTGTGAGTGATAATAATCATATCCTTCATTACCAGGTTTGAGTGAAACATAGGTAGCAAAGCAATGACCATCATCAACTATTTAGGGACTGAAGTGCTTAATGTGTAGTGAATGCAACAAAATGCAAAAGAAATAAAAGAATAATAAAAAATGATAAAATACAAAAGATTGGAATAAATTTCTCTATTTATAATAGAGTCGCCACTGTAGGCGGCGGGGTTTAGAGCGTGCCCAAGTGTTTGGAGACCACGGTACTATATCAGCTCAGGGCCTAGTAGAAAATACAAAATAGGCTTGAAGCCCAAACTAAAGAAGGAGTCACCACCCGGATGAGACTCGGGACAAATTGTATGGCAACTAGATCCCACAGAGGTTCCTAAAAGTCGTCATCAGATAGCGAGTTTGGAAACTAGGTACTAGCTTTTGGAATGCCCACATAACTTTATGGTTAGCCTCCGTTTGTGGTTAGCCACTGTAGGCGGCGGGGTTTAGAGCATGCCCAAGTGTTTGGTGACCACGGTACTATATGAGCTCAAGGCCTAGTAGGAAATACAAAATAGGCTTGAAGCCCAAACTAGAGAAGGAGTCACCACCTGGATGAGACTCGGGACACATTGTATAGCAACTAGATCCCACAGAGGTTCCTAGAAGCCGTCATTAGATAACGAGTTTGGAAATTGGGTACGGGCTTTTGGAATGCCCACATAACTTTACGATTAGCCTCCGTTTGTGGTTAGCCACTGTAGGCGGCGGGGTTTAGAGCGTGCCCAAGTGTTTGGTGACCACGGTACTATATGAGCTCAAGGCCTAGTAGAAAATACAAAATAGGCTTGAAGCCCAAACTTAGAAGGAGTCACCACCTGGATGAGACTTATGACACATTGTATGGCAATTAGATCCCACAGAGGTTCCTAGAAGCCGTCATCAGATAACGAGTTTGGAAATTGGATATAGGCTTTTGGAATGCTCACCCAACTTTGCAGTTAGCCTCCATTTGTGTTTTATATTTTATTACCTTTGATTATTCAATTATTTCTTTATTAACATGCAAATTGTAATTTTTCCCAAACAATTGCCGAATTTTATGTTTAAGCCCAAGTTTGCACATTAATCCAATTTGATGCAATTTAGTGTGATTCATGACATGTATCGCAATAACATAAAATATGCATTAAAATAAAGATAAATAAATAAGTGCTCATGCATAGAAATAGGGGAAAGAGAATAGATTACAACCTTTTTTATCATGCAATAATAGTAAAATAAACTGAAAATAAATCAAGGAAAAGGAAATATACTGAAAATAAACTGTAAAGAAAGAAAGAAATCAAAGGAAATGAGATTAAATTTCAGTTAAATAAGGCTCTTGCACCTATAAGAATGCTACTCTATATTAAACAAAGGATTAATCTCCCAAAACAAAATAAATAAACCTACAAGAGGAAACTACAAAGTTAATTTCATAAATATGATAATAGATCGAAGAGCTAGAATCTTATGAAACAGAAGGCATACATCAAAGGAGTTATACATAATAAAAGTACTATAAAGAGTTAGGAATGTCTGAAAATATACATAAAATAATAGAAAGGCAGAAGTTGACATTCTTTGGGGAAGAGGTGATTATCACCCTGTCATAGGGGCATTGCCACTATGCCAAGGGATGTTGTCTCTTCACCAGGAGGCCATAGTTCACTAGAATGGTAAGAGGCTACATCTTGCTTGATTTCGAAGCAACACAAAGTTCAATACAAATATATGAAGTCTTATAACTATGCTTAACAGGTCGGTAACTTACATATTAAGCATATCAAGTGAATCTCAACACATACCAAATAACTAAGAAAAATAGTAAAATTTATGCAAGCTTATGACGCAAAACCTTAAATAGAGGTTTTTACTGCTTTTAACAAGTTTGATGCTCCTAACTAAGCCCTCAGAAGCTGGTTAGAGATTAGATCTTCCTTTGAATACAAGAGCTCTTCCTCCTTTCCCAAGAAATGAGCCTTCTTTTCAAGCAAAATTCCTCCTCCTTTTTCTCTCTCTATATTTTTGTGCTCCTCTCATCTCTTTTTTCCCTTTTTTTTTAATCCAAGGTCCCCCTCTTTTCTCTCTCCTTAACTTTACTATTCAAACCCCTCAAACCCTATGATCTCCCTAATCCTTTTTCATCATTACTTAGCCTTTTTAGCTCACTACTTTTCCCTAAAAAAAACCATTCACACTATTGTTACAGAGTAGGAATAGGTAATGTCCATCTACTTGTTGTTTTGGACTACTACCATTAAATGTAGCAAGCAAGTGGTTGACGAAGATGCGATGCCTTTTCATCTCACTGCCATAGAGGCGTCACCTTACTACCATAAGGCGTTACCTCTATAGTCCTAGGTCTTTTGGGCCAAAAGGGCTGAGGCTGTGTTTAGGTTATATAGGATTCGGGCTAGGTGTATTAGATCTAGTTTTCATGGTCCATTATGAGTTTCAAAAGAGGTTTGAGCTTGACTATTGGATTTACACCCGTTCTAAAGAAGGTTTCAGATTTTCTTACATTCAAAAAAATGAATTTTTTCATTATCAAGCTTTTGTTGTGAGACTATTAAATTGAGTGTCTACATATGGTATGTGGTCAATCCAACTTCAGTCTTATATAAAGACTTGAAGCATTTAATTTCAAGTTCAACGATTGAATTTGAAACAATTACCAAATTCAATTTAAACACATATGGGCTTAAAAATGACTAGAAGAGCAAAAACTGAAACACATATACGAATATCCTTGTTTAAGTAGAAGAACAAATTGCAAGCACACAAAATAGAAAACCAGTTTACAAATAGTTAAAAGAGTATATATAGAATGGTCAATAAAACAAATGGGGAACGGAAACATTGCAAAAAATGGTCCATTAATTCATTATTTCTTAGCTACATCACTTTCCATTAATTAATTAATTTAAGAAAAAATATTAATAAAAGTAACTATGTATTTTAGCATTACATCTTTTATAATTAATGATTAATACTATGCAAAATATATTAATTTTACACAACTATAAGTGGATATATATATATATATATATATATGAAACCCATAAATTATATATGATCTGTCTTACATTTCACAGCCGAATACTCTTTTTCATCCTTAAATTTTATCTTTTTCGACTATTTCACACGTCAATTTTTTTTAACCAATAGCACATATAAACTTTTATTTTAGACCGATTTCACACATGGATGACATTTTTTTATTCTGTTTCACACATCATTTGACAGTGTGGACAAGCGCGTGAGCATAATGAATGTGAGGTGCATGGTTAGTAAAAGAAGAGCTGATGTGTTAATATGAGCTGACATATCCACAAGTGAAATCGGTCCAAAATAAAAGTTTATATGTTCAATTGGTTAATTTTTGAAGTTAATGCGTGAGATGGACTAAAGGGGTGAAAAGAGGTATTCAGCTTTTTTTTTAATAGGGAGATTATATAATTGAATATTAAAAATTAAAATAAATTATAATATATTTAATAAAAATTATAATTTTATTCTAATAATATATTTTTTAAAATATTTTTACAATAAGAATTTACATATTATATATCTAAAATTAAATTATTAAATATAAAAATTACAAGTTAACTCACAAACTTATATTTGAACTTGTTTGCTCATTTGCGAGCTTTATGGCTCATTTAAATTTTTTTAATTTAGTTAATATTCAATAATTTTAACCAATTTTAATATAAAAATTCTAATAAATTATTTTAATTTAGCCAAGTTAATCAATTTTAATAAAAATATTATCTAATTAAAATTAAATGAAAATTATTAGCATAATAATAAAAAAGTTAAATTCATCACTGATATTTTATTAAATTTATAATAGAAGTTCATATGTACAATTGGTTAATTTTAAAAGTTTATAGATGAAATGGACCAAAAGTGTAAAGTTCATGGGTGAAATGTTTAATATGAATGTACACCTCTATCGTGTCATCGCACGTCCTTCACACGTGTTTGGTTATATCTAACTATGGGTGAAATCGGTCATAGAACTTTATATATGTCATTAATTAAAAAAAAAGTTGATGTGTGTAAAGTTCAGAAGTGAAAAAGGGTATTAAGCCTACATTTAACCTATGAAAATGATCCAACTGCCGAGTACACTACATCAAAAGTAAGAATTTTTCTTAGAAAACAAGTTAAATCAAATTTCAAATCTTCAAGCCTCTGCCTCCATTATGCTGCAATGATCATACCACTTTACTGCAGAGCCTGCAAAAATTTACTAACAATTGATGTAAGACATCATTATGCTGCAACCTTACCACACTTCAAGGTACAATGGAGGCCTATAGACATGTTAGAATTTTGGTAGGGCTGTAGACCCATTGAAGCACAGGAAAAGGTGGAAAATGCCTAAACGAGCATTCATCTTGGTTTGCCTGGGTGAATATTCCATATTCCATGTGCCTTTAACCCTGAAGAGGGTAAAGCAGCCACATATTAGCCTTAAAATGAGCCGAATTTCATTATTAGGCCGCTTTTCAATAATTAACCAAGCCCTAGAAAATACATGAAAGCCTCGTAAAAACAAACTAAAAATGCTTTAGGCAAAGAAAGGCAGAACACTCTACAAAATGTTAGCTTATGAAAAAGATTACAACCTCACTCCAATTTTCTGACCCAACAATTTCCCCAAATACATTATTACAATGGACAATGACACCCACAAATTTGCAGGTAAATTCCTTTTGTAAGCTCCTTCAGTGCCCACTTGAAGGCCTATATACTGCATAGCCATTGCCACTGCATGCCAAATTTGAATAATCTGGACCAAAATACGGAGAAGAACCATCACCCTCTACATTTCTCATACCTACTAGAGAAATATCAGGGGCAGTCATTTGCCACTGGTTTTGAACCAGTCCATCAATATGCCCGTTTGCATATGGTAATGGACTGCCCTGGGGAATATATTCCCTCATTGCATCAAAATTAGGGCCAAACGAGCTATAACTCCGCTGAAACCCACCATCATGATAACTCCTTACACGCTCAAATCTACAAGAGCTACTGGTTGAGGAAAGCAAGTCAGATGAGACACCAATTTCACCTGGAAAAGAGCGTTGGCGATTTAAGTAGTGTGGTCCATTGCCTAGAGACTGGAAGACATTGCTCACCCCAGCTGCCTTCCCAATACCATGTTCATCATCAAGTAAGTCGTTGATGATATCAAGATGTGGAAACTCGTCTGTTACTACTCCTTGAGAGCTCTCCATCCGCTGGGGTCCATTCTCTAAGATATCACGAGGTGCTATTCCAAAAGCAAAGTTAGATTGGGGGTTTTGAGGGCTTGGCTCTACCCTATCAGAGCTCTGCGTTAAGAACATTGATCCAGATACCAAAGCCGCTGGCTGCGTGTGCGCTTGTGGAATGCTAACTCCCAAACTAGGAGAGTTGGCATGAGTAAAACCAGCAGAACTTGAGCCAGCAGGATTACCCACAATGGCATTTCTATATGACAAAGGAGCATAACTATGATTTGCAGGTGAAGGGTCAGGACCCAGCCGACCAGTTGCACTGACAGAACGAGCAAGCAATGGAGTTGTTTGAACCATGGACACAACAGGGGCCGCTGGTCTAGGACCAGGCATTAGAGGAGCACTTGAGGGCCTAGACATCAGAGGAACTTGCTGGAGCACTGGCTTCTCAGACTGTTTAGAAGGTGAGGCATTTTGAATCTCTGGTTTTGACAAGCTTGTATTATGTGGAGAAATACTTCTATGCGCTACTTTATCAGTCTGCTGTACATAATTTGGAGTTGCTTTCTTAATTTGAGCAGGATCAATGGCAGCTGAGCCCTTGTTTTCCAACTTTTGTTGAATAGCAGACTGAAAAGTTTTTGAAGGACTTGCAGGAGGGCTTCTAGAAGAGGATGTAATAGTTGTTGCATTTTCTTTAGAGGATCTTTCCACATCAACTAAGTTTTTGGTGCTCTGTTTCTTTTGCAGCATAACTTCTTCCACAGCCTATATCACACAATGGAATTCTCATCAAGATGCACTTGCAGCAAAAACATTAAAATAAAAAACTAACCAAACATAAGGACATAAAACCAGGACAAATCAGAGCAATAAAGGGAGGAAAAGCAAAGAAATGTGAAAAAAAAAAGGGACAACATATATGAAGTGAACAGACCTTTCAAAAGTTCTTCTAAACTTTTTGAAACACGACAAAAAGTGATTTATTAGCAAATACATAAGATAGTGGCTAACCTGAGCCCCCAAAACCAACTTATACAAGAAAAAAATTTCATAATCCAATAAAGTACTTGTCCCACAAAAGGTGATTAAGAACAACTTGACCAACACAAGAATGACAAATAGCAGGACTATGAAAAAATAGACAAGATAGCAGGACTATGAAAAAATAGACAAGAAATCTCAAGCATGTTGTACTGGAAGGGGGAAAAAAGAAAGAAGATAGTAGTTCCCCTAATAGACAAGAACCAAACAGCTGCACATGCAACCACTAGTAAACATCTACAAAGAGAAAAGCTATAGAAAACATTGATATGGATTTAAATATTTATAAGAATATGCAGCCAAAAAGCCTATATGTATTCATATAAATAAAAAAAAATCTAAATCTGAGCCAAAAAAAAA
Organism: Mallotus nudiflorus; assembly: GCA_947683625.1. Lineage (NCBI taxonomy): Eukaryota > Viridiplantae > Streptophyta > Magnoliopsida > Malpighiales > Euphorbiaceae > Mallotus > Mallotus nudiflorus. Next base: position 97,169 of record CANTUR010000886.1, on the reverse strand, counting down.
CAAAAACTTCACCTTCTTTACTATGGGTTGCTCAGTCCAAGTACTTTTATCTTGTGAGACATGGACAATAGCCTCAGACTCGCACTCAACAGACTTGCTACTTCCAGTAATATCATTGAGATCCCCAGCATCTGCTGCAGGCCCAGAATACTGATTATCCATGTCAGCAGTCCAACTCCCATCACTTGCTGTCTTACTTCGTGCATGCTTCCCTCTACAAATAATTGCAGAACAAATTTCATTTACATCCGAATAGTTAAAGAGTTTGCAAAGGCTAAACATTTACTAATTTACCTGCCAGGAGATTTTACATATTGGTAGTTTGAATATGAGTTCGCCTTATAGGAGCCATTGGTGGCAACTGATGGAACTGAATCTGTAGAGCAGGTCGAAGAACTATCATCCATTGCCAATGTACTCCTTCTTTCCACTGTTCCATTCGGTATAGATGACAACCCACTAATTCCACTGTTAGCGGCATCAGTTGGAGGATGAACTTCTGAGGTATCAGTATCCCAATTGACAGGACTTGCATCTCTGTCTTCTGAATCAGGCTGCAGTACATCAGTAACACCATCCACTGAGTCTGACATATCAGAAACATCTTCCAGAATATCTAGCTTTTCCACTGCAGGCGGCCCCTCTACCATAATGGAATCCTTTTTCTCACTACTTGGATTTTCCTCTTGGTGCTTGTCTAATGCTGCCACTCCAAACCTTTCGTCTCTTCCTTTATCCTTGCCTTTGCGATTATTCTTTTTTTGTTTAGCCTGTAGCTTATAGAAGCATTAGCACACAAAGAATTAAAATCTGTTCAGCCTGTAGTTTGTTCAAAGCATCATCTAACAAATGATTAAATATCCAATCAAACAATTTTAATCTAAATGTAACTGCTACACTGTCTGCCAAAAATTTCCAAAACCTCCCATTCACTATTAGACATGATTGCCATACAAGATGGATCTATAATATATCTACATAAACAGATCACACCAGAGGAAAACCAAGAAATAATTAGAAGTAACTAATAGCAACAATAAATCAATTTTTTTTAAATCAACAGTCTAAATATAATTTTAAAAATCTGAAGAATATTATTTCTTAATTGCTGATACATGAATGACTCCTGCAAAGAAGAAAGAATGAGGCCACACCTGTTTTTTCTTTGATTTCTTTTCTCTGTCAGTTGCTCCACGTTTAGCCTTCTGCTCACTTTCAGCCAGCCATGCTGCCTCTTCTTCACGGATTAGCTCTTCCTGCCTCTTCAAGGCTACAGCTTCCTGGTATGCAACTTCAATTTTGTGGCTACAGGGAGACAAAAGCACATCATACAAGGGCAAAGACTATCCATTAAAATTTAATCACCAAGCCACAAAGAACATAGAAAATTGCAGATGATAGATTAATCAACTGAAAAAAAAAATCATTAGTGTTCCTCAACCATCTTGATTCTAAACAAAGAATGCATTAGGAAATCACACACACACACACACAAAAAGCAAAAGATATAGAAACTAGTCTTTGTAAAATACTATGATAAATAATCCATCAAACTGGGGTAACAAAATACCAATCACCAAATAACAAGCTAAATATAAAAGTTAACAGAAGCCATTGGATTTCCTGTTATCTAGGAAAAGAGCAAGACGCTGCAAACAAATGCATATCTTCAGAGAAAACCTTGGAACAGTGAAGAAACTGGCCAAATACCAATCTCCTTCATAAACCCATGTAACAAAGAAGATCACCACTATCCATATAAAATGCTTTTGCAGCTCAAAGCTGTTGCCATTCCAATTATTAAATCACAATAGTCCTATCTTAATATCTAAAATTCCACTATCAAACCATTCAATAAAGACTCCATATAGAAATGATATTAGAAACAATTCCAATTAAATGCAATGTCTAAAAAAAGTTCAAAAATTGATTAACCATTGCATTCACATTCTTTCCACACCATTCAGAATCATAAAAGTTTTGCAACTACTTGCTATTTTGGTATTAATGCAAAGACAAACAAGATAAAATAAAATTACCAATGTCATAATATCAGCACGCATGCATGGAACTCTATTAATCCAATTCCTGAAGTCCCGTTAAAAAAATAATAAAACAATATAAGAGACTTCCAAGAACAGTGGAAACCCTCAAATATGTTGACAAACTGAAGAGAGCAATCATCACATCACAGGCATGGCGCAATCAACAGTTTAAGACCAAAGAAGCAACTGCTCCATCAGCATGAGACATATAACAGTTTTAGAAAACAATATTATAATATAAGATATATTACTTGAAAATATGAGCAAGAACAAATATTTCCACCGTCCTACGGCCCAATTCTGTAAGACGTCTTTCATCACGCTCAATAGAATCCTTGTTGAAATCTTCACCAGAATTCCCATCCTGTATGTGAGTTAAATAGTTTTTCAGACACAAAATGTAATAAAATAAAATAAAAAGAGACCAATATGAATCCAAGAAATATCAAACGCTGCGAGGCAAGAGAATAACTTTTCAATTACTTTAAATTACAACTTCCAAGCAAGTACAAATGCATGCCCCTTTCCATCAATCAATGATATAAGACATAAATAGGAACAGAAATTAAATTAAAAGTCATTTAAATTCACTATTGCAAAACATACAGTTCTCTCATTCTAGCAGAAAAAGGCAAAGTAGGCAAAATTAGTGAGTTTCATTTTCTGGAATCATGAGGAGAATGAAATTGCTATAAATGTTCAAACATTTTTGGTTCAGTCTAATGAATTCCTCACAAGCATATCAGAAAAGATGATTCAATTTGAATATATCAGAAAAGATGGTTCAATTTAGTTGAGAGGGATGCTGCACATAAAAGGCCATACCCCACCACAATGCCATGAACATGCCACAACCATGCCACCACTGCCATTATTGTCACCACTCCTAATGCAGCAAGTGGAATAAAATACATAAAATTTAACTCTTATTTAACACGAACAATTCTATTTCAACAATAACAAATGTTGAGAGTATAGATTAAAATGAGCTCACATACCACACTTCAACCTATAGGGTTGAGGAATGAGCCTGATGATGTAAACCAAATCATACTGATACAGATATACTCTTATAATATCACAACATGAACCAAATTGTAAATAGATAAGACATTCTTCTAAAATTGAGGTTCAAAGCAGCACAAAAACAGGCTGGCAAGTGCCAAACATTATGATCAACTCCAATAAGGAGTCAAATGCATCAGAAGACTTCAACAGAACAATTATCAATTACCCATATTGCCCACCACACTGTACGACTAGAATTTATCACAAAATTTGGCAGAAAAATGATATTCAAAACCTGACCCACCTTAGTACGATTTTGTGGGCCTTTATCATCTTTGGGAGGCAATGGTTCCATGGCAGCCCTCTCGAGAAGTAGAAGCACATCATCCACCAATACAAACATATCTTTGTCCACGTGAATGATCGGAGCTGGCATTTCTTCAGCATCCAACAATTTTACTCTCCCCTTCTCGCTCTTATTTTGGCCTTCAAGAGCCTTTAATCCACTATACAAGGAATCCATTACTAAAGTAGATGTGACTTCCTTCTCTATAAAGAAATGCTTCACAACTACTTTCAGAATTACATCTGTTTTCTCCCTAGACATGCGCCTCCGGGAATTTTGATCCATTCCCAACCAAAAAGCACAAAAGCTGCAAAAATTTCCATTTATCTGTTGAATTAATATAACATACTTACCAGAAAAATTGATAGAGTAGGCTATGATAGTACCCAAAAAATGCATCAAGGCAGGTTGATCTTAGAATAACTATCATGAGCCAACATGTTCCCATGCACAGCCAAATTTCAAAGAAAAAAGAACATAGTATAGGATGACTATAGAAACAGCAGATTTCTGTCACATCATAAATTTTTGGATACAGTACCTTGACCACCTATTTTTGTCTTCTATTAACCTCCCAAGCTTTCCTCGTCTCTCTTCCACAAAGCGCCGACAAATTTGCTCTACATTTGTCAAATACACCCTAACAAGTTCTCTCCTATACTGACAATCAAGGCAACGGAAAGGCCGATCCGCTTTCTCTCTAAAACAAAATAAAAGCAGAATAAAAAATTACAACTTCTTCACCAAATGGGATAAACTTGCAGCATTTTGATATTATTGTTATTACAACACAATCTTAAATGACAAATTTCATATGGGTTGATGCAATAATATTTTCACAAACTTTTATTTCATAGTTTATTATCACATTAGTAAGCTCAACATGCAAGCACTACGTAGTTTTGGCTGTACATAATAATATTTATAAAAGTTGTAATAAATTGAAATCTAAGATCTAGCAGGTCCTGAGGCTCAAACAGGCACTGCAGATCCAATCTATAAAATCAAAACGGGTGTGAATATCATATACAGGCATTGATATGATACTGCAAAAGACAGGAATGTACTTAATTTCCAGTAAAATTTTTTAGGGCATTAAAAAAATTGAGGTAGGTCTGCCCTTTTGCAGCAGAAATTTAAGAACCAAGTAGAAGCAAAATCCACAAGGAAGAACCACTGTTGCATGAATGCAAAGTATGTGTTCCTTAACTTAATGACTTCAAAGAAAATCACAACAACACTTCTTGTTGACATGCCCGACAAATGAAAGTCGAAGGGGAAGGGGAAGGGGAATGGGAAGGAAGCAAAAAAGAAGAAAAGAATAAATAGATAGCCAACTTCAGTGAAGAAGAGAAATTGGGATGAAGTTGTAAAAAACTGTTACTCATCACTTAAACAGTCTTGCTCTAAATTTGTCATTGGCAAGAACACCAAGACAAGAAAGAAAATATCATCAGACTCAACAAATGACGACAAGTCTTTTTTTTTAAAAAAAAAAACACTAACAAGAAATTGTATCTAGTACGAGGATTAGGCAGCAAACAACACTGAAAACAATGCAACAGTGTAGTATGTGGAACAAAACATCAAAAGAAAGAAAAGGAACATAGAACTTATCAGATACCTGATGACTTGCACCTGAGCCTTTATTATCAATGTGCCAGCAGCATCTATAAACCCATCTGACACTTTTGATAACTCCATAAATTTTTTCCAACCCCAGTCATGCTCTTTCTTACAGAACCGATGTAATGTATCTAAAAAATTTGCATCCAGTTAACAAAATATCAAAAACTCCATTATGTAACTAAGTGAACTCCATTGCATAACTAAGTTATTCAACAAACCAACCTGAAAATTTTGATTTTTTAGGATCTTTATTCACCACAGCTATTGTAAACTGTGCAAAATGACTCCAACCTGGTCCACAGAAAATGTGTGCATATATATTTTGGTTCGCAAACTAAAAGTAAATTTCATGTAATCACTGCCATAGGGACTGAAAAATAATGACAGCAAAGCAATTTGAATTTGAAAAGTCATCATTAATATCAAACCTGGAAGAAGTTTGTCATGGTTGGCAACACAAAGAAACAAAGATAGATGATTGCAAACATCACAACCCTGGGGGTATATTAGTATGTACCTGCCACCCACAGCAAAAGGCTTAAAGTAAAACTGACAAGGCAACTTTTTGTGTAGCACTGCCTTCAAGTGATACAGGTGCAAATGCATGACAGCAACATGTAGAAAACACTAGAATGCAAGGCATGGACAATATTGTCATTGAAAGGTCAAGATAGCCAATAATCTTCAAAATTTGATCATAAATAAAATTAAAACAAATCCTCAATCCACATGATATTAAACATCCCCCAGAAATGACAATAAACACAAGACGAACTAACAAGCACCATTTATGATCTTAGTTACAAAAAACAGATAGCAAAAATAAAAATATAATCTAGTTTTTAACACTGGAATAATAGGTATCCAAAAATAACTAATTTCATTGTATGCGCTAGAAGGAACACCACCGCGAACATATTCCTTTCAATCCCAAGCACAGATCACAAATTATTGACATATACCATAGAATTACCAGATAAATTTGAAACATTATCCAAAAGAAGGGAGGTTGAGCCTGACAGGCATATTGAAAAAATGTTATGTACACATGCATAAAATCCACAATGAGGCATTCCATCAAGTACAATCAGATCTAAAATAAATACATAGTCCAATTTCATTTAACAGTCTAGCGGCATCAACGTCAGAACAAATAGAGTGTGCATTTAGGAATTTCACATTAATTCATCTCCGTACGGATTCTGGTGATGCTAGCCAATAGAGTAACCAGACATGCATAGCGCACAATAGCAGTCATGAAAATATGAAAGCTTCACCACTTTCATATCTCAATCATTTTCCTCCATTCTCAATCTACCAAGATATATATATTTGAACAGTTTTGAACAATAAGTGATCCCATCAAGTGAATGATATGTGTACAAGTTCATATCATAAGCGCATAGAAGCTAAGATTAATATCCCACCATATGTAGTCGATGCATGTAGACTCAAATGTGCAAGTGTGAAGGTGCATATGTATCTATGCAAGTATCCTTCACAGTACATGAATCGAAAGTGAAAAATAAGGATATAACAGAACCGACAGACATTGCATTACAGGACACATTAAGACAAGAAAAATAATCCCTGCAAAACTTCATACCATTTGTAGCCGCCAACCTCAAATGCATTACTTTTAAGTTCTCTTTTGCCAATCTTCGAAAATTCATCTATCTTCCATGTATATTTTCCAAACAGTTCAGAAGGCTTTGGCCCTATAATGAAGAAAACATCGGCTTACAAAACAACAAATAAGTTTGAATAATTGGGAAAGAAAATACAAGCAATCTCAAAAAGTAGCCAAAGTTGAACATGTAATTCCACAACACGGAAAAACTAATGTCCATTAGATAACACATCCATTTTTTGACAGACTCAGAAAGAACAAGTGCCTTTTATTATTATAAACCTAAAAACGGTAGACAATCTTTTCCTTACATGTCCAAAGTTTTTCACATGCTTCTAGCTTAACAATCTCAAATATTTAAAAAAAAAATGGAGTTCCAACATCCTCATAACACTCATAAACAAAAACAAAAACTAAAAAGAAAAATATTCAATTTAACAGAAAACCAAAAAGAAAAGGAAAAAAGACTACTAACAGGAGGGAACTGATACCTCCATCATCATCATCATCAATGTCCCAATAAGGAGGCGAAGTTGATGGAGTTCCATTTTCAACCTGCTCAGAAGATCGCCATTCTGCCAATGCTTCACCTGATTGACAACGCTGCCCATTCGAGATCCCCTCAATAGACCTTCCAACTCCAGCTTCCTCACTTGAAATCCCAGCCATTTCCCACTCCAAAACTCCTTCCCCCACAATCCTTCAACTTCACTCACTGCATAACAAGAAGCCTCTTGTAAGAGAATAAACATATCCATTCCCCAATCCAGGTTCGTAATGGCAATAAACACTGTACAATTTTCACAATCACAACCAGCTACTAAACATTGGCTCTTTCAACCAACTATGGATTACGATAAATACTGTATGGGATTGCGAGACAATTCATCTTTAACTTAATTCTTTTCCAATAACATCAAGAGCACAGAAATTAAAACATTTGCGAAAAAAAAAAAAAACGGATTCAATATGTAAATCCAAGATAAACCATAATTTGAAATGAAATATTCCCATTTCCACCCACTTAAAGCTAATAATTCATTTCAAACTCTTAATTCTGAATCTCAACAATTTTTCTAGCACTAAAATAAACCCAGAAAACAAATTCCTCAAATTCAAAAACCCACCGTCCAAAAACCAATTAGCAACAACCCTTAATCTCAAAATTAAATCTTTCTCAAAAAAAAAAAAAAGAAAAAGAAAAAGAAACCGCAACACAATAATCAATCAAATTGATTGAAACAAGAAACACCGACAAAACAAAAATTAAAACCATTATCATAACATATACATATACTCGTAAATATCCTATTGCATTAAACACACGCCAATTAAAACCCTTATATACCACATAGGACCAAAAACTTAAAGATCGTATTCCCAAAAAAAAATCCCCAAAACCCCGATCAAAAACCAAACCCTAAATTAAAAAGGGCAACAAAAAAGAAACAGGGAAGAAGGAGGATTGGTGGGGAAGAAGGAGGATTGGTGAAGGACAGATAACAGATCGAATAGAGAAACAAACCTGAGGTTTTGTCAAATGGGTTATGGGTGAGCTATGAGATTCTAGAGGAGAAAACACAGACAAAAGAGGAGAGAAAGAAAGAGGTCCAAACCAAAGAGAGCAGCGAAGGAAGAAAAAATAACAATAACAATTAAACCAAAAAAAAAAAAGGAAGAGAGACCAATGGCAGAGAGAGCTCAAAATGAGAAAAATATTAATTGCAAATTTTTTATTATTGTTAATTATGTTATTATTAATTTGTCTTTTTTATTAAAATTTAATAAAATTTCATTAAAACTATGTTATTATTAATTTGTCCTTTATTAGAGGCGTAAGTGGTAAAAATGTCAATATCCAGTTTAGAAGATTAGAAATTGAACTTTTACTCCCTATTTTATTCTTATACTGTTAAGAATTAACCGCTTGATATATGATAAAAAAATTAATTTTTCTTAATTTTCTTTAGTTTAGAGAAATTATAGCTTCAAAAGTATTTTTGATATTTTGGAAAGAAAAATAAATGTGAAAATAAGAGGATAGCTACTAGTTTGTTGGCCTGTTTGATTTGATTTTTTAGGTTTAATGCATATATTATTTTTTAAATTTTAAAAGTTTTTTAATATTTTTATTTTTTTGAAAAAAATATAATATTTTTAATTTATAAATTAATAATTTTATTAAAGGTATAATTTATAGATATTTTAAATTACTTTAAATATTTATATAATTTTATTTTTTTTAAGAACATTATTTAAATCTTTTAAAATATATCTTATATTTTTAATAAATTAAACAGACTAAATAAGTAGCTTGTAGATTGAAAACAATTTAATATAAAATTTCAGAAAATTAAAAATATTTTAATATATTATTTAGGATATATATATATATATATATATATATATATATATATATATATATATATATACTAATAAATAACCACATATTTCAAACATGAACAAAAATTTTATTAGACTTATGATATATAGTAAATAAATAATTAAATATATTATTATTATTATTATTATTATTATTAAATAAAGTTTTAAAAATAATAAAAATGTTATTTATTTAGTAATTTAATATTAACTTAATATAGTTATAATTTATTATAACTTTTATAAATTTTTTATTAAATAATTATACGATATTCCTTCAATATTTTTTATAAATAATATTTCTCAACTCTAAAACTAATTTCATATAGAAAAAAATATTATAGTTATAATTGTCAAGACCGAAATCTGAAAGTCATAACCGGCGCTATGAAATAGAAATTTGCGAGAATTCAGAATTCTTAGCAAGTTTTAAAATAAAAATTCAATAAAACATACCATAAAATACCTCTGAATTAAAACTTTTTAAATCAAATGGAAATCTCCGTATATATCATAATAAAATATTTGACAATATTCAAAATACAACTATCAATTATAACAAAAATAAAATACATTAAGCATGTAATACTACTACAATGTCTAACAATATAAGAAAAGAGTAATTTAAAATTTACATATATCAACCGGAGAGGAAAAGGTCCGACGAAGAGAATTAGTATGGGAGGTCTAATGGAAAGAATTCTGAAAAAAACATTCAAGCATCAGTATAATAATGTTTATATATTTATATTTTTTTAATTTATATATGCATTTCATGCAGATGTTTGAAATTACATTTTTCGATAAAATAAATAAATGCAATAATTTTTAGGTAAAGAATCGGAGTATAACTCTAAAATATTCCGTAACCTCAATCACAGAATCTCATTAACCAACAAGCTCACTTAATTCCAAAAATATTTTTCTTCTCAATTTTGGATAATAGATGGCCTTATGACACTAAGTCAACCAAACTCTCGTAGTCTCACTGTTTGTATGATTGGCCCAGAGACACTAGGTCAACCGAGCTTCTACAATTACACTACTCTCTTACACAAATCTCAATAATCAATTAATCATATCTCAAATCAATAAATGTATGGTCTAACAATTAATGTACTATTGTGTAACATCCCTAAAGTAACTCATTAGGTGACACGTTTTACAACTATTCTCCAAAATATTATATCAAAAAAATTGAATAAATGAAGTCATATTAAAAATGTAAAGTATATAAATTATGAACATAAAATTTGCATTTAATATATATATATATAATCACATATATGTGTATATACGATAATGATAATAATAATTAATAAATAAATAAAATTTGCTATAAATTAATATATTAAATTCATATCATTAAAATATGCATGCTAATAATGATCTCTATATGTCATGCATACATATAATAATAACTCACAGTTCTACTGCGTTTCTCTACTCTGGTTCAGTTGGCTCGGTCCAGTAGGTAAAACTCGTGGTGTAACTAAGAAAAAAATAATAATAATATTAGAATTAAATTTCTAATTTTATACATCTAGAATTTCTAAAAAATGACTTAATCTAAGATACAACTTGACTAAAACTCAAAACTTAGAATCGATCCGATGTTACGTTTTACGAGAAATTTATCAAAAATTTGGCATCCCTCTCCATTGTAAAATAGACATCCCTCTACAAAAGTATAGTCAATCCTGTATGTAAACACATTTTAAAATATCCACAAAGTTCAATTTCTCGGATTGAACCCCTGAACTACAATTATTGCCCAGTCAAAAACCAACACAATCCACAATAATAAAATTAATATAAATTTCAATAATTCACAAAAATCATAAAAATTCATTTAAATATCACAGTTAAATTTATTTACATAATAAAAGTATAAAATATATTTATTTCCAAAATAAATAATAAAATTCTAATTTATAATTAAATTATATTAATAAAAATCCATTCTTCTAATTTTGCAATTAAATAGCATTAATTATCTAAATTGCCAAAATATATAATAAAAATAACCAAAAACTTATTTAAACTTAAAAATAATAAATAAAATCATTATTCATATATTTTTCCAGAAATTCCTAATAATTAGCTAAAAATAGAAAATAAATTGTAAAAATTATTTTAATACTATTTATTACTCAAATTTTGTCAAAAACATAATAATTAATAATAATTTCAACTAAAATATACAAATTTCTAATTTATACTAATTTTTTCAAAAATTAATTTTTCACATAAATATTCAAAAATTTATAATAAAAATTCTACACATAATTTCAATAAACGTTTTTCACAAAACTTACTTAAAACAATTAGTAGAATTTATTAAAAATATAATCTTTTTGAACTTGGAACAGTGTCAGAATAGTAACCTGAGCTTGGAATAGTATCATTTCGAAAAAAATCTCCAAAATTAAATCTAAACACATATTTGGAAAGTTTACTACTTCTATAACAATAATCTAAGATCAATTTAACATAAATCAACCTAATTTAAACTCAATTTCACAAATTAATCAAAATTAACATAAAAAAAATTTCATAAAATTGAGGGACTTACCGGAGTTGAAAACAAAAATTGATTGAGGGCTTAAGAAGCCCAAAAGATAAGCTTTCGTTTGAGACTAGCATCAACTCCTGTCATCATTAGAAACATCTCTGGTGAGAGGAAGAAGATCTAGTAACCGAGACAGGAAAAGAGGAAGGAAGAAGATGGTGGGGTGGCAAGGAGGGGAAGGAATAGCTAGCGGTGATGGCGCTGTCTAGTGGAGGTGGCAGCGACATGGTGGTAGATGGCGGGTGGTGGTGGCGCTGCAGTCCGGTTGCGCAGGGAGAAGAGAAGAGAAGAGAAAAGAAAAGAAAAAAAGGGAAAAGAAAGAAAGAAAGGAAAGAGAAAAAAAAAAAGAAAAATGGTTTATATATATATATATATATATATATATATATATATATATATATTTTAAATAATAATAATAATAACTTTTAAATTAAAAGTTAATATTCTAATATTTAAAAAAAAAAATTAATATCCCCAAATTAATTATACACTAACAATCAATCAATAATTTATATAAATAATAATATTAATAATATTAAAATAATATTTAACACCAAAATCAAATTTAATTTAACTAACAATAAATATCATAATTTAATAAAATAATTATTAATACTACAAATTTAAAAAATTTAATTTTATAATTTATAAAAATTTCGGTTATAACAATTTTCTCCCTTACAAAAATTAGTCCTCAAATTTTAAATAAAAAGAACGGAATACAAGAATTCATCAAGGTAAAGGGTAAGGGTAAGCCACCCGCATCTCAACCTCGGCCTCCCACGTGTGCTCCTCCACGCTGTTATTCCTCCTCAACACTTTGACCATCAGGATCTATTTAGAACGCAACTGGCAAACTTGGCTGTCAACAATTGCAACTGGTTCTTCATCATACATCAGATCTTCATTCACTTCCACACTCTGAGGCTACAACACGTGTGAAAAGGTATGAAATGTACTTCATGAGCATTAAGACGTGGAATACTAGATGCACTTAATACAAATTCAGAGGTAAAGCCAACCGACATATAACCATGCCAAATTTCTTCAGAATCTCAAAAGGTCCTATTTATCTCGATGCCAACTTTCTATTCTCACCAAATCTCATAACGTCCTTCATAGGTGACACCTTTTAAAATACATAGTCTCCAACTTAAAATTCTATATCTTTGCGCTTCGGATCCGTATAGTTCTTCTGTTTACTAATTGTTGTTTTCAATCTCTTTTTTTATCAAAATGGAGATAGGAGATAGGAACCCCGATAGGAGAAATAATGGAGATAGGCACCCCATGAAGACACACAATATTCTTGATATACAGCCTAACCAACTTGGCCACTAAAAAAAGGAGCTTTGACTGGCAAAAAATGAGTTGACTTAGTCAACCTGTCGACTATCACCCAAATAGAATCATATCCATCCTTTGAACGAGGCAATCCTATCATAAAATTCATAATGACCCTCTTTTATTTTCACTTAGGAATTAGAAGAGTTTGAAGCTTCCCAGAAGGCTCCTGATGCTTTACTTTCACTTGCTGATAGGTCAAGCACTTAGAAACAAATTCAATTACATCCTTCTTCATTCCATCCCACCAGTAAAGATCCTTAATATTATGGTACATCTTAGTAGAACTAGGATGTACATTGTAGGCTGCAAAATGAGCTTCTTATAATATCTCTTATATCAAGTTATCCATATCAGAAACACGTAATCTTCCATTGATCCATAGCACACTTTGTCACGACCCAAATCCGGGGCCATGACTGGCGTTAGGGAATGAGAATTCTTTCGAATCTGGAATCCGTAACAAGCCTTAAAAATAAAAACAATAATAAATAATTAAAATATACCATAATTAAAATTTTAATTTAACATAAATAGATAATCTTTTTCATATCATGAAATAATTTAATACAATATTCAGATTAAATATCTGAATTGAAATCTCATACAACAAAATAATTAAAACTCACTACTGTTACAAATAAAACTACCACAGTTTACTGGAGTATAATAATAAATAACTAAGTAAGTAATTTACATAATAAGGTCGGGGCGGAAGAAATCCGGCAAATAAGCCTACTGTTGAGGTTTGAAGAAGAAGACTCTCCTGTAAAAACATCAATTGAGGGGAGTCAGACCTCACTGAGTGAATTATTATAATATATATACACGCATAACTAAATGTCAAATGCAAACACTCATAAGTATATATAATAAATACATATACATGCAAGTACACATAGATGCTAAAAATCACTTTATAATTAATACTGAAAAACATTGGTTTATAAAGGATCAAATAGAACCCTAAGTTATCATAACCTCAAATATCAATAGAAATCGCTCTAGCCATACAGGCCCACTTAATTCTAATTAAATTCACTTAGTCCAACTGGACAGTAGACTGGTCCCGAGACACTAAGTCAACCGAGCTCTAGCAGTCTGACTGTCAGTGTGATTAGCCCTGAGACACTTAGTCAACCGAGCTCCAGCAATCACACCATTAATTACATCACATCTAAATCAAATCAATCATATCATTCGTAATCAAAATCATAATACCACAAATGATTCTCACTCAACCCTAAATCTATCGCACTGGTACGTACACAGTCATAGTGTTGTCCACTAGGTAGCACGTTCTATCGATATCCTACATTAAAAATAAAACATACATACAGAAAAATAAATAATGCATAACAACATTCAAAATGATCAAATAAACTATATATATACCAGAAATATACCTAAAATAAACTAAGTATATTTCAGGTATATATACGTAAAATCAACTCAAACAATTCATAAAATATACTCAAAATCAACCAATAATATACTTAAAATAATTTGAATATAAATAAAAAAGAAATCATGCATGTATTTTAAAATATACCAAGAATATACTAAAAATATACCTAAAATATACTTAAGCATTTAATAAAATAATTATGCAAAAGTTTACATTTAAAACATATAATTCTAAAACATGCAACCTAAAGCAATGTATATATATCATAATAACTCACAGGGATGCGTTCCTCGAGATTGGTCCGACGGGCCTAGTCCACTAGGTTTAGGTCTCAGCGCAACTAAACAATAAAAACAATCACGAATCAGAACATATATCTAACTTAGACTTCTAGAGACTCGATCTAGAATTACTAAATACAAACAGACACAACAATCAGAATTAGATTCGATGTCACGTTTTACGAGAATTCTATTAAAAATTTCGATAGAACCTCATCTGTAAAATGGACATCTCTCTACTTAAAAAGTAGAGTTGGTCCTGCAAGGAAAATATAAAAATCCTCATAACCCTCGGTTGGAATCCCGAACTACCAAAAATTCCCTAATCGAGGTCTACAATTCACCAAAAATTCAAATAACACAATAAAATATATTAAAATTCAATAAATACCATAAATGCCCTTCAAATATCAAAATATAACATATTTAACACTAAAATACCAAAAATAATTATTTCCTAATAATTACTTAAAAACCCTAATTAATAGTATAATATTATTAAAAATCCTTTTTCTCGATAATTCCACAATTATTAATAAAAATTCATTTTATAAATCCAAATTACTTAACTAGTCCAAAAACATATTAAAAATTACTAAAAATCCATTTATTTACAAAAATAATATATTATTTATTATTTGAAAATAATTTTTGAAAATTAGTATTAATTAGTTAAAATTAGTAAATAATTTGTAAAAATCATTTTTATACCTCAAATAATATTAAAACCAATTACACTTAATATTTAACTATAATTATCACCAATTACCAAATTACCCCTAATATTTAAAAATACACATAAAATACTAATAATATTAAAAAGTTCAATGAAAATTATATAAATACACAAAAATTATTTTCTCAACATATTATTCATTAAAATCAACAAATACATTTAATTAACCAATAATTACTAACAAAATATATATTTAACCTATATTTCCAAAACTTACATAAACTAAAAATAATTATAAAAATTACAAAAAATTCATAAAAATTATAAAATAAATTCTAAAATTACCAATAACCATCAATAAGACCAAAAATCACAATTTCATAATTTATATAATTAATCTACGAAAATAATAAAATAATAATAAAATATTCAAAAATTCACAAAAATCAAAATAATTCCCAAAAATCACACAAAAATTTAGAGATGTAGATTAAGCTAAGGGGAACAACTTTAGTAAAGGGATTTTTCATGAATCAAGTAAGAATTATCGGGAAAAAATCAAAAAATAAACAATGGCCGAAATCGAAAATGAGCTAAAACCCTTACCAAATTGCGTTTTCAAGCTGGAAGGAGCTCGAAATCAACCTCCTCAAAACTCCAAGAGTTCAACACCACTAGAAACATCCGATTTGGTGGCTAGACGGAGGAGAACGGCAAGGAAACATGATTCGGCCAAAAAAGGAAATTGAGGTCGTTACCGGTGCCGGAGAAGGAAGGGAAGGTGACGAAGCTGGCTGGGGAAGAGGTGGTCGACGACGGAAGAACTTGAGGCACACCAACGACTGGCGAAGAGTAGTGACAGGCGTTGAGGATGGGGAATTGGGGAGAGAGAAAAGGATAGGGAGGGTTTTTATTATTTTTGTATATATAATATACATAAAACTATATAATATAAATTAATAAACTATATATTATAATGTATATTATTATATTGTACAATATTCACACACCACACACCTATATATTCACATGCATATATATATATACACACACATATATATATTACACATAATAAAAGTATAATATACACACATAATAGTAATATTAAACCCTAATTATATATGTGCATAAATATATATATATATATATATATAAACTTATAAAATACAATTAAATAATGTAATTTATTATTAAAATGATAATATTAAAATATTAATGCACCAAATTAAGTATTTTTAAAATAATATTATCCAAAATATTAAACCGCAATATAAACAATTATGTAGAAAATTTTTAATTAAACGTAATAGTAATAATAATAATAATAATAATAATAATAATTCACAAGATAATAAAATAATAAAATATTATTTTAAAATTATTAACACTGCATATCCTATTTTAAAATAAAATAATTTAAAACTTGGGTTATTACAACACACCTTTATCATCGAGACTAAAATCAGTGAACTTTCCATTATGAACTTTCTCCACAAGTTCAACCAAATCAAGATCTCGACTCTGAGCTACTTTTATCATATCCCTTAATACTGATCTAACTTTGAACTGAGCTAGCAATCCTCCTGACTTGGTTATCTTCATCATCAACCCTTGTTCCACCAACTTGTGCATCTCTTGAATCAACGGTCTGCTCTCCACACTGATGTGAGTAAGATTACCGGAGAACTTCCTACTCAAGGCATCTGCTACCACATTAGCCTTGCCTGAATGGTACATGATATCACAATTATAATCCTTTAGAAGTTCCAATTATCTTCTTTGCCTCAAGTTTAGATCTTTTTGTTGAAAAATGTACTTCAAGCTCTTATGATCAGTGAAAGTCTCACAAGTCACCCCGTACAAATAATATCTCAAAATCTTAAGGGCAAAGATTACTGCAGCCATCTCTAGGTCATAAGTTGGATAGTTATGCTCGTACTTCTTCAACTGCTTAGAAGCATAAGCTGATACCCTTCCATTTCGCTTCAACATATAACCTAAGCTAACTCTGGAAGCATCACAATATACAGTGAACTTATTTACTCCATTAGGCAAAGTCAATAGGTGCTGCAATTCTCAAGAAATCCTGAATAAATCTCCTATAATACCCAACCAAACTAAAGAAACTCTGAATCTTAGTAACTGTGGTCAGTTTAGGCCACTCTGACACTCCTTCTACCTTTTGTGGATCAACCTAAATGCCACTTTTAAACACTACATGCCCAAGGAATGCTACACTCTCCCACTATAAATCACACTTCTAGAATTTAGCATAAAACTGATGTTCTCTCAATGTCTGTAGTACTGTCCTCAAGTGATATACGTGCTCTTCCATACTCTTTGAATACATCAGTATATCATCAATAAAAACTACTACAAATTGATCCACAAATGGTCTGAATACCCAATTCATCAAATCCATGAAAGTAACTTGTTATAACCCAAATTTTTATAAATTATTAAATTAATTTCTGGGATTTGTAGTGTTAATAAATATTTTATTAATTTGTTATATTATGGTTATTTTGTGAAATTAAATTAAATTGAAGTATTATTATTTATTTTATTATATTATGGTATTAATATTAAATTAAAATTTAAAACTTAAATTTATTGTTATATATTATTTAATATTATTATTATTTGTGAATTATGTTAATATAGAGTATTTTAATATAATTTTAAAATTATATGGCGAGTTTAATAAGAAAAGAAAATATTTAAATTAAAGATATTATTTTATTTTATTTTGTCCTTTTCTACTTTTTTTAAATATATATATATATATATATATAATCGTTTCTTTCCTTCCCCCTTCCCCCTTCCCTTCCTTCCCTCTTACTCCTTCTTCTCTTGGACAAACGACGTGAACCAGCCCTCCCCTTGCACTGCTGAACTAGACAGTGCCACCGTCGCTGTCGCTGCCTCTTGTCTACTCACTGCCACTACCTTTCTTTCCTCCCATTGATGTTTTCTCTTCCCTCTCCTCTCTTCTTCCTTCTCGGTGCTATTAGCTTCCAAAGGCTACCGGTGACATTTTCGGTAATGGTTAGAGCTCCCATTGGTCTTGTTTGAAAGCTGGTACTGTGGGCTTCATTTCCTTTATGGTAATTTGCTTGATCAACTTCGAATTCAGCTCCAATTTTGGATAATTGATTCTAGGGTTTTTAGCTTCAATTGTTGATTTTATGTTTAATTGGTTTGATTCATGTTAAATTGACTTTAGATTATTGAAACTGAAGTTGTAAGCTTTCCAAAAATGTATTTAAATTCAATTTTGGAGATAGTTGTGATTTGGGCACTATTCTGAACTCGGTTATTGTTCATGGCTTGGAAATGTGTTTCATTTTTAATAAATTATACTAATTATTTTAAGCATATTTTGTGAAGAAAGTTTATTGAAATTATGTTACGAAATTTTATTATGAATTTTTGGATGTTTATGTGAAAATTGGATTTTGGGAAAAATTTGTATAAATTAGTAAATTTCATATTTTAGTTGAAATTATTGTTAATTATTATGTGTTGGATAATTTTTTAGTAATAAATAGTATTAAAATAATTTTTATGAATTATTTATTATTTTTAGCTAATTAATGATAATTTTCAGAAATATATTCGAATAATAATTTTACCTATTATTTTTATGATTAAATGATTTTTTAGCTATTTTTATTATAAACTTGGGCAATTTAAATAACTATTGGTAATTTATGCTATTTAATTTCAAAGATTTGAAAATTTGATTTTTTAATATTATTTAATTATATTTGGGATTTTATTATTTATTTTGAAAATAAATATCTTTGATGCTTTTATTATTTAAATAAATTGAATTGTGGTATTTTATGATTTTTATGAGTTTTGTTAAATTATTAGTATTTATTATTATTTTATTTATTTTTTATTTATGCTGGCTCTCGGTTAGGCAATAATTGTAGTTCAGGGGCCTAACCCGAGATGTTGAGCATTGTTAATATTTAAAGTGTGTTTATGTGCAGTATTGACTTTACTTTTAGTACAAAGACGTTTCTTTTACAAAGGAGACTCTATAGAATTTTTGATAGAATTCTCGTAAAACATGACATCGGGTCGATCTTAAGTTTTGAATTTTTATAGAGCCGTGTCCTAAATTGAGTCATTCTTTAAAAATTCTAGAAGTATAAAATTAGGATTTTGATTCTAATATATTATTATCATTATTATTTTCCTTAGTTGTTTCGCGAGCTAGGCCTATTGAACCGGGCTAGCCGAGCTAGGGTAGACAAGCACACTTGAACTGTGAGTTATTATCACATGTATACATTGCATGTAGAACATATATTGTGAGCATTCATATTTTCAATAAATATTAATTTCATTATGCTTTAATTCATTAATTGTTATTATTTTGATTATTTCAAATATATATATATATTTACATGTGATTATTAAATTGTGAAAATGGATGTTGTTTATATTTTATTGTGAATTTTCATTATTTTATTATAAAACAAAGAATGTGCCACATAGTGGGTCACACTAGGGCAATTGCGCAACAGCACGCTAGAATAGACTTTGAACTTTCATTGATTTCGGTTATAAAAATTATGATTGTTGTGAATTGTGGATAAGGGGTGTTACTACAGATCCTCAGTTGACCTATAGGGTACTCAGTGCTAGTTAGCACCATTAGTGGAACTGTAGATTCTCAGTTAACCCTTTATGTACTAGGGGCCAGTTCACTGCGAAAAGTTGGATTAGGAATATTTTAGAGATATGGAAAACCTATTGGCTAGTAAATTTCAGTGATCGAGGTTATAGAAATTTAGGGATTCTGCTTCGATCTGCCACCCAAATTCTTCTGTATTTATTATTATAATAAAAATGAATTTTTAGCATTTGTATGAAATGCATGTATATATTAAATAAATAAATATATTATTATACTAATGCTTGAGTGTCTACGTTTTCAGGTGTGGCTTGTGCTTAAATTGACAAACTTTATTAACAGAATAAGAAATGTCAGGTCGGGTCATGGCCAAGTATTGAAGGTCACCAACAATACTAAGATAGAGAGTAGGATCATAAAAAAGCTCACCTATCTCACCATGTAACCGAGTTGTTGCACAAGCTGGAGTGGACATGGAGTTGGCGTTATGCATGCAAGCTTTAACTAAGAGGTCAATGATATATTTAGTTTGTGTGAGCAGTAAAGAATCACCATTCCAAGTTGCCTCCACACCAAGGAAATAGTGTAAGCAACCCAAATCTTTTAAAGCAAATTATTTTTACAAAGATTGCACCATCGAATCAATAAAGTGATCATCAATACTTGTAAACAAGAGATCATCAACGTAAATCATACAAAAGGCAAGCTTGGTACCATTATTCTAGTAAACTAGAGAGCTATCAGTATGGGAACCCCGAAAGCTAAGAGAGAGAATAGCATAAGTAAGATGGCAATACCATGTCCTTGGGGCTTGCTTAAGGCCATAAAGAGAGCGATTTAGGTGACATACATGCTTAGGTTGGGTGGAATCAACAAAACCCAGAGGTTGTTGCATATAAACCTCCTCACTCAAGTGACCATGCAAAAAGGCATTAGACACATCAATCTGTTTAACCTTCCAATGAAGAGAAATAATAAGAGTTAAAACTAAACGAACCACTGCCAGTTTAATGACAGGACTAAAAGTATCAGAATAATCAATTTTAGGGTGTTGGTAAAAGCCTTTAGGAACAAGCTATGCTTTGTAACGTTGAATAGAGCCATCTGAATTTTTCTTTATGCGGTAAACCCACTTGCAGCTAATAATGTTTCTTGCTTGTTCCCGTGGAACCAATTCCCAAGTTCCATTAGAAAGTAAAGCATAAATTTCTTCTCCTATAGCCTTCCGTCACTTCTCATATTTAACAGCTTGAGTAAAACAAGATGGTTCTACTTCATCAGTGGTTGTGGTAAAGAATGTTTTTGGGTTTAAGCTGCCAGTCTTAGAGCGAGTTGTCATTGGATGGGTAGATGTAGAATTATGAATAACAGTTGAGTTTGGTAAGGGAATAGAGGGCTGAGAAGATGGTAGTGGAGTGGGAATAGGATTGGTCCATAGTTGGGAAGGAGAAGAAGGTTGAGTTGAAGCAGAAAGTGGAGTTTGCATAGGTGGTAAAAAGTGATGCACTGAGTGTAGAGGTGGTAAAATAGTCATAGAGGGCTCTGGAGAGGAATGTTGGAAACTAGTACGAACCACATCAATCTCTACAAAAGGGAAAACCTACTCATCAAAGAGAACATGGCATGAGTAATGAATTCTATTAGAATCAAGAAGTAAACATTTATAGCCTTTGTGAATGTTGCTATAGCCCCAAAAAATACTTTTAGCAGAATGAGGTGCTAGTTTATGAGGTGCATAAGGCCTTAACCATGGGTAACATAAGCAGCCAAAAATTCTAAGGTTAGCATAATCAGGTTTTGAGTTAAATAAAACCTCAAAAGGTGATTTATGAGCTAATTTATAGGTAGGTAAGCGATTAACAGTATAAGTAGCAGTCTCAAAAGCATGATCCCAATATTTTTATGGTACAGAAGCATGATGAAGGAATGCTAGACCCATTTCAATAATGTGTTTGTGTTTTCTCTCAGCACACCTATTTTGTTAAGGTGTGTGTGGACATGAACTTCGTTAACTTATACCATTGTTGAAAATAATGGTATAAGTTAATATGAACTTTGTTAATATTGAGTCATGGCTTGATATTCACCTCCTCAGTCGGCCTAAAAAGATTTAATTGAATAGCCAAAAATTTTTTCAACCATATACCTGAACTTGATAAAACAATTAAGAACTTCATATTTGAATATAATAAAATAGACCCAAGAATATTTGCTATAGTGATAAAAAAATAACACATAATATTTAGAACCATTCATGTAAGCAATGGGGGAAGGTCACCAAAGATCATAAAAAATAAGATTTAAAGGTCCTTCAGTCTGATAAGTAAAAACTGGAAAGGGTAGTTTCTTTATTTTACTAACACTACAAGTATGACTAATGGAAGAAACATCATAAGAAAAAGAAATATAAAAAATGTTTAAGGCAGTCTTCACAGTAGGAAAAGATGCATGGCCCAATCTAGCATGCTAGGTGGACAAAGAAGACAAATGAACACGAACTAAAGAAGAAATGGTAGAATCTAGTATCATGGAGTAAAGACCATTAACACTCGGGCCTTTGTATAGAACGTTCCTTATTTGCAAATCCTTTATTAAGAAATACTGAGGAAAAAATTAAATGGAAACAAAGTTAGAATAAGTGAAAGAATTGACAGAAATTAAATTTTCACAAGCATTAGGCATATGGAGAATATCATTTAAATTAAAATTTTTGCCATTCAATTGAAAATTAGTCAGTCCAGTATGAGAGATTGGTATAGTTTTACCATTACTAATGACCACCTCCTCAGGTCCAGTGTACTCAGAATGGATAGCTAAATTGTCCATATTTGTAGTTAAATGATGGGTTGCACCGGTGTCAACAATCCAAGGCTTGGTAGGTGGAGTGGATTGAGCAATAAAATGACTAGTAGGGATAGTGTGCCCAGAACCTTGGCATAATAGTTATCTTGGAGACAGACATTGATTAGAAACATAGCCAATGCCATGGCAATTATAGCATGTAAGAGTGCGTCCTATATCAATCGAAGAGAAAGAAGCACCAGTATAAGAGTGGCCACCAAATGGATGACGAGATCCAGAGAAAAGGAGATGCCCTCGTCCATGACCACGTCGTCCCCTGCCGCGTCCTCGGGTAGAAAAATGGGCAGTAGGGACAGTAATATCATTGGACACAAGATCAGTAGAAAGTTAGATTTCTTCGTTTAATAACAATCCAAAAAGATCATCAAACGAAATTGATTCAAGGTGGGCTTTAATGCTATGAACAAAGGGTCGATATACTAGATCGAAACTGGCAAGTATTGCATTCACAAAGTCATCCTCAGAAACAAGGCTATTCAAGGCAATAAGTTGATTAAAGATTAATTTGGCTTTCTATATATAGGTCTGAATGCTATCATTATTATGACATAGTATGTGAAGTTGAGTCTTAAGTTGGCGAATTTGAATTCTAGACCTAAAGGCATAAGTGGTTGTCAACTTTTTCCATGTCACATAGGTTGTAAAGACACCAACAACCTGTGGTAAAACAAATTCAGAAAGAGAACTGATGATCCAGTTGAGGACTATTTAATCATGACTGAACCAAACCATATACGAAGGATTTTGAGCTTTGTCCTCTGTAAACTCGGGTGGTGGAGGAGAACCATTTATGTGTTTCATTAAATTATAGCCACGAAGAAAAGGCAACAACTGAGTGTGCTATAGTAAAAAATTAGAAGAAGTGAATTTCAACGTTAATTGAAGACCTATATTGGGAAACTAGTAGAAAAAGAGACCGAAGGTAATGGAACACTTGATGATGTAGCAGAAGACATGGTGAACAGAAAAAAAAAGAGATGTTAATCTTTCTTTTGCTCTGATACCATGATAACATTGGTTTTGAGCCAATGAAGCTATTGTATGTATTTCAGTAACTGAATAAATAGTATAAGAGTCCATAATAATTTGCTAAGGTTGTTACAATAAGAGGGAGCCTATGAGCAAACTACTGATACGCTAAGATGAATTGAAATGTGAATAGATGAGGTTGGAATAGATGAGGAGATATCCTTATCACTTATCAAGAGGGCCATCATTACAGTAAGAGGCTAAAGCTTTAGCCTCTTGGAAGTATGAAAATTACACAAAATAGGGCAGAGATGTAAGTGCATAATTTTTTTAAAAAAATCTTCTCAAGGAAAATGTAATTAATTAAACAAAAGCTATTTTAGAGACATCTTTAAAATTATCAAGTTTCAAATTCGAGCAGCTAGTCAGATGGATACTAGACTCCATTTCATGACATATATAATCAAGGCAAGATTATTGTTATATATTTGGTGAATTATTGTAATATGATATGGTCGCTATGGTATTAGGTTGGCTTCATGTATCATTTTGTGGTGGAAGATTACTTCACAGGATTCACCTTACATTGTAAAGGTTGGAAATTAGTTTTCCTTAACCCCTCAAGGCCATAATTTTTAGGGTCTGCTACTACAAATTTAAATGATGTGTTGATTCAATATACAAGATGGATGGCCGGGCTAGTTAAGGTTGGTCTCTCAAAATTCTACCCTCTCATATATGGGTCATCAAGAACATCTTTACTACAAAGCATGTGCTATGCATACTAATCTATTTACCCTCTTCTTCAATCCTTCTCCCTGTGGTGTTTAGTAACTATTCCTCAACTGTGTCTACTAAGTGGCATTCCCTTTTATCCTAAGGTAATCGCATCGCTTTATTCTTATTATTAATTGGAGAGGTTATGCATTTAAAGAATGACCAACTGCACAACAGAAATATACCTTTTCTTTTAAATTAAGTGATAATTAAAATATTACACCGCTCGTAATTATAGAATGTTTTACACTTTACCAATAAAAATATTACACATTATTAAATGTCATACATCTAGAGTAAGTTATAACTTTCTACTAATGTTAATAATTTCCAAGTGCACCTTTATTAATTCTTAAACATTTTATCTTCATTTCTATTGTAGGTTTCAAATCCATTATTTTCCATAGTCATTTTTATTTTTATATCTGCCATTGTGCAATGTATGTTCGAAGTCGTCTATACTGTTGTCGACTCATTTTGCAGGGTTACGATAAATGAATAAAGAATGTGGATGATAAGGGTAGTTATATGTTATACTTACGAAAATTTAGATGCCATCAGGAAGACTCTTGGCTTAAGTGAAGTCACTTTCTTACTAACAAATAAGGTAGAGAAAGAGGATCAAGTTAAACTATATTAAATGGGAAAATTTGATTTCCAAACTTCAACATGGTTACTTGCTCCATGAACAACCTTAGCAATCTTGAACATGGCATCATTATTTGTGGACACAATGTGAATGTCTGTTGCAGGAGGTTTTGACAAGTACTTTATGCAAGTTTTGCTCTCATTTTACATATTGGCAGTGAATTACCCTATAATTGAAGGGATGATAATAAGAAAAGATACGGGTCACATTCCACCATCAATAATCTTATTGTCTACTTTGTTTGCAATGATTTTATTAGCTCTAGGATTTGCCCTTCTTTTGTACTAATATTTAGCTAGATATAACAAGTGTTGAACACTTCATTTGGGAGAACAATAATAGAGATTTGTCTCTTTATAAAGCGTATTATTCAAGACCATTAATAGTTTTTTTACCTTACCAACAAAGATGCAAAAATTGAGATCTCACTATATCCGTGGTGGAAAGCTTGACCAACAAGCCAAGTACTCGTGGACAATACCATTAATAGTATACTTATACATATATATGCATGATGTGAAGTTCATTAATTTATTAATTGATTTTTTTTTCTCAAGAAATAAATTAAGCTCGATTGATTGATAACTTGTGCATTGTTCTTATTTTAAGATAACAATTAATTATACAAGTTAGAGCAATATGCTAAATAAGTTTGACAATCCAAATTGCCTTAAAGCAAAGTTTTTAAAAGCCTTTTGATTGCAAAGAAAAAATTAAAAGATTCAAAAAGAGAAAACCAAGAAGAATTTGATTAAAAAAGAAAAGGTTTTAGTGGAAAAGGTGGCTTTATAGGAGATGGTAAGAGAGAGAGAAAAAAAACAAGGGTTTAATTCAAAAGAACTAGAAGAGTATTGAAGTCGCGCCTTTTAGTTGAGATGATAATGAAATTCCTTTTTTATTTGTAAATTGATTTCAAATTATAAATGTTTACACCAAAAGTTTGTCTAATAACACCAAAAGTTTTAATCAATATTGCAATATAATATTCAAATCAATATATCAATATATGACATATTTTATAACAATATTTTCTATATGTTGTAATAAGGTGTGATATAATGGCATCGAATATTACTTTTTATGATATTTACTAAATGTTACTTAAAATGATTTATTGCAACGATAAATAATATCATAATAAATTATTATTAATATTACAATAAATGAATATTAGCAAATAATGAAGATGTTGTTATAATATCTAATCATACTGAATTAAGTTACATTTGAACAATAATTCAAAATAATGTTGGTATAGAGATATAATAACATTTTTTTAATTTAATACAACATTTGATGATTGTTATTATAGCTATTTTTTTGTAGTGCCAATATAAAACAACTTTGTTGTCATATTTTATGTTTTCTATACTATTTGGTCGAAGTTATTAGTATTTTATATTTGTGTAAGAGATAATTTACTTTGAAATTTATCAAACAATGTAATTTTCATGAATTTAAATGTATCAAATTATTTGTAATTTCTTATATATTTGAATGTGCATTTGCATATATATATATAAAATACAAAATATAGTTTTAAATTGAAGTGGCACAATATGATCTTAAAAATGTAGATTCATCTTTTCAATTGAGTAAGTCTTTATATAAGATTGTGCTTAAGTGCGACCTAATCTTTTGGTTGCAATTAGTTGTATAATATAGTTATTACATCAGCCAATTATGATGACAATATATTATGAAAAAATGGTACCTATTAGTAAATTTTTAGTTCATTAAAAATTATTTGTGATCACTAATTGTTTTTTAAACAAAATCTATTACAACGATAGACGACCACAAAAAAATGGTCACTAAAAAATTTTAATGACTATTTTTTAACTTTTAGCAATGACTTTTTTCTTTGTTAAAGAGGTTTTTTTTTTCTAGTAGTAATATCACCATTTTGGGTGTCGGAAAATAGATTTGGATATTTCATTAAAAAAAATTACGAGTGAAATAGTTTTAAGTGATAAAATAAAAATTGAATATCATAATGAAATTTGGTTGAAAAGAATATTACCCATTCATAACTAATATTCTATTCTCCCATATAAGTAGGTAACTAGTCTACTATCAAAATGTTGTGCAAAATTTCAAAAAAAAAAAAAATAAATTCATGAAGAATAATAGAATGTAAATGATCTAAAAGAATAAACATTATAACTTTATTAAGTATATTCAAAAAAAATAATTTTACACTAAAAATTTTAAAATTAAGATCAATGATTAAAAACTTGAAGAGTTCACTAGAGAAAAAACATCAAAGGTTTTATCAATATTAAAAGACTTAAAAAAATAATAATAATGATATATATCGCCAGGGAGAATCTAGTTAAGGGCAAGTGGGGGCAATCCTTTTGTTATTGGTTCATATGAGTTTTATTTTATTATTATTTTAACTTGTTGCCCCCACTTAAATTCACACATTGTCCAATTGCCCCCACTTGCCCTTTATAATTGGTTCATATGAGTTTTATTTTATTATTATTTTAATTTGTTACCCCACTTAAACTAACATGTTGCCCACTTTTAAATTTAAAGAATTTCCTTTGATCCTTGTAAGTGTAAGTATTTAACCAACAATTACAAGAATGTAACTTAAATTACAATTTTTTTTTCAGACTTATAGCTCTTTTACTTGACATAAAAACAAAACTTAGTTTTTTTTTTATTTTTACAACTTTACTTTTACCATGTCAAGGACAATTGTAGTATTTAAAAAATTTCATAAGTATTTGACAAATTATATTATGGATCCCTATCCATATTGCAATATGGATAAGGATCCATTACACGTATGAACTAAAAAATACATTTTTTTTAATAAATCACTGTCATTACCACCATCTTGACTTAGTTTTCCTTATGGTTACCCATCTTCCTTGAAAGGCAACAAATTTGAGGCAGTTCTGGGTTGGTGTTAGTTGGTGTTGTAACAACTAGAGAAATCTTTGGTTTGTTAAGTGTATCTTGCTATTCATTTGGGTGTGAAGTTGCCTTTATGTAGCAGGTTGGTAGCAACCTTGAGTTTGGTTTCAGTGTTAAAGTAGTTGCATGGTTGGTTCTTCATTTGTTATTGTTGGTTTTGTTAGATTAGAAAAATCACTGTTTAATCTTGTTCATCCCTTATGTACGTGGGGGTATGAACAATCCATATCTTGATAGTGGAGAAGTATGACATTCTCCTCCACAAACGCACTTATTTATGTCCCTATCATCTTATTGCATTGAACATTCTTAAACTTGCAGATCTGTGGTACGACTAACATTTCTTTGCTAAATATTTTTACCATTGCAATAAGCCAACTTTTGATGGGCTTGGTATGAGCGTCACTTGCTACTTGGCTTCTATTTTGTAATAATAGGTTGTGTGCTTGAGATGGGTGTCTAGTCGTAGGTGGTTTGCTGTTATTATTTTGTTTAGTTTTGTTGGGTTTTAAGTAGATGGGTGTTAGTTTTGTGATGGTGGAAGATTATAGTTTATTATTGTTTTTTTTTAAAAAAAGGTGATGAACTTATAGTTGATAAGTAATAAACTATCCTTATTTAACTAATGAACCTATACTATTTGACTAATGAATCTCTTACAAAGTAAATAATTTGAGCATTTAAAGTGATAAATCTATAGTTGATAATTAATGAACCTATAATTTATTCATATTGAACGTACATTATGTAATTTACACATATAATCTAGAAATAATAGATGAATAAATCCCTACGACTGTTGTATAAAAACATCCTCCTCAAGTGAACCATGTAAGAATGCATTTAAAATGTCAAGTTGCTTTACACGCCAACCATTGGAGATAATAAGAGAAAGAATTAATCGGATGGATGTGCGTTTGAATACTAGACTAAATGTGTCATGATAGTCAATACCTAGGCATTGGTGAAACCCCTTGGCCACAAGTCTAGCTTTGAGTCGATCAATGGAGCCATCCTTATGTCTTTTAACTCGAAAGACCCACTTACAACCCACAAGATTTTGGGATGGTGATGGTGGGACAAGAATCTAAGTCTTGTTTTTAAGCATTGCATCATATTCTTTTGCCATTGCTTTTTGCCATGAAGTTGATTTGATAGCCTGAGAATAACATGGAGGTTCAATATTATAGGAAGAGGTAGTTATGAAGGCTTTTGGTTTAAGAGAGCCTGTTTGTGATCGAGTTACCATATGGTGAGTCCGAGTAAGATTAATTTAGGATGAGTGATGTGTGGATTGGTCATGCGAAGTATTAGTTGAGGGTGATTGTGGTGATCGTGGTTGTAAAGAAGGAATAAAGGAAGCTAATGGTTTGGCTATGGCGAGTTCATTAAAGGGGGTAATGGATGGTTGTAGAGGTGAAAATGGAATTATTTATGGAAGAAATATAGTGGCTGGAGTCAGTCTCAGAGATGGCAAGTGCTTTATATCATTTGACATAAATGGATAAACCTGTTCATGAAACAAAACATGGTGTGAGACAATAAATTTTTTGGAAGTTAAATCAAGACAATAAAAACCTTTGTGAATTTTACTGTAGCCCATAAAAACACATTATTTGGACTGTGATTCGAGTTTGTGAGCACTTTAAGGTCATAGCCAAATATAGCAGAGACAACCAAAACTGTGTAAATTATGGTAATCAGGGTGAGTCCCAAATAGTTTAAAGTATAGTGTTTGATTAGATAAGTTTAGTGTAGGCAAATGGTTGATGGTGTAAACAACGGTACCAAAGGCATAATTCCAATACTCATTGGGAACAGAAGAATGTTGTAACAGTAACAACCCTGTCTCAACGATGTGTCTGTGTTTTCTTTCGGCACAATCATTTTGCTCTAATGTTTTGGGGCAAGAACTATATTGGGTCATGCGATTGTCTAGAAGATAAGAAGTAAGGACTTGGAATTCACCTCCCCAATCAGCTTGAAAATATTTAATTAGCCTACTAAAAAATTTTTCTATAAGATGGCAAAATTTAATAAAAACACTGAGAACTTCAAATTTATATTTAACAAAATAAATACAAGAATATTTACTGAAATGATTAAATAATAAAACATAGTAATGTTTTCCATCAATAGAAGTGACTGGAGAAGGACCCCATAAGTCTGAACAAATTAAATCTAATGGCCTAGTTGCTTTGTAGAAAGACATTGCAAAAGACAATTTATGTTTCTTGCTAACACTGCATGCATGATAAGGTGCTTGACACTTATTAATTAAAAAAGGAATATTGGCTTGATTAAGGGCTTGACGAACGGTTCTAAAGTTGGCATGGCCAAGTCTGGAATGCTAATTGGAGAGAGAGCATATCAAGGCTTGAACAGGTGCACTTGGTTGTTTCAATGGTTCAAGTAACATGGAATATAATCCATTGTCATTTGGGCCGATATAGAGCAATTCCCTCATGCAGATATCCTTAATAACAAAGTAAGTAGGAAAAAATTCAATGGAAATGTTATTAGTAAAAGAAAAAAGCATAAACGGAGAAAAGGTTAGCATATAAGTTAGGGACATGTAAAATATCATTGAGTATGAAAGAATTGCCATTAAAATGACAGGTAAAGGAAACAATATGAGATATAAGAAGGAATTTACCATTACCTACTTTAACTTCTTTAGGCCCAGTGTACTAAGAGTGAATAGACAGATTTTCAAGTTTTGGTGAAAAATGATGTGTTGCATCCAAATCTAAGATCCATTGTTGGTGATTTGGAAGTGTTGGGGAAGAGGCAGCAAGATTGGAAATTGGTCGAGGAGAAGGATACGGGGGTTGATACCTTATCTGATTTGGTTGAGGTTAAAGAGAGAAGCATGTTCAACAAAGATGGCCAAAGCCTCAACAGGTCTGACACTGAATAGAAGTGTTAATGCTGGTATTGAAGTATGATCCAGGGCCGAAGAAGCCACTAAAGAATTGAGATGATGGCCTAAGATTGTTGTTGAATCATCCATGTCCTCGTGGAGTTCTGCCTCCACGGCCTTTGAATGGTGATGATCGATTGTATGAATTTGCGTGAGCAAGGTGAGCAGTTGGTGGAATAAGAGAATGAATATCTTTCAATGCATTAGTTGCCAAGTTTTCTTCTTCACTCAATAATAGGCCATAAAGATAATCAAAACTAATGGCATCAAGTCAATTTTTTAGAGATCGAACAAAAGGGCAATATACCTATTCTAAGCCATTAATAACAACTTAAACGAGATTATCTTCACTTATAGGACTTTCCAAAGTTGCCAACTGATTAAACATAGACTTCGGTCATTGAATGTATTGAGTAACAGATTCATTGGCTTCTTTTATAAGATGGAAAAAATTTGGACTTAAGGGTGCGAATCTGAGCTCGTGAACCAGATGCATATGAAATGGCAAATTTTAGCCAAGCTACGTGAGCTGACAATATGCCAATGATATGAGGAACAAAGCTTTCACCAATGGAGCCAATAATCTAATTGAGCACTAATTGATCCTATCGAAACCAGGTGACAAAAGTAGGATTTGGTTGATTATTTTCAAGTGTTCGAGGACGAGGTTTTGAAGTTTCATTTATGAACTTGGCAAGATCATAGTTGTAGAGAAGAGGTAACAGTTGTGCCTTCCACAATAAATAATTTATTGCTATAAATTTAATTGGTAATTGATGCACAACATTAGGTAAAGAAGAGATGGTAGTTGTTGAGGTGGGTACAATGGCAGTATTACTAGTGTTTGCCATGATAAAGAGAGGAAAAAAAGAAAAAAAATTGAGCCTTGGTTGTTAAACCTTTGCAGGCTCTGATACCATAAAGAAGTGATTGTGTATGTTCGTTTAATGACAAATACGCATCATTTATAATATAGAGGATGAGAGTCGATAAGTACAAAGAAGCTACAATATAGGAAGCATAAGTGTATAAGGACTCTGCTACTATGATGTATAAGGACTCTACTACTATGTAATACATATATGATAATTTATTCCCTTATCAACTTCTATAAATTGAGTATCTGATATTGAAAATTAAAAATTATTCGTGTATTATTTATACATATTGTGTATTAATTCAAAAAATACATACAACATTGAACATTTGTTTATTGTCGGATATAGTTTATTAAAAATTTAAAATAGGTATATGATATTGTTTGTTGAAGTAGGTTGTTGAAAATTAAAAACTGTTGGCTTATTCATTATTTAGTTAACTACATTTTTTAATATTATTCGAAGATTTTCTTAATATTATTCGTATATGTTGAAAGTGAAAAATATGTGTCATATCATTATTCAACATTTTTTAATATAATCTGAATATTTCTTGAATCTTATTTATATATGTTGAACATGCAAAATAAGTGTCATATTCATTATTCAACATTTTTGAATACTATCCATATATTTTCAGAATCTTATTCATATATGTTGAAAATACAAAACATGTGTCATATTCATTATTCAATATTTTTGAATATTATCCATATATTAGAATCTTATTTGTATATGTTAAACATGCAATATAGGTGTCATATTCATTATTTAGTTATATATTTTTTAATATTATCCGTATATTTTTGGAATCTTATTTGTATATGTTGAAAATGGAAAACATGTGTCATTTTCATTATTTAGTTATATACATTTCTCAATATTATTCTTATATATTCATAATCTTATTTGTATATGATTGTCACACCCGTACCCTGATTCTCAATACATTTACATTCATTATGCATTGCATTTATATATATATTGATTTAATTTAAGTATAAGTTAGTATATATATAGATATAGTTATAGAGGAAAGAACTTAATTGTAGCAAAATGATTGTCCTTGATTGAGCAATTGAAAGCTTAAGGATTTATAGGTAACTTAAGTATTTCATTAAGGACCAAAAGGAGTATTTTACATAATATTTAATTAATTTTGTTGGATATGTTGGGAGTAGCTGGATTAATAAAAAGAAAGAGAGAGAGAGACAGAAATGAAAAGAAAAAGGGAAAAGAGTGCTTATATATTTCCTCTTATAGAAGTGATTTTTCAAGCAAAATTGAAGATCTAAAGTACCATTAAGGCTATAATCTTCATCTTAGAAAAATTTGGTGATTGATTTGATAAGTAATTTTAGTATTTTGGTTGATTTAATTTAGAGTTCTTAAGTTGTAGAATTTGTGTTTGATGAGTCTGATTTATTAGTCTCTGTAATTTAATCATATCTTGATATAAAAAACTCCAAATTAAGTGTTATTTAATGATTTAGAGCCTTTGAAGAATTATCTAAATTTATTTTCTTTGAGCTTGATCTGATCATTATATATAACTCTATTTTTGGGTGTCCAATTGATGTAAAATTTTTATAGCATGTTATAGACATATATATCTAAAACTAATTAAATTTTTAACTTAAAATTCCTTTTCAGAAGTCCTAGAAAATTTTCAAAGTCAGCTATGAAAGTAGCCATTTTGATTATGTGAACCAGGTTTATAAAGTTCATGAGTTAAAACTAGTCTAGATACTTTTCATATATCTTGAGCTAGAAAACTCAAAATTGAGTTTAGTTTGATTCTAAGAAAACTTAGAAGAGTTTTCTAAAACTTTGTAGTTTTAATCCATAGTTGATAATACCTAAATAGTGGTCTAACAGAGCTATACTTTTTATTACTCAATCTATCTTAGTAATTGAGCTGCTTGTAATGCAACCTTTATAATTTTATGTGTGGTTATTAGATGGAAATGAAATTTTTATTAAAGGTACTAGAACCATTTCACTTTTCGATCTTCAAATCACTACATACTAAAAGGATCAATTTTCCTTTCCATCATACCATGGCTCAGTTCTAGGATCCCTAGAAGCACATTTTTTAGTTCAATACAGAGGAAATATGTCCCCTACTGGAGGAATTTGAAGCGATTCTCGATCATCACGCAGATTCCACTTGTCGACTTGTAGTTCCTAACCTTAAGAACCCAAACCCTCACTCCATTTAATACTAGATGGCGCATATGTTCAACCTTCCACCTCGTTCCTCTTCTCACTGCATTCTTGATTCAGAAATCATATTAGAATACTTCTTAGATATCACCATGGGTGTGGACAAAGAGGAAACTTACTAGTCCCACATGATAGCTCTTTGTTTGTACGCCCAGTTTCTGCTGGTTTCTTCGTTCGGACACTGTGATTTGAAGGTCTTTTCCATTCTTGATCAGGTGGAATCATGGTTTAATCCCTTCTCTCTCATTATAGTAGAAACTATTATTAGACTATACAAATTCACAAAAGCACGACGATTCTCCAAAAGTCCCTTTCTATTGGAGGTAAGCTCTCCGATGTCAATGCCTGACTTTCAACTGACCTATCATTTGCACCTAATTATTTATCAATTTATAGATGTGGCTCTATGAAAAATTGAGTTTGCTTGAACCCCCTCAAGATATTAGGCATTATAAGGCTAAACATTACCGAACAAGGAAGCTACACCCCGTTCCAGTAGATGTTCACAGCTGGCTATCAACATTTCTTGACACTCTGATCCGCTGGATGTGCCTTTGGTGGAGATTATAGCATATGACTATCCAGTCCTATACATATTATGTTCTAATTGCTGGTCTTCATTTCACCACCTTTTACAATCCAACCCACCTCTATCATTAATATGGTAACAAATAACTGATTGTAGAATTAGTTCATGAGTTCGAACTAGGACCCCTTTCTTAAAATTTCCTAGACCACTTAGTGGCAACTTGGCCTCGAAGAACCATGGAAAGAAACTTAGACTACAACAGAGATCATATTACTTATGATCATTACAAATCATAGGTTTACTTGCAAAAGACGGAAAGAGATGAATTTATTAAAAATAAAAGAACAAGAGAGTCACAAGTATTAAGCTTTCGGGGTGACCAATAAAAGAAAAGAAGACAAAATTAGCTCATGAAATTAAGTCGTCATTTTCCTTTTTGTTAGATGTAGATTCCCTTTTTGTTAGTTAAACAACTTATAACAAACACTTTATGCAATGCTTAATAATAATTAAAGCAATCTATTTCATTCAATTTAAGCACAATATGTACATACATTTTGCTTCTAATACATCTCATGTTGTTAGTTGGCTTGTCCTTGCAAGTTTTCCAACTAACCATTTTGCATCTCTCTCTCTCTCATTTTACACATCCTTAACTTTTGCATGGACCACCTCTTTTGAGGTTTTCAATCCAGCAGGACTCTTTTTTTTGTCTCTAATTTTTGCCTAGACAGCCTCTTTTCAAGGTTTCTCCCTAAT
The DNA here is from genome assembly GCA_947683625.1 of Mallotus nudiflorus. Taxonomy (NCBI): domain Eukaryota; kingdom Viridiplantae; phylum Streptophyta; class Magnoliopsida; order Malpighiales; family Euphorbiaceae; genus Mallotus; species Mallotus nudiflorus. Next base: position 61,694 of record CANTUR010000886.1, on the reverse strand, counting down.
GAGACTTTTTACAGGAAGTATTTCTTGAGTTTTTCTAGGTTGATGGAACTTCCCAATTTGGCTTGAATTTCCCTCGAGGGTCAGTCATGATTGACTTTGTAGTCTTCAGCACCAAATCCCCTTCTTGAATCTTTCCTGGCTTGATCTTTTTATTGTAGGCCCAGACTATTTATTTTTTTTTGATATAGCTGAGAATGATACATAGATTTGATCCTCTTTTCATCCAACAATGTTAACTGAGCTAATCGACTCTTTACCCATTGATACTCATGAAGCTTAGACTCTAGCAGGACTCACAATGACCTTATCTCAACCTCCACCTGTAAAATGGCCTCACGTCCATAAATCAAAGAGTACGGAGTGACCTCTGTTAAGGTTCTGGCAGTGGTTCCATACCCCCACAATGCAAATTGTAAGTATTCCACCCAATCTTGGTAATTCTCTAACATCTTAGCCAGGATCTTTTTCACATTCTTATTGGTTACTTCCACCGCTCCATTTGCCTGCGGCCTATATAGAGATGATATGTGGTGCTCAATCTTGTAGTTTTTTAGTAGCGTAGCTGTTTCTACTTGAAATTGAACCTATTATCTGTAACAATATAGTACGGTAAACCATATCTGCAGATTATGTTCTTCTTGATGAACCTCGACATTTGCTTCGAACCCATAATAGCATAAGATTCAGCCTCAACCCACTTGAAGAAGTAATCGATAGCCACAATAATATACTGATGATGATTAGATGCTTTTGGCCTTACCTCTCCTATGATGTTAATCCCCCATAAAATAAACGGCCAAAGAGAAGTCATTCCCTGAAGTTCCATAGATGGTAAGTGGCCAACGTCATTATAAGTTTGGCAATTGTGACATTTCTTCACAAATTTAACGCAATCTACTTCCATGGTGAGCCAAAAGTAACCCTGACAAGCTATTTTCTTTATCAAGACTATCCCATTCATGTGTGGCCCATATAATCCTTTACGAATCACTTCCATAAGCTTTTAGGATTCATCCTTATCAACACATTTGAGGTGTACCCCGGTCAGAATTCTTTTGTACAGTATCCCATCGTGACTTATGAACTGTTGAGATAATATTTACAGGGATATCCTTTCTTTCTTATTAGTGCCATCCAAAAATCGCCCAGTCTCTAGATATCTTTGTAAGTCATAAAACCAAGGCTTCTTAGCAGTGTTGATTGGTGTCACCCTCACCTCCTTGTAATAAGGGCCTCGAGATTTCATTAGAATTAAGGGCCTGACCTCTGGCTATTTCCCATTTTCCCATATGGAGGCTAGTGTGGCTAAGGCATAAGCTATATGGTTTCCTTCTCTCGACAAGTAATAAACTTACACTGAGTAAATATGCATAAGATAGTAGCCAGATATTCCAGTACAGACATAATCTTTCCTCTTTTATCTCCCACTCTTTAGTAGCTTATTTTATGACTAACATGGAGTCCCTGTACAAGGTAACATTCTCCGCTCCTGCACTACGTAATGCCTCTAGAAAAAAAATGCAAGCCTCATATTTTGCTTGATTATTGGTTGCCTCAAACTTGAGTTTTTTTGCCATCGGGATCATCTCTTCCTTTAGCGCGACCAAAATCACACCTGTTGTTGATAACTCCATTACAGTAGATTTTCTAACCTTATACCTCTATTGCTCCCAAGTGTTTGTCAAGAAACTCCAACTTCTATTCTTGGTCATCATCTACTGGGCTCTGTACCAGGAAGTCCGCTACCACTCTCCCCTTCACTATTTTCTTGGCTGTATATTCTATATCGAATTCTGTGAGTAGAACGAGCCACCTAGCCAACTTTCCTATAAAAGATGGGGTTTGCTGGAGATACTTGAGGGTATCATGTTTGGAAACTGCCTGCACTTTGTAAGATTGAAAGTAGTGTTGGAGTTTCTTCATTGTCTAAATCACTACTAGGCACGTCTTCTCCACAAGGCTATAACTATTTTGGTAAGGCAGAAGCTTCTTACTCAAGTAATACATAGTGTGCTCTATCTTCTCTTCACCTTTTTATGCCAACATTGCCCCTATTGCATCTTTTTCAATTACTAAATATAGGATTAAGGCTTTACCTGGCCTTGGCGATTGCAAAATAGGAGGATTCATTAGATAATCCTTAATAGCTTCAAAGGCTTGCTAACACCTTTCATCCCATATCACGGGTTGATATTTCTTTAGGAGCTTAAAGATGGGATTGTAGACGGTCGTCAATTTGGCTATTAATCTGCTGATATACTGTAAGTGCCCTAGGAACCCTCAGACCTTTTTTTCATTCCTTAGCGCGGGCATATCCCTGATTGCCTTAATCTTATCCGGATCCACCTCTATTCCTATCTGACTAATAATGTGTCCCAATAGTTTCCTAAATGTAACCCCAAAAACACACTTCTTCAGATTCAGTCTAAGATTATACTTTTCTACCATTTCTAGAAACTTATCTAGTGCCTCAAAATGTCCTTCCCTGGTTGCGGATTTCACCATCATATCATCCATGTACACTTCTACCTCCTTGTGGATCATGTCACCATCATCTGATAAGTGGCCCCTGCATTCTTTAATCCAAAAGGCATCATTTAGTAACAGTATACACCCTCTTTGATAGTGAAGGATGTCTTTAACTTATCCATTATCGCCATCATGAATTGATTGTACCCTAAAAATCCATCCATGAAAGAGTACATCGCGTTGGAAGCCCCACTATCAATTAGCGTATTAATGTGTGGTAGTGAAAAGTCATCTCTGAGGTAGGCCTTATTTAAATCTCGATAGTCCACACATACTCTGACCCTCCTATCTTTCTTAGGAATAAGAACTATGTTTGTAACCATTAGGTGTCCTCTACCACTTTTAGAAACTTTGTCTTCAATTGTTTCTCGACTTCTTCTTTGACCAGGAGAGCCCATTGCGACCTTAACCTCCTTTGCTTTTACTTTATTGGTGTTATGTGAGGATATGTGGGGATCCTATGTTCTGAGATCTCCCTGTCGACTCTAGACATGTCTTTATAACTCAAAGCAAACACTTTCTATCTCTTTGTTACGATTTCTTTCATTTTTTCTCTCTCCTCATGAGTTAAACTAGAAGAAAGCAATATATTTTTAGGATTATCATTTGTGCCTAAATTAGATGATTCAGTTTGTGTAGAATTAATGTCAAACATATGCATGAAATGATCATTATAAATAGAATAACCATTAGGGAACACATCACATAAATAAGCAAATTCAGACTTCATTGTATTCACTTTCAAAAAGAAAAGATCATCAGTTTCAAATAGAGAAGCAAAAGAAACATCATAGTAATCATAAAAGACATCTATAATAGAGTTGAGGACATAGGCTTTAAAATCAAGTTCTTTGCTTTGATTATCAAAGCCTTTCAACTCCAAGGTAGCTTCATTCCCTTTAAATTCTTCTTCAGCCAGCACCAACTCCTTAGTAGGGACTTCTTTAACAGCAACACCTTTGGCTCTGTTCATAAATTTGGCAAAGATTTTGAACCCTGGAATAACTTCCCCAGCTATCAGGAGAGGTTCTGGAGTTCCATTGTATGGGTACCCGGTGCCTTCCTTTACAAAGATCTTTTATAGAGTTTTCTTTTTAGCATGGTTTCCTCTTCCTTTTCTTCAGATTGGCCCTAGATATATATCTTTCCCTTAGTATTATCAAGCCTTTTGAATCCTAGCCCATGTTTCAAAACAGGCATCTTATTTCCATAAATTCTGAAGGTCTGTTCTGATCTCTTCCCAACCCCATGTCGGGCATTAACCTCATGCTGTACATCATCTTCAGAACCTTTTCATCCATCTCATCCTCATAAATTACATAAGCCTCAAAACTGGGGCTTATGGAGATCTCTGTGGGGGTCAACTTCAATGCAATCACAACAACTTCAATTTCAGTATAGATGGTGACAATCCTTCCTTCATAAAGGAACTTAATTTTCTAGTGAACAGTGGATGGGATGCCGCCCAGGGGGTGAAACCATGGCTTTCCCAACAAAGTAGCAAATGTCACTTGGATATCAATCACGTGCAAGTCAACCCAAACTTTTATAGGTCCCACTTTGACCAATGCCCTAAATGTTCCTTCCATAGACCTTTTGGTGTCATCATAAGCTTTGATAACTACTTAAGAAGGCTTTAAGTTATCCACCGTCAACCCTAACTTTGGCAGAATCTTTAATGGATACACATTGATGGCAGAACCATTGTCAACCATCATGCAACAAGTCATTTTTCCCTTCACCTTAACCTTGATAAATAGAGCCTTGTAGTGGTCCCTCCCCTCTAGAGGCAGGTTGTCATTAGAAAATGTTATTGTCCCTTAAGGGGTATTCATTAGTGATCCGACCATTTGTTCCAAAGTATAGCTAGTGGAGATCTTTTTCTGATCCAGCGCTAGAACCAAGGCCTCCCTATGATCCCTGGAATGCATAAGTAACTCTTAAACACTGGCAATAGTCTGCTCACTTTGCTTTGCTTCTTTCCCTTTTTTTGAAATTTTTGTCTTTTTAGGCTCGGACTTGGCAATCTCGGGTTCTTCCCTCTTTCCTTCAACCTTCCCTACAGACTAGCCCGATCTACTTCTTTCGTTGTCCCATAGGTTAACCTATCCCTCACTTTCATCATCAGAACTCCATATGTCCAAGATGTGCATATGCAATTTCGTGGGTTGTTTGATTGGTTTTAGGTTCTCAGGTTTGGTTTTTAGGGAGTTTTGGGTGATATCTATGAAGGAGTTTAGGACTTACTCCTCCATTAGACCAGTGTTAATCATCAAAATGGGCGCATTTGGTGGTGGCATATTTCTAGGTCAGTAATCTTACCTGAGTCAATCAAGTCTTAGATTTCATGCTTTAATCAGGCACAACTATCAGTGTCATGTTTGATGGTCTAGTGAAACTTGGATAAAAGCTTTCGGTTGGCACCAGGTAAGGGTTGTTATGAAGTTAAAGTCTGCAATAGGTTTTTCTCAATAAGCTTGTCGAGGACCTTGGATAGAAGGCATCCCAAATTCAAAAATCTCTGAGGCTGTCTAACTGCATTAACCTGTGCACTGTTGCTTGGTGGTCGGATAACATTGATCTAAACATTACTACTCGAACCAGCTCCTTCCTTGCCCCCAAACCTTCCTCTGAAGAATTTCTTCTTTTGAGCTAGATTTGACTCTTTTTGGACCCCAAATTTGTACAGTTCTTTGAAGTTTTTTATCCCCAAAACTCTCAGCTTTCTAGAAAATGCTGGGACACACCCCTCTATTACTAGGACTAATTGATCTGACTCATCAGGGCTATGCCTCATCAAAGATAGCTTTCCCCTCCAACGAGTCAGGTAATCAATAAAGGACTTATTAAAGTTCTGTTTGGTGTCTTGTAGATCTCTCAGGGACACCTCTAATAGAAAATTGAGGCCATATTACTTTATAAAAGTGGCACATAATTCCTTCTAATCCGATTGAACATGTGATTCTAAAGTGTAGTACCAGCGGATCGGTGCTCCACCTAGTGACATAGGAAATTGCTTGATGATTTGGCTCTCAGTCAACTCAGTGGCTTTCATATAAGTCACATATTGCTTCAAATGCAAATGGGGATTCTTGACGCCAGAGTATTTCTTTATATCAGGGAATTTGAATTTACGGGGTAGTAGTTCATCTTCCCTTTCCAGATTCAGATTGACATAATCTAGGGGGCGAAAATGCCCTTCTCCTTCATCATCATCTACATTTGGTTCATAGCCTAGGTCATGCTTTTGGCCTACTCAGTTTGCCCCACATCTTTGGTTGGGTTCACATTTCTCTGGTTGATGGGTTGGCTAACACCATTAGACCATCTTCTTCCCTTCCCTTAATTGGGATCTCCTCATCGAGATCTATCGAATTGATTGGTGGCACATTAGACGGATGTACCTACTGATTGTCCCTAATGAGCTTAGTAATTTTCCCTTTCATCTCCCTCATCATAGACCGAGTTTCTACAATCACTTTATCTTTTAACTGTGCCTTAAATGCCTCTGGATCAAAACCACCTGCCATTCCCACTTCTGAATTTCTGACTAAATAACATGAACTAATTTAGACCCACCTTAATGAGCTCGAAGGATCTATAGTGTTGCAGAATCATATGTTAGAATGATGCATGACGTGTATACATGATATGCAAGTCCATTTTATTTTAAGGAAACTTAAGAAACAAACAAAAAAGAAGATACACAAAACTAAAATGTGAAGTTTAAACATGCAAACTTCTGCCCTTATTTCTCCCACACGCGTATTCAATGGTGAGTATCTTGCCCTAGGATTTTTGCCCTAGGTTTTAATTATCAACGGGGGATAACAAAACTGACGTATGCAAGATAACTCTTAAAATGATTCAAACAAGTAACAGGTACTTTAAATAAAGCTCGAGTCCATTTCCTATGAGCTAAGGTCCTTAGCACCATAAACTCACTTGCCAAGGCCCACTTGAAATGGGTCATGAATAGGCACGAGAGGTACTTACTGACTTAGTTTGTTTATAATGGGCTTTGGTTGGACACGAGGGCCCATTTTACCTTGGATTGCTTATTGATAGGCTCAAGATTTATTTTAAGGGTCCATTATATAGCATAACACACATGCATATGGGGAAAATTCCTGAGGATAGTTGCTAGGTCATTATATGGGCTTGAGTATTGGGTAAAAAGGCTTCGGTTCCCACAACGATATACATCAATATACGTCTCCCCACTCAAAGGTCAAACAACGTGGATTAGTACGTGTTGTGAGTGACAATAATTAAATATTCCACCACCAGGTTTGAGTGAAATGTAGGTAGTGAAGTATTGACTATTGCCGGGTTTATTTGGGATTAAAGTGCTCATTGTGTGCAAAATGTGTAGTGAGTGCATAAATACAGGAAGAAATAAGAAAATAATTAAAAATGATAAAATGCAAAAAAATAGAATCAGTTTCTCTATCCTTAGTTATCATGACCCAAAACAGGGGCCATGACCGGCGCTACGGAACGAGAATTCTTTCGAATCCGGAACCCGTAGCAAGCCTAAAAATAAATAAAATATGCAATAGTAATAATAACAACACTTAATGCAGCGGAAATAAAATCATAAATATCAAAATAATAATCCACCACGGGTTTAAACTAAATCCATATCTCATATATAAATAAATCCTTTAATACAAGTTTCAGTTCAGATATTTAAAGTACATATCTCTCACATATATATTACATAAAACCCACAAACTTATTTACAACTACTGCAGTGTTTAGATTATAAAATAAAACTCAAAACATTAGATAAGCAGTTTACATAAAGAAGCCGGGGCAGAAGAAATCCGGCGTACAGGCCTGCTACTGAGGTTTGAAGACGATGACTCTCTTGAAAAATAGTCGACGGAGGGGAGTTAGACCTCACTGAGTGAATTACTATAATATATATACATGCATACTAAATGACAATGCATACAGTCAACAATATATATATATATATATATATATATATATATATATATATATATATACAAGCAATTACACACAGATGCAATAAAATCATTTTATATATTTATTGAAAATCACTGTTTATGAAGGATCAAATAGAACCCTAGAAAATCGCAACCTCAAAACAGTGTTAGACAACACTCTAGCCATACAGGCTCACTTATTCCAATATATTCACTTAGTCCATTTGGACAGTAGATTGGCCCCGAGAAACTAAGTCAACCGAGCTCCAGCAGTCTGACTGTCAGTGTGATTGGCCCCGAGACACTAGGTCAACCGAGCTCCAGCAATCACACCTCCAAACCATATCTCACACATCAAATAATCATATCCAATAAATATCCACAAATGGTTAGTAATATAGCCTAAATGCTATAAGCGTACCGATACGTACTCGGTCCTAGTACTGCCTACTAGGTAGCACGTTCTATTGATATCCTTCATTAAAATATAAAATATACATTCATAAAGTAAATGATGCATGAATTTAAATATAATAGCAACAATAACCATATATATACTAGAAATATACCAAAAGTAAACCAGGTATATTTCGAGTATATATACGCCAAAGAAATCTAGACAGATTACGAAATAAACTAGAAATATATTCAAAAACATTTTAAACCTAATTTATTAGCAAAACATGCATATAATTTAAAATATACTGAAAATATACTAAAGATAAACCAAAATAAACTAAAAATAAACTTAAGTACTAATTGAATTATTTATGCATAATTAATCAAAATAAAACATATATTTCTAAATCATGCACCCTAAAGCACATATATATAAAATAGCAACTCACACTTAGTGCGCTCCTCGAGATGGGCCCGACAGGCCTGGTCCACTAGGCCTCGGTCTCGGCGCAACTAAATAAACGAAAATAACAGACATCAGAATAAACCTAACAAAAAATCCTAGAAACTCGATCTAGAATATTGGACATAGAATCAGAATTAGGGTTCGACCGGACATCACGTTTTACGAGAATTCTACCAAAAATTCGACAGAACCTTCCCTGTAAAATGGACATCTCTCTACTGCAAAGAAACACATCCACAACCCCTCGGTCGGACTCCAAACAACAGTCTACCGACCGGGGTCCATAATTCACAGAACAATTATGAAAATACCAAAAATGCCCTTATATCACAGAAATACATTTAATAAGTAGAAATTACATAATTAACCCTAAAACACAGTAAAAACCGATAAAAACTCATTTATTTAGAAAAATCGTATATTATATATATAATTTGAAAATAATTCACGAAAAATAGTTTTAATTAATTAAAAATACTAAATAATTTGTAGAAATCATTTTTATACCTTAAATAACTACTAAAACTAATTTAATTACATTTTTAGCCAATTTAAGGTAAAATTACCAAAATACCCCTATATATATAAATATACTAAAATTACTCCAAAAATTCACCAAAAATAATACAATTGCACAAAATTAATTTTCTCAACATATTTATCAATAATATCAATAATTAAACTCAATTAACTAATTAATTTCAATTAAAAACACAATTAACCTAATTTTCCAAAATTACATAAACCTAAACAAATTCAAAATAAATACATAGAAATTCATAAAAATTCCAAATAAATTCCTATAATTCATTTCAACACCTATATTTATCATAAAACACAATTTCATAATTTAATTAATTAATTTTCGAAAATTAGAAAATAATAATAAAATATTCAAAAATACCCAAAAATCAAAATAATCTCCAAAAATTCTACAAAAATTCACACATGAAGATTAAGCTACTAGGATTAACATTTGTTAAGGAACTTTTCATGAATCAATAAATTCTAAGTTCAAAAAAATCAAGAAGTTAAAATGGCCGAATTGAAGATTTAGCTAAAACCTCATCAACCACTTGTTTTCCGGCCAAAAGGAGCTTAGAATAGGGACCACCGGAGCTCAAGGATTCGATGAAGACCGACGGTGCACGAAATGGTGGTCAGAATCATGGTCGACTTCGAAGAGCTTCACTTGCTGCCACCACGAATTCCGGGCGTTCCAGTGGGCTTCCGGCGGCTTGGTCACGTCGGAGAGGAAGAGGAAGGAAGGGGGAGGAGGTTGGTGATAGCTGATGGTGGCGAAGGGCGGTCCGGCGTGCTAGAACAGGAGGCGCAGTGAGGGTAGGGCATCGGGAAAGAAGAAGAAGGGGGGAGGGGCAGATTCGTAATTTGTCAAATCTTGATTTTTGATAAATATTATATATGTATAGGTATGTATATATATATATATATACTTTATATTATTTTAATATATAATATGATATAGACAATAAATATTCACCACACACACATAATTTAATATTTTAATAATTTATACACTAAAAATAATTAGTTAACTAATATTAAAACTAATAATAAATAATAAAAATGTTAGGGTAATTAATTAAACCCTAGTTTAATTTAAATAAATACACACATATATACACTTTATTTAGTACTTTAAAAATATATATGAGCTCATGATAATGCGTAAATCTACTTAAAATAATTAATAGTAAATTATTTACGTGAAAATTTCCCCGAAAATAGAATTCTCGGAAAAATTTTACGTAAAGCACTTAAGATAATATACAATAATTAAAATAAGTTTTAAATACATATCAACTCGTAAAATATCATAATTATATACAAAATTATTAATACTGCATATCTCGATGCAGTATTAAAATATTCAAAAACTCGGGATATTACAGTCTTCCCCCCTTACAAGAATTCGTCCCTGAATTCCAGAAAGAAAATGATCATAAGATCAAGAAGGGAAGAGATATGAGTAAGAAGCTCACATCTCAGCTTCAATTTCCCATGTATGCTCCTCAACTCTGTTGCTACGCCACAGAACCTTGACCATTGGAATCTGCTTCGAACGCAACTGTCGGACTTGATAGTCAACGATCGCCACAGGTTCTTCCACAAACGTCAAATCTTCACTCACTTCTACACTATCTGGCTACAACACGTGTGAAGGGTCTGAGATATACTTCCTCAGCATTGAGATATGAAATACTGGATGCACCTGTGACATATTCGGAGGCAAATCCAATCGATATGCAACAGTGCGAACTCTCTCCAGAATCTCAAACAGTTCGATATATCTTGGTGCTAACTTACCCTTCCTGCCAAATCTCATAACACCCTTCATCGGAGATACCTTCAGAAAAACAAAATCCCCAACCTGAAACTTCACATCTCTACACCTAGGATCCGCATAGCTCTTCTGCCTGCTAACTGCGGTTTCTAATCTGCGCTTAATCACGGCGACTTTCTCTGCAGCATCCTGAACCATCTCAGGTTTAGTCAAAACTCTCTCACTAATCTCATCCCAACTCAAAGGGGATCTACACTTCCTCCCATACAAAGCCTCATACGGTGCCATACTAATACTGCTATGGTAGCTGTTATTATATGCAAACTCTACGAGTGGCAAATGATCATCCCAGCTACCTCCCAAATCCAGGACACACATCCTCAACATATCTTCCAGCGTCTGGATCGTCCTCTTAGACTGACCATCTGTCTGAGGATGAAAAGCAGTACTGAAATCTAACCTAGTGCCCATCGCTTCCTACAACTTTTACCAAAATCGAGACGTAAACACCGAACCTCTATCTGACACAATGGACATAGGTACCCCATGAAGGCACACAATATGCTTCACATACAGCTTCGCCAATCTAGCTACATAATAGGTGGCTTTCATAGGTAAGAAATGTGCAAACTTCGTTAACCTTTCTACAATCACCCAGATGGAATCGTATCCATCCTTCGAACGAGGTAAACCAACCACAAAATCTGTAACTATCCTTTCCCACTTCCACTCGGGAATAGGAAGAGGTTGAAGCTTCCCAGAAGGCTTCTGATGTTCAGCTTTCACTTGCTGACATGTTAGGCACTTAGCAACATAATCAACGACATCCTTCTTCAGTCCATCCTACCAGTATAAGTCTCTGATACTGTGGTACATCTTAGTGACACCCGGATGTATGCTATAGGCTGTAGAATGTGCTTCCTCTAGGATCTCTTCTCTCAAATCATCCACATCAGGAACATACAATCTACCACTAATCCACAACACACCATCATTATCGAGTGTGAAATCAGTGAACTTCCCAGCTCTGACATTCTCTGTAAGCTCTTCTAAAATAGGATCTCGACTCTGAGCTGCTTTAATCCTATCCCTTAGCATAGATCGCACCTTAAATTGAGCTAGCAGTCCACCTGACCTACTGATCTTCATCATTAGACCTTGATCCACCAACAGCTGCAACTCTTGGATCAACGATCTCCTCTCAACACTGATGTGAGCAAGACTGCCTGAGGACTTTCTACTCAAGGCATCTGCTACCACATTAGCCTTGCCCGGATGGTATAATATCTCACAGTTATAATCTTTTAACAATTCCAACCATCTCCTCTGCCTTAGATTCAGATCTCACTGCTGGAAAATGTACTTAAGGCTCTTGTGATCAGTAAATATCTCACAAGTCACCCCGTACAAATAATGTCTCCAAATTTTGAGAGCAAAGATCACTGCAGCCATTTCAAGGTCATGTGTGGTATAGTTCTGCTCATGCTTCTTCAACTGCCTTGAAGCATAGGCTATCACCCTTCCATTCTGCATCAACACACAACCAAGGCCAACTCTAGAGGCATCACAATAAACTGTGAACTTGTCCACACCATTAGGCAAAGCTAACACTGGTGCTATGGTCAATTTCTCCTTCAATAACTGAAAACTATTCTCACAAGCTTCTGACCACTCGAATCTAACATTCTTCTGAGTCAAGCGAGTCATAGGGGCTACAATTCTGGAAAAATCCTGCACAAATCGCCTATAATACCCGGCTAAACCCAGAAAACTTTGAATCTTAGTAACAGAAGTCGGTCTAGGCCACTCAGACACTGCTTCAATCTTCTGTGGATTTCTTTAGACACTACGTGTCCAAGAAAAGAAACACTCTCCATCCAGAAATCACACTTCAAGAATTTAGCATAAAGCTGATGATCTCTCAGTGTCTGCAGTACAATCCTCAAGTGATATACATGCTCCTCCATATTCCTTGAATATACCAGTATATCATCAATGAAGACTACCACAAACTGATCCACATATGGTATGAATACCCTGTTCATCAGGTCCATAAAAGCTGCTGGTGCATTAGTCAAACCAAAAGACACCACCAGAAACTCATAATGGCCATATCGAGTGCGGAATGCTGTTTTAGGAATATCAGCTTCACTAATCCGTAACTGATGATAACCCGACCCCAGATCAATCTTAGAAAAGAACTGTGCACCATGTAGCTGATCAAACAAGTCATCTATCCTTGGGAGAGGATACTGATTCTTCACTGTCACCTTGTTCAGCTCTCTGTAGTCAATGCACAGTCTCAGGGTGCCATCCTTCTTCTTCACAAACAGGACTGGTGCACCCCAAGGAGAAATACTGGGTCTGATGAAACCCTTATCCAATAACTCTTGCAACTGCTCCTTCAACTCTCTTAACTCTGCAGGAGCCATTCTATAGGGTGGCATAGATATAGGAGTAGTACCTAGAACCACATCTATACAGAACTCAATCTCTCTGTGAGGTGGTAAACCTGGCAACTCCTCAGGAAAAACATCAGGAAACTCACAAGCAACAGGAACATCTGTGACTGATAACTTCTCCACTGAAGTATCCTTGACTAATGCCAAATATCCCTGACAACCTTTCCTTAATAACTTCCTAGCCGTAATAGCAGAAATAAGATTCTAAGGTGCTGAACTCCTATCACCCATAAACTTAAACTCTTCTTCACCAGGAATTCTGAAAGTCATCTCTTTATTTCTATAATCTACCATGACATAATGCTGAGATAACCAATCCATTCCCAGAATAACATCAAACTCCATCACATCCAACAAAATTAAATCAGCGGGTAATTCTCTATCTCCCACGAGAACTGGACAACCAGAAAGAATAATATCTGTGTCCAAGGAATTGCTCAGAGGAGTGGCAACGGACAAAGGAAAAGCCATCCTTGATACTTGCCAATAAGACTTGGAATCAAAAATGGGAGAAACAAGCGAATGCGTGGCACCCGGATCAAACAAAACCCATGCATCCAGGTAACAAACAGAAATAATACCTACCACGACTACATTGGATGCCTGAGCATCCTGCTGAGTGAGATGGAAGACTCTGGCCTGTCCTTGACCTCCCTGCTAATTGGTAGAAGCCTGGCCAATACCTCTGGCACCTCCTCTAGTACCTATACCACGACTCTGCTGTGGAACAAGCTGAGTGGAACTCTGATGTTGGGCTGGAGGTAATTGAAATGGCACGGGTGCAGCACTAGCAATCGACTGCTGTGGGAATCACAAAATCTACGATTGCTGATTCCCTGAGTAAGGACACGATCTGGCAAAATGTCCTGTCTGCTCGCATATGAAGCATGTCAGTGGTGTCAGATAACACGGTCCCTGATGGACTCTACCATAAGTTTGGCAAATACTGGCAGCTGATCCAAAACTTCGACCACTGCTGCTGCTCGAAGCACCTGACCTAAATCTGAACGGTCTACGCTGACCTCCACGGCCATGTCTACTACTCCGATGCACTCGCTGCTGCTGCCTCTAACTCTGCTGAGTCGGACCTCGCTGCTGACTACTCAAACCAACATGAAAACTCAAATATGGTGTAGTCTGCAATCCACTTGACTGAACTCCCAACTGGTAATAATCAGGCATCGCTCCTTGCCTAACTAGCCTCAGCTCAATCTCCTTGGCCAACTCAATCACAAACTCGAGAGTAAGGCCTGTTGTAGGCATACCAGCAAATACTGAACCCAATCCGGTAACATATGTAGTGACTGCGAAGTACTGGTCTCGCATCAGATCCTCTGCATATCTACCCAACCGAAGAAAATCTTAGGTGTACTCCTCTACTGATTGATCATCATGAGAAATGTTGGTCAGTCAGAGACGATAGCTCATACGGAGAGGCTCTGGACAGAATCTCCTCATAAATCGCTCTCTGAACTGAGCCCAGGTCATCGCCATCATATAGGGCTAGATCATCTGAATGAACCAATCTAGGGCTGGTCCCTCGACAGACAACTCGACTATTATAATTCGCTGGTACTCGGTATGAGCAGTCCGAGTCCTAGTCTCAATCGTGTGCAGAAAGTCTAACGGATTAGAAGTCCCATCAAACGCAATCCTGCCAACTCTAGCATAGAATAAAGCTGCCTCAGGGTCAGACATACCCTGCTGATAGGCAGGCTGAACAACTGGAGGTATAGGAACATCAAACTCAGGCTCTATAGGCTCCTCGTCCTGTAACTCTCTCTGCCTTCGACGACCTACCGCTCCTCGAGGTCTACCCCTACCACGACCTCTACGTCTAACTGGCTACTCAGGAGGTAAAACCTCATCCTGAAAAGACTCATCATCCTTGGCCTCAATGACCGGTGGAGCGACATGCGCTCTCCTCCTCATTCTGAAAAGACAACAGAATGATTCAGACAAAACAGACAATGAAAGAATAACGCAGAAAACTAAAACAAGGAATACTTATCAAGATATACTCGAACCTAATTCACTGTAGTAGTTACTAAAAGAGAACACAACTCTGAAAACTAGGGCCACAAATCACACAACTAAGCCTTGACACAGAACTCCGCTCTGATACCAACTTTGTCACGACCCAAAACAGGGGCTATGGCCAGCGTTAGGGAATGGGAATTCTTTCGAATCCGGAACCCGTAGCAAGCCTAAAAATAAATAAAACTTGCAATAGTAATAATAACAACACTTAATGCAGCGGAAATAAAATCATAAATATCAAAATAATAATCCACCACGGGTTTAAACCAAATCCATATCTCATATATAAATAAATCCTTTAATACAAGTTTCAGTTCAGATATTTAAAGTACATATCTCTCATAGATATATTACATAAAACCCACAAACTTATTTACAACTAATGCAGTATCTAGATTATAAAATAAAACTCAAAACATCAGATAAGCAGTTTACATAAAGAAGTCGGGGCGGAAGAAATCCAGCGTACAGTGTAATATCCCGTGTTTTTAAATATTTTAATACTGTATCGGGATATACAGTGTTAATAATTTTTAAATATAATATTGATATTTCACGAGCTTTTATTTAATTAAAATTGAATATTTTAATTGTTTATTATTATTTTAAGTACTTTACGTAAAATTTTCTTGAGACTTGCATTTTCGGGGAAATTTTCACGTAAATAATTTATTATTAATTATTTTAAATAGATTTACGGACTTACATGAACTCATATATATTTTTAAAATACTAAACACCGTATATATGTGTACTTATTTATTTAATTAGGGTTTGATTAATTACCCTAATATTATATTATTTATTTATTAGTTTATTGTTATTTAATTATTTTATTTAGTATTAAATTATTTAAAATATTAAATTATATGTGTGTGGTGTATATTTAATGTGTGTAATTTAATATTATTTTAATATATAGTATAAAGTATATATATATACATATATACATTTAATATTAACAAAAATTATAAAGTTTGATATAATTACAAAACTGTCATTCTTCTTCCTTCTCCCTCCCAACCGTTCCCCATCACCGTCCGCCGCTGCTACCGTCGATTCCTTGCCGTTGGTGTGCCATCCGGCGTGCCACCTCCTTCCCCAGCCTCTCCCGCTGCCTGTTGCAGCCGTTTCCAGCGCTTGGAAGCCATTTTTGGCTGGAGAAGTCGAAAGTGGGAGCAACGTCGTTCACGACGTTTTCGGCCACCGTTTTTGACACCACCAGTCTTTTTATTCTCCTTAAGCTCTGGTGAGTGTGATTCCAAGCTTTGTTTCACTTAAAATGGTCTTGATTTGTTTAGGTTTCGATTTTTCGAATTCGGCCATTTTAGGGTTTTTGATTTTTTGAACTTCAATTTGATTGATTCATGAAAAGTCCCTTAACAAATGTTGATCCTAGTAGCTTAATCTACATGTATGAATTTTTGTAGAATTTTTGGAGATTATTTTGATTTTTGGGTATTTTTGAATATTTTAATATTATTTTCTAATTTTCGGAAATTAATTAAATAAATTATGAAATTATGTTTTATGATAAATATAGGTGTTGACATGAATTATAGGAATTTTTTTGTAATTTTTATGAATTTCTATGTATTTATTTTGAATTATTTAGGTTTATGTAATTTTTGGAAAATAGGGTTAATTGTGTTTTTAATTGAAATTAATTGGTTAATTGAGTTTAATTATTGATATTATTGATAAATATGTTGAGAAAATTAATTTTGGATGATTATACGATTTTTGGTGAATTTTTGGAGTAATTTTAGTATATTTATATATATAGGGGCATTTGGTAATTTTACACAAAATTGGCTAAAAATGTAATTTAATTGGTTTTAATAGTTATTTAAGGTATAAAAATGATTTCTACAAATTATTTAGTATTTTTAATTAATTAAAACTATTTTTTGTGAATTATTTTCAATTATATATATAATATACGATTTTTCTAAATAAAATGAGTTTTTATTGGTTTTTACTGTATTTTAAGGTTAATTATGTAATTTCTACTTATTAAATGTATTTCTATGATATAAGGGCATTTTTGGTATTTTTATAATTATTCTGTGTTTGTGGACCCCGATCGATAGACTGTAGTTTAGAGTCCGATCGAGGGATTTTAGTTGTGTTTTAAGCTTATTTTTTGAAATGTGTTTCTTTGCAGGGTCGGCTCTACTCTTTGAGTAGAGAGATGTCCATTTTACAAGGGAGGTTCTGTCGAATTTTCGATAGAATTCTCGTAAAACGTGATGTCCGGTCGAACCCTAATTCTATTTCTATGTCTAATATTCTAGATCGAGTTTCTAGGATTTTCTATTAGGATTATTTTGATGTCTGTTGTTTATTGTTTGTTTAGTTGCGCTGAGACCGAGGCCTAGTGGACTAGGCCTGTCGGATCTATCTCGTGGAGCGCACTAAGTGTGAGTTACTATTTTATATATATGTGCTCTAGGGTGCATGATTTTAGAAATATATGTTTTGTTTTGATTAATTATGCATAAATAATTCAATTATTACATAAGTTTATTTTTAGTTTATTTTGGTTTATCTTTAGTATATTTTCGGTATATCTTAATTTATATGCATGTTTTGCTAATAAGTTATGCTTAAAATGTTTTTGAAAATATTTCTAGCTTATTTTGTAATTTGATTGGATTTGTTTGACGTATATATACTCGAGATATACCTGGTTTACTTTTGATATATTTCTAGTATATATATGGTTTATATTGTTATTATATTTAAATCATGCATCATTTATTTTTATGAATGAATGTTTTATATTTATCATTGAAGGATATCAATAGAACGTGCTACTTAAGGGGCAACACTAGGACCGAGTACGTACCGGTGCGCTTATAGCATTTAGGCTATATTACTAACCATTTGTGGATATTGATTGGATATGAATATTTGATATGTGAGAAATGATTTGGGAGTGTGATTGCTGGAGCTCGGTTGACCAAGTGTCTCGGGGCCAATCACATTGACAGTCAGACTATTGGAGCTCGGTTGACTTAGTGTCTCGGGGCCAGTCTACTGTCCAAATGGAATAAGTGAATATATTGGAATAAGTGAGCCTGTATGGTTAGAGTGTTGTCTAACACTATTTTGAGGTTGCGATATTATAGGGTTCTATTTGATCCTTCATAAACGATGATTTTCAATAAAATATATAAAATGATTTTATTGCATCTGTGTGTATTTACCTGTATATATACATATTAGATATATACTGTTGATTGTATGCATTGTCATTTAGTATGCATGTATATATATTATAGTAATTCACTCAGTGAGGTCTGACTCTCCTCTGTTGACCATTTTTCAAGAGAGTCATCTTCCTCAGACCTCAATAGCAGGCCTGTACGCCGGATTTCTTTCGTCCCGGCTTCTTTATGTAAACTGCTTATCTGAGTCTTGAGTTTTATTTTATCTAGACATTTCAGTAGTCATTAAGTTGTTAAAGAGATGTTGTATTGCATTTGAACTGAAACTTGTATTAACGGATTTATTTATATATATGAGATATGGATTTGATTTAAATTCCCTGGTAGTGAATTATTATTTTTATATTTATATTTATGATTTTATTTCCGCTGCATTAAGAGCTGTTGTTATTATTATTGCATGTTTATTTTATTTTTAGGCTTGCTATGGGTTCCGGATTCGAAAGAATTCCCGTTCCCTAGTGCCGGTCATGGCCCCTGTTTTGGGTCATGACATACAGGCCTGCTACTGAGGTCTGAAGACGATGACTCTCTTGAAAAATAGTCGACGGAGGGGAGTCAGACCTCACTGAGTGAATTACTATAATATATATACATGCATACAAAATGACAATGCATACAGTCAACAATATATATATATATATATATATATATATATATATATATATATATATATATATATATATATATATATATATATATATATATATGTATGTGTACAAGCAATTACACACAGATACAATAAAATCATTTTATATATTTATTGAAAATCACTGTTTATGAAGGATCAAATAGAACCCTAGAAAATCGCAACCTCAAAACAGTGTTAGACAACACTCTAGCCATACAGGCTCACTTATTCCAATATATTCACTTAGTCCATTTGGATAGTAGACTGGCCCTGAGACACTAAGTCAACCGAGCTCCAGCAGTCTGACTGTCAGTGTGATTGGCCCCGAGACACTAGGTCAACCGAGCTCCAGCAATCACACCTCCAAACCATATCTCACACATCAAATAATCATATCCAATCAATATCCACAAATGGTTAGTAATATAGCCTAAATGCTATAAGCGTACCGGTACGTACTCGGTCTTAGTACTGTCCACTAGGTAGCACGTTCTATTGATATCCTTCATTAAAATATAAAACATACATTCATAAAGTAAATGATGCATGAATTTAAATATAATAGTAACAATAACCATATATATACTAGAAGTATACCAAAAGTAAACCAGGTATATTTCGAGTATATATACGCCAAAGAAATCCAGACAGATTATGAAATAAACTAGAAATATATTCAAAAACATTTTAAACCTAATTTATTAGCAAAACATGCATATAATTTAAAATATACTGAAAATATACTAAAGATAAACCAAAATAAACTAAAAATAAACTTAAGTACTAATTGAATTATTTATGCATAATTAATCAAAATAAAACATATATTTCTAAATCATGCACCCTAAAGCACATATATATAAAATAGCAACTCACACTTAGTGCGCTCCTCGAGATGGGTCCGACAGGCTTGGTCCACTAGGCCTCGGTCTCGGCGTAACTAAACAAACAAAAATAACAGACATCAGAATAAACCTAACAGAAAATCCTAGAAACTCGATCTAGAATATTGGACACAGAATCAGAATTAGAGTTCGACCGGACATCACGTTTTACGATAATTCTATCAAAAATTCGACAGAACCTTCCCTATAAAATGGACATCTCTCTACTCAAAGAGTAGAGCCGACCCTACAAAGAAACACACTTCGAAAAACGAACACAGAAACACATCCACAACCCCTCGGTCGGACTCCAGACAACAGTCTACCGATTGGGGTCCACAATTCACAGAACAATTATGAAAATATCAAAAATGCCCTTATATCACAGAAATACATTTAATAAGTAGAAATTACATAATTAACCCTAAAACACAGTAAAAACCGATAAAAACTCATTTATTTAGAAAAATTGTATATTATATATATAATTTGAAAATAATTCACGAAAAATAGTTTTAATTAATTAAAAATACTAAATAATTTTTAGAAATCATTTTTATACCTTAAATAATTATTAAAACTAATTTAATTACATTTTTAGCCAATTTAGGGTAAAATTACCAAAATACCCCTATATATATAAATATACTAAAATTACTCCAAAAATTCACCAAAAATAATATAATTGCACAAAATTAATTTTCTCAACATATTTATCAATAATATCAATAATTAAACTCAATTAACTAATTAATTTCAATTAAAAACACAATTAACCTAATTTTCCAAAATTACATAAACCTAAACAAATTCAAAATAAATACATAGAAATTCATAAAAATTCCAAATAAATTCCTATAATTCATTTCAACACATATATTTATCGTAAAACACAATTTCATAATTTAATTAATTAATTTTTGAAAATTAGAAAATAATAATAAAATATTCAAAAATACCCAAAAATCAAAATAATCTCCAAAAATTCTACAAAAATTCACACATGAAGATTAATCTACTAGGATCAACATTTGTTAAGGAACTTTTTATGAATCAATAAATTCTAAGTTCAAAAAAATCAAGAAGTTAAAATGGCCGAATTGAAGATTTAGCTCAAACCTCATCAACCACTTGTTTTCCGGCCAAAAGGAGCTTAGAATAGGGACCACCGGAGCTCAAGGAGTCGATGAAGACCGGCGGTGCACGAAATGGTGGTCAGAATCGTGGTCGACTTCGAAGAGCTTCACTTGCTGCCATCGTGAATTTCGGGCATTCCAGCGGGCTTTCGGCGGCCTGGTCACGTTAGAGAGGAAGAGGAAGGAAGGGGGAGGAGGCTGGCGGCAGCTGATGGCGGCGAAGGGTGGTCCGGCGTGCTAGAACGAGAGGCGCAGTGAGGGTAGGGCGTCGGGAGAGAAGAAGAAGGAGGGAGGGGCAGATTGGTAATTTGCCAAATCTTGATTTTTGATAAATATTATATATGTATAGGTATGTATATATATATATATATATACTTTATATTATTTTAATATATAATATGATATAGACAATAAATATTCACCACACACCCATAATTTAATATTTTAATAATTTATACACTAAAAACAATTAGTTAACTACTATTAAAACTAATAAGAAATAATAAAAATGTTAGGGTAATTAATTAAACCCTAGTTTAATTTAAATAAATACACACATATATACACTTTATTTAGTAATTTAAAAATATATATGAGCTCATGCAAATACGTAAATCTACTTAAAATAATTAATAGTAAATTATTTACATGAAAATTTTCCCAAAAATAGAATTCTCGAGAAAATTTTACGTAAAGCGCTTAAAATAATATACAATAATTAAAATAAGTTTTAAATACATATTAACTCGTAAAATATCATAGTTATATACAAAATTATTAATACTGCATATCCCGATGCAGTATTAAAATATTTAAAAACTCGGGATATTACACTAGTGGAATCGCCACTGTAGGCTGTGTGGTTTAGCGCGCGCCCAAGTGTTTGGCGACCATAACACTGTGTGGGCTTAAATCCCACTTATAAGTACGAAATAGGTCTTGGGCCTATTCAGAGATGGAGTCGCCACCTAAATAAAAGCCGGGACACACTATACAGTAACTGGATTCTACGGAGGTTCCCAAAAGTTATCATCAGAGATTGGGTTCGAAAACTGGATATGGGCTTTTAGAATGCCTACCCAACCTTGCGGTTGACCTCTGTTTGTGTCTTGTGTTTATTACCTTTAATTATTTCCTTATTTACATTCAAAATTGCACTTGCCTCCATCAACTTTCCAAGTTTTACAGTTAAGTTCAAGTTTGCACATTAATCCAATTTCATGCTTTTAGGTCCCAACATTCAACAAAAATAAAATAAGTAATAATTTACAATTATACATTCGAATCAAATGGGGAAAGGGATTAGGGATTACAACGCCTTTGAATAAAATCAAAAGAAATATATAGAAAATAAACTATACATATACTGAAAATAAACCAATAATAAACTATTTACACAAGTAAGATACTTTAAGGGGTTAACTATTTAAATTGACTACTCAATGACGTAGATCATCAAGTAATTCTTGCAATAATCATATGGTTAGTTTCCCTTAAAATACAGTATAGTACAATATTTTACAAATAATGTTCTCCAAAGAAGTTATAATAAGAACTAAAAGGGCTTGAATGGTCAAACTATTGTCATGCAACGTATTAATTACAAGTAATAAAAAAAAACATGCAAGGTTAAGATCATGCGAGTTTCTAAAAAGGATCATGTTGCCTGAAAACCTGTCAATGTGGCGATTGCCTTTATGATGAGATGGTCGCCTTATTGGCAAGAGGCGACGCCTCTGTGATAAGGCATCACCTGATCAATAGGCTTCGTTGATATATTAAAATAGTAGAATTATGCAGAAACATATAAAAGGTGACCGCCTCATTGACGATCAACATACTAGCTCGACTTTCAAGACAATCAAACTTCTACCCTAAGCAAGCAATACATGCACACATGCATCCAACAGGTGCCAAATTACAACTACATGCAATAGTTTAAGGGATCATATTAATAAGGTAGAGTAACAAATGAAATAAACCTAAAATATACTTAAAGTATACTAACAACTTAGTCACATACAAACTAAACACAAAAATGATGAAGTTACGAAAAAAATATATTTGGATGCAAATTTTTACCAAAGTGATGGACCCTCATAGATGTGCTTTTGAGTGTGATCTCCACTTGGTATAAGTTTCACTTTGACACAAGCTTTTCTCCTTTCTCTCCTAAGGAATGTAAACTTGCTTTGGCTTGAATTCCCCCCCTCTCCAGAATGTTTTTTCTTTTTTTTTTGAACTCTCTCTCCCTTTCCAGTCAAAAAGAATCTTTTTCCTTTTTTTTTCTTTTTATATCATTACCTTGCCCATGCCCTTAGGCTTTCTAGCTCATCATGACCCCTATAGCCTTTTTCTTCCCCTAAAAAATCTCTTCCTCATGCAAAATCAGGTTTGGGGGTGTAGACCCACACCACTTGGCCACCATGGCTGCAACTGTATTAAATGCAGCTGCAAGTGGTCTGCCACAGAGGTGACGCCTTTATGATGAGGCGATCGCTTCTGCAGGAGTTGCTAAAGAGGCAATCGCCTCATTGCACTGAAACGACGCTTCTTTGGCCCGAACCTGTGTTGTTTTTGGACAATTGGGCTAAGTCTTGTGCTTTTAAGGCTTTTAGACTTTCAAGTCCATTTCCAATTGGAGATTCAGGTTTTGTTCTTGTGTTTAAGTTTTTCATTCTCATAATTGAGCTTAACAACGGACCGATCAAATAGAGCATTCCTAATTCATCCCCCAACACGGGCCGATTAAATCGGGTATCTACAATATATTATAAAGGATAATGATAAATGTGGTGAATTGCCATATGAACAACATATCACAAATGAATAGAAAAAGAAAATAGAGCTATGTATAAAATACAAAGCTAAATAGGTATGGTAGTTAAAAAAAAAAAGGCAAAACGCTTAGTTTCACCCCCTAAACTTAAATAAATTAAATTTTAACACTTTTTATTATATTTTATTCAACTTTTAAATTTTTATTTTAAATCTATCTAACCCTTTAAAATACATAAAATTAAATTATTTATAAATTAATATTGATATTAACATAAGAAAAATTTATATAAATTAAAATAATATTTAATGAGAATATAATTTTTTTTTTTAAAAAAAAGAGAAAGAGATAGAGACATTGAAAATACTTAAAGAGCCAGCCACAAATTATAGATTCCACTTGAATATTTTAAAGATGCTGATAGACGTCACAAGGTAGATATGAATTATTTTTTAATTCAAAATTACAATTTTATTCCAATTTGCGTAACGAAACATAGAAAGTTATATAGTGGTCTAAGAGTACTAGTTCTAATTGGACAATTAATTAAAATGATATAATATAAACATCTAAAAAAGAAACGAATGAAATTGTGATATTATAATTTAAAAATTTATATTTTATAACTAATTTATTTATTTATTATTTTTACAATTTTTAAGTTAAGATATAGATTATTTAAATAAAAGGGTGAATTACATTTTTCTTTCTAAAATTTGACCTAATTGGCACGTTCTCCTCTTATTTGTAAATTAAATTTTTTATCGCTTGATTTTTATTTCGAAACATTTTAATCTTTCCGATAGAATTCTGATAAATCTATTATATTAAAATAACATTTAAATTATTGTACTTTATAAAAATAAAACAATTTAATCCCTCTATCCAAATACTATAGTACAATTCAATCCCTCAAATTTTTAACTATAAGCACAATTTAATCTCTCAAATTTTTAATTATCTTAAATTTATAATTTTAATATTAATTAAATTTTTAACACCTATATATACATCTATTAATATATTAAATAAATATTAAATAGTAAATTTTCATCTTGTATTAACTTTTTTTGAGCTTAGTTTAATTAATTTTTTTTAATAGCTTCAAAAATTAGACTTGTCGAAATCAAGTGTTAAATTTTTAATAATTTTGGTTTGTAAAGTAAAATTAAGCAAATTGATGAATTCATATTTTAACTATGAAGTATTGATATAAATATATGTAAATGTTGAAAAAAATAGTGACTCTTAAAAATTTAATATTTAAAAAAAATTAAAAATTAAAAAATTTAATTTTATTAAGATAGAGAGGGATTAAACTATACATTTTTATAAATAAAGAGATCAAACTGTATGTTTTTAATAAAATAAGGGAACTAATTGTTTTTTTAATATAAAAGATTTACTTGATCCCTATTAAAAAAATTTAAATATTGATGGAATGAAATTAAAGGATTAAAAAAATTCAATTTTTAAATAAAAGGAAAAAATATAAATTAGGTTTAATTTCAAAAAAAAAAAAGTAATTTGCTCTTAGTAAAATGTGGCTACAGTGACACAAAAACTTTATGGAAAATGTTTGATGTCACACCACAACGAAGTCAACAATGATGTCACGAGACTCAACTTTTACTATTATGCCCCTTGGATTTTTTTATAATTACATTATTAAAAAATAAAAAAATTATTTACATGCTAAATGTGTTTAAATAATTATATAACAGATTTATTAAGTGCCTTTTAGGTTGAAAAAAATTTAAAAAAATTAAAATTTCAAAAGAAATAAAATTTCAAAAATTAAATATTAATTAATATTGGGACAATATTAAAATTTCTCCAACTTGTCTTTTTACGGGATGCAATATTGCGACAAGCAATATGTATGAGTGCCCAAACCTTATCATATTTTAATGGCTGGCAACATAACATTGATATCACAATCCGCAACAAGAAATCACACTGATACATTTTCAAAAAGGATAATGTTTACTATCGTGACCCACAAGACATTTTACATATATGCCCCCAATATTTTTAATTACATAAAAATAAATTTTAATTACAAAAAATTATTTATAAGTTAGAGGTATTTAAGTCATAGTACGCTGGTTCATCTAATGAATTTTAAGTTTTAGATTCCATCAATTTAATTAATTGTTAAAAATTAAAATTTTTAAAAAATAAAATTCAAAAATAAATTTTAATTAGTATTGGAGGTAATAACAAAAAAGATTATTTGCAAGTATGAGTATTTAAATTATAATATGACGAGTTCATTTAATGCATTTTAAGTTTTATATTCCATCAATTAAATTAATTTTTAAAAAAATTAAAATTAAAAAATAAATTAAAAAAATAAATTTTAATTAGTATGGGGAAATATTATAATTGCTCCAAAATATTTGTTGTCTTTTGCGGCGGCAACGTTACATATTAGTGTCCTTCAAAAAACAAAAAAAAAAAACCGCACCGATCTCATAATCATTTTTAAGGAGAGGCAGATAGCATTACTAGTTACCACAAGCAAAGAAAACCAAAAAAAAAAAAAAAATCAAAGATCAATGGATAATTCTTTTCCTCTCCACATCTGTAACAGATATGCCCACAAGCTCTTCATTATCATACACAAGATCCAAGCATTCATTCACTGTGTCGCCATAGCTTTCTTAATTTACCATTGAACGACAAACATTCCAAACACCACACCTGCTCAAGCTATACCATGGCTTCTTGTGTTCTTCTCAGAAATGCTTCTTTCCTTTGTGTGGTTACTCGGCCAAGCTTTCAGATGGAGACCAGTTTCAAGAACAGTATTTCCTGAAAGATTGCCTGAAGATGGGGAACTCCCTGGGATCGATGTCTTTATATGTACTGCGGATCCGAATAAAGAGCCAACTTTTGATGTGATGAACACAGTTTTATCAGCTATGGCTTTGGATTATCCTCCAGAGAAGCTTCACGTTTATTTTTCTGATGATGGTGGTGCTGCTGTGACTTTCCATGGCCTGAAAGAAGCTTCGAAATTTGCCAAGTGGTGGCTTCCGTTCTGTAGAAGATATGGAATTAAGAGAAGGTGCCCTAAAGCTTATTTTTCTAGTTCCAATGAGGACGAAGATGATATCTACAGTACACCTCAGTTCATAGTTGACAGGGAAAAGATCAAGGTTTGCTAAATACTAAACTGTAATGTACTAAAAATCACAGCATTTTATAACTTCTTGAATTTGATAAAAATTTCGCAATTTAACCAATTATTCATAATTTACCGCAATATATAATTTGATCAAAATTCAGAAAAAGATTCATGCATAACACCCGAAATTATCTGTATATTTTTATTATTTTTTTATCAAAATATATGTTATTTAAAATTATAAATAATTAGCTAAATTATAAAATTTTACCAAAACAAATTAAAAAAAAAGTTTATTATACGTATTATGAATAGAGTTAATAGTTCGGTTTATCGTGCAAATATTAAATTCTATGCTTTCAGTTGTTTCAGTTTATTGTAAAAATATTCCGAATGATGAATAGGATTATCATATTGTATTGTAAAAGGATGGTATAGTATTCTGTGAAACGGTAATTTTTGTACAGGAAAAATATGAGAAATT
Organism: Mallotus nudiflorus; assembly: GCA_947683625.1. Classification (NCBI taxonomy): domain Eukaryota; kingdom Viridiplantae; phylum Streptophyta; class Magnoliopsida; order Malpighiales; family Euphorbiaceae; genus Mallotus; species Mallotus nudiflorus. Next base: position 34,258 of record CANTUR010000886.1, on the reverse strand, counting down.
GAAGGTAATATAGCTGAAGGCAGAGAAAATTATTGGTCAGAAGGGGCCACCGTTGAGGTATAGAAACAGTTGTGCCATGTCTCTTCTTTGCATTTAATTTTGATAGTATGGTACCACAACGAGAGGTCAATTTTTGAGTTATTAATATCTGCTCTAAACTGACAAATTAATTTTTGAGTTATTAATGTTCTATTCATTCATATGGCAATTTCCATTGCTTTTCCATTTAAGTGTGCATAAATTATATATTTAATATTTTATTTTTAATTATGTATTAAAGTTATAAATCAGTATTAGATATTGTATTAAAACTTTAATATTAAGTGTTTAAGATACGTACTATTTAATTTTTTAAAAAATAAATAATTCTATTTTAATGTTGAGCAAATTATTATTTATATTATTTTTAAATTGTTTTAATTTGTTTCTTTAACTATATCAATTCTATCTAATTTTATTTTAAAAATCTAAGTGAATTTCAAAAATTGCTTTTAAATCATTGTAAATTAAATTTTACACCTACTAAAATTTCTATCTTCTTCTTCTTACAAGTAAAAAAATTAAATATAGAAAATGTTTCATATCCTATCCTAGTATTACCACTTTCGAAACAAATTTAAGAAGTAATTTCTAAATATTTTTATAAATTTTTAACTTTTTCACTTGAAAAAAGTCTTATATTTTAATTATTTTAATTCAAAACATTATTTTAAAGTTAAAACTTAATTTGGACTTTTTTTGTAGACATAATTTCGTTGTTAACATTAATTATTAGGTGATAAATGAAACTGAGCAAGAAGACCACGTTGAAATGCCCCTACTTATATATGTTTCTCGAGAGAAAAGGCCTTCGCATCACCACAATTTCAAAGCTGGAGCCCTTAACGTTGTTGTACTCATTCTACCTCTCCATCATGAATATATATATATATATATATATATATATTGTTATATATATATGAGTGAATTATGTTCACAGATTTTCTCTAGTGTTAATGCAGCTTAGGGTGTCAGGTGTAATAAGCAATTCACCATACATACTAGTACTCGACTGTGACATGTACTCAAATGATCCAACCTCAGCTAGGCAAGCCATGTGTCTCCACCTTGATCCCAACATCGCTTCCTCTCTAGCATTCGTGCTGTTTCCTCAGTTGTTCCATAATATTGGGGCGAATGATATATATGATAGTGAAATCAGACACATTTTCATGGTAAAAAAAAATTAATTAATTTAAATTGAAATCAAATTAAATAAAAATTCTTGTATGTGCTTGACAACATTTCAGGTTTATCTGTATGGTATGGATGGACTAGAGGGTCCACTTATGAGCGGTACAAATTTTTATATCAAGAGAGAGGCATTATACGACATGAGAAACATTCATAATGGTATATGTATATACTATTGGTGCATGCATGCATGTAAATCAAAGCTTAGTTGCATTTGATTAGCGAAACATTTTGATTATTCCCATTGACTGTTTTCTGTTCCCCAAGTACAGTTGGAGACCTAAAGCAGCTTAGATACATTTTTGGTAATTCCAGTGAGTTCATCAAGTCATTGAACATAGACTACAAGCAGCCTAGTGGCATGAGAAGGGATGGAGGCTTTTCATTGAAGAAAGAGGCAAAAGCTTTAGCCTCTTGCACTTATGAAAAAGAAACAAAATGGGGCAGAGATGTAAGTGCATTTTTTTCTTTAAAAAAAATTCAAGGAAAATATAATTAAATAAAAGTTATTTTAAAGTAGTTTTAAAATTGTAATTGTGATGTTCCAAATTTGATCCTGTAGTATGATGTTATTGTAACATATAGTTGTTACGGTATCAGGTTGGTTTTATGTATCATTCTGTGGTGAAAGATTACTTCACGGGATTCACCTTACATTGCAAAGGCTGGAAATCAGTTTATCTCAACCCACCAAGGCCACAATTTTTAGGGTCTTCTACTACTAGTTTAAATGATTTGTTGATTCAATACACAAGATGGACGGCTGGGGCACTTGAAGTTGCTCTCTCAAAATTCTGCCCTCTCATATATGGAACTTCAAGAATGTCTTTGCTTCAAAGCATGTGCTATGCAGAACTTGCTCTTTACTCTCTTCTTCAATCCTTCTCTCTGTGGTGTTTAGCAACTATCCCTCAACTGTGTCTGCTACTTGGTATCCCTCTGTACCCGAAGGTAAACACACTACCCTTTTTTTTTTCACGCATATCTTACTTTATTTTTAATAGATTTTTTATAAGACACACGATTATAGGCAAACCATAACAAGATGTAATTTTATACAAGTGTAAATAAAAAAATATAAATGAAATTTTTATTTCATGTATACATTATATTAATTAACTCTTAATTAATATTGAAAGATTTTTATATATATACTAAAACTATCGTATTAAATTATTGGATTTGAATTCAAAGGTTGACTTAATGATATAAGAATCATTGAATTATATGAGAATATTTTATAACGATATAGTGAAAATTGTTAAATTTGTGATATGTATTTTTAAATTTTTTATACTTGGTACACAAATAAGAAATTTTCACTAATATTAATAGTTTCCAATTGTGTTTTTATTATTTCTTACAATTTTTTTCTTCTATTCAACTTCAGGTTTCAAATCCATTTTTTTTCATTTTGATATTCGTTTTTGTATCTGTCATCGCTCAACATCTATTCGAAGTTGTCTATACTGGGGCTGGCTCGTTCAAGGTTACAATAAATGAACAAAGAATATGGATGATAAAGACAGTTACATGCTATACATATGGAAGTTTAGATGCCATGGGGAAGATGCTTGGCTTAAGGCAAACCAGTTTCTTGCCAACAAATAAGGTGGAGAACAAGGATCAAGTTAAGCTATATCAAATGGGGAAATTTGATTTCCAAACTTCAACAAGGTTATTTGCTCCACTAACAACCTTGGCAATCTTAAACATGGCATCATTTTTTATGGGTGCAATCAGAATGTCTGTTGCAGGAGGTTTTGAAAAGTACTTTGTGCAGGTTTTTCTTTCTTTTTACATATTGGCAGTGAATTACCCTATAATTGAAGGGATGATAATAAGACAAGACAAAGGTCATATTCCACCACCAGTGACCTTGCTGTCTACTTTGTTTGCAATGATTTTATTGGCTTGGAGATATATCCTTCTTATGTATTGATATGTGACTGGATATAGCAAGTGTTGAACATTTCATTTAGGAGAATAATAATGGAGATTTGTCCTCTTCAAAGTATTATTTAGGACCATTAATAATATATGTTTGATGTTTCTTTGTATATATGTATATGCATATTAAAGATAAATACAAATATTCATTTGAATTTAAAAATTTGTTATGTTTGTTGTATTATCTCTTATTATTCATTCAATGTATTTTATAAATATTGTAATCTATATTGTTGAGCAATATACTGAAAACCCATTCTAATCCAAACTTTGAGTTGGTATTAGAGCTAACAATGCCAACCCAAACCAACTCCTTGACAACTTCTTTCTCTGCTACAAACATGTCTTCTTCTTCAACCCAAACTAATTTACTATTGCCATTACTAAACGTGATTTCTTCTTCAACTCCTACTAACATTCAGCAAACCTTTTCTATCAAGCTAAACTCTATGAACTATATTCCTTGGAAGTTGCAATTCCAACCTGTTGACCTTAGCAATAATTAATTTTAATTTTAATTTCAATAAACTTAATTTTGAGAATTTAATATATTTTTCTTTGAGTGTGACTATAAGTATAGGTACAATATTACTTTTAAAGAAAACCAAATCAAAATTAAGCTTAATAGTAATATGTAATTAAAGCATGGCTGCTATATGAGCTTAATAGTAAGCTGCGATTGAAATAAATCTGCTATGGTGACAGAAAGCCAAGCTCAATAGTAGGCTGCGACTGAAGCAAGACTGTCATGGTGAACTTAATAGTAAGCTGTGACTGAAGCAAGGTTACTGTGGTTACAAAAAGCCAAGCTCAATAGTAGGTTGCAATTAAAGCTCTACTTCTATGGTGACAACCCTATGAACGTATTTTTAAAATTAAGAAAAGAGATGTTGGAGACATAATGTGAATAGTAAACTGCGATTGACGCCTTGCTTCCATGGCGATAGCAAACTTAAAAAATATCCAACGGACATATTTTTGAATTTAAAAAAAAAAGACATTAGAAACATAATTATTAGCTCAACCAACCACATTTTTTAAGCTTGATATATATATATATGTGCTATAGAGTTATGATAACAAGAATACACATTACATTACTATTTGATTATAAAAAAACTCTCTAAGCATTCATTAAGCTTCAATTTTCTTTGCATCAATATTCTTTGTATTGATTAACTCTTGTGAGAGTTGGTTGTGTGATAGAAATAGGACTTCATCTTTATCTAATTCTTGGGATAAATTAGAATGGAAGGGAGGAATATTTCTAGTGGAATTGGTTTAAGTATTAGCCATTAAAACACTTGAAAATTGGTTTAAGAGTGAGCCTAAAAACTCTTGTTTGTTTTGTTAAAAAGTTAGCCTTAAAACTCTTGTTTATGTAAGGTTGAAGAGTGAGGCTCGAACTCTTGTAATCTTAATATTGTGAATAAGATTGTAGGTATTGAAAAATCCTAACTTGGAGATAAGTTAGGTGGAAATGTAGGACTATTAAGAATCTGAACTCGTTAAATTTTTGTGTTGATTGTTCTTCCTACTTTATTCTCTTTTAATTCTTGTTCATTCCTTAAATTCATTTTAATTTTTCTAAAATCCTTTATTTGACTTATTCATCCCCCTTTAAGGAACTTTCATTTGACATCAGAGTTTGGGTTTTAGGTACTTAGTTGCTAGAATTCAAGATTGTGGGGAGTGAATCTTTTTCTTTTCAATCCTTTAAACTATTATTTAATTGGAGTGTGTAGACGGCGAGATTTAGCACGTGCCTAAGATCTTAGCAACCACGACACTGTTTGAGCTTAGGGCTCTAGAGAACACATTAACCATTGTTACAAAGACATGGCGTAGAGATGAGGAGTTGCCACCCGGGGTAATAACTGGAACAAATCAAAAAAATGGTCGTACTCGATTCCCTAAAAGAAAGCTAGCACCATAACCAGGAGATTCTGGGTACGGAATACTAACTTCTTTCAGTGTTGTGTTCATTTAGAATTATTTTATGAATTACTATCTTATCCTCTATTTACATGCAATTTCATATAAACCCTTATTCAAACAATTAACTTCAGGCAAACTAGTCATGAAATATACAAGTAAACAATGCATTCATCACAATCCTTAGGTTAGTTTAATCTACATTGATTTTAATTAAATGAGCCAAATCTACATGTTTTGATTTATAAGTACGCCTAAGGACTAATGAGCCTAATTCGTATTCAATTTTTATTCAGTGAACCTAAGTTTATTTATTTTAATTCTAAAAATAAGTCTAAATCTACAAATTATGAAGTACTTAAATTAGTGGGCCCAATTCCACATGTTTTAATTCTAGAATGACCTTAAATTTACAAAATATGGAAAATACTTAAATTAAATAGGCTAAGTCTAAGTTAATTAATTTAAGTTAGGTGGGCCTTTGTCTAATTAACTAAGTGGGCCTAACTTGTCTCTATCCTAAATCTAATTAATTATGGGCATAAAGATGTATTTTAATTAATTAAACCTAAAAAACTTAAATTTAAATGGATTAAAGCCTAATGTAGACCTAAGACCCAAAACACATAAACATAAGCAAACAAGTTCAAAAAAAAAAAAAAATCAAAACAAACAAATAAAAGATCAAACAATTAATTTAACTTTTTCTAAAAACCCTAATTTAATTAAAGTGACCATAAACAATAAAATAAAATAATCAATCAAGAAAACTAATTTTACCAACTTAAATCTAATTCAATTTTATTTGAACAACCTATTGATTTTTATAGCCATTAATTTTAATTAATTACCCAATTGAAAACCCTAATTTTACTAACCAATAATTAAAATAAAACACACAAGCACACACACCAAATTTTATTATTCCCATTACTGGGGCTATTACAATGAACTATTGAGAATCATAAAATAAAAATAAAAATAAAAAGAATTAATACAACCCAAAAAATAAATAATAAAAAATAAATAAAAACCCTAGAAATTATGTTTAGCTACAATGTTCCATCTATGGCATCCCATGGATCTCTATGGATTTGATTATCCAAGTATGATCATCATGTAATCCCCTCCATAATTACCATTACAAAAAGGATAAAATAATGATTAGTGAATAAAATTGTAATAAAAAATAAATAAATAAAATAAAATTGAAATTTAATGAAATCAAAATAAAAAATAAAATAAAGTAGGGAGAAGATAATGTTTATAGAATGCTTGTGAATGAATTGCTCCTCGAACTAGAAAGATCACTATTATTTTTAGTAGGCCTTTAAAACTTGTTATTCTTCTAAAAAATCTCTAAATAAATTACTAAGAATTTTTATAGAAAAGAATACGCAAGATTCATAATTTAGAGTCCCTATGCTCCAAGAGCTTAAGTTTCCTTTTATAGAGAAAATCCAAGAAAACCCTAAGTTCTACATACCAAGAGTTCTAATTTTACAAGGACTTTATTTCCTAAAATAAATTAAAAACAATTTTTTAACTAATCAAAATTCGGGAAAAATGTTTTTATTTTTTTGTAAAAATGTAAAAAGAAGACAGAAAAGACGTAATTCCGATTGAAATTATAGAATTCTGATCAGTATTCTATAATTCTAATATATTTTTATTTATTTATTTTACTTTTAATTACAAAAAGACCCTTGGAAGAAATTAAAATTTTCAATTAGGTCTCAAAATGTATTACAATTAAGTCCTTAAAAAATAATGAAACTCTTTTTGAAGACGTATTCAAACTTTTGAGGTTTCAAACTTTAAGTTTTTAAAGATCTATTTATAACATTTTCATCATTGGAGTTTTTTGTTACATCCATATCTTATTATCTCAAAATTGGGTGTTTACAGTTGCCCCCCTTTGTCGCTGTTTGCTTGACAAATTGCAGCAAAACAAATAAACACATAATTTCTTAAGAATAGAAGTTCGGGTACTTACCTGTACTCCTTGAAGTTTATGCTTGTAAGTGATCGTCGGTTCATGGTAAATGTTTATGTTGTCGTACAACACTAGGCATAAACTCAAAACATATGAGGAAACACTATACTCAAATGTATAGTGTTGGTTTGGATGGATAGATCACACTCGGTTATATGACGTTGACTATACTTGGTTGTATAGTCCGGTTTGTAATGAAACATTACACTCGATCATATAATGTTGACTATACTCGATCGTATAGTCTGATTTGAAAGGATACATTGGACTTGGTTGTACAATGTCAACTATACTCTGTTGTATAGCCTAATTTGAAATGACACATTGCACTCGATCATACAATGTCAACTACACTCAGTCATATAGTCTGATTTAAAATGATACATCACACTCGGTCGTATGATGTTGACTACACTCAGTCGTATAGTCTGATTTGAAATGATACATTGCACTTAGTCATGCAATGTTGACTAACACTCGGTTGTATAGTCTAGTTTGAAAAGGATACATTGCACTCAACCATACAATGTCAACTACACTTGGTCATATAACTTAATTTGGAATGATACATTGCACTCGATCATACAATGTTGACTATAGTCAGTCGTATAGCCTAATGTGAAATAATATATTGCACTCAGTTGTGCAATGTCGACTACATTCGGTCATATAGTATGATTTGAAAGGATACATTGCACTTGGTCATACAATGTTGACTACACTCAGTCATATAGTCTGATTGATTTGACACATTGTACTCGGTCTTACAATGTCAACTTTTATCATTCCTCAATGTAGGCTTTATGCAATTGCAATCTATAATTGTTAGTAAGTTTTGAATAACTACAACCCTTTTGTCATCTATCTTTAATTTTACAGCACGTAACTTGTCAAGGCTTTCGATAAATTGTAATCTCTTCCTTTCTCATTGATGATTGCAATCAACTGTAACCCTTTTATTGCTCATTAATGATTTTAATCAATTGCAATCCTTTTGTTGCTCGCTCTTGATGCTGTAATTCATAATTGCTCACAATTTTGATTAGTTACAACCCTGTCATTGCTAGCCCTTGATGCTACAGTCCATAACTATTCATAGTTTAGTTGCAACCCTTTAATTACTTGCCTTTAATAATGCTATAGTCCATAGCTGTTCACGATTAAGTGCAACCCTTCCATTGCATGCCAATGATGCCGCAATCCATAATTGCTCACAATTAGCTGCAACCTTTTCATTGCTCATTGATGATGCTGTAACCATGATTGCGTACATTTAACTATAACCCTTTCATTGTTCACTAATGATGCTGCAATCCATAATTGCTCGTGATTAGCTGCAACCCTTACATTGCTCATTGATGATGCTACAATCCATAATTGCTCATGATTAGCTGCAACCTTTTCGTTGCTCACTGATCATGCTGCAATCCATGATTGCTCACATTTAGCTATAACCTTTTCATTGCTCACTGATGATGCTTTAATCCATAATTGCTCACGATTAGCTATAACCTTTTTATTGTTCTCCTTTGATGCTGTAATCTATAATTGCTTGCAATTAGCTGTAACCCTTTCATTGCTCATTGATGATGCTACAATCCCTAATTACTTGCATTTAGCTACAACCATTTTATTGCTCACTGATGATGGTGCAATCTATAATTACTCGTGATTAGCTGCAACCCTTACATTGCTCATCTTTGATGATTGCTCACCTTTGATGCTACAGTCTATAACTACTCATAATTTTTATCTTTAATTGTTTGAGTCGAATGCTTTGAATTCTTTATACTGACTAATTTAGAATTTTTGCTGATTGATTTTGAATTTTACTGTGTTGACTGATTAGAATTTCTCTGTTGACTGACTTTAAATTTTGCTGTGTTGACTGACTCTACAAGTTTTATGCACTTCCTTATAGATTTGCAATTCTTATAGACTTATTGAAGTTAGTTCCAATCATGATGAATGTACAAAAGCACACTATAATGTTGAAAATTTATGAAAAAATTCATCACTTTTTCATAAGATAACATGCACTCAATGAATCTCACTATTTTTTATTTTTATGACTATCACTTATTTGCCATTTACAGAGATTAGAGGCGTCATTAACCATCTTATACTGAGAGCATGTCTTTTACCAAGTGAAGAGCTTACTTTCACACTTAATTTTAGGGAGAATTTGCTAAACAAAACTTATGAAAATCAAGCATAAAAAGATCAAATTTTGAGTATTAAAATAATCTTTGAGTTATTTTTATGCTTTTTTTTCCCTTATCCAAGTATTCCCCCACCTTTCTCATATTACTCAGTGTGGATACTATTGGAAAGGTCTTTTGGATACTCATACTCTTACAGAGCATTAGAGTAAATAGAGCAGTTTTTGGCATGGTCCTCTTTTAGTATTCCCTCACCTTTCCTGTATTACTTAGTGTGGATACTGCTAGAATTTTCATGTTGATACTCTTACTCATTTATGAGCATTGGAGTAAATTATACTTGCTCTTATTTTGATTCTCCTTTTAGTATTCCCCCACCTTTCTCATATTATTCAGCATGGATATCGTTAAGGGATTTTGTACTCATACTCATTTATGAGCATTGGAGTAGATTACATACACATTTATTATTCAAAAGACTAAAAAGATACTCTAAAATTCAAGCAATTTCTATTGTAAGTCCACAGATTTTATTTTTGCATTTTCTTCCCTTTATTTGGGTGTAAAGCAAGCGTTAGATTGATTAGAGTTTATAAACTCTCAGTATAAAACTGTTAATTGCTCATTTGAATTTGCGAGGCTAAAAAAAATTCATTATGTTCAAAGGTCATGAGATAGGCTTTTCGTACATGATCTCATGAAGTGGATGAATTTACTTTCAATTTGCAAATTTTATTATTCAGATTGCACTTTATTACAGAATCTAAGGAAATAGAGTTTTATTACTTCCCTTTTATTATCTTGATAAGTGTTTGGTATTTGCTATTTGGCCCATTCTTATTAATGTATTAGTTCCTTTCCCCTTCTTCATTCTCTTTTGTTTTTCCTACACAAAATACCATAAGTTAGTATGGTCTATTTGTAAGTGAAGAGATTTTGTCAAAATGCAATGTCATTCTTTTGCATTCTTCCCTTTTGATTATGATGATGATGTCTTTGATCATAAAGGTTATGGTACTCCACCATTGAAGTTATGGCTTTGGGCTGCATTTGTATTTTTACTATTCTATTAATGCTATAGTAGAGGGCTTCATTTATCTTCCTACAAAAAAGGTTCAGGAGTTAGAGATCTTATTTCATGATCACATAATTTTTCAGAGTGCATTCATTTTAAGTTTTAAGTGCATTTTTTGCTTTTATAAGGTCGACGAATGTATTGTTGACATGTTGGACCTTCTCATCACCATATTCCATACCCTACACTAGTTTGACTGTTGTGGAGAGATATTCCAAATGATGCTCCATATGAGACTATGGAGATAGATGTTGAATCTGAGGAGCTTGAACGTCCTATCTAGCCTCTTAGGATTGCCAGGATAATGCTTTTACAAGTATCATTATCGGTGATATTCCCTTACTGGATGGGCCCATTAGGCACCTGAGGTCTAAAGTCCTGTTGAGCATTAGGTTCACCTTGATAGCATTACCCTTTTCCTTCAGATGCTTCACACGTGCACATTCTGACTTCCTTTTGCACTTTTACAATACTAATTTTGAATGTTAGTAGCAAAGTGTTTGTACAATCTGGACTCAAGGACTTTATTATGCAAAGCAAGTATTTCACAATAAATGTATGCAAGTGTATGCATGTTATACATGATATGCGTGATCCTAATAGGTATTCTATTTGGAACAGAGCTATGTTCGTAGCTTAGATTATGAGAATGGGGTGCCTCATCAATAGCCTATAGGTTTGAGCATTAAATGCCTCGCTGTTGGTACTTCTGATGTCAGAGCCTTTGATACAGTTTGTCAGATAGATGACCATGCTAGTAAGTGGGTCCATGGCTTGACATTGGAGCTTGTGATTGACTGATGCACTGTTGAACATTTCTTTTTATTGCTTTTACTGTATGATACTCGATGTATTTGTATGCTTCTTTCTGCCCCGAGATCTCTGATATTGGCTCTTATACTTTAGTGTTCCATCTTCGTTCTTTGAATGTTGGTTTACTATTATGTAATTTGCCCTTAGAATTACATTTTATTCCCCAGTTTCATTCTAGATTTATTCAGACTATTCTAGCAGTCTTTTTCATTTTTATGTGTAAGAGACCTAGTTCGTTCATTACTGTTATTGATCCTTTGACTTACTAACCCTATTAGTTGCAATCTCATGCATTGAATATACAAAGGAATGGGAAAACTAACTGAAGAGAGTTCTTAAAGTTAAAATTAATCTCTTTAAAGAACTATTGAGTTGAATATGAGGCTTGATGTTGATGCAATAATTGATGATAGTTACAAGGTATGGATTGCAACGCGAGTCATTGAGCCACTTCAAGCCTAGTATTGTAGTCATATTACTTTAGAAAAGCGGTGCACGGTTCCCTTAAGTCCAATCGAATAGATTTCTTCAACCCATGATACAAATTAACAGCCATTCCCTCCAAAGATAGCATAAATAACTTGGTAACCACATAAAAAAGAGCTTTAGTGGTGCTCATGGTAGTTGTGTATTGACTAAGGTGGATCCTCGGGTCTCCAGTACTATTAAACTTTTGTAGTTATGGCATCCTGAACTTGTCAGGCAGTTTATCCTCCTTAAACTATATCACATCATCAAAGTTAAACAAGTATCCAATGCCTTGTCCTCTCATCAATTCCTCTATTTTGGACATCTTCTGAATCAATTCTTTCATTTGCTTGGATTCTAGCTCTTGAACTTGCTTAAGGGATTCCTTTCTTTTTTTTTTCAACCATAAGGTTCTCTGCATCCTCATATTTCATTTCTATTACAAGCACATTCCTTGTAGCATTCAATGGTTGCCCTTAGCAGGTGGATCTTCCATAATAATAGTAGGTGGAATTGTAGCAACAAGTGCAGGTGCAGGTGTAGCTAGTGGCATTAACCCAGCTAAGGCTTGTCTTAGTTCATCTTGCATCATTGCTCTTATGTCATCCATCAAAGCTCCCTTAATGTCTTATAGGCTCTAGTTTCCTCCCTTTTGTTGTTCCATTTCTTCAATTTTTTAAGCTATGTAGCTTCCAGGTAGAGTGGATTGATGAGACTTCTTCTAATCTGTTAAGGATCTCTTTCGCAATTGATTGCGAACTCGAATCAGTTCTCACTAGTCTGCCACCTTTCTGACTCCAAACACAGGAAGACCTAGATGAATCTATGATGGCTAAAAAATAAATTGTTAGCATGATGCATGTAATGCATGTATGCATGATGCATGTGCTATGCAACAAGTATAAGTAACAATCAAGTCAAGTAACAAGTTAAGTATATACATCCTTCCAACCTTATTCCTCCCACACACGTATTCAATGGTAAGTCTCTTTTCCTAGGATTTTTGGTCTTGGGCTTAATATCAATAGGGGATATTAAGAACTGATGCGCATGCCAAATATCTTAAAGCAATAAAGCATAAAAATAATATTTCTAGGTATAAAAGCATAGCCCAATCTTTATTAGTCATGATGGGCTTCTAAAGTATGGGCTTGGACCTTTATAGATAGAAATGCCTCATGGCAACATTCACAAGCAATTTTGGGTAATCCTAAAGGAAATAACGAGGCCATTATATGTGTTTAAGTCTGGTGGAAAAGGTTAAGGTTCCCTTAGCAAGATGTCTTCCTTTAAGACTTGAATTACAGGCCAAGGTCAGAGGGGCCCGACATCCTTTACAAACTCAAAAGAAGACTACCCCCCTTTAGGACTTGGGTTACAGACTCTGGTAAGATGAGTCCGATAATCTCTCTTGAATTAAGTTAAGGCTAAGAGTAATAGTTAGCCAATTTACAATCCATAAAGCTAGTGGAATCATGGAGCCATAAACCAACATCATCGGTTAATAAGGAGATGTAAAATGAATGCAAGAATAAAATAATAATTAATAAAATAATTCTAAAGAACACAAGTAGAATCAATATCTCTTATCCTCAGTGGAGTCGCCATTGTAGACAGTGGGGTTTAGTGCACGCCCAAGATCTTAGCAACTGTGATAATATTTGAGCTCAGGGTTCTAGAGAACACACTAATCACTGTCACAAAGACATGACATGGAAATGAGGAGTCGCTATCTAGGGTAATAACTGGGACAAATTAAAAAAATGGTGGTACTCGATTCCATAAAGAAAGCTAGCACCATAATCAAGAGATTCTGGGTACGAAATACTAACTTCTTTTAGTCTTGTGTTCATTTGGAATTGTTTTATGAAATACTATCTTATCCTCTATTTACATACAATTTCATATAAACCCTTGTTCAAACAATTAACTCTAGGAAAACTAGTCATGAAATATACAAGTAAACAATGTATTCATCACAATCCCTATGTTAGTCTAATCTACATTGATTTTAATTAAATGAGTTAAATCTACATGTTTTGATTTATAAGTGAGCCTAAGAACTAATGGACCTAATTCCTACTCAATTTTTATTCAGTGAACCTAAGTTCATTTATTTTAATTCTAAAAATGAGCATAAATCTAAAAATTATGAAGTACTTAAATTAGTGAGCCTAATTCTATATGTTTTAATTCTAGAATGACCTTAAATTTATAAATTATGGAAAATGCTTAAATTAAATGGGTTAAGTCTAAGTTAATTAATTTAAGGTAAGTGGGTCTATGTCTAATTAACTAAGTGGGTCTAAGTTGTCTCTACCCTAAATCTAATTAATTATGGGCCTAAATATGTATTTTAATTAATTAAACCTAAAAAACTTAAATTTAAATGGGTTAAAACCTAATGGGGGTCTAAGGCCCAAAACACATAAACATAAGCAAACAATACAAAATATCAAAACAAACAAAAAAAAGATCAAACAATTAATTTAACTTTTTCTAAAAACCCTATTTTACTTAAAGTGATCATAAACAATAAAATAAAATAATCAATCAAGCAAACTAATTTTACCAACTTAAATCTAATTCAATTTTAATTGAACAACCTAATGATTTCTATAGCCATTAATTTTAATTAATTACCCAATTGAAAATCCTAATTTTACTAACCAATTAATTAAAATAAAACACACAAGCACACACATCAAATTTCATTATTCTCACTATTAGGGCTATCACAATGAACTATTGAGAATCATAAAATACAAATAAAAAAAATTAATACAACCCAAAAATTAAATAATAAAAAATAAAATAATGATAAACAAACTAAATAAAACCCTAGAAATTATTTTTAGCTACAAGGTTCCATTCATGGCATCTCATGGATCTCTATGGATTTGGTTCTCCAAGTATGATTATTATGTAATCCCCTCTAAAATCACCATCACAAAAAGGATAAAACAATGATTAGTAAATAAAATTATAATAAAAAATAAATTAAATTAAATTAAATTAAAATTTAATGAAATCAAAATAAAAAATCAAATAAAGTAGGGAGAAGATAATGCTTATAGAATGCTTGTGAATGAATTGCTCCTCAGACTAGCAAGATCACCGTTGTTTTTAGTAGGCCTTCAAAACTTTTTATTCTTCTTTTAAAAAATCTCTAAATAAATTACTAAGAATTTTTATAGAAAAGAATACGCAGGATTTAGAATTCAGAGTCCCCCTGCTCTAGGAGCTTAAGCTTCCTTTTATAGAGAAAATCCAAGAAAACCCTAAGTTCTACATACTAAGAGTTCTAATTTTACAAGGATTTTATTTCTTAAAATAAATTAAAAAAAATTTTAATCAATCAAAATTCAGGAAAAATGTTTTTATTTTTTTGTAAAAATGTAACAAGAAGACGAAAAAGACATAATTCTGACCAGAATTGCCTAATTCCGATCAAAATTATAGAATTCTGATATATTTTTATTTATTTATTTTTTACTTTTAATTACAAAAAGACCCTTTGAAGAAATTAAAAATTTCAATTAGGTCTCAAAAGGTATACAATTAAGTCCTTAAAAAATAATGAAACCCTTTCTGATAACGTATTCAAACTTTTGAGGTTTCAAACTTCAAGTTTTTTAAGATCTATTTATAATATTTTCATCATTGGAGTCTTTTGTTGCATCCATATCTTATTATCTCAAAATTGGGTGTTTATAGAGTGACTTTGTAAAGAATAAAGAAGTCTTATATTATGAATACAAAAAGCCTGAACATATTAGAAGTGAATGTCCAAGGCTCAAGCGCAAAGGCAAAGGAAGACAAAAAAGGAGAATAGCTTTCAAAGCCACTTGGGATAACTCTTCCAAATTGGTGATAGAAGATGAGCAATAAAAAGTTACCAACTTTTGCTTTATGGCTCTTGAAGATGAAAATGAGGTGTGATGATTATTGTAAATATGATGATGATGATGTTGAGAGCTCTATTATGAGCAAACTCTTGCTTAAGTGCAAAAGCTTACTTTTTAGAAAGAAACATTATAATCATGAGTTAACTAGTTTAACCAATGAATTTGAAAATTTAAGAAATGAATTTGCTAGTATTGTTAAATCAAATAATAAACTTGCTAGTGATTTAAAGTCTTCTAATTCCTTAAAAGAGAAACTCAAGAAAGCAAGTGATATAAATCATAAGCTTTTTAATGAAGTAGTGGAGTTAAAAAATTTCATATCCAAATTCCAAAGAGGAAAAGAGAGTTTAGATGATTTACTTGACTCTCAAAAATTTCATGAAAATACTCATGGAATTGGATATGCTAATGAAATGGCCTCTTTTTCTTCATCATCATATATTAAATTTTTTAAAGCATCATGCAATTCCTTCATTCTACCTCTAAACCAATTGAGACTTAACCTTTTAAAGCTAATAAGTTTAATGTGTCAAATATTAGAGAAAAGTCTCATAAGACTCAATCTTATATGACACAAAGAGGTAAGTCTCATGCTATAAAAGCACAAGAAAACATGCTTACATGTACACTAAACACAACACTGCTAAGCATGCTACACAACATAATTCTCATAAACATGTAGCATAAACCTATTAAAATAAATATTGTCATTGTCAATGCAAGTCTCATACCATGACCTAAAATAATTTTAAGAGACACATACTACCATAACATAAAAGACATGTTTCATATACTAGGAAACCACATCATCTTAGGAGAAATAAATTTAAAAATGTTATATGTTCATATTGCATGATCAAAGGATACACAAACAATGTGTGCTTCTATAGAAGATTACACATGAATTTGCTTCCTTTGGATTATCTTGAGACTAATCAACCTAGAATAAGAAATGTTTGGGTTCAAAAGAACACTTAAATTGTCTTATGTTGGTGTACTTGAAATCCACAAGAAGAAAAGGTAAGTGGTATCTCGTTAATGGATGTTCAAGACACATGACGAGAGATAAGGAGCAATTCAATAACTTAAAGCAAAGGATGGAGACATGTCATATTCGAGGATAATGCCAAAGGAAAGATAGTAAACATTAGAGAAATTGGTAATCCTCAATCCTTATCTATACATCATATATTGCCTATTGATGGTCTTAAACATAATTTACTTAGTATAAGTCAACTATGTGATATGAGGAATAAGGTACTATCTTAGAAATTTCTTTGTTAGTAGTCTTAATAAAGATAAAGTAATTTTTAAAGTGAAAGAGTAGACAATATTTATGTTATTGATTTGAATAAGATTGATAATAAAGACTTAAAATGCTTAATGTTTATTTTCCATGACACATGGACATGGCATAGAAGGTTAGGACATGCAAACTTTGAGCTTTTGAATGATCTTTGTAAGCATGAACTTGTGATTGGTTTACCTAAACTTGAATTCACAAAGGATAAACCTTATGATGCTTGCTAAAAGGAAAACAATCCAAGTCCTTAAACATGTAGTGTCCACCTCTTAGCCACTTAAACTTATACATATGGATTTATTTAAACAAACTAAAATTGCTAGTCTCAGTGGAATGCGCTATGCATATATATTGGTTAATGATTACACTAGATTTACTTGGGTGTGTTTTCTTACTCATAAGAACGATGTATTTAAAGCTTTTGAAAATTTTTCAAAAATAGTTCAAAAGGAAAAAGGCTTTTGTATTTTATCTATTAGAAGTGAACATGGAACTGAATTTTAAAATGAATTTTTTAAAATCTTTTATAATGAAAATGGTATTTCACATACTTTTTCTTCTCCTAGAACTCCTCAACAAAATGAGGTAGTTGAAAGGAAAAATAAAAATCTAGTGGAAATGGCTAGAACCATGCTTCATGAGTATAATTTACCTCTATACTTTTGGAGGGAAGCCATTAAAACGTTGTCACGACCCAAACCGGGGATTCATGACCGGCTCTAAGGAACAGGAATTCTTTCGAATCTGGAACTTGTAGTAAGCCTTAAAAAGAAAAACGCATGCAATAAATAAATAAATAAAAATACACAAGAATTAAAACTTTAATCAATATAAAAATAAATCTTATATCATAACATAATAAAAATATTCATACAAGATTTAAATACAATTCTCAGATAAAATAACATAACTATTACAATAACACTATTATTGTAGTTTTTAAAATACAATAAGAGTTCAAATGATAAATTTACATAATCTATCCGGGGCTGAAGAAGACCGGTGAAGAGGTCTACTATTGAGGTCTGAAGAAGAATCTCCTAAAAAAAATATTAAGGGGGATTAGACCTCACTGAATGAATTATTAATATATACATGCAACCTACATTCATATACAATCAAGTATCAATATAAAAAATATATCTATGTGTTTATAAATATATACATGCAATTCATACAGATACTGAAATCTACTTTTGATAATAATAACAAATGCATTAAAAATATTTTTGGTTGAAGGATCGGAGCAAAACCATAAATAGTCCACAACCTCGATCACAAAATCAATAGCTAACTGGCTTATCCAAAACTCAAGGTAGTAGACTAGCCCCGAGTACACTAGGTCAACCAAGGATCCGCAATCTCACTACTAGCATAACTGGCCTCGAGTACACTAGGTCAACCGAGAATCCACAACAATCCTTTCCAATAACTAACATCTTGATAAACAATTATCAGATTTTCAACCTAATTCTATCGTACTATCATGCAATAGTCCTAGCATAGCCCACAAGGTAACATGTTCTACTGTTATCCTTCAAATCAATCTTATAATTATTAAAATAAATGAAAATGCATAATGTAAATGTGATAGCATCCATTTATAGAGAAATATACCAATTATATATAAAAAGTATACTAAATGTATACCAAATATATGTTGGGTTATATAGATCATAAATATACAATATATATACTGAAAATAAACCAACTATATACCAAAGATATATCAAAATATATTTCACATTTAAGGAAGTAAATCATTCTTAAATACATTATAAAAATTATGGATGCTCATTATTATGCATTCTACATGCAAATGTATATATAAGATAATAATTCGTAGTTTTGCACTCCTCTAAACAGACCCGACTGGCCTGGTCCTGATTATGCATTTTATATGCAAATGCATATATAAGATAATAACTCACAATTTTGCGCTCCTCTAAATAGACCCAACTGGCCTGGTCCTGTAGGCTTCGGTCTCGGCGCAACTAGAAAAAAAAATATATCAAAATAATTTTTAACTTGATACCTTTAGAAATTCTAAGAAAAGACTCGATTTAAGGCATGACTCAATTAAAATAAAAAATCAGGATCGACCTGACTGTCACATTTTACGAGAATTCTATCGGCAGAGTCTCCTCTATAAAACAGACATCTCTCTACTGAAAGTAGAGCCGATCCTGTAAGTAAACACACTTCAAAAATACACAAAAGCTCACCACCTCAGGTTGGGACCCTAAACTACACAATTCCAATCGAGGTTCACAATTCACAATAATATCAATATTTAACAATAATATAATAAAATCATTAAAAATCCATAAATATCAATAAATAACCACAATACAATATATTTAAACATCAAAAACATTAAATATAATTATTTTCACATTAGTTAATAAAATCTCAAATATTTTATATAATATTAATAAAAATCCATTTTTCAAATATTTAAAGTCAAATAATAAAATTCACAATTAATTATTCAAATAGTTTAAATATATAATAAAAATAGTTAAAAACTCATGTAATCACAAAAATAATAAATAAAACTATTATTTGAATATATTTTCAGAAATTATTATTAATTAGTTAAAAATAGTAAATAATTCGTAAAAATTATCTCCATACCATTTATTATTCTAAAATTATTTAAAATGTATAATTTACCCCTAAATTTGAAAATTACATAACACCAAATATTTTCCAAAAATTACTCAATTACTAAAAATTATTTTCTCACTTCTAAAATTAATAATTTAAATTAACTATACTAATTTAGCATAATTTCACTACAAAACACATAATTAATAAAAATTCATTTTAATTATAAAAAATACAATAATTATACATAATTCAAATAAATTCAAAAAAAAAACTAAAAATATATTTTGGAAGCTAAAGATTAATATAACAACATTACTTAAGGAAATAATCATGAATCAAACACAATCAAGCTAAAAAAAATACTAAACTTAAAGATATGTAACTAACCGTACGTCGTAGAGTTGAAACAAGTTGAGAAATGAGTAGCTTGTGTTGAGAGGAGTCAAACAAACTAGGAAACACAAGTTAAGACCGTTGGATTCGCACATGAGATACTATAGCAGTCCCACGGATTCTGGCTAAAACAGAGCTCTAGGCGGAGGTGGGAAGGTGAGGGGAGGAAGGGAAGATGACGACGAGCTTCTGAGGTGTTGGGTGGTGGCTCAGGCGGTGCTGGTGGAGCTGGCAACAAACAGAAATGAAGAAGGAAAGAAGACGAAGAAGAAGAAGTGAGGGAGAGGGAGGTTAACTCAAAAAAATTAGCTGACTTCCCCATATATACATATATATAGTAACTTAATAACTTAACACACATATATATACATATATATACACAACACATAGACACACATGCACATTATATTAACACTAACAATAATAATAGTATTAATAATGCTAACAATACTAACTTCCCAAAATAATTCTTTACGTAACAAAATATTTAAAATAAAATAATTAAATAATATTCACCAATAATTATAATATTTAAAATTTTTAAATATTATTAATACTACATATCTCAAAATAAATTTATATTATTTAAAATATTGGGTTATTACAATCTTCCCCCCTTACAAAAATTCATCATCGAATTTCCAAATAAAAGAATAGATAATAGAAATCATCGAGGAAAGAGGTAAGGGTAAGCCACCCGTATCTCAGCTTCAGTCTCTGGAGTGAGCTCCTCCACATTGTTGCTCTGCCACAATACCTTAACCATTGGAATCTGCTTCGAACGTAACTGACGAACTTGATAATCCACAATTACGACTATCTCCTCTTTGTACATTAGGTCTTAGTTCACTTACACACTCTTAGGCTACAACATGTGCGAAGGGTCTGAAATATACTTCCTCAGCATCGAGATATAGAACATTGGATGCACTTGAGACAGATTCAGAGGTAAAGCCAACTGATATGCAACCATCCCCACTTTATCCAAAATCTCAAACGGTCCAATATATATCGGTGCTAATTTCCCCTTCTTGCTAAACCTCATCACACCTTTCATCAGAGACACCTTTAGAAACATGTAGTCTCCAACCTCAAACTCCACATCCTTATGCTTCAGATCCACATAGCTCTTCTGTCTGCTAGTTGTGGTCTCTAATCTCCTTCTAATCATAACAACTTTCTCAGCTGCATCCTGAACCACCTCCGGTCCAGTTAACACTCTCTCTCTAATGTCATCCCAACATAAGAGGGGATCTACACTTCCTTCCATATAAAGCCTTATATAGTGCCATCTCAATACTGCTATGATAGCTGTTATTATAAACAAACTCTATCAATGGAAAATGATCATCCCAGCTACCTCCAAGATCCAATACACACATTCTCAATATATCTTTAAGTGTCTGGATCGTCCTCTCAGATTGATCATCTATATGAGGGTGAAAAGCAATACTAAAATCAAGCCTGGTGCCCACTTCTTCCTGTAACTTCTGCCAAAATTGAGAGGTAAGCACTGAACCTCTATCAGATACAATGGCCATAAGTACTCCATGAAGGCACACAATATTCTTAACATACATTTTAGCCAACTTAGCTATAAAATAAGTGGCTTTAACTAGCAAGAAGTGAGCTAATTTGGTTAACCTATCCACAATCACCCAGATGGAATCATATCCATCCTTAGAACCAGGTAACCCAACCATAAAATTCATAGTAATTCTCTCCCATTTCAACTCAGGAATATGAAGAGGCTGAAACTTCCTAGAAGGCTTCTGTTGCTTAGCTTTTACCTGCTAACAAGTCAAGCACTTAGAGACATAATCAGCTACATCCTTCTTTAATCCATCCTACCAGTACAAATCTTTGATCTTGTGGTACATCTTAGTAACACTTGGATGTATGCTATAAGCTACAGAATGCACTTCTTTAAGAATCTCATCTCTCACATTATCCACATTAGGAACACATAATCTACAATTGATCCGCAAAACACCTTAATCATCAAGTGTGAAATCAGTTAACTTCCCTGCATGAACATTCTCCCCAAGTTCTGCTAGAATAAAATGTCAGCCCTGAGCTGCCTTAATCCTATCTCTCAACACTGATATGACTCTAAATTGAGCTAACAGTCCACCTGATATGCTAATCTTCATCATCAGACCTTGATCTATAAACTTATGCAACTCTTGGATCAAAGGCCTCCTTTCCACACTAATGTGAGCAAAACTACCCGAGGACTTCCTACTCAAAGCATCTACTACCACATTAGCCTTGCCTGGATGATAAAGAATATCACAGTCATAATCCTTTAAGAGTTCTAAGCATCTCCTCTACCTCAAGTTCAGATCTCTCTACTGGAAAATGTACTTCAGCCTCTTGTGATCTATAAAAATCTCACAAGTCACCCCGTACAGATAATGTCTTAAAATCTTGAGAGCAAGGATCACTGCAACCATCTTTAGGTTATGAGTAGGATAATTTTGTTCATGCTTCTTTAACTGCCTCAAAGCATAAGCTATCACCCCACCATTCTACATCAACACACAACCTAGGCTGACTCTGGAGGCATCATAATACACAGTGAACTTATCTTCTTTATTAGGCAAAGCCAAAACTGGAGTTGTGGTCAACTTCTCTTTCAGTAATTAAAAACTATTCTCACAAGCATCTGACCACACAAACTTCACATTCTTCTGAGTTAGGCGAGTCATAGGAGTTACAATTCTTGAGAAATCATGCATAAATCTCTTATAATACCCAGCCAAACCTAGAAAATTTTGAATCTCTATGATTGTCGTTGGTCTGGGCCACTCAGACACTGCCTCAATCTTCTATGGATCAACCTAAATATCATCTTTAGACACCACGTGTCAAAGGAATGTAATGCTCTTAAACCAAAAATCACACTTGGAGAATTTAGCATAAAGCTGATGTTCTCTTAGTGTCTGCAATACTGTCCTCAAGTGATATACGTGCTCTTCTATACTCTTTGAATACAACAATATATCATTAATGAAGACTGCTACAAACTGATCCATATATGGTCTGAATACCCTATTCATCATATCCATAAAAGCAGCTATTGCATTAGCTAACCCGAAGGATATCATTAGAAACTCATAATGTCCATATCAACTACAAAATGTTATTTTAGGAACATCGGCTTCACTGATCCGCAATTGATTATAGCCCGATCTCAAGTCAATCTTGGAAAAGAACTGTGCACCCTGAAGTTAATCAAATAAATCATCTATCCTTGGGAGAGGATACTTATTCTTCATTGTCATCTTATTCAACTCTTTGTAATCAATGCATAGTCTCAGTGTACCATCTTTCTTCCTCATAAACAAGATTGGTGCCCCCCAAGGAGAAATACTAAGTCCAATAAAACCCTTATCTAACAAATCTTACAACTGCTCATTCAACTCCTTTAACTCTATAGGAGCCATTCTATAAGGCGGCATTAAAATAAGAGTTGTACTTGGGACCATATCTATACAAAACTTGATCTCTCTATGAGGTGGTAAACTTAGAAACTCCTCAGGAAAAAACATCAGAAAACTCTCAAGCAACAGGAACATCTGTGAGTGACAAATTATCCACTGAAGTATCCCTGACTAGTGCCAACTATCCCTGATAGCCTTTCCTCAGTAACTTCCTAGCCATAATAGCAGAAATAAGATTCTAAGGTGTAGAACTCTTATCACCCATAAACTTAAACTCTTCTTCATCTGGAATTCTGAAAATCACCTTTTTACTCTGATAATACACAACGACATAGTGCTGAGATAACCAATCCATGCCAAGGATCACATCAAACTCCATCACATCTAATAATACCAATTCCATTGGAAATTCTCTACCTCCTACTAACACTGGACAATCGGAAAGAACAATTTTGGTGTTTAACGAATCGCTTAAAGGAGTGGCATCAGCAAAGGAAAAGCCATCCTCGAAGCTTGCCAACAAGACTTCAAAGAAAAAATAGGGGACATGAAAGAATGTGTAGCACCCAGATCAATTAAAACTTTAGCATCCAAGTAATAAACTAGAAGTATACCTGCAACAACGACATTGGATGCCTAAGCATCCTATTGGGTGAGGGTGAAAACTCTAGCCTGACCTCAACCTCCGTGCTGGCTAGTGGAAGCTTGACCAACACCCCTAGTACCCCCTCTGTTACCTCTGCCATACCCCTACTGGGAAATAATCTGCATCGTATTTGGATACTGAGCTAATAGTAGCTGATAAGGTGCTGGAGTTGCACTGGCAATAGACAATTACAGAAACTACTGTGATTAAAAACTATAATATGGGCATAATCTAGTGAAATGCCCTACCTGTTCGCATTAGAAACATGTCAGTGGCGCCATAAAATAGGGTCCCTGATGGACTCTACCACAAGTCTGACAGGCGTTAACTACTGATCCCAAACTACCATAACTAGAACTCTGACAGTTGCTACTGCTAGAAGCACCTGACCCAAATCTTATTGGCCTATGATCTCTACCGTGACCATGTCTCCTACTACCATGATATCTCGGCTGCTTCCTCTAACCCTACTATACCGAGCCTCTCTGTTGGCTACTAGAACTAAATTAGAAAGTTGAGTACATAGTACTTTAGAATCCTCTTGACTGCAAGCCTCCTATCTGATAAAAATTTGGCATAGCTCCCTATATAACCAATCTCAGCTCTATCTCCTTGCCCAACTCAATCACAGACTTGAGAGTAAAGCATGCAGTAGGCATCCCAACGAATGTAGATCCTTATCGAGTGATATATGTCATGACAATAAAGTACTAATCTCACATCAGGTCCTCTGCATACTGACTTAATCTAAGAAACTCTCAAGTATACTCCTCAATAGATCTGTCTCCTCTGGTGATGCTGTTCCATATGAGTCTGTAACTCATATGTAGTGGCTTTGGACAAAATCTCCTTATAAACCTCTCTCAAAACTGTGCTTAGGTCATCATCGTCATATGCGGCTGTATCACCTAAATGAACCAATCCAGGGCTGGTCCCTCTATAGATAGCTTAATGATCATAATCCTCTGGTACTCGGTGTAAGTAGTCCGAGTCCTCATCTCAATGGCATGCAAAAAATCTAGAGGGTCTGACGTCCTATCGAATGATATCCTGTCGACTCTAGCATATAACAACGTGGCCTCAGGGTCAAACATACCCTGTTGATAGACAAGCTGCATCTGTGGTGCAACTAGAGGTATAATAGCTTCCTTAAACTTTGGCTTTATAGGTTCCTTATCCTATAACTCTCATTGTCTATGGTGACTTACCGCTCCTCGAGGTCTACCTCTGCCTCTACCTTTGTGCCTGGCTAGTGGCTCTGAAGGTAAAACCTCATCCTGAAAGGACTCATTATCCTCGGCCTCAACAACCGACGGAGTGACACACACTCATATCCTCATTCTGAAAAGATAAAACCAATGATGTTTAGACAATAAACAAATAACAAACAGACAACTTAATGATGACGTAGAAAACTAAATCAAGGAAAACTTATCAAAGACATAATCAAAACTAATTTATTGTAGTAGTTTCAAGGAAAACACAACTCTAAAAACCTAGGCCCACAACGCTAATAACCTAGGCTATGATACCAACTTTTTCATGACCCAAACCGGGGAATCATGACCGGCACTAGGGAACGAGAATTCTTTCGAATCTGGAACTTGTAGCAAGCCTTAAAAATAAAAATGCATGCAATAAATAAATAAATAAAAATACACAAGAATTAAAACTTTAATCAATATATAAAAATAACTCTTATATCATACCATAATAAAATATTCATACAAGATTTAAATACAACTCTCAGATAAAATAACACAACTATTACAATAACACTACTACTGTAGTTTCTAGAATGTAATAAGAGTTCAAATAATAAATTTACATAATCTAACCGGGGCTGAAGAAGACCGACGAAGAGGTCTACTATTGAAGTTTGAAGAAGAATCTCCTAAAAAAAATATTGAAGGGAATCAGACCTCACTGAGTCAATTATTATATTATATATACATGCAACCTAAATTCATATACAATCAAACATCAGTATAATATATATATATATATATATATATATATATATATATATATATATATATATACACATGCAATTCATACAAATGCTGAAAATCCACTATTGATAAGAATAACAAATGTGTTAAAAATATTTTTGGTTGAAGGATCGAAGCAAAACCCTAGATAGTCCGCAACCTTAATGGAAAAATCAGTAGCCAACTGGCTTATCCAAAACTCCAAGTATTCATTTACCCAACTCAAGGTAGTAGACTGGTCTTGAGTACACTAGGTCAGCTGAGGATCCACAATCTCACTACCAGTATGACTGGCCTTGAGTACACTAGGTTAACCGAGAATCCACAACCATCCTTTCTAATAACCAACATCTCGATAAACAAATATTAGATTTTTAACCTAATTCTACTGTACTATCGTGCAACAGTCCTAACGTAGCCCACAAGGTAGAACGTTCTACTACTATCCTTCAAATCAATCTTATAATTATTAAAAATTATGAAAATGCATAATGTAAACGTGATAGCATCCATTTATAGAGAAATACACCAATTATATCCATAAGATATACTAAATGTATGCCAAATATATGCTGGGTATATATAGATCATAAATATACAATATATATATTGAAAATAAACCAACTATTTGCCAAAGATATATCAAAATATATTTCACATTTAAGGAAGTAAATCATTATTAAATACATTATAAAAATTATGGATGCTCATTATTATGCATTTTACATGTAATGCATATATAAGATAATAACTCACAGTTTTGTGCTCCTTTAAATAGCTCTGATTGAGCTGGTTTTGTAGGTTTCGGTTTCGGTTTTCGGCGCAACTAGAAAAATAAATAATAATAATAATAATAATAATAATAATAATAATATTAGAATAATTTCTAACTTTATACCTCTAGAAATTCTAAGGAAAGACTCGATCTAAGACATGACTCAATTAAAATAAAAAATCAGGATCGACCCGACTGTTACGTTTTACAAGAATTCTATCAAAAAATTGACAGTCTCCTCTGTAAAATTAACATCTCTCTATAGAAAGTAGAGCCGATCCTGCAAGCAAACACACTTCCAAAATACACCCAAACTACACAATTCCCAACCGAGGATCACAATTCACCATAATATCAGTATTTAACAATAATATAATATAATCATTAAAAATCCATAAATATCAATAAATAACCACAATACAATATATTTAAACATCAAAAACATTAAATATAATTATTTTCACATCAGTTAATAAAATCTCAAATATTTTATATAATATTAATAAAAATTCATTTTTCAAATATTTAAAGTCAAATAGTAAAATTCACAATTAATTATTCAAATAATTTAAATATATAATAAAAATAGTTAAAAACTCATTTAATCACAAAAATAAAAAATAAAACTATTATTTCAATATATTTTTGGAAATTATTATTAATTAGTTAAAAGTAGTAAATAATTCATAAAAATTATTTTAATACCATTTATTATTCCAAAATTATTTAGAACATATAATTTAACTATAATTTCAATAAAAATACATAATTTACCCATAAATCCAAAAATTACATAATACCAAATATTTTCCAAAAATTACTCAGAATTACTAAAAATTATTTTTCCACTTCTAAAATTAATAATTTAAATTAACTAAACTAATTTAGCATAATTTCACTACAAAACACATAATTAATAAAAATTCATTTTAATTATCAAAAATACAATAATTATATGTAATTCAAATTAATTCAAAAAAATAAACTAAAAATATATTTAGGAAGCTAAAGATTCATATAACAACATTATTTAAGGAAATAATAATGAAACAGACACAATCAAGCTAAAAATAAATAAAAACCCTAAATAGACATAAACTAAACTTGAAGATATCTAACTAACCGGACGTCGTAGAGTTGAGAAATGAGTTGCCCGTGTCGAGAGGAGTCGAACAAGCCCGAAAACACAAGCTAAGACCGCCAGATTCTCACAAGAGCTACTGTAGCAGTCCCATGAATTCCGGCAAAAATAGAGCTCTAAGCGGCGGTGGGAAGGTGAGGGGAAGAAGGGAAGACGATGTTGAGCTTTTGAGGTGCTGGGTGGTGGCTCAAGTGGCATTGGTGGAGCTCGATGGTGATGGTAGCGAATGGAAATGGAGAAGGAACGAAGAAGAACAAGAAGAAGAACAAGTAGGGGAGAGGGAGGTTGACCTGAAAAAATGAGATGACTTTCCCTAATATATATATATATAAAACTTAATAACTTAACACAATTATATACACAACACATAGACACACATGCACATTATATTAACACTAACAATAACAAATAGTATTAATAATGCTAACGATACTAACTTCCAAAATAATTCTTTAAGTAACAAAATATTTAAAATAAAATAATTAAATAATATTCACCAATAATTATAATATTTAAAAATTTAAAATATTATTAATACTGCATATTTCAAAATAATTTTATATTATTTAAAATATTGGGTCATTACACACGTCTTGCTATATTACAAAAAGAGTATTTAAAAGACCAATTTTAAATAAAACTTTTTATGAGCTTTGGAATAATAGAAAATTCAAAATTTATTATCTTAGAGTATTTGGATGTAAGAGCTTTTTAATGAACACCAAGGATAATCTTGAGAATTTGATTCTAAACCCGATCAAGGAATTTTCCTAGGCTATACGAGAACGAGTAAAGCATATAGAGTTTTTAATAAAAGAACTTTAGTAGTTGAAAAGTCAATGCATATTGTATTTGATGAATCAAACTCACCTGATCCTAGAAAGGATGTTTATAGTGTTGATGATTTTATAGATGAGCATGTGGATATGAATACTCAAAAAGAAAATGCTAGTAAACCTTTGAAATTTGAAGGTCCAAGCAAAGAGGACAATGAGGGGATGTCGAAACTTACTTTAAAGGATGAGCTTCCAAAGTATTGGAAATTCAAGAAAGAACATCCTCAATACCTCATTATAAGTGACACTACAAAGGGGGTAGCTACTAGATCTCAATTTAAGTCTATTATTAATTTAGCCTTTATATCTCAAATTAAACCCAAAAATGTTGATGATGCTTTGAGTGATGAATTTTGGGTCCTTACTATGCAATAAGAGTTAAATAAATTTAATAGAAACAAGGTTTGGACCTTGGTTCTTAGACCTAAACATCATCCTATTATAGGCACCAAATGAATATTTAGAAATAAGATTAATGAACAAAGTATCATAACTAGAAACAAAACTAGACTAGTAGCTAATGGTTATAATCAAGAGGAAGGTATTTATTATGATGAAACCTTTGCCCTGGTAGCAAGGTTAGAAGTTATTACAATGCTACTTGCATTTGCATTGTTCATGAATTTTAAAATTTATCAAATGGATGTTAAAAGTGCATTTTTAAATAGTTTCATTAAAGAGGAGGTATACGTTGAACAACCTCTAGGTTTTGAAAGTTTTGATTTTCCTAGTCATTTATTTAAAATTTCAAAAGCATTATATGGATTAAAACAAGCTCCTAGAGCTTAGTGTAAAAGGTTAAGTAACTTTTGATTAAAGAAAGGTTTCTCCAAAGAAAATGTTAACATAACTCTTTTCATAAAGAAATCCAAGCATGTTTTACTTATTGTGCAAATATATATTGATGACATTATATTCAGAGCTACTAACCATTACTTGTGAGGAATTTTTTAATTTTATGCAAAAAGAATTTGAGATGAGTATGATGGGTGAGCTCAAATTCTTTCTTGGACTTCAAATCAAACAATGCAAAAATGAGATTTTCATCAATCAAACTAAATACACTGGGGACATTCTCAAAAAGTTTGGCATGGATGGAGCTAAATCAAGTAAGAATCTTGTGAGTACCACCACCAAACTTAACAAAGACAAGAATGGTAAACCAGTTGATGAAAAGCGTTTTAGAGGTATGATTGGATCCCTTCTTTTTTAACTGCAAGTAGACCGAATATCATGTTTGCTACTTTCTTGTGTGCTAGATTTTAATCTAGTCCTAGAGAGTCTCATTTAAAAGCAATCAAAAGAATTTTTAAATATCTTTATGGAACAATGCATTTAGGACTTTAGTATCCTAGGAGTTCCTCTTTTGACTTGATTAGCTATTCAAATGCAGACTTTGCCGGTAGTTTTACTAGATAGAAGGAGCACATCTAGAACTTATCAATGTTTAGGACAATGTTTAGATTCTTAGTTTAGCAAGAAATAAGTTTCAATTTCCTTGTCCACTATTAAATCTGAATGAATATATTGTAGTAAGTCTTTGTTGTTCATTAGTCTTGTGGCAAAAACAATCATTGTTGGACTATGGTATAAAACCTGATCACATTCCAATCAAATGTGATAATATGAGTGCTATTAAGGATAGCAAAAATCCCACTCAACTTTCAAGAACCAAGCATATAGACATTAGACATCATTTATTACGTGATTATGTTCAAAATGGAGATATCTCACTTGAATTTATTGATACAAATAATTAACTTGCAAGTATCTTCACCAAACCTTCAACGAAGAGAGATTAAATTTCATTAAGCATGAACTTGACATGATTGATGTTCTAGTTTATCTTGATTTTATGCTTAATTGATGGTTGGACTATTTTCATGTGAAATCATGTTGTGCTTATTAATTTTGATTTTGATCTTAACATTTTTTAAATTTTTTTTTGCTATTTAATAATTAATTATTGAAATTATTTCAATAAATTAATTATTCAAAATAAGCATAACATTTTTTTTAATTGTAATGAATTTATATATGTTTAAATTTAATATGTGCATCATGATTTTAAAACCTTCCTTTTTTTTGAAAATTAATAATTAATTATTGAGTTAAATTCAATTAATTAATTATTTTTATTTAGCAAAATTATTCCCTTTTTCTGCTCCTCAACAAGACTAGATTTTTTATGTCTTATTTTGTGTGTTTTTCACCAGTTTATATTTGGTTTATTTTCAGTATATTTTTCGTATTTAATCTTTAAGCTGTTAGTTTGTTTTTATGGTTATTGTGTCAGTTTAGGTTCAGTTTATTTTTTGAATATAAGTCATGAGCTGTTAATTTTATATCTTTTAATGTTTCTCTCTAGTTTACAATTGATATTTTAATATCATTGTAACTTTATCCCTTTCATTAATGCAATTTTTAGTTTATTAAAATTTCCTTTTGCATTTTGACAAAAGGGGAGAAATATTTGAATGTGAATTAAAATTTTTATGCATAGTTGTTTGAATTTATTTTACATAATTTTTTTATGCATGCATAGTAATATTGTAAGTGTGACTAGTTTTGTTATATTTTTATATGTGATAAAAAACCCTGTTTTGGTTACTTTGTTTATATGTGTGTGATACTTGGCTAGATGAAGATGCTTTGGCTAGATGGACATAATTTTTTAAAGATTTGGTCTATCTTTGTTTTCATTGTTTTGGTTATTGGTCTTTTGTTTCCTTTATAACTAAGCTCTACATGATCATATAATAGTTAAGTTTGTCAAGCTTTAACACAAATGCTATATGTACTATGTTTATGATGTGTTAAGTGGTACTACATGCATTGTAAGTGCTACTATTTTTGTTTATTTTAATATGTTTGAAATTATTTCTTTCATATTGCCTAACATTTATTTAAATAATCATGTTATCATGTTTTTACCAAATTTTTCATGTTAGGGCCATGTTTCCATGTCCCTCATGTTATATTTTATGTTGTTTTCACTTTTGTCAAGGGAGATGATTTATAAATTTATATTTCTTATCATATCCAAAAAGGAGAGTAATAAAGAAATATTTTAAATATTTTAATTGGTATCTTATTGAATTTTTTTTTAAGAGTTGTTCAATTGATATTTGTATAGCACAAAGGGGAAGATTTTTAAAATTTATTATTTTTAAAATTGGTATCATTCTCATTCCATTGATATTCTTCATTATTTGATTTCCTTACTCCTTAAATTCATTATTTTTATAATATGCATAAATTAAGGGGGAGTATAATTCATATACTTTATTGGGATTCAAATCAACACATACTTCACTTTATATTATCCTTCTCAAACGTAATATAAGTTTGTCAAAATAAAAAAGGGGGAGATTATTGACCTTAGTAATAATCAATCTTAATTTTGATCTTAACAAACTTAATTTTGATCATTTAATATATTTTATTTGAGTGTGATTATAAGCATACGTATAATATTACTCTTAAAGAAAGCCATGTCAAAATTAAGCTCAATAGTAAGCTACGACTGAAGCAAGAGTGTCATGGTGAGCTCAATAGTAAGCTACGACTAAAGCAACACTACTATGGTAATAAAAAGCCAACCTCAACAGTAGGCTACGACTGAAGCAAGGCTGTCATGGTGAGGTCAATAGTAAGTTGTGACTGAAGCAAGGCTACTATGGTGACAGAAAGCTAAGCTCAATACTAGGTTGCGACTAAGCTTTACTTCTATAGTGATGGCCTAACGGACATATTTTTTTAAATTAAGAAAATAGATGTTGGAGACATAATGTGAATAGTAGGCTGTGACTGAAGCCTTGCTTCTATGGTAACAACAAACTTCAATAATATTCAACGAACATATTTTTTAATTTAAAAAAAAAGAGATGTTGGAGACATAATTATTGGCTCCAACAGCCATATTTTTTAAGCTTGATATATATATATATGCTCTAGAGTTGTGATAATAAGAATACACATTACATTACTATTTGATTATCAAAAAACTCTCTAAGCATTCATCAAGCCTCATTTTTCTTTGTATCAATATTCTTTATATCATTCTTTGTATTGATTAACTTTTGTAAAAGTTGGTTGTGTGATAGAAATAAGACTTCATCTTCATCTAATTCTTGGGATATATTAGAAGGGAAGTAAGATATATTTCTAGTGGAATTGGTTTAAGTATTTAGCCACTAAAACAATTAGGAATTGGTTTAAGAGTGAGCCTAGAAAATCTTATTTGTTTGGTTAAAGAGTTAGCCTTAAAACTCTTATCTATGTAAGGTTGAAGAGTGAGCCTCAAACTCTTGTAATCTCAATCTTATGAATAAGCATATGGGTATTAAAAAAATCCTAACTTAGAGATAAGTTAGGTAGAGACGAAGGATTATTAAAAATCTAAACTCTTTAAATTTTTTTGTTCATTGTTCTTCTTACTCTATTCTCTTTCAATTCTTGTTCATTCTTAAAATTCATTTTTAATTTTTCTAAAATCCTTTATTTATCTTATTCACCCCCTTTAAAGGCACTATCACAACCATTGCTCAATTTTTATAATTTATATTGCATCTTGTATGGAATTGTGCCACCTCCACAAAAAAACTTTTATCAATACTACCACATAAGAACAAGAGTTGAATCCTGCTTACACTGTCTGGTTCAATAAAGATCATATTTTATTTTCATGGCTCCTTTCTTTTAAATCTGAGGAAGTGTATCTTTATTTAATTGGTCTAAATTCAACTTCAATAGTTTGGCAAATATTATCTTCAACATATAGTATGGTTAATAATGCTCAAAGAACTCAACTCTACATTAAACTTCATAATCTTTTCAAAAATGACATGACCATTTTTGGGTATCTTTTTAAAGTAAAAAATATTGCTGACAACTTAGCCTTGGTTAGACAACCAATTTTTATAGCACAATTTAACGCAATATTTTTTTAGAACCTTGGTTCTTATTTTAATGGGGTTATTGGCGGATTACAATAAAGACATGATCCTCCATCTTTCCATGATCTTCATGGGTAGTTGGTGTCCTATGAATTTTTATTGAAGGCACGTCAAACCCTTTTTCCCCATGGCTCATATGGTGCAATGCTCTTTATCTCCTTTGACTCATAGTTTTTCTATTTCTTCAAATGTTAGTTCTAACTACAAGTTTCATTAATTTCAATAGAAACAGATGCCCTAATCAACATAGAATCAATTCTATCTAATGCTAAATATGTAGTTACAATAATCATGTTGCACTCAATTGTAGGCATCGATTTGATTCTAATTTCCCTTGATTTTCTGGAGCTACATCCGAACAATCCACTTATAGACCATATCGACCTTTATCTTCACCTCAAGCTATTCTTAGTCATTTAGGTCATCTCTCTACTTTATCTTTTAATTGGTATCCTAACACCGGTGCTAGCCATCATGTTACACATAATGTTACATCTTTGATTATCAATGGAGATACCAAGGTAATGACAAGCTTGTGGTTTTGAGATAGGCAAGGCCTTGACATTGCCCATATTGGTAAGACTAATATATCCAATGCTACCCATTCCTTTGCTTT